>JAMXBD010000179.1:0-1200000 GCA_024138025.1 Combretum micranthum
GGAAAAGAAAAATTGCATTAAACTTAAAAAATGAAATGAAACTAGAGTCACAATGTATTTTGATCTCTTTAGCACTAACTCTTTTGAAAATTCTTTTTTTCCTTTCTTTTTTTTTTTTTTTTTTTTAAGAATGATTCATTGGGTGTTATTATATATTATAGTGACAAATAAGTATCAATTAAAATATTGTATATTAGTATGAAAATCATGCATGGGTAGCATTGTTATGGAAAAAATACTTACTTATTAATTATGCTTCTAAAACTTAATAATTGATATCTACGCATCACATGTTAAGCAAATAATTTTGGCATAAAAGCCATTTGCCACACCAACAAAATTAAGCAATGCATGCACCGAATAAAACAGATTTGGTAAAATAAACAAAATTAGCTACTCGGAGACGTATATAATGAGTCGTTTATATTGTCATATACTTACAATTTAGATTTTTTGGATGATTGAATTTGATTATAAAAGCTTTTAAACCTAATTCTGATTTGGGTTTATTCTTTGAGCTAAATGTGACAGGGTTTAAGAGTTAGGTCAGTTTTTTCTGATGATGAAAAAGAATTTTGGCAGGTTAGGCTTAGAGTATAGCTCATTGAAATTGGTCCGCCTAATTTCAACATTTCACAAATTGGCTCGCACATTATAAGTAAAGGCTTATGGGTCTAGGTCCATAAAGAATCCCACCTTTTATATCTATTATAGAGAGAGACTCATCTTAACCTTTGATCGTTCATCATCTAATAGATATATCGGTAGCTATGTTTACTATAAATATTGTAGTCCTAGCATGTTTTGATAAGGTGAAATCTTGAAGAAACGCCATCGTGCTGCCAGATTTCTACCTCAATGAATCAATCGCTCGATTTACTCAAGAATGCACACAATCTCGTGATTTTTAGTGAGGTTGATGCTTCTTAACTCTCTTACCTGTCATATATGCAGTAGAGCCTACTAAGATTGTTACTCCTCCTTCGTACACGATTCTCTTTGATCACTCTCGTACGTATTATTTCTCTAGGTCATGTGTAGTGTTATAGTCGCGCAACACGCACATGATAGTTGCATCCAAAATCTTACCCATACATATTCATGTCACTATTCATCTATTGTTATGGCATCAATTGTCCGTCACATATAAGTATAGAGTTGATAAAAAAAATTCACTTATCTTTGGCGTAGATCAAATAAAGTTATCAACGATATGAATATAGTCAATCAGTTGTGATATTTTAGAATTTGATAGACGAATAAGAGAAAAAAAAATGCAAAAACTATAATTTATATTTAATTTCTTTTCTATTTGAGTTTTTTGTTTTTATTTTCTAGAGTTTAAATCTTTTGTTTAATTTGAATTTTCATTTTTAAACTTCTCTATTTTTAATTCTCCATCTTCTAGGGAGAAAAGCAAATTAAAAAAAAAAAAACACGAATACATTCATTTTAATACATTGGTTAATGATTTTGTTAAATTATATCATGGACAATAATATTATAAAATCTAAACACTTGCCGATCCGCAAGTCATTGTTGGTGTGAAGTATAATTATCAGCAAGTAATAAAGAGGTTTTCTGTGATCTTTTTTCAAAGATAGGCGACTCAAATTAAAAAAAAAAAAGGGAAAGGTAATCAATTCAAGAAGAAAAACAACAGTAAAGGATGAACAAGTCAAATTATTGAAACTACGAAGTGATGGTTCCAAAATTTATATATATATATTTACACACATATGGGTCGGACCTTTTTGTTTCATCGTTTTGGTATTATTTTTATTTCATTTTCAAACCGAATCGATATCAAACCAATACAGATATGATACCAATAATAAACTAGCTGTTTTACTTATAAATCGACCAAACCAAACTGACATTATATCAATATCGGTCCAATACGAATAAGTTATCCACACCAACTAGGTCACTAATTTTGCTTATTCATGGATATCATGCATGGAAGGTGAAAAATAGTACTTAGTACAGATTCCGATGAATCAGACCAGGATTTTCTTGCCAAAAAGTGGGACACAGTTCGAATGGTTGTTTGAAAGTAAGAGTTGTTGGTGTGATTTGAGTGCTCTATGACTACGACGTGGAGAGCAAGATTAGGAATTCGGTTGAGATAAAGTGAAGTTTAGCTTACCAATCTTGACATTTCTCACTCAATATACACTTACTATCTCTTTCAAAGTCTTTCTTCATGAATCAATAACAACACACTCATCATTTCTTGTTTCAAGCGAATAATCTCGATTTAGATTCTTTTAAAATTGAATTTGAAAGATATAGATTCAATTCAAATAATTTATAAGTAATTTGACAATCATTTAGACCCTAAGGATGATTCTCAATTAATTTATATTAGTGATTACTAAATCACTTTGCCATTAAAGCAATAGTGTGCATGGAGTGCAAGTGCTCTCTAGAGGTTTCCTTTCCAAGTTTGAGTTTTACTAAAAAATTTTATTGTAAATAATGTTTTAAAGATAAGTATAATGTAATATGAAGTATTTAAATTCACATATTTGCGTGATTAACTATAATTTAAAAATAAATTTACTACATGTAAAATTATTTAAAAATCATATATAATATTAAGGTGAAGTAGTTAATTACAAGAATAGATAAAATTTGGATAACAGATTGACAAACTTTAAATGATTAATTATAAAAATGAGTAAAATTGAGGTATCAAAGTAATAATTATTTTTGTGTTTTTATCTTTTGACAGACACCTGTCATGTGCTTTTATCTTCATGTATTAATATTAGTTTAAAAACACATATCAAGTTGTTTGTTCCATAATGATTAATATAGAAAATATTATTATTAATAAATTTAACTAAATAATATAATAAAAGAATTACTGAAAATAAAAATAAAAGAAAGGCTAAAGATATACATATACAAGAAAGAAACACGAGGACTAAGAGGCTAAGACCCTTGCCTGCCATATCCTAAGGTCATAAGATGATTGACCCTTTCCATTAAGGTAGCTACACGCTACCATTTCTTTAGGGTGATTGGTTGCAACCGGCTAAAAAGTAAAAACTCATGGCACCAAAGACCAAACACTTTAATAGATCAAAGTAGATGTTTAGTAAGGAAAACACATTCAAGAAGAAAACCCTCATTTCTATGATTTAATTTATTAAAAGTTAATTTTTTAATATATATATTAATTTAAAGAATAAATAGATTCTATTTATTATAAGTAACAAATAATATTTCGCTTTATTAAGTCCTCAATAGAGGTATTAAATTGAAACCAAATTAAAGAAATAAACACTAATAGCATGATGGGTACATGAGAATTGTCCTCAGAATTTTGACTGAGGTCACATCCTCTCCCCATCCATGTTTGAAAACGCTCATGGATGAAGTATTATGAAAATTTTATTTTCTTCATTTATTATGATGAGATTGGACATTTTCGATTTTTTATTGACTTAATTTTATATCCAACTGTAATTAAATAATTTAAATAATATTATTATTTTATATTTATTTTTAAAATCGGATTATTGATTGTATGGTCTTATTATGAAACCATATAAGATTATTATTATTAAATAAATATAATAATTAATTGTTAAATATTTTAGTAGTGTGCCCATCACGAACACTATTTAAAAAATGATAAAATTTTCCTAACATAAACAATAACTATCTTGGCGATCTTTGTTTGGGTAATTTGACATACAATCGGGGGGGGGGGGAGGAAATCATAATAATACTAATATAAATGATCCGTTTTCTCAGAAATGAAGTATCACTGTTCCAGCTACTTTGTCTGTGCATCCATTTTCAAATCACAGGTACAGCCATACCACCATCTGTACTTTATTAATTAATTTCAGTCTGGAACTTTTTTTAACTAATATTTTTGTGGAACAAATTTCTTGGATTTTGTTCCATGTCCCTGTCCCAAACCACGTCGATGAACAACTTGTCATTTTGGTCTGGCCAGGTTGTTTTTATCTCATGTTTGCATTTCATTTAGGCAAAAGGGAAAATAAAAATAAATGTTTTAATAAAAAATTATAAGAATATTATTAAATGAAAAATAATCTAAAAAGCAGGTAAGTTGAGAAAAACGAGTTTCCTATTTTTATATGCAGAATACTTGACAGAAGACGATGACATTTGTCAAATATAGGAAAGAGAGAGTGTGAGTTAAGGGAGAAAGGATTCAATAAAACATTATTTTTTTACTTTTTTTTTTCTTTTATATTTCTTTTTTGCCATTATTATAAGGAGAGAGAATCGAAATGTTATCTCTTATTTGAAAAAATGGGGAAAATATTACTAGGGTATTCGCTTTTTTCTTCCTAATATTTGGTTTTTTTTTTTTTTTTGGTGAGGTTTCTAATATTTGTTATTAATTTGTTGTTTGCCTTATGGAAAACTTAGTGTTTGGTCAGATATTATCCAAGCATGGTCGGGGGAAAAGGTCCACTGTGATCTTAGTGACCAGTTTTTCATAATTTTGGCAGCACGTGCCCGCTGTAAAGATATTTTTTTTAAATTCATGCATATCATATACAACTTTAATTTTTTATATATACGATACTTATTTTTTATCAATTAATTATTATTACTTATTTTATTTTTCCTTCTGTCGTCTTCCCTGCAATATGCTTTAGCTGTCTGCGTCGTAGCCTTGTCACATGTCCTTCTTCATTGACTTGGTGCCATCCTTTTGAAATGACCTGGAGGCAGCGAGATATTTTGCAGAGGAAAAAAATTATTTTACACGTTGATTATTATTTATAGGTTTTGATTATAAATAATTATTTAATTTCTTTTATAAAATTACTATTATTGATTTTTCTTTCACTGATATCTCTCAATTGAAAGTGATATATAATAACAAAAAAGTTATAATAATTATGCTATAAGAAATAAGATTATAATATCACTACTACAATGGAGTGAAAATACACATCATTTTATTGTTCTTATTACAGATTAACTTGTTTGGTGGGAATTCCTTTCATAGACGTTGATCACATGTTTTGAGTCACCTGGTCCTGAGAAGTCTTATTCTAATAATTTGTGGAGAAATTTACTTAGAAAAAGGCATGAGACAAGGAACAAACAATCTTATGGATTATAAGTGCACTTGACAATTCTTAAACATTGATCATTAAATTATTGGTTTGGTCTTAGAGGATGAGATTACACAATAAAATGGTGCTTCTTGAATATGATGAAAATATCACATAAAATGAAGAGGCCTCTATTATAGATTTTGAGAATAAATTTTTCAATTTCTATGACTCTAAAGATAATGGATAAAAAGAGTCTTCGACATTGTTGGATCGTTCTCTTGATCAACAAAAGGAGTTTGTCTGTAGCATTAAATCTGATCAAACCTCCACTCTTAGATTTCTAATATTCCATATGAAGTGAGGATGAACAAAATTATGAGGAAAATGAGAAAAAAAAAACTAATAATTGATTAGTTTGTCACTTCAGTGCTACATAATGTACAAAATAAGTGTCGAAGTAGATGTTATACACCATAAGAAATAATTTCTTTCTTCATATATGGCCTATGGGTTTGCCATCTTCAACAACATGCCTAAAAAAAAGGAAATTAACAAGATCCTTATATAGACACTCTCTTCACAAACAAAATTACATCATTTATACATTATTTATTGATTGAATTATCATTCTTTTAAAAAGCTTCTCTTTACTTTCTCTAACACTTGCTGTTGATGTATTTGACTAATTAAAAGTTGTACATGTTAGGTTATGCCATCAACCCACCCAATTATGCTTTAATCCATGGATATGGACTGTCACATCTAATAGTTTAATCAAGACAATCTGCCATACATTTTAAGTAAAAATGATAGTCAGTGGCTTAACTATCATTAGCAAGTAAATTATAAGACTTATCTCATTAAACAATCAATTGAAAGTTGTTAAGTGATGGTCAACACATAGAAATACAAATAATATGAAGAAATATACTTTATATAAGCCTTTTATAATACAATTTCAATTTCTCACATAATCTTTAATCTTCTCATTTTTCATTCTATTAAAAACCAATCTGATACTTCCTATGGAATATTGTTTCTCTGCTAAAAGATCTATAGGGGTATAAGTATATAACCACACCTCAGTGTGTGGATATAAAAAGGGTAATTATAAACATTATGGGACAAATCACAATCATTGTTATTATTAGAGCGAATTTATGGAATCAATCAGGATGTCATTGCATGATGCTAGTCGGTACATCATGATATTGGTTGGTACATCATGATATTAGAGAAATTAAAACCACTAAAATTTGGGTTCCGAGGGGTTTTTAGCGCTGAAACATCTTGCATCAAATTCAGGAATGTGCAATGAACTCTTGTCTTCCCAAAAGCATCTTGGACTATCCACTAATGGCTCTTTAACATGGTTGTCAAACTCGCGTTTCTACACGTACGTTTTTACGATTTTACGTTTGTGAGTCTATTCGATTCAACTCGTGCGAAAAATCGGATCTGTGGTAAAATCGCAGTAGAATCGCGATTTAAAAACGAAAATCGTTTGAAACGCTCGAATGCACCCGATTTTATCGAGTTGTTCCTGTCCACTTTCACATTTGAATTGTAAATTTGCAATGGTCATTAGTCAACGTAAAGGACATCCTCTGTCTTTGTCTGTCTCACTCAGCTCTTTACACTTTAAAGTAAAGGTAAAGTAAAGGTAAAGGAAGGAAAAACACAAAGCCACAAAGGACATTTTAGGTTTCTTTTCCTTGTTCGTCTTCCAGTTCGACCGGACCTTCATCGACCACTGTTCATTTATCAATTTGCCATCGTGTTTTTCATCAGTTCGTCGCGGCGTCGTGCATCAAAGTTGGACCTTCATGGCTTCATTAATTCATCGGCATCAGCGAGAGACTCAATATATTCATGTAGTATGTTTTTCGTGTTTGTGTATTATTTGTTGATTTGATTATAAGTGCGGAATTTGAATGTGCGGATGCTTGTGATGGGTTTTGTTTGAAGATTTATATTAGAATTTGTGTTTATGAATCGTTCTTTATTTGGAGATTTGTTATAGGATTGGTTTTGAGGACATTGAACAGTTAAATGCTCGGATCTGATTGATTCGATTCTGCTCTCATGTTAGGTTTAGGAGTTTGTTGGATTATTTTATTTGTTATTAATAATTTATTCATATTATTGGAGATTTAAAAGAAAGGAAATTGGTACAAACTGATTGGTTGTTATCGATAATGTTAGAGCTAGGATTTAAAATTAGGACGGCTCGGTGATTTGTGATTTCACCCGTGTGAAGACTTGTAGGGAAAAAAGGGGATGAGCAAAATTAAGTTAATGAAACCTTAATGTGTTCATACAGCTGAGGATTTTGACAACAAAGAAATTAGGGCTTCCCTGGAGAATCTTGGATTAGTCCACTAGGACTCCCTTCATCTTCTCTTTTGCAAATGCTCCTCCAGCCTCTTTCATAAGCACCTGTAGCTCTGCTTGATGCTGCTCCCCACCCTCTTACCAATAATGGTAAAAACTGTACCACTCTTAAATCTCCTGGATTTTGTATCACTTGCTGCATGATCAATCGTCTGATTTTTAAATGTTTACGCATCGATTTCTAATGAATTTGGCTGCTGTTTCTCGGTGCAAGCCCAAGATTGGGATCTTCTCTATTGTTACACAGGTTTGGTATTGGATTTGTATAGTAACTGGCGGATATCCATCAAAAGTTTTGACATTTAGGAACAGAAAGACTATATGTGAACTTCTTTATGATAGCATGCTTTCTTGTTTGACGATCGTTTGTTTGCCTTTAATATAAACTTTTTGTGCAGGATCATGCAAGTTTTCATTCAGTATAATGGAAAGCTTCCCAGTTGTTCTGAGTTGGACTGATAACAAATTCACAAGGCCATTCTGAGTTGCTGGAGCAGCTGCACTTGCACACTACATTGATAACGAATTCCCAGTTGTTTCATTGTAAGTTGGTCTGGTTATCCTCTCTGGGTGGGGAAATAAGCTTTCTACATAACATTTTGTCTATAACTTATAAATTGGGTGGCTATTCTCAGCGAAAAGGGAATATTTATTTCATGAAGCTTAACGAAGTATTAAAAAGAGGTTGTTTGTGTACAAAAATGTGTTATGCTTTTTAGCTTCAGCTTTATTTTATATTTCACCATTTTCATATGTCTAAGTGGTAATTTTGGTATTCGTATCTCTATTATTCTGACAAATTACTCGCGTATTTCATATATTTAGCCTTATATTCATAATATATATATATATATATTATACAATAGATCGAATAAATATTGCCAATGTAACTAATGATGAAAAAAATTTTGATACTTTAATAGTGTTATATCAATTATAATAAAAATACGTGTATGATGGAATTAAAACACGTACTTACAACAATGTGTGTCATCTCATAATGCGTTTAAGTATGTTTGATAAAAAAAAAAAAAAAACCATTAAGACGATAAAATATAGTGAACGAATATCCATGTATATGATGTTATTCCACTTTTGTTTGTCCTGACAAATTAAAAACTTTTCAATCAAACGAATGTACTGCACAACACTGATTAAAATGAACAAAAAATGAAATTATTAGACAAACATGAAAAAATATAAAAAAAAATAAATAAAGAAAAAAAGTATCATAGAAATGATGGAAATGAGAGGGATATTTTTGGATTGTTCATGATAAAGGGGAATTTCCCATCACCAGCTGGAGATGGTGTCTGTCACAACTGTCTGCTTCGTTTTCTTGCCCTTTTTCTTCTTGAAAGGATAAAATAGTGATTTCTTTTCATCATTAAATGACGGACAGTGATTTGGACATTGCCGATTTTTTTTCTTCCTCTTATGCCGGGTGGATTTCTTACTTATCCATCATTAGTTACATTGTGAATGGATTTCTTACTTATCCATCATTAGTTACATTGTGTAGTTTCCTGGTAGTTGCCAATGGAATAGCTGCTGGATATTCTCTGGTTCAAATATTGCGTTGTGTTGTGAGCGTGATTAGAGGAAATGTGCTCTTCAGCAAGCTTTTAGCGTGGCTTATTTTCTTCGGTGATCAGGTTTGTTCCTCATCTTATGTTTGTGGACTTTTTTTTTTCCTTCCCCTTTAATTATATGTTTTGGCTAAATGCAGAGGATGTTTGAGTAATAGTATGTTGTGATTTTAACTTCATGCCCTGAAATTTTATGAATCTGACACAGTGAATTTATTGCTGGAAGAGCTAATTAATGAGCAGTCAGTGACTCAGTGTATCAAATTGCATGGCTTCCACGTTCTTAAAGCCTTGGAGATCCGAAATAAATTTCTTCTTATAAAGTTTTTCCATAAAAACCATCTGGTCCTGCGTCCTGGATTCGTGAACAACAAAATATTTATCTTTTGTATTTTTTTCCACTGTTAAATCAATAAATTAAGTTTGAAATTATTTGAGCTTGCCCCTGATTTTAATTTTATATTTTTTCCTTTACAGGGACATAAGTAGTGATTGAGTTGAACTAGAAATGTCAACTTCCAAATCATCTAAAGAGAGTGCTAAAAGGAAAAATGCTCCAGGAAATAGATCTGATGTTGGTTGGCAGCATGGAATTGATGTTGATAACAATGGAAAAAGAGTAAAATGCAAGTATTGTGACAAAGTTGTTAGTGGTGGCATTTTTAGATTTAAGAATCATTTGGCTTGTACACGCAGAGATGTAGAGCCTTGTATGAGTGTGCCTGATGATGTTAAAAAGCAAATGATGACACTATTGGCAAAAGCAGTAGAAGCAGCAGAAAAGAAAAGAAAGCAAATTTATGGAATTGACGAATCTGATGATGATGAGGTATTACAGCTGCCTTATAGGGAAAAGGGAAGGAATGCCATTGATACCTTCTTCAAAAAGAAAAGTGGTGGAACAAAGCAAAACCAAACAACCATGAACCAATTCATGAAGAAAGAATTAAGAGAAGACTGTTGCCAACAAATTGCTCGGTTTTTTTACACTAGTGCAATTCCATTTAATTGTGTCAAAAATCCAGAGTTTGCAAAGATGCTTGAGGTGATTGGTCGATATGGTTGTGGGCTTCAACCTCCTTCCTATCATGAGCTAAGGGTAACATATTTGAAGAAAGAAGTAGCTCGGACAATGGAATTACTTGAGGATTATAAAGCAGAATGGAAGAAAACGGGTTGCTCCATTATGTCAGATGGGTGGACTGATAAAAAGAGGCGTTCCATATGCAATTTCTTAGTAAATAGCCCTAAAGGAACGGTCTTCTTAACTTCTTTAGATACTTCTGATATCTCCAAGACAGCTGATAAGGTCTTTGATATGTTAGACAATATTGTGGAGAAAGTTGGTGAGGAGAATGTTGTTCAAGTAGTTACTGATAATGCTGCAAATTATAAAGCAGCTGGAGAAAGATTGATGGAGAAAAGAAAAAGTTTATATTGGACACCTTGTGCAGCACACTGTATTGATTTGATTCTAGAGGACTTTGAGAAGGAATTGAATATCCATCGTACAACAATTGCAAAAGGGAGGAGAATCACCACATATATTTACTCTAGAACTATACTCATCTCAATGCTACGGCATTTCACAAAAAAAAGGGACTTGGTTAGGCCTGGTGCAACTCGCTTTGCAACTTCTTATTTGACTTTGGGTTGCCTTAATGATCAAAAGGGTGCATTGATGAGTATGTTCACTTCCAATATGTGGAAGTCCACTAAGTATGCAAAAACACAAGATGGAAAGCGGATTCAACAGCTAATTTTGGATAGTAGATTTTGGAAGAATATTACTACTTGCCTTAAAGCTGCTTTTCCTCTTATTAAAGTACTTAGATTGGTGGATTCAGATGATCCAGCTGTTGGCTTCATTTATCCAGAAATGGATAATGCCAAAGAAAAATCAAAACAAATTTTAACAACATAAAGAAGAGGTAATATTTTAACTTATTAACTATATAGTCTATATTTCTTTTCAATACTTCTTTTCAATTTGTATTTTAAAGTTTAATTTTCTAAAATGTGCCATATGATCATATCCATTTTATTTGATGTAGTTATGAACATGTGTTGAAGATCATTGATAAGAGATGGGAGCTTCAACTTCACAGACCATTGCATGCTGCAGCCTATTACTTGAATCCTCATTTCCATTATAGTCCTACCTTCAAAGTTGATGCTCAGGTTAAAATAGGACTATATGATTGCCTACATCACATGGTCTCTAATGCAGATGAAAGGTGCAAGATTGATATGCAACTTGAACATTTTAAGGATGCTAAAGGATTATTTGGTATTGAGGCTGCAAGGTTAGCAAGAGATAAAAAATCTCCAGCAAAATGGTGGGATTCATATGGAGATGAATGCCCAGAACTACAAAAGTTTGCTATTCGTGTATTGAGTTTGACTTGTAGTTCTTCTGGTTGTGAGCGTAATTGGAGTGCATTTGAAATGGTATGATGCAAATAATTTTTCTATTGTGTCTTTCATTCTATCTATTATTGATACCATTACTCTTATATGTAACCCTTTCAATTTCAGGTTCATACAAAAAGAAGAAATAGGTTGCACCAGCAAAAGATGAATGATCTAGTGTTTGTGATGCATAATTTGAAATTAAAAGAGAAGAGTGATAGAAAAAATAATTGTAGTGTTGACTTTTCAGTGGATGATCTCTCATCTGATGATGAATGGATTGTTGAGGAAGAAGATATGTTTAATTCATCAAGTGAGGATTTGTTGAATATTCTAAGTGCTGAGGGAAGGGAAAAAGATGATGAAGATATGGAGGATGTTGGTGCACTTATAGATTTAGAGAGTCATGGAAGTAAGAGTCAAGATGATTTGGAGATTCAAGATATTGATGTTGTTGAAGATCAAGCACAAATGGGTAATTTAGAGGATATAGACACTATTGGTAGTAATCATGATGTTGATATTGATGATGATCAGGAAGACGATTATGATGAGGATGGAGATGGGAGAGCTGATGGTAGCTTTGATGATTTGTTTTAGTTCTGTACTTCGCTATAATAATTTATGTTGGATTGCATTTTGCATTGTGAATGTTGTTTCAAGTATTTATATTATGAATTAATGTATTAGTATTACTATTAAGTATTACCATAACGACTTATGTTTGATTATCCGTACTGTTAAGTGCATAAGTTTTATTGACTTGTGAATTGTAACTAAGCTTGATGCTAAATTTCTTTATTTTCATGTTTTATTTGATGATTTTATTAGTAAAGTAAGTATATTTACAATATTTGCAAGCAAATTTACGTCGGTTGTAGAATCTTACGATTCTACGTTTCGATTCTACGTTCCGTTTCTACAGACCCCTTGGCGATTCTAGGTGGAAACTCGAATTTGACAACCATGGCTCTTAACCCATATTGCGATCTCCTCTCCTGTCACTTGGTTCAATGTAAGTTAAAAGAAGAAATATCTCCTTGGTTTCTCACCTTGATGGTCGGCATTTGGTGGAAGCAAGGATACAAAGTGCGACATGCTATACATGGTCGATTATTATTTTCAATATATTCTTAATAACATATTTTTACTTAGGCGATCAAACAGATAGTTCACATCAATACAATAAGGTAAGTAAACATCCAATATCAAACAAAGTTAATCAACCACACATTTTATAACTAACTTACAAACACAAATAATTATAATGTAAATAATATCCTTTTTTACAATTACCATATAAATTAACTACTTATAGAAATTAAGATTTATCCCCTTTTCCCATGAACACGTAATAATATCAAATAAGAAATATTTATAAGTATCTCTAGTTTCTATATAGGTTGGTTTATTTTATCATTTTTCTCCTTTTTCTCGATGTATTCAGCAAGGACAATAATCCCACATTTAGCTTAGGCTAGGCTTGTTTTAGAAAATAGATTATAATTTAAGTAGTCATTATAGGCTTTTTTATATGATTTGTTTTAAGTAACGTATAATTTTAAGTACTAATTATAGTTTTATATTAGCTATTATCTGAACTTATAATTAAGAGTCTATTATAGGAAAAATAGCAAGATAAGTTATAAAATAGTAAGGTTGATACCTAAACCTTTTTAAACTATATTAGTAATTTTGATAAAGACTTTGAAGTTACACAAAGGACATTAGCTATTTTATATTGATATAACTTTACAATAATTATTTTACTTAAATCTAGAATATTAGAAAATTTACTAAAAATGCTGAACATGTGATGGTAATTTCTGGAAAATTATGGGATATTGGATAAAATTATCTAGAATTTATCTCTTCTCACAATACCTCTAATAATTAAAAAAAAAATTGAGAGTAAGTAAAAATAGGTTAATGATGCCGTATGATCTTAAATATGAACTTTTGTTAGGCTATTGTAGGGTATAATTATTGAGTATAAGTGTCCCTATTATATATGCTATAGGAGTAGTAGTTAAAAGATTCAGTATAGTTAATGCTAAATGTAAACCTTATAATGGTTATTTAAGGTAATTAGCTTATCTTAATTGAGTATTTATAGGAAAAATAGTAACCTATGTTATAGATTGATAAAGTCAATATCTAAACTTTATATTAAATATTAAGAATATGATTAAAAATTATCATGCACAAAGGAGCCTTCTAACTATATAAATTAAATCAATTACTACATCATTAAATTGGCAGAATATTAGATTAATTTTTTAAATAAGTAAATGTCCAAGAAAAATTTTGAATTTTTATGATAGATGGGTAATATTATGTAGAGTTTACCTATAAAAAGGTTTTGCAAAAGGAGTTGAAATGACTTCCTGAAAATTCTTGCAATTTCTACCTAACCATCGTTAATACCACCAGCTCCGACCACCACCATGCCCCACCTCCTTATCTTTAGGATAGAGAGGATTTTTAGTGCCAACCTGCAAAGTTTGGTATTTTTATGATGCTCGAGATGAGCTGTGTAAATTTCTAAAGAAAATGAGCAGTATTTATAGGCTTTTTTCCATGCGATAAAAATGTCAAATGTTAAGATTTTTGTATGAAACTTTTTCCCTGGCACACTGACATTAAAACACATGTCTCGGAAAATTTTTAGATTTTTAGGATAGTTGGTGAATTTTTTTTGTAATTTCTTTCTTAATTTTCTACCACCTGTTTCACAAATAATTGCATTTTTACGGTTCTATTTTTTTGTTTTGTTTTCGATGAAAAGTAATTAATTTTTGTGTTTTTTCTTAGTAATTTTATCATATTTTATGCAATACTAATAATTTAAACTTAATTTATGTTGTAATTGTAGGTATAATTATGGTTATTCCGATTGTTTTACCTATTATTTATGTTTAGCTTGGGGGTGACAGATTGCTATTGGTATGTCACATCATGCCATAAGCATGTCTCTCGGTGTGAATTTACTAATTTGCCTCTTTAATGCCCATTTATTGACATTTAGGAGCAAATTCGTTTTTTATACCATTATTATAAACATGAACCTAAATAACATGGATTTTATCTTAATAATTCTTATGTTACCTAGTCATTGATTAACAACTTCTAATTTTTTACTTAATACCAATATTTAAAAATATTCACATAAGAGCCTAATCAATATAACTTATTTAGTTGATTTAGTTATTTGGTTTTCTTGATATCAATCAAGGGCGGATCTAAGGAGGCCGATGAGGGCCTCAGCCTCCCGAAACTCGAGAAAAATTAATTTTTAAATGTATTTAAAAAAACAAAAGAAATTTATATATTACATTTATTACAAAGAGAGAATAAAGACATAAAACTAAATATGATGTAGTAGTTAAGTATTTTTTTTTACAACCAAGAGATCATAGGTTCAAATCCTATTGGTATACCTTTTTTTTTACTTTTTCAATATGCATTTATTATACTCGCTACTCTCTCTCTCTCTCTCTCTCTCTCTCTCTCTCTCTCTCTCTCTCGTTTACACTAACTTTTTTTTAATTTTTCTTTCACAATAACTAATAATATTAAATTATTTTATCATAAAAAATAATTATTATTATCCTATCCACATATATTTTTATGATCCATTTATGCTAGAATCAATCAAATTGCATGTTTTTTATAATTTGATTTAGTAATATTATTTTTTTCTACATGCAATGTTAAGAAATTAACATGAATTATTGAATAGATATCATATCTGGATATTTTATCATTTATTTTTATTAAAAGAAAAATTTATATAGATATTAACTCTACATTTTTTTATTAATAATTAATTTTTCAAAAAACATATGTACCATCTCTTATGAATGCATTGAATACTTTTAATTATTGTTTGAATAATTTTTTTCACGACATTTCTAAAAAAAATCACATTGAAATTATTATGAAATTCTCATAAATATATAAGATGTAATGTAATTGTAATAGTGAGTGAATATAAATAAATAATTTTAAGATTAACTTAATTAAGGCTCAGCATCCCCAATCATATAGTCCTGCGTCCGCCCTTGCTATCAATAGTATTATTTTAGGGTTTGGTGATTTTGAGATTATTAGTTACAAGTAGTTATTTTCTTAGTTTAGATTTGTCACCTAGTTTTTTTATATAAATGTTCCTTAAGTCAGGGTAAGTGTTGGTCCAACATCTGATCACTATCATACTTTAACTAAGGTCAATGATGGTTTGCTACCTTATCACCATTTGAGTTATGAAAGTTTAAGGATGGAGTTGGTACATCATTTAATTGGTATCACTACTAATCCTATTATCTACATGGACCATAATTTTAAGCTCAACTAGTCCTATACAAGTCGATGGGTTAAACAAGCTAGCTTGCAAAGCCACTAAGCTATTTTTTTTTTAATAAAAATTTTATAAGAATTTAAATTTAGAATATATTACTTCCTATTACACCAATTGCCTAAATGCTAATTCTAGATTGTAATCGTGCATAGAAAATTTGTGGACTTCTATTTTAAAAATTTTTATCTTTAAGTGGAAGGATTTATTCATAGAATTTGTTCCCATTTTTGCCCTTACTTTGATGTGGTAAGAAAAAATAAATCATAAAAAATACCAATTGATATTGCGTTGCTAACTTTCTAATTATCTAGTAACTGCAAAAGAAATAGTATTGAAGAAAAAAATGACTAAGGATATAATGAACATAACTTAGAAGCTTGAAGGTTTGAGACATAACACCCATAAGTACGATATAATCAACAACTAAATAACAACAAAAAAAGATTTAAAATTGAAATTTAATATCCATCATAATCAATAAAAAGTTCATTAATCATCTATAAATAATCAAATTTGAGTCCATTTCATTTGCAATGAACAAAGAAGATAAGTAAATGGAAATTTTGTTTAGAAAAGAACCATTTATAGAGATTTGTGGATACTTATGAATGTAACTTTTATCCATAGGCTAATGCATACAAATTATCTTTGCCTTGAAAATGTGGCAAATGACCACTCTCATGACCACTCTCACAGGAACAAAAAAAGAAAGAAAAAATTTTACACATAATGCTTATTAGATATTTTGTAGAATGTCTCATCAATCATGTCTTTTAGGTATAAATAATTCCACTATAAGTAGAAAAATATTCACCATTTTTATGTTACTTTTGATATTGTAAATTTTTAATTAATATTTTAATGTGGGTTATCCGGGTCAATCTGACCCACGGTGGGTCGGCTCGCTTTAACTTGCGGATTATGCAGAGTATGCTAAAATGGCCTACGCACTAAACATGTTAAAATTTTAGCTCAATTAGCTTTTTTTTTTCTTTTATTTTCAGTTAAATGGGCTGGTTTGCATTATAGCTACATTGACTTAGAACTCCCTTGCCTACTTATGGATTTAGCAGCAGCAATACAAAAGGTTAACATGTTTAGGAACATCTCGATCTACACCTATTTTCAACTCCTTAAAGCATTTCATCACTTACTATGCCCTTTCTCATTTTTTGGTGTATGCATATCTATCATAAACCTTTCCGTATTGAGTCTTGCTCTTAACTTTACTTTAACATTATGCCATCATAAAATGATGCTATATGAAAGGATCTTATCATCGTCCATGAATGATAAAAGAGCGCTTTGAAACAAATTTTTTGTGATACAAGAATCGTATGAAATTATTTGTAATTGAATCAACAACAGAATGACAAAATTAGTCCTATGTTTGAAAATGTCCATAGAATCATTGATTTCATTTTTATATTATGTTTGGTTTTATCATATTTAGGATGAAATGGTAATGACGAATCCACTCTTATGTTGTAATTGGCTATTAAAATGTTAGTTCTGTTTTAATATTATATATGGTCATGTCATATATAGAATAGAATGAAGTAAATCTCTATATTGATTCATTGTTGGCCCAAACAAACCTAAACCATTGGCTAATGGACCTAAAAACGGGAAACCTAGATAGACCAACTCATAAATGCCTCTGAAGGACTATGGTCTAAACTCTTAGGCATGTGACTAATTTAAAATTTTTAAATTAACTTTAGCATAGTGAAAATTTAAATTATTACCATATGAAATTAAAAAAAAAGTTTTCCCATTCGCGATATGTGCTTTAGATAGCTATACAATAAATAAATATACTTTTGAGAAGTGAAGGGTTCCTTCAAGTAGATATAGGAGAGTTCTAATAGGATTATCCTTGCATGATTTGGATGCTTCTTGGTTTTGTGTTGCTATAATTGGGGTTGCGTGAGAGGGATCAAGGCTTGCATCAATACATCCTCTCAAAATGATTTTGACTCTAAAGCTCGATCTCTCTTTGTCTTTTTAGATTTTAGGACGTTTAGTTAGTTACACAAATTTTTAGCAACATTGTGAAAAGTAGAGTGGACCAAAAACATCCAAAGAAAAAAGAAAAAAAAAGTAGAAATGGAATGAAGAGTAATTTTTATTTTATGTTAAGTAACTAAAGAAGGGAATGGAATAGAAGGAAAAGAAGATAAATAGACTTGTAATAGATAAAACTATCCTATATTATTTTTATGAAATATTGGTAACATGATCAATTTTATAATCTTCTCTGTTTTCATCATTTCAAGCCATTTCTCTCCAAAAGTGGAGGAAAGAAGTGGCTTGAAAAGTGAAAAACTTCCCACTCACTTCTTCTCCATTTTACACATTTTTACTTTATACTTAAATTACCAAACATCATATTTTCTTTTGTTCCCTTAAGCTTCATCACATTTTGTTGTTTCCTTGCCTATCCAAGCATAGAGTTAGATTCTTTTTCTTTTAACTTTCATTCAATTGGATTTCAAAGTTTCAAGACAAGTTTTAAAATAATGTCCCAAAAAATGCTTATCCAATTGCTTAAGTCACGTGTCAAACTCATATTGCTTAAAGCTCCATATTACCTAATGAGCTAGTAGAGCAGTTTAACTACCATTAGCATACATAAAAAATTTAAGTAAATATTAAATTGATAAATTAAATGATTACGTAATTGTATATTTGGACAAAGTCAGAGTAGCAAATGCGATATTACTCATCCAGTCATATATTTTTAAAGTGTATCTTCGTCTGGACTGGTATAAATAGATTTCTACCAAAGGAAGTTCCACTTTTAGCATATGGACCAAGTTTTGTGTATTGATCTCTTTCTAGTGGCTAAACTTTTGTCCCGCAACGATGAAGAGTGAACATTCTTTCAAGAGAATGTATACATATATGTGTTACTAGTATATGGATTATAGTAGTATATGCTGAAAATGCTTTTGATTCATGAATGCAATATGTGAAAAAGCTGATTCAACACTAAACCAAATCGAATCAAAATTTCGATTTTCAAAACAATTTGGCTGGATCAATGAAGGGTAAATGGGTTTCAAACCAAACTGTTTTACATATTTGAAAAAAAAAAAAAAATTCTAACATATAGTTTTTTTTTCTTTTTCTTAGTTTATAAAAAAAAATTATTATTTCTTTAAGTTTTTATTTAGATGTGTATCTCCCATGAGAATGGAATTATACTAATCATGTCAGGTATCCTTCACAAGTTAATTTTTAGGTTTTAATATCTAATGTCTTGAACATTTTTTTTCAATCTTATTGATTATTTCACTTCTATTATATATCTAATTATTTATTGGTTTATATAATTAATAATGTATTGATTAGAAGTACAATAAATTGAAATATATTCCTCATTTTAGGATATCATATTCTAATTTTATCGAGTCTAATATATCATTATAGTTTAGGATAATTCAAGAAAATGAGTTATATACAATTATAGTTTATGCTAGATAAATCCCTCTCAATCCACACTATAAGTTTTACATATTTATTTGGGTAAATAATTAATTTCAAATATATTATTTGTATTTGTGTTAGTGAAAAGAAATATGTGATTAAGTTCTCTAGATAGAATATATATTTTATTTTAAGAATAAAATAAAATTCAAATCACAAACGAATTGCATCAAACCGTTTCTTTTTAGGTTGAAAAAATTATGAATCAAACTATATGGTTAGATTCGAAATTAAGAAAAAACCAAATCATAATGTATAAATTGGTTCAGTTTGAGAGCGAATTAGGTTGAACTATACTGCATCGCACTCACCCTATGTATAAAATATATACATAGTGCAAATTAAAAGGTTATTTAAGTTTATAAACAATAGTGATGCCAAAATGAAAGTATGATTCAAAATCTCAAAGATGGAATGAAATTATGATTTTGGCCCTTCAAAGCCAAATTGCATATCTACTATTTATCAATTCCCTATTTTCAACATCCTTCTACCAATAATACACACATGGAATGTTTAATGAGTGAGTTCTCAAAAGAGTGTATTATCACTAAAAAAAGTTGGAAACACCTTCACAGCAGGAACCAGGAAGGAAACTTCCACAGCCTGGTGATTGTACTGTAGAACCCATAAATTTTTTTATTTAATAGATAATAAAATATATTAATACAAAAGATAATTTTAAAAATCGAACCACAATTAAGTGCACTTGGAATCACATGATCCCGTTAAAAAAATTAAGGAAAAAAAAGCCATAAAATTTTCCGAATAGGAAGCAAGGCATAATAAATGAATATCCATCCACCTGGATGGTGCTCGACAGTCGACACTCCCAGTGCCTCCAATTCATTACAATGAACGGCAGGGCTTTCGTGTTTGAATTTTTGTCTCCAGCTTTCGAGGTCGAGGACAAGCCTCATCCTTTCTCCCTTTCCCCCTAATTCAAGTCTATTTAGCATTTACTCCATACATTGACAACTGACAAGTGACACCTGCAATCTCATTTACAGAAAAATCTAACTAATATTCATGATCATGCATGTCTTTACTTGTAAAATGAAATATATATATATATATTTTTTTTTTTCTTACATGCATGCATATAGATATGTACATACATTATAATGAAACTAACTTAAAAATGGATAATAATACGGATATTACTTATATATTAACAAAATATACAATTAGATATATAAATTTTGAAATTAATAATAAATTTAGTATATAATTTTTTTTAAATCAATCGATTTAGTATCTAAAAAAACTTGATCAATGGTATGATTAGCATTTACGAAAAGTTTTTCCAAATACCAAATAGATTGATTTCAAAGCTCATGTATTAAATTGATTGATTTCAATATTCAACATATTTTATCAAAGTTCAGGTATTACTCGTTTCTTAATAGAAATATCATACTTTACCAATAAAAAAATACATGATAATCATAATAGGGAATAGTTTCACAAAATACTTTTAAAAAATAATAAAGGCTTGCAAAAAGTTTAAGATCACCCGTGTTTACATGGGTGTCTTGCTTTTTAGATTTTTCAAATATTATACTTGCACTTTTAAAAATCGTTGATATGCAATCCAAAGAGTTTTCTTTTCTGCTGATGGCATAGTCAAACAATATTTTAACATAAATTTACAATTGTAATAATTTTTTAGGTGGAATCATCATTGAATTTAAAGGGTTTTTCTTTTAGCTAATATGTCATGTGTTAATGTGTGTCAAATTAGACAATAAATGGAATTTAAAAATTTATTTTAATTATATACTTATGTTAAAAATTAACATAAGGGCATGGTAAAAACAAAGAAATCATACTAGAGAAAAAAAAAATCTCCAATGTTAATATTGCTTTTAATAGGTACAAGGGCAATATTTTAGAACCTCAAAATTTCTCAATAGCTTTGATAATGCTTAGGACGAATCCCTATAATTTATTCTAATTCAGAACAATAGATTGCACATATTTAGAAAACTTAAGACAACCGCTGAAAAATATTTCGATTCCATTACATATTTTATATTTACACACATGTATATAAATACAAAAGTAATTTAAAAGCCATATTGTTCATATGAAAATTTATAATCTTATTTAAAGAAATTATAATCTTCAATATCAACAACAAATTGCACACAATGTAAGTTTATTAAAACTCGTATTATGTTTTATTAATTATTCTCGATATAAGAAAGTATTCCTAAACAAAATGATTTAATAGGAAAATTTTAATAAAGATATGGAAGCACTTATTAAAATGTCCATTTTAATTTTTATTTTTCACCTTTTTGTACACATATTTAAAAGCATAACGTTTTTTTCCATTTTCCTCTCAGCCTCTTAATAAGTGTACGTAATGAGTGCATATAAATAAAAGAAATGATAAATTGCGTGTACATATCCTTATGTATGCTGTACTGCCAACATGAAATTGACATTAATAAGATGTTTTAGTGAATTTCGTAAGGATGGAATTAGATTAGTATTTCTTCTCTATAAAGTCATGGGATTGGCAATTCTACACGTGACCTGCGAACCCGAATTCCATAAGACACCTTCACACATGAGTTTGGCCTTAAAAAACCAACATGAATAATAAATGAGTGAGACTTGGACACAAAACACTACATACTTTTGGTTCACGGAATATGATTAGGGGTATTTTTGAAATAAAATATATTTTTTTTATTAAAATAGCTATTTTTCTGATAAATGGAATGAATGGATTTAGAATACACATTCTTTTGGTAAATTTTTTACAAACCAAAGAAATAAAATTAGAATACTAATTCTATTTTATTCAACCAAACATATTGATATTTGTGTCTAAATTCAAGTCCAATACTCGAATTCGTTTGTAAACCCGTATGTTAAATAAATATTGTAAATAAGTCATGGGATATACCAATAAACTCATTTAATGTTAATAATATTTACATTTATTTATTTTTTTTTATATTCCCATACACCACGATCGTTTTGAGTTTGATGCTACTTTACTTATTCCACATTAGACTTTCCTAATTGTACCAGAGATTAAGTCCTCTTCTTTTTGCTTGAGGTATGATATTGACATTCACATGTGTGTCTAATCTTCTTCATGTAAGAATCTTTCATTTAATATTATTAACACTCATGAGCTTTAACTTCTTTCAAACTAATGTTTTTGTAATTATAAAACTTTTTCAATATATTATATAACTAAAAAATTTTAAAGTGCTACTAGATTTATGCTGTTTATATCTTACAATGCATCCTAAGATACATCTTTATTTCAATCTCGTTTTAAAGAATTTGTAGATCATTGATTGGTTAATAATATGTGATTTTTGCTCCAAATTATTCCAATGTTTTAATACTTGCATAATGGGTTAAACTTAGTCTATAATTGTCGTGAGACTTTGATTTCGTTATGTTTTGGAATTTTGTAGTGATAAGATTTGGACGCATGAATTTTGGCTATAATATATTAGGTAATAAAATTCAATGATAATTTTGTTCATCCCATAAGTACACTTATCTTCACCTCACTCTTCTATGTTCATGAATTAGGATGTAATTATTGAGAGTGAGGATATTCTATTAATGAAAGAGCATAATGAAAGAAAAAATGGTTTGGTCTTTGAAACAGATTAAATCATGTTGACAATAATAAGTTTCGATCCACTTTACAAGAAAGTCTAAAGTTTGAGTCAGTGTAACTCCAAATATACAAATATTAATAGAATAGACTTTGATTGAATAAAATATCTTTCCATACATCTAAATAAATAAATTATTCAGTATATACAATGATATAATTTTTAATGAAATGGATACATATTAATTAAATTATAGGATAGATCAATTAATGAAAGGACACCTTTTTTTTTTTTTTTTAGTCAGAGCTGGTAACTAGATTTAAACGAAAAACTAGAACCCAAATTTGAATTGACACTTGGATTTTCGATCCAATATTCTACTGGTTGAGCTATCCTAACCAATCCTTATGAAAAGTTTAGACCAATCCTTAGGCATCCCCTCGTTATTTTTTTAAATAACTTAGTTTTTGTTGATATAATAGTTATTATATGACATTCTTGATAGAAGAATTGCAGTTCCTTTATAAGACCAAATGTATAATTATTCCTTACATTTATACATATATCTATAGTCATAAGACTTGATAACAATTATTATTATTATTATTTTGCTTAACAACTACAATTTTATCCCTCCCTTATTTAATTCTAAATACATGGTAAGTGTATATAGATTAAATAATATAAAAGCGTTAAAGAATCAAAAGACTAATATAATTTATTGGCAATAGCATTTGATTTCTAGCGATGGACCAGATTCGAATTTCTCACTTGTTGTAAAAAAATATGATTGCAGGTTAGTTGAACTATTTGTGAGTAATTTGAATTTAGATTTGCAAATAAGTATAACTCAAGCTTAAAGTCAAAATAAAACTTGCATATTTGGACAATTTGAGTTTAATTTGTATTCTAGAATAATTAAAAAGTCTGGTTCAACTCTTAATAATACTTTCAATGATTTAATCTTAAATCTTTAAAAATTTTATTTAACTTGACAAGTTGTAGTGAAATGAATTTCCATAGGCCAATTTATAGAAAATAAAATCCAATGAGGATTTTGTTCATCCCATAAGTACACTCGTGGTATCCTGCCCTTCTATGTTTTTAAACTTGGATAGAATTATTGAAAGTGAGGATACTATACTAATGAAAGGGCACAATAAAAAAAAAAAAAAAAAAGAAGAAGGGAAGAAAGTCAGGTCCTTAAAACAATTTGAATCATTTTGATTTGATTCATTTTGTTAAGGAAGTCTATTATTCGAGTCCGTATAGCCCTAAATATAAAAATATTAGTAGAATTTACTTGATATAATAAAATATCTTTTCAAATGCCTAAATTGTTAAGTATATATAACTTTCCAGAGCCATGAACCAAGATAGATCCTTATCCAGAGCCCAGAAAATCCTTATGCATCCTCCTCATTTTTCGAAATGACTTGGTTTTGGTTGATACAATAGTTATTATATGACATTCTTAATATAAGAATTGCAATTCTTTTATAAGAATAAATGATAAATTATAGCTTACATTTTTACAATACATTTATAGTCATTAAAATTTTAAAATAATAATATAAATTTTATTATTATTTTTATTTTATTGCTTAAGAGTTATAATTTTATCCATTCCTTGCTTAAATCTAAATATGCAATAAACGTGTATAGAGCAAATAACATAAAAGCATCAAAAAATAAAAAAGACTATTATAATTTATTGGCAATAACATTTGATTTTCTAATGATAGATTAGATTTGAATTTCTCACTTGTTGTAAAGAGCTACTATTGCAAGCTAGTTGAGTTGCTTGCGAGTAATTTGAATTTAGATTTGTAAATAACTCAAGCTTAAAGTCAAAATAAAACTTACATATTTAAACTATATTCTAGAAAAGGTTAAAAGTTTGGTTCAACTCTTAATAATACTTTAAATGATTTCATCTTAAATCTTCAAAAAATTGATTCAACTTAACTCTTAATAATACTTTAAATGGTTTAATCATAAATCTTAAAAAATTTGATTCAACTTGATTGGGTTGAAGTGAAATGAATTTGCTTAGGTCAATTTAAAGAGAATAAAATTCAACAATGATTTGGTTCATCCTATAAGTACACTCATCGCCATCCTGCCCTTCTATGTTCTTCAACTTGGATGAAATTATTGAGAAAGAGGATATTATACTAATGAAAGGACACAATAAAAAAGAAAAAAAAGTCTTGTCTTTGAAATAGTTTGAATTATGTTGATGGTAATCAATTTGATCCACTTTACCAAGAAATCAAATAATCCAAATAGATCCGTTCGAGTCTGTATAGCCCTAAATATATAAATATTAATAGAATATAATGATAGAATAAAACATCTTTTTATATATCTAAATTATTAAGTGCATACAATGATATATTTTTATTAATGAAATGGTTACATATTAACTAAATTATACCAATTGATAAATTAAGCACATGTCAGGTACCTTCTTTTTTTTTTTGCCCTTTTGGCTAGAGCCAAGAACTAAATTGAAATGAAACTAGGTTCCTACTTTGACCTAACACTAGGATTTTCAATCTTATGCTCTACTGACTGAGTTATATTGACCAATCCTTATACAGAGTGCAGATCAATCCTCATGCATCCTCCTCATTTTTCTAAATGATTTGGTTTTGGTTGGTATAATAATTATTATATGACATTCCTAATATAAGAATTGCAGTTCTTTTATAAGATCAAATGAACAATTGTATTTTACACTTCTACAATACATTCCTAGTCATAAAATTTCAAAAACAATAATAATTTTTTTTATTATTTTATTGTCAAAGAACTGCAATTTTATCTGTCCCTTGCTTAATTCTAAGTACATAATAAATGTGTATAGACTAAATAACAAACAAGTACAAAAAAAATCAAAAGGCTATTATAGTTTTTTGGTAATAACATTTTAATTTTCTAATGATGGACTAGATTCGAATTTCTCAGTTGTTGTAAAGAGTTATGGCTACAAGCTAGTTGAACTGCTTACGAGTAATTTGAATTTAGATTTGTAAATAAGTATAACTCAAGTTCAAAGTCAAAATAAAACTTGTGTATTCAAAACATTTGAATTTACATTGTACTCTAGAATCTGTAAAAGGTTTGGTTCAACTCTTAATAATATTATAAACAATTTAATCTTAAATCTTTAAAAATTTGATCCAACTAGACTTGCTTGCAGTGAGTTATATTTACAATTTAGGTCAATTATGGAGAATAAAATAAATTATATGATTTACCTTTTGATATAAAATAGAAAATGTTTACACCTGTTATAGGTAATATAAGAAATTATTTCTTATTTACAACCCTATTATAATTAACTAATTATATAAGATCTAATTAAAATTAATTATTTTAAAATCAAATGTATTATACGGGATTTGTGAACATTACGTTTCCAACCTTATAGCGTGTGCTATATATGCAAAACACATACACATGTTCCATCTTGTCATATTATATATGCTATGTATGTAGAAAATCTTATATTCTATTTAAAAATAAATGTAATTTCTATGGTGGTTTTGATAATTATTTTTATTTCATCTATATTTTGGTTAATACTACATAGGTTGGCCGAAAAATAAAGACTTTAGAGCAGAGTGTCTGGCTTGTTAAATATTTTAAAGTTGAAACAAGGAGCTACTGCAGCGATCGGGAAAACAGAGAGATTTTTCCAACAGAGAGACGATTAACACTTGGCATTCTCTGCATTTACGCATTATACTTCCCATATTACTTAGCATCTCTCTTCTCCTACATAATATCTCTCTCTCTCTCTGTCCCTCTCCCCTCCCATCGCCAAAAGCGAAGAGAGAGAAAGTCGAGAGACCGCATGCCGGCACGAGAGAGAGGGAGAGAACACTAAGTACGCATTTCGGCGTTGTACTGCATATACGTAACAGGTTCGAATCGAGCAGATAAATCCTCTCTCTCTCTCTGTCTATAACTGCCAATTCGTTATTCGGTCTTGTCGGAATCGCGATATGGTGGCGAGTATGGTGACAGCTCCGTTATGTACGTGGCTTGTCGCGGCGGCGACTTGCATGTCCGTTACAACCGAGAAAGATCCTTCTATCAATCCTTCGTTTAGGCCTTCGAAACGCTGGAGAAGGAAACTCCTCTCTAGATGCAGCGTGAACAGTAGCAAAATGTCATCTTCCACTACCTCTACTGCTGCTACTAGTACTACTGCTACAGGCTTGTTCTCTTCCTTCTGTGGATCCAGCATTCAAGGTCTCATGACTTCTTGTTTAGCTTTCGAGCCTTGCGACGAGTATTACAACTCCAAAGGACTCTCTTCGACCGGATTCTTGGGTGATTCCGGACTTATCTCGATGTTCGGATCGCGAGACGCTAGTTTGAATAGGAGAGGGAGACGGCGTTTCAATCGAGCTGCGTATTCCGGTAGCTTCTTCGTTTAATTCGTTAAATCTGAAACTCTATTTAATTGAATTTTTTTTTTTTATTATCATTTGCTAATAAGAGTTGATGCTATCTCTGTATTAGTTTCGAAAAATTAGGTTTTGTTTGCAATTTTTTTGATGTTTGATGCGGTTTTAGTGATGTTAGTTCGCATTTTGGATTATGCGGTGTCGTTTTATGCGTAGTGAAGTGTGATTTGATGTTAATGTGGTTTATGACGATGGTGAATCTGATTTTGTTCCTTAAGGAGGTAGCAGAGAGAGATAGAGAGAAAGGAGGAGAGAGAGAGAGAGAGAGGACATTAAAAAGAATATGCGAATCTTGGTGTTTAGAAGATAGCTAAGCTTCCTTGGTCTATCGAGTTTATGCGGCATAAAAGTAGATTTTTTATTGATTCTGTTGGGTTGAGGTTTTACCTTGTTTTTGTTTGACATGCAAATCGTATTTTTCTGATAAAACCGTGCCAAATGAGGACAGCTTCTTTTATTATATACTTATGTATAATATATTCAAAGGAATATCCTGATAGGCTGCAAGAATAAGAGGGTTTAAACGTGTGAAGTGCTCCCGTATGCCATAGGTTGATCCTAAGGGGGACGGCCAAGAAGTGTTCCATGCCCCCCGCACCATCACCCCACCACTCCCCCCCCCTCTCTTTTTGTAAGAATTCGGATGATTTCAATGGGACCGAAGGAGGAGTTGGCTTTTTTTTTTTTTTCTTTTTTTTTTGGGGGGGGGGGGTGGGTGGGGGTGGGGTGGGGGCGATGAAGGAGGTGTTGATTTGAGTAGACTGAATTGGGATTTTGGACATCTTTACTATAAGTGTCTTCGGAGTAGTTGAATGTATCATATTCAAGTATGTAATTAATGCAGGGGTTGATAAGTCTGATGGGCAGGTGTAGATTGATGAAGTTTTGTTGACAATGAAATGGGTATAAAATGGCATTTCTGAAAGGAGTAGGCAATTTGCAACTTTTTTGTGATATTTATTACTGCATTGAAGATTCCAATCTGCTTCACAAAAATGCCCTCTTTCACTCATGCCGATACATTACATAGATTATCATGTCGTACTTTTCTATTATTCCCAATTATTTAAGGGAAAAAAAAAACAGACAAAATTGCCGTGGACAATGCATTCTGGTCAGCTGCTAATAATGAAGAGCTTTTGAGTAGTCAGGAAAAGATAACAGTGAACTAAACCCGATCCTTACACTGGCTTCTCTGAGGAACCATGGCATTGATTAATAAAGTACATGCTTTCTTTATTTTTTTCTTCCCTTTGTCATAGGGTCTATGTGATTATTTCTTTTAAAGCAATTATTTTGATCAACAAGTAATGATCTGTTGACTAAGACGAAAATAAAGAAACATATTCATGATTTACCAGTTCAGCAAATTTGAAAATAAGTACATCTTTCACTAAATTTACAACAAGAAATCAAGTAGAAGTATATTACAGTGTACCTTGTGTATTTCAGTCATTTGTTTTCTTTTTTCCAGAAATGTGTTGGATGTGTTTATGTTTTGTGGAATTTAAGAAAAAAGAAAATGCAAAATTTAAAATAAATTTCCTTATTTACTTTTTACTGATATTGCTGATGCACACATGCAGGGGAAGCAATGGCTGTTGCTCTTGAACCTGTACAGGAAGTTACCACAAAGAAAAAGCCTGCAACGAAGCAAAGACGGGTAGTTGTGACAGGATTGGGAGTTGTAACTCCACTTGGTAATGAACCAGATGAATATTACAGTAATTTGCTTAATGGTGCCAGTGGCATCAGTCAAATAGAGACATTTGACTGTGCACAATATCCAACGGTATTTTCTGAATTTTCCTATACTCTAGTACCCTTGCAGTTTCCTTCCTATTATTCATGTGTTGTTATCCTGCAGAGAATCGCTGGAGAGATCAAGTCCTTCTCAACTGATGGATGGGTTGCCCCAAAACTTTCCAAGAGGATGGACAAGTTCATGCTTTATATGCTAACTGCTGGCAAGAAGGCCTTAGCAGATGGTGGAATAACTGAAGATATGAAGGATCTAAACAAATTTAAATGTGGAGTTTTAATTGGATCAGCAATGGGTGGGATTAAGGTAATTTCTTGAGCTGTTTAAGTTGAAAAGTAATTCGTGGTGGAGAACTGCAAAAGATATATATGATGTAGGCTTCATATCACTAATATACACCTGCTGGCTTATGTGGGAGTTGAAAAATCTGCTTGTAATTATATGAACCATTTTCCTTTGTTGAAACTAGAAGGGTCAATTTTCACGATATTGTTATGAATCAGGATGGGTCAGCTGTATGATGACCTCCTATCCAAATGGCCAAATATCCATAAATAAGAACCATTTTACAATTTCGCTTGCCATAACTTATCTGTATTTTTTTTTCCAATACTTTATTTCTTAGTTTTGCTATTAATGTGTAATAATGCTGCTTTGAGCAGGTTTTTAATGATTCTCTTGAGGCATTAAGGATTTCATATAGGAAACTAAATCCTTTTTGTGTGCCTTTTGCAACTACAAATATGGGTTCTGCCATGCTTGCAATGGATCTGGTCAGTTTAATTTCATGTCCTGATTTGGTGATGCACGCTGGTGCTTGGCGATTTGCATGAAATTCCTCTAATTTTTTTTATACCGCAGGGATGGATGGGTCCAAACTACTCAATATCGACTGCTTGTGCTACAAGCAACTTCTGTATACTAAATGCTGCAAATCACATAGTCAGAGGCGAGGCTGTAAGTTTCTTGAAATCACCAAAAGCAAAAGTTGGACCATAAGAAGTCATGTTTATTTCTTTTCATGTTGCCTTAATTTATTCATTACTTTGACTAAAAGCCATCCCATTCTTGTTTTCAAATTTTTTGTAGGATGTAATGCTTTGTGGTGGTTCCGATGCAGCAATTATTCCTATCGGTACTTAGCTCATACGTCACATAATTTTCAGTCTTCCAGTGACTGCAGCTTAATTTAAATCTTGCATGGCATATTAGTGCAGGTTTAGGAGGTTTTGTGGCCTGCCGAGCACTTTCCCAGCAGAACAGTGATCCCCCCAAAGCTTCAAGGCCTTGGGATATTGTAATGTTATCTTTATCCTTGCTTTTGTCCTCTTTGGTGATTATCCTTATTTTATTCCAAAAGCTACTTGATGCATGCATATGGTTTTCACTGTTTTCATTCCACATAATATCAATATGTGGAATGGATATTTCTGTCCATATTCTCTTTTGAAGATATTGTTTTTCTAAAGAGAAGTGAGAATTATTATTAATTGCTTTAAAACTATAAAAGAACATCCTGTCTTTGTTTTGAACTTTCGTTTGTTGTTCAAAAAACTGCTCAATTTTTTTTTATGATTTTGGGTCTGGAAACTTTTGGTTATTGTAATGGACGATGATAACTGTTTTTTTTTTTCCCTCTCTTTTTAACCATAGGCAGACTTGCAAAATTAACTTATTCTCCATAATGTTTATTTTCTTGAGCAGAACAGAGATGGATTTGTTATGGGCGAAGGAGCTGGAGTTTTGCTATTAGAGGAATTAGAACATGCTAAAGTAATGCTCTGTCACGTTGATTGATCCGTGTCACATTAAATGTTCACGTTATCCTCTGGGTTCTTTGTTTGCTTTTCCTGCAATAACAGCATGTTTGTTATTTTTACTATCATTTTATTCTGCTATTTATAATGTTTTATCTTCCTTTCACATGATTCCGAAGGTATAATAGAGAAATTTTTCCTCAATAATCTTTCCAATCCAGTTTCTGTGAAGATTATAATGTGTTTTGCACATAAACACTGGCTCAATGTATAATTAAATATTGAATCATGTTGCATGTTCTTTTGCAGAGAAGAGGTGCAAATATCTATGCAGAATTCCTTGGTGGAAGTTTCACTTGTGATGCGTATCATATGACTGAACCACGACCAGACGGTAACTGTTTTCGGTGTTGTGTCTTTTTCTTTGGGCATCAGCACTCTTCTTGTTAATAGACTGGAATTTTGCAACACGGTGATGGGCATGATTTCACTTGTGATGCTTACCTATCTTGGTCCAAGATATAGAAACTATATCATTAATACCTGTGGTGCTGCATTATCTCTTCTAGTAACTGAATTAAAAAAGATACTAGTGATGGGCATGATTTCACCATCTCATACGTGATCGACTATATAAATTGTCAAATGTTCTATTCTTATGCATGTATTTTGTCTTACACGGCATTTTTGTTGTCAAGTGACTTTATCAACTAACTTTTAATAATATATGGAAGTAAAAGCTGCTTTTGTGAATGAAGCAGTAGATATTGGTGATTCTCTTCACTAGCATGGTCCTTTGTGCACTGCTAGTACCTTTTAATTGTCACCGAGGTTATATGACATGAAGCAGCCTTTCTTTGACTTACTGTCTGTTCCTCCTGAAATGGCTGCTGTTATATTAGTGTCATTGCAGTAAGTTCTGGACATGCTTGTTAAATACTGTTTTCTATGGGGGCTCTTTTATGCTTAAGATGTATTCTGTGTGATTCTTGGCTGTTATATAAGAATTTGAAAAATTAATTGGTGATCAATATTCTACCAACTCAGCTTCTATAACAAATTTATTTTGAGGAAGGGTGCGTATAGTTGAAACTAGATTCGCTTCTATAAAACCTGGTTGGCAGTTGAAATTTTCTGTACTTTAATAATAAACAACTAATGGAAAAAACAAACAAAAATAAATAAATGAACAACTATGTGACATTTTTCGTAAAGTTAGGATTTGCATTAAAATTAGAAGCTTATTTAATTTTATATGAGTACCTTCTGAGAGAGAGTTACTATAAGACCACTCCATTTACTGTAAGATCGCTCCATTTATAATTATCAGGAACAGTGAAATTTAGTTGTAATTCAGGTTCTGGTGTAAAATTATTTCTTACTCATCATTTCCCCTTTTTTTGGCCAAGCATCATCTTCTCTTGCTACATGTTTTCTTTCCAGAAATTTGCCATGTCATTTATTTGGTGTGTCAACTAAAAATACATGCATTGCATTCAAGTTGACCTGCCATTTACATTTGGGGAGTTGATTGGATTTTAAACTAAGAATTTCAGTTAGAAATGCTTTTTTACCCCTTTTTTGGGGTGTTAAGACTGTAGTGGTGTTAGCTAGCACTGAACTCAACTGCATGTCTTTATGTTATAAAGGAGTTAATAAATATTTATCAAAATAGGGATGTAATGGATAATTTACTTTTGTTCCAATATAATACCTCCCTTTTTTATGTCAACTAAACAATGTCATAGGCATATAATTATTATTACAACTTTATTACCTTCCTATTAAATTATAATTTAATGTAGTAAACTGGCTGTTAGTGTTCAAGAGCAACCCACAATTAGGGAGTTCTCTTATTGTTATTTTTAATTTTGTAAAAGTGTTATGTTTAATTTGTTTTATTATTATTATTATTTTTTTTTCCTGATAAGCTCATGTGCCTTGGTTCTTTAGTATCATAAACCAAATCTGAGGATGCCATTGCTTTTCGGAACAGGTGCTGGTGTCATTCTCTGCATACAGAAGGCCTTGGCTCAAGCAGGAGTGTCAAGCAAAGATGTGAACTACATAAATGCACATGCTACGTCTACTCCGGCTGGTGACTTGAAAGAATACCAAGCTCTCATGCAGTGTTTTGGTGATAATCCTGAGGTAATATTGACATGCAACTCTTGCTCATTATTATAACTTGGATAAAGCTATCTAAACATTTCCCCTGCATCCTCTCTACAGTTAAGAGTGAATTCTACTAAGTCTATGATTGGTCACCTCCTAGGAGCAGCAGGGGCAGTAGAAGCTGTTGCAGTAGTGCAGGTAATTATTTGTACCATGTGTATATTCTATGTGAAAACATTTTGATTATCTTCCCTGTATTATCTCTACAACCGTATTAAATTTGTGCTTTCTCTAGCTCAAAGTACCAAATGGAAACAGACCAAATATATTTTTAGCTTTTATCTTCATATCATTTGGCGTTCGTTTGTGACAAGGCATTTCATTTTTCCCACAGGCAATAAGGACGGGGTGGATTCATCCAAACATTAACCTGGAAAATCCAGATGCAGGCGTGGTATGTTGTTTTAACGCTTCATATTCTAACATAAGAGAAGATTAATTAGTCTGGTATTAATTTTGGATTACAATCAGGACATGAGAGTGCTGGTTGGGCCAAAGAAAGAGAGATTAGACATCAAGGTTGCCTTATCAAACTCGTTTGGGTTTGGTGGTCACAACTCATCAATTTTGTTTGCCCCCTACAAATAATTACTCATCTTAAATGGGATTCCGTGCAGTGGTGAGAATGAAGGTATGTGTATCCCATTATACTCCTTGACTAGTTTAAATAAAGATTGAGGTCTGATTTTGATTAAAAGTTATCCCAAAATGGTGATTCAATCAATTTCATTGGAAGGAAGGGGAAGTCTCAAGGAGTGAATTAATTCATCCTGCTGTCTTAAGTGCAACATTATATAATCGAAAGACTTGTTTGTCGCGCCTTACGTGTTCCATGTTGAGAATTTTTAATATTTCTTTAAAGCCCAGTACAGTATTATCAGTTGAATATATTAGGGAAATTAGATTCATATATTGGCCAATTTTTAAGTACCGCACTACCTCTTTCACTGCAGTTTCTGCTGACTGAGGACGATGCATCCGGAATCCGGGGGTCAGTTGTTGCAATGCAATGGAATTCAATCGAGCACCTAATAAATGGGAAATGGAACTTTAGAATCAAGGAACGCAATTGCATTGCTTACGCTTTGATTGTTTATGTATCTTGTCGATGACACAAATGAGGCCAAAGTTGTGATTCCGAGCCATGTCCAACTGTCCTTGTTCAGAATTAATTGTTTAGTTAACATGTAAACTTACATGAATGTTGATATTATTATGTTAGTCAATTCTCAATTGTAATGAATCTAGCCAGCCGTTGTTTAGTATTAACTTATAGTATTCTACTTTTATTGAGATAATATCAAAGTTGCTCCCTGCACTTTTGAGAGTTTCCACGATTTGACATGTAAATTTTAAGGTTGTTTTATCTTTTATACAACTGGATTTTTACATGTCAAATCTTAATTTTGAATTTGTTGAATGATATTCTTAATTGAACTTTCACTTGTTAACCTTAGTATCTTTATAAACCTTTCACTGAATTCCATCATTATTTTTAAAAGAAAAAATTAAAGTATTAATTATATAAATATCAACACAATATCGTAGTGTATTACATTAACCAAATATTGCATTTAGTAATTGTGATACAGCAAAGTAGTATAAATCTATATCGCATGGTTTAAATATGACATTTGATGAGATTGTATTTTGATGCAACGTTTAATGATGTTGCATTATTACATCTTGCACGCATGATAGTAGGGATTACTATAGCTGCATTGCGACACTGTTAGGAAATCCATCATTACGAAATACATATATAATTAATTGCCACAGCTATATAGCAACGTCTTAGGAAGTCCATTACCATGAAATACATATATCCTACAAAATACATATATTCTGGTCATTTTAATTTAAACGGATATTTGTCAAGAAACAAATATCAATAAAAAATTGATATAAATTGATTAAATAGATACAATGCAAATATAATATATGTAAATTATACATGCATATTAGTTACATATATGATACAAATAAAAATTTAATGCTCCTATCAGACTCATAATTAATTACCATAGTTATATAGCAACATTTTAGGAAGTCCATTATAATGAAATACATGTATAATTAATTTTGCCTCAATTTGTGCAATTTTTTGTTAGTGGATCGATAAATAGAAAATTATCTCTTAAGTGATCTGATAAGTACACGTTTAATTGATTGTGATATAGAACAACTTCAAAATTTTATGTAAAATTGAAAAAAAAAATTCAAAAAAGACTATAATATCAATAATTTAGGAAGTTTTGAAAATGGAAAAAAAAAAGAGTAACTATTATCCCTTTAACATGTGAGCTGTTAAAGAGGAAGGTGTTGAACGTAGTTTATATGTCATATTCGGCCACAATTATGTTGAAAATTGCAGTACATAACTTTATTTATATCAAACACCACTCAAATCTACTAGGTATTTGCCTTACAAAAGCAAAAAAGAGATTTCAAGCTTATTCTTATAAGAATATGCCAACCTATCTCGTTTTCTTTTTTTTTTTTTTTTTTTTTTTTTACACACGAACAATGGTTTAACAATTTGATGAAAAAATTTATTTTAAAGGTAATTGATTACCTAAAGTTAATTAGTTAGTGCGTGGTATATATTCATGCGATATAATTTGATTATAATTGCTTGATTTAAATAATCAACACCTTATCTTTTGAATAATTAACATCTTATCTCAACCTTTTGTAAGCCTTGTAGATGGCATTTATCACCATGTAGAATTTACAAGCTGGTTCCTTTGAGATTTTATTCCTTTGAAAGGATATGAGAAAATAGGTCATCACAATTGAAAATTAGGAAAAACCTAATTCACTCATAATGTTCGACTTTAACTACCATCTAGCTATTGTCCATGTTCTATTGAGAGCCCCAAGTATCGGAATCATCCATTTAATAATTTTTTGACTCCATAAAACTACTTTTTAAGGACATCTTTATTTACCCTCAGTAACCCTAAAACACCAATAAACAAAATTACTAGAATAGTTGTTGACATAGCAACCAACCCAAAATTGCTTAACCAAGTAACTAAGAAAGTAAACTGCTTATCCTCTCATCTATTTTAATCAGTGGAGAGTGACACTTGGTAAGCAAAAAAGTTAATAAAAAATGCTAAGGAATTTTTGCACATTTCCCTTTTACTTACTTTTGGCTTTATTTTGTTGCTCGTGTGTTGCCACAGATTCGTGGGCCTCTGTTGCCTCCATATTAAGTTGTATTTTGACTTGCTTACTGCTGGAATGGCAAGACAATAAGCACCAACATGATATTAGTGTGCTAACAAGGGTTTGACATTGCGATAATAGAGAAAATTGTCTAAATGATGAGATGGAACCATAAGAAACTCCCAAGCAACTCTATCAATGAAGATGGCTTCACATAAGATTAAGCTTGCACACAAAACATCTTGCAATCCCAATAGCATGTTTGTTACGTGTAAGGAGATTTAGAATATAATTGCAATTTTAGCTTCTAGTCTATTTCTCATGTTTAATGTGTTTTGAATTGACATTTTTGTTGGCCAAAAGAAAGAATGATATTTTTTTACCTTAAAGAAGAATTTGATTTTTATGACAAAACTATTGTTCTATTTAACCCTCATTAAAAATATCAACCTTAAAACTCTTATTAATGATATTTATTTCAATTACGCTTTTATCATATCTCATATTAATTATTTATCTTTGTTGCTAATGATACTTTATTAAAACACTGTATACAAGTTTCATTCCATCATGCCGACATTTTTAAATATAAAATTACATATGTCATTCCATTACTCATATCATTCTACTCCAACCCAATTTAGTTCATATAGTTTCTACATACCAAAGGCGTCATTGTCAAAAGAGTAATGGCATCCTTGCAGCTATATGCCACTATTATGCTTCCCATGTTTCCTTCATTCCACATTAAAAAGTAAGCAAGCCAAATTCTCCCCATTCTACTTCATTTTTCTCCATCACTTTCTCTATAGCGATCTCCACAGGCCGAGCCAAACAGTTTCAGAGGTCAAGTGACAGTGGAATATACAGGATGATCCATAATTTCTTCATGTTTAAACAAAATTGACATCCGGATGCTTAAACAATCCCTCACCTTCAACAAATATGACCATCTATTGTTTATTTGAAGCACTTTCACCGATAATTTACATACATTAAAGTTCCATCAGAGTAACATATGATATTGGCTTGCAGGTTGTAGTGAGTCATTTATGACAGATCGCTTATATTGCGTTAATCAAATGTCTCTGGTTGAATGAGTGCTTTAAGGGAACATGGGTGCAACATGTGAGATTATTTGATAGAGAAACTGAGTTCAAGTTATGTATTCATTAACTTTGGCTGCTGAGTTTTCTTACGTCTCTTCTCTTCTAAAAGCTATTTAATGGCTTCAAAGTCTTATCGATTGGATCTCTTGATCTCTGGAACATAGTTATCGGTTGCTAAACTTTACATTTGGCCTAATTTCTTGAAGGGGCTTCATATTGAAAAATGAATTTTCAACATTAAAGTTACCTCGTGATCTAAACATTATCAATTATCAAACTGAAGCATTTTAGCTTTTACAATCATTATAGTAGTATGGGATCTCTTGAGTTCATCTGTTCCTTCTCTGTAATGCATCTCTATCTTGTCTTACTTGAAGAGCCATTTGAATTATAACACCCATCTTTTACATATAAAATAAATTAAAAATTGTATGATTACCGATCCATGTAAAGCATATGACACATGCTATATATACGTGATATTTATTTTACGAGTTCTCATATGTAATACTAGGTAAAATATAAAAATCATTATGGAGATTTTTGTAAGTGCCGTATTATGATGTAAAGCGCAATTCTCATCTAACCTACCATATTTTTAAGGAGCAAAAGAAGATATTAATTTTTTCAAATGATACACTTTGATTTTTTGAAATATGATAAATTTAATCCACTCGAATTAAGTAAATACTAAGGATCTAAAAGGGAACTCAAATTGTAAAAAATCACATTATTCAATTTGCGCCCAATCAGACATAAATCTAAATAAATAACTTGAGTACATTAATTATTTATATTATATAAAATATCGTAGCTGAGAAAAACTTGACAATCATCAGTGTTCAAAACCCTAATGTAGTGTTGCGCACTTGTGGAGTTAATAGTGTTTTTGAATGGCATAATCTCTATTCTATGGAAATCTTATTGCAACTAAGTAAGAAATTGCAACTTTTTTCCTCGCACTAAAGAAATATATAATTCCTTTCCCCTTTTTTTCACATTGTTTTATCTTTATGCAAATATAATCCAACATTTAAGCTGTGGCTCATAACAAGAGGACTTATATTTTCAATCATATACTACCCAAATAATAATTATTAATTTTCCATTTTATTATTTAATAATTGTAAATTTCATTCGGATAATCAAAATCGTGATAGGCATATGGGACTTTCGCTTGCCTGCGCCACCCCACCCAACCAAAAATACAAAAAAAGGGAAAATGAAAATTAACAGCTATATATACTTTACCGAACATCACAGGTTTTGGTGGTGGCACCTTGCTAGAAAGTAATGACAAAATGCTTCAACCATATGCTATCATTTCTTAATATTACAATAGTTTACACGAAAAATTGTTCAGAAAAATAAATTACAGACATCCTGAAAAATAAAACAATCGGGTATTAGATAGCACAAAATTATACCGCCCCACTTGCACGTCCTCTTTCCTATTGTAGCTATAACCCCCTATTTACACAAAAATGCGTCACTAACCAGACTCTCATCATGGCTTTCTAAGATTTCTAACTTTGCCATGAAAATCCTCCTATTTGGAGGTATTCAAACACAATCAGCAAAACTTCTATTCAGTAAAAAAAATTTCATTTGCTTTTCTTTTTACCACTCTTGGACTTTGGGCGTTTGGATGCAAGCGCACCGGAGGCACTTTTTCCTTCAAACGTCTTTGTCAATTTTACCACACTTGCCATACCTTTCCTTGCGGCAGCGCGATGCTCTGGCCTACGACTCATCATCTTACGGTCGAGTGGCCAATAAGCATATGGTTCTAGTTTGTCCTTCCTTTTCACATCCCCACGGGCCTTTTTGCTGGCATACTCATTTCCAGTGTATGCCCATCCAGATTCCGATTTCTTGCGCTTCTGAGGTCTCTTTGAAGAGCCCACTGTAAAATGACTACCAACTTCACTCCTTGACTCAGAATCAGGGTCAGAAGCTGAGTATTTCTTTGGTTTTTCTCCCTCATGAACTATGAGGCGTCCTTCAGAATCTATCTCTAATTCATCGTCTGATTCTGCCTTTTGTTTAAGCTGCCCAGATTTGAGGGCCGATCTAGTTTTGTGCCTATCAAGCAAATCAAGTGGTTCATCTTCATATTGATCTAGCAAGTCTTCTGGCAAACTCTTGGCTGCTCTTTGTGATCGCTTTGACCTAAAAATGTTGGGCAGAGTTAGTACAATTACTCGGATAATCTAGCCAAAGACCCCTATTCAATAATTTGGTTCTTAGAAGATACAGGGGGAGTTGCGTGTCACATATTAAAATTCTAACATGCTCCAGCTTCTTAAGAAACACATGCATCAAAAGGCAGCCATTTTTTCTACATCGTCAACTAGATGCATCCCTCAGCATGTTAATACAAATACTACAAAACCAGTTCACTACACTGACCATGATGAAACCTTTGACTTGGCCATTGCAGAAACTTTGCTCTTGCTGGAAGGAGCAGTTTCAGCATCCATGTAGTCAAAATCACCATCCTCTGTTTCTTCATCCCCAAAATCAGAAAAAATTTTCGTATGATTCCATCTGCTCAACCTGAGAAAAACAGAAAAATTTTTTAGACATAATGAGGTCAGTTGAGGCTATCTAGATAATAATGCGACTTCGGTCAAGGAACTGATTGCTTCCTAAAAGGATATATAACAATGAAGTTTTAAAATAAAGATGATTGACAAAAAGATCAGACTGCAGTGAATAAAATGGTTAATTGGTCCTCTTTTTTTCAAACAAGTATCTCATGCAAGAATTGCATGAAAGTGATCCGTGAGTACAATTCCCAGGTATCTCAATGTGCATAGGTAGGCGGTAGTATGTCCTCATGTGTGCGCACGAGTGCATGTGTGCATGCGTGTGTGTGTGTGTGAGAGAGAGAGAGAGATCCACCTAGTTGTTGTTGCCTTTGACAAATGCGATCTACCATCTGAAGTAGCAGCACGTTTCCTCTCTTTTCTCTCTTTGATCTACAATTGAAAAGATAGGTCACACTGGCCAGTCCCAAACGGTTTGGTTTGGGTGAAAGACTATTCCCAGATATTTCATAGAACATACATAGAAACAACAAACCTTTCTTATGTTGGTAAGAAGTTTCATGTGTTCTTCAGGCATCACAGCTTTTACAGCATCCAAGCCACACTTCTTGATGAGCATCTCTAGAAGGACTTTTACCTGTGATAATTTACAATGATTAGAAATGCAACTCTTTCCCAGTTAAAATATGCAGCAAGATACAGCTTTTAAATGTGCCCCTGAAGAAGAGGAAGGATGTGTTGTGTGCGAAACCTCAATAGGTTTGGCTCAAGCTCAAACACAGATTGCCAAGAAGCCAAAAGGAAAAACTAACAATAAAAAGACTCGATCATTGATGACAGAAACAAAAGTAAGATTATTAAGGTCAGTAGCTGCAATAAATGGAGTCAGTGGGTTTTAAATCCAGGTTACAGCTCCATAAGCTTCACCAACATTAGACCATTGGCATGTCTATTTGCCTTATGTCAGGCATAGAATCATGCATCTTACAAGTCCATTTCTAGCATCTTAGATCAGCTAGCCCCTGCACCACAAAGTATGAACCAAAACTAAAACAATCATGAAATAAGTGTTAAGGTTATGGACCCAATTTTTATTGACACACCACCCTGTTTCTTGCTGAAAGAAGATGGCTGACACAAACCTTTGATTTAAAGTGATTTTTTGTGTTGTCTTGCCACTTCAACAAGCCTTCCACCATATTCTTTAGGTGCATCTGCAACCCATCAGCTTGAGATTTGCTAACCAGGACCTTCAAGAGCCCTAAATTTGCCTGCATCATTAAAATAGCTCAATTTGAGGATATCCCAGCAAGTAATCCACCATAACCATTTTACCTAGTAGAACTAACACACATTGCAAACTGAGCTTACTTTTGTGATCTCTTTATTCTTTCTTTGAAGGAGGAGATATGTAGATGGAAGAACATCATATGCAGCAGTAACAAGATCGGTGAACTCATAAGCCAAGCGAGCCAAGCCTTTCATTGCAGCACTTATCATATGGGGAGTTTCAGCCAAGCCTCCAGCTACCTATAATGAGGACAGCACATTTTTAGCGTGTAGATATTGGCAAGAATTATTGGGATAGACTGATTGTGATTTCAAGAGGTCACAGAGAAATTTCCAGGGAAGTAATGTAGAATAAGCATGATCTCCATAAACAGAACAAATCACAACTTCCAACAATTTTAAAACTAACAACAGTCAGTTTTATTACTAACCATGTAAAAGAATTGAAGCAGATTCTCCTTCTTCCCTCCTCTTTCTTCATCCCCATATGCATGACCAATTTGAACAAGTATATCATAAGCTTTGTTTCTTGTTTTCTTATTGGCCTGGAGATGTTTAAAACAGGTCAAATTTGGAAGAAACATCCTACAAGATGTAAGATGAAGACCAGCTAGCACATTGTACAAATAGAAAAGCAGTTACAAGACCAATACCTCCTTCAATGCCAGCACTATCTCAGTCAAGAACGATGTGATGATTTCAGGTCTTATGGGCTCAGAACCATCCTGTCCAAGAAAAAATATTAAAGGATGTATTGGATCTAAACAAAACAGATATAGGACATCAATTTTTTTTCTTTTAACCAGAACATCAATGCAAAAATTTTTTGACATAAAGATATCCTACCCTCGACAAATGCACTGCGAGAAGGTGCAAGCACTCAAGCCTATGACGCTTTGCTGAGAAATGACATGAAGGCAACACCTCAACCATGAGATTCAGCAGCTCGTCAAGCTTTGATGAAAGGAATATCTCATGATTCTGCAAGAGGGGGAAAAAAGCGTGTCCAGCTCAAATTTACATCAGACAGCCTGGCCCTTGATGCCAAAGGAAAAAACATAAAATAAAAATGAAATGACAATTTATCATAATGATTCAGAGTTAAGGACAATTAGGCTATCATACATAAAATGCTCAAATCGTAATCAAAGAACATCCCTTTCTTCCTAACCGATCACATCAACATCAGCAACCCGATGGCAATTACCTTCAAGATTATTGAAAGGACTTTGTATGCCTTCTTTTGGATCATTCCTTCCATATCCTGCAGCAAAACACTATCTCACTCCATCTACTACTTCCAATAATAAAAATTTAGGAGCTATCAACAGGAGACAAATTCAGACACTTAAATGACATTCCAAAGACCAACCTGTAATGCAGGTTTTATGGCTTCAAACAGAAGATCTATCTCCTTAACATTCAAACCAGGTAAAAAAGAGGCCGCCAAGTCATAAAGCTTCGCCCTGGATCAAATACAATCTGGCTGGTCAGAGCCATGAAGGAAAATTTTGCTCAAAATGCAGGTCCACTTGATAAATTGAAAATGCAGAATAAGACCAAAAAGCATAAGGAACACGAACAGCAGATAAGCATCGATACAAACCTCATCATAGATGGCGAGTTCTCATTTGATGAATCAACCTGCATTGAGCCTGAGCTCTTGCTGTTCTGTGCTTTCGCAGCTTCCTCTCTAGTGACTTTCAATAGCTCCTTCATTGTCCTCTTGTATAATGCAGTAACAACTCCTTTATCCGCTATGGAAGAAAATTCACGTATTGTTGACTGCATGATATGAACACGTGATCATGATTTTACCAACAGAGAAACAGTCAATTTCATCCAGTTATTTTGAGACAAGGTTATTTTTACCAAACTCGTGAACTTCAAAGATCTGAATGAATAGGTTATAGTTGAAACAAACAAGATAACTCCCATGATCTCAATGACAAGGTTACTCTGCAATTATTTTAAGATTGAAGTGCAAGGTAGCACATTTTCTACTTCGTAATAAGAGAAGTTGTTATACCTGCAAGCAACCACCATCATCTTTCGTGGAATTCAGAAATATGGCCCGCAAGACAGTCAAAAACCCTTCAGCAGATGACCTTAATGCACTCAAATTATCAGTTGCTACCTGCACAGTGTAACAAGGCACAGCCCTCTCTGAAGAACTGCAGTAATCAGTGATCAGAGGGTCATCTCCTTTTTCTAAAACCCCCTTATTCTGTTCTATGAGAAGTTGCAGGCCACCACATATTACACCGTGAAGATTAGGTTCTTCATGGAGGGCACTACACAAGGCCTTCTCTATGTCCTTGAAACTCTCAGCAGTATCTGCAGCAAAGTTGCAAAATGACGGAAACAAAGACCATAAAGAGTATACAAGGGCATCTGTACTCCTTGATGCTACAACACGTCCCTCTAGCTCAAGCTGTCAAAAACAATATGCAGCCATTGAAAGTAGTAAGAGAATGCAGGACTACACCACTGACTGATAAAGTAAATATAAGGAAGCCATTAGAAGCCCCCACCTTCTGTGCCTTTTCCTTTAGGAAACTGACTGAACCTAGAATTGTGTCGTTGAAGTAGCTTAAATGGGCACCCACAGAATGCTGCTTCAGAATTGGAAACAGCCAAACATTTGCCTTGGATATATCATCAGCCTCCAGGTTCAGGGGAAGAAGACTTAACAGTGTTTCAGGTCCCATAGCAACAAGAGCTGAACCAACACAGTCATGGAGCTACACAATGAAGAACATGGCACAGATCAAAGTGCATATACCAGAAAGTGGAGATGCAACATAAGTGGGAATGTCATAAAAAATGCTCGTTTTGATGAATTTACCTAGGGCTACACATAAATAGAGTTTGTAATAACAAAACAAATAAATTTATGCAATGCAAGTCTATACAAAAGAACCAAATATCCCCATGTAGGAATAGAGATAACTGATGCCAGTGTATAGCAGCACATTCTTTACAATTCTTCATTTAGATAATGTTGACAATACCTGCTTTCTATAAGGGAAATCTTCATCATTCAACTTCTCCATATCTGCCAAGTTCTTAACCGTGCCTCTCAAAAGATAAGGAGAATAACTACCTATAAGGCATTGAAGTATTAGTTCAGAAAACAAAATATGATCTTGGAAAACATCACAATTGATCAACAAACACCATACAGACAGTAATCAATGCCTGTGAAAACAAATCAAGTGAAGAAAGAACAAACCTACGCATCAAATAAGCATAAAATCTGCAGAACAAAGCACAATATCCTGCCCTAGGAGGATAAACTAAAAACAAATTATCTTGTGTAAATTCCAATTGCCTTATCCTCAGATAACTTAAAAACCATCAACAGAGAATAAGAGTATGCATATTGGATGGGAATTGGATGGTCGAGAAAGTGTGTCTGTATGCGTGCACGTGCACGCGCGCGCACGTGTGTGTGTTTGTAAGAGAGAGAGAGAGAGAGACCCAATTTACTGAAGGTGCTAGTCACAATTTGAAAAGCCATGTCCCAAACAGCACTGAAACGATAATCTAGCAAACTCTCTATGGTAGCACAGACTTTCTCAATTGTAGTCGGTCCAGAGTTTCTCGAGTTTGTGTTTGCAGCATTCTTAATCTGTTCAACTCCCTGCTTGATCATGTCTTCATCAAGGCATGCATCAATGAGACTTTTAAATGCTTCCATAGCAGCAACAATGGCCTCCTCATGATCAGATGCCAGAACATCTGCCACAAGCCCAAAAATAGATAAATAAATAAATAGCCTAGGACATTATTACCTCTTCAAATTGGTGAGTTACAATTATATTATGAGCAAAAGCTGAAGTAGAAATTCCCAGCAGGGTACCTCTGAGTGCATTAAACATTACTGGAAGCTTTGGAACACAAATTTCCCTCTTCAATGAATAAACTTTTCTTGTTCCATAGGCCAGCAAGCGAGCAGTAAATGTCATATTGTCCACGTTTGTCTCATTTAATGATATGGAGTTAGCTAGTGTGCAGAGCAAATCAAGAAAAACTTCAGGAGACATTTCTGCACCCACATGAAGACAGATAGCATTCAAACCATCTGTAACACGCCTGGTAACATTGGGTTGGCGAAGTTCGGAAAGGGTTTTGTAGTATTTCAGAATTGCAGTAGTGTACTTCAATGTCATATAGGGAAGACACTCTTTTAAGGCGTCCAAAACATAGAGGACCTCCTGAGCTCCTTTAGGACCCTCTGTAGCATCAGCTTTTGATCCACCAGCAAGTAGAAGATACCGTTCAAACATGTGTGTGATTCCTTCACTTGCAGAAGACTGAGAATTCGTCCCTTGAAAAGCTTGTAAAGTATCCCGTAAACATGCATGTGATTGCCTTCTTACCTGTTAAGATTGAAGCATGAATACAGCTTTCACTGCCATGTATCTAGAAGTGCCTTATTTAATTTATTAATCAGAAAATTCAAGAATTGCATATTACTCTTGAAAATTCAACATTCACATATTATGATTTACTATATTCAAGATTGAATCTTTATCCATAAATACGTCACTGCCAATCAGCTTTTTATCATGTAGACAAGACATCACATTTGGAATAAAAAATCTAAAGGCTAAACGGAGACAATTACAACATGTCCATATTGTCACTATATCAGGTCAAAGATTTTAACTTTATCAGAAATCAAAGTCACCGAACAATGAAATTCGGATTGAATTCCACTTTTCATAACCACAAAATCACCTATTAAAAGGGAAACCGTTATCACAAACACCTATCCAAGATGAAACTTCAACATTTCCCAAGCAATTAACTCTTTAAGTTTCATCGTCCACCAATTTTCACAATTCAACAAATAATTAAAAGAATCAATCAAACCAAACAAAAACCAACTAACCAACCTTCGCATGAGAATGCGTGACGAACCCTAGTGAAACCCCAAACAGTTCAGACACATCCTCCCAACTTCCACCTTTCCCAACAACACTAATAACATAACCACCGCACTTCAAACCGGCCACCAAGCTCCCTTCATTCGACGACCTACACTTCAAAACTCTAAAAACCAATCCTTCTACAAAATCCTTCCTTTTCCTCAAAATTCCAACCGAAACCCTAGGCAGGAGAAATGAAACGATCGTAATAAGTGCCTCGATGACGTGGCTCTCAGGTTCAGGTTTAGACTCGCAGAGGAGGCGGTGTAAGGAGGAGGATGCCGCGCCGAAGTAGGAGATTGGACTCTGAGGGAGGTTCTGGTCGGTGAGCTCTTGGGACATGGTGCCAATTACGGTGCAGATGTGATCGTGGTTGCTGGTGGCGGAGAAGTGAGAGAGGAGGGTGGTAATGAAATCGTCGCCGCCACCCTGTGATGGTGATGCTGGGAGGTCCATCTCGACGCCGTCCATGTCTGTGGCGGGGTAAAGAGAGAGAGAGACGGTGGTCGGGGTTTATGGAGGATATAGGAAGTAGGGTTTATGGATATGTGAAATTGCGCTCTATGTTCCATGAGCTTGCAAAATGGGCCCCGTTGTAAGCCCAATGTTCTATTGTTCTTACAGTTCGGCCTGGTAGGCTGGTCCTAGTAGCTTAAGCCTTAAGGGAATGTAAATTGTTTTCGGCCTTAAGGGAATGTTAATTCAGTTCCAAATTTTTTTTAATTATATTTTTTTCATTGTTGATGAATAAAACATGCTATATGTAAATAAGTTAATATATGTTTTAAACGTTATACTAATGAATATATTATATTTTATATATCATATCCAATTAATAGAATTCACTATAATATATATATATATAAGTTATGACTAAATACAATATATATTAAATATGACATAATTTTAATTATATTTTTTTCATTGTTGATGACTAAAACATGCTATATGTAAATATGTTAATATCAATATTGTCAGAACCGAATCGAGGTTTGACCCGGACAAGCTAAGGGATCAGGAGTTGAGGGGTCGGAAGTCCGACCCCTCATGAAAAAATAAAAATACAAATGATAATTTAATTATAAAAGACTAATATGTGTGTAATCACTCAGTTAAATCTATATTTGGATCAAATTTATCAATTAATTATTAAATAAATATGATTTAATGATTATATTTATAAATTTATAATAAAGTATGAATAAATATTTAAATTTCTAATTTTTTTATTTTGTTTTTTATTTTTATTTTTTTGGATCCAGGTCAACCGGTCCGGGTCTATTGGTTCAACCCGGTTCGACCGGGTCAATCCATGTCTTGTCGGTTTGTTGCAAAAATGAGTTTTATGCGAGAACCGGCCCGACATTAAAATTTGTTCCAGTTGAATAGGGTTGAACTTGCCGGTCCGGGCCGGTTTTAATAACCATGGTTAATATATGTTTTAAACGTTATACTAATGAATATATTATATTTTATATATCATATCCAATTAATGGAATTCACTATAATAACATATATATAAGTTATGAGTAAATACAATATATATTAAATATGACATAATTTTAATTATATTTTTTTCATTATTGATGATTAAAACATGTTATATGTAGATATGTTAATATATGTTTTAAACGTTATACTAATGAATATATTATATTTTATATGTCATATCCAATTAACAGAATTCACTATAATATATGTATATATATACGTCACGACTAAATACAATATTTATTAAATATGACATAAACTATGGCATATGCTAATATAATCATATATTTATTATTTAAAGCATTTATAGGAAAAAATTCTCTTGAATATTGTCACTGATTATAATTAGGTAAAGGCTGAATACAGGGAATATGGACTGAACTTCAATGGATAAATGGACCTACAAAACAAAACACAATTAGTAATACATTGGGGTTGGGCCCAATGCAACCACTTCAATGCTTGGGTCAGCAAGTATATCGATATGAAAGTAATTGATGATTATTAGAGAGAGAGAGTCTAGACGAAATTACCATTCTCGTAGGGAAGAGAAGGCTGCTTATAGTTTATTGATCTTTAGTGGTTCAGTGCATTATAGCATGATGAGTGAGTAGGTAGTTGGCAACGGTTGTAGTAGACATAAGGTGAACCCACTAATCTACGTCAACGTATGTCAATTTTGACTAAGGAGAGTATATCGAGAGATATTGGGCAAAGTATTGATCGAATGCTCCAGGAATCAATCAGTACACCAAGTTGGCATGTATAAGGTGCACTTCCGACTAAAGGAAGCCATTGGGTTTATATCTAATCCTCGGTAAATATGCATTGGGTAAATAATGTCAAATATGCTAAACATAAATTAGGGGTCATAGTCCACACATTAATATAATAATATTTATAAGAGTTTTCTAAAACACAAAATAAAGCATAAGTTAAGGCAGTCTTTACAAGAGGGGAATAAAAGAAAGGAAAATGATCTATCTACTTAATCTCACTCGTCCCAAAGCTCTTAAATGCTAACCTAGTGTCGTTGCTAACTTGGAGTCTACCACAATTTGTCCCACAGAAGTACTGCACTATTAGCGTGTAAACTACATCTTAGCTCAATGAGACTAGCCTCATATTGAATGATTCAAGCGATAATACAAGTAACTAAGTTAAGCAACAAGATCCCATGCATGATTTAACAGTGAATGCAATAGATATATACGGTCTTCCAAAAATGTTAGCTCTAAATGTCTTTACCTTGGGATCCCGTATAAAATCATATAAAAATAACATTTAAAAAATTAGTGCAAGTAGAAGGTTTAAGTGCCACAAAAATCTAGCTCGATGCAACACGAGCAGAGTTTGTTTAATATTTTATAAAAGAGAGGTTTTCAAATCAACTTCCTAAACAACAATACATATCTAAAGGTAGGTGGCATGGGTACGTCCCACTCCCTAAGTGAGGATAGTTGGCTTGACTCTTAGCACTAGGCTGCATTTTCTAAGACAAGGTAGTTCTTAGCCAAGGAGTAGAGCTTTGGTATACTAGCTCAATGGTAGCCAATCTAGCCCATCGTATGATGTTGATGACCTTTTAATATTGCAAATTGTGTAATGCATGATTCATTTATCGTATTAAAGCTAAGTATTTGATATGCTCTTTTGAGGTGATCAATCAAATATTTCACAAGCACTCACAATATTATACTAAATGCAACAAACAAAGGAATTCTATATAATTAATGTATTTTATCATCCACCAAGTAATATCAAGCACATACACAATTTCATATATAACCTATATTAATGCACACCTATCTACAAACATAAATAGATACAATAATCACGAGAAAGTACTCATTCAACTGTGTCATCGAGCCAATTGTAGTAGTAATGGGGTAACTCAATATCTGAATCAAGATCTCTTGAATAAAATATAACAATGCCCATAAGTTCAAATTGCTTCTAAACTAATGATTAAACTAAATTTTACCTAGATTCGCTACAATTTTTAGTTTTGGTTAGTTTATGTATTTTGCTTTTATCTTTTTCGTTTTAGGTCCAATGTTTGCAAATTTATAATCATTTTCATATAGTTTGAGTGTTATTTCCATTGATGCAGTTATTTTCACTAAAGAAGGTCATTTAAGATGTGAAACGGGCATAGTTACATTCGCTTAACTTTGGTAGTTCAAATGTTTTGATATGTTTTTTAATTCTTTTTGCTTGAACCTTTACTAAAACTTTATTAGACATGCTATCAACTAATTATTAGTTAGTTTTATAACGTTATGATTGATCAAGGTTGAAACCTAAATAGTTTATCATCTCTGTTGCAAAATATCACCAAAACTATTTTCATTGCTCCTTCCATGTTCTCTTAGTACTTTTAATTTCATCTATCCATGTGCCAACTTATTTGATTATTATTTTGAGAAAGTTTACTCACTATTCTTAGGGTACTCGGTGTAAAGGAGAAAGGAGAGATTGATGATATTTCTCTTGAAATTTTATTTTAGTATTGTAAAAAATTGTAATATTTGGTGGTTATTTATATTTGTAAATTTCGACTTATCAAAAACTTTTTCCTATTTGTTTGTTACAACAATCCTATCCATTGTGAATGAGGTTTCTTCTTCAATCTTCATGTGTGTGTGTGTGTGTGTGAACCTAAGGAAGAAGTGAAGCAAGGCGTTTGTGTTTTCTAAGTTTAATAATTTTACTCCATGCATGTGAGGGTCTACTAGGATTGATGAAGTTTAACAAGATACATCAAATGACGTAATATTGTAGCTAGATAATATCATCTTTAAACATGATTATGGGATTTCTACTTGAGGAGAATAATATCACTTACTTGGTTAAATGCTTAAATATCTTAAAGGAATCCTTGGCCTTCTTAGCACCCATTTTGATCGGTCACGAATGGAGGAAAATTGGAGTGGTGTTGGTGTGGAACTTTAAAGATCAAGTGGAGGAGAGTAGAGAAAGGGGAGAGAAAAGAAGGAGGAGGAGAGTGTGTGTGATGTGTGATGTAGCTCTCAACTAGAAGGGAAATGAGGAAAAGAAAAAGGAAGAGAGAAAATTTAAAGATAAATATGGGAAAATTTGAAAGAATGAATGAGAGAACATTGTGTGGGTATTGTTGGGTGAAGGGGGATCATAAGGAAAATCCAAGGGAAATTAGTGCTTCAAAATATTGTTATTTACATTGTGTTTGGCATCAGCAGAAAGCAACCAAAACTAGAAAGAAACCAGCAAAAAGTGATGGAAAAGCGAATGAAACATTTCTATGATTGTCTCACAGAATTTTCTACATAAGATTAGGTAGAAAATGGACGAAACATTTCCACAAATTTCTTTTCGTTATTTTTTATCGCTTTCCATCTTCCACAGGGTTACCCAACACAGTGTTGGTGTGTAATGATCTAGACCATTGGTCATAGTCCAGGGATATATTAGGTTTGTGCATGGGACATTCATGCATGGTAATGCCTAGCTATAGTTTAAGGAATGTATTGGATTTAGTCACTTTACTATTTTTTGGTTTAATTAAAATTACATTGTTAGATTTTAGTTGAAATTTAAAGTTAGAATAGTATGTGCATTTGAATTACAATGATAATTGGAACGTATAATGTTTGGTTTTTATGGTTAAGTGTCATTAAAAATGACACAGATTTTTGAAAATATATAATTTTTTACTTGTACCTTTTCGTTAAAATCAAATTTAGTGACTTGCAACGATAAGCACACTAGTTGTGCAAATAGTATTGAGTGAGAAACCAAGGTTGTATTTTGTTCTAAAGGAATATTCAAGTTAAGTACTAAAATATATCATTCAAAATCTAACTTAAGTAAGAGGAATTTGAGATTTTCAGATTTTAATCTATTTAAAACTACTCCTAGTACGAATTATCACTAAATTAACTACCAAAACTATACAAACTCTGAAAATTACTTTGTAAAAGTTCTTTTATTACACAAGAGTAAGACTTTGTAATGGTTTATATTGAAATTCTAGTTACTGCCTTACAATTATAATAAAGTTCATTCTCTTGGATTTTAATTGAATTCACAAGAATTTGTTTATCTTTCGAATCACAAATTCTAATTATAGCATGGATATTTCAAGTAATCCATCTATTATTACCAAATAAAGAACATGTTTCTCTCACAAATGACACTACTCTAATTAAACTCATGGTTCATGCATGCGTACATCTCCTAAACCATAATTTTAATTGCATTAAAATCATGAGTTCTAAGATTTTAACCAAAATCACATGTGTTGATATCAATTTTGAAATCTTTCTTTTTATTTCAATCGGTTCTTGAGTCTCTCTTAAGTATCTCAATTCTTGATTGATAAAAGATTTATAGACAATCTATCTCATGAATATTGAAATAGGAATAATAAAAATTCCAATTAAGCAAATCTTACTACAAAAATAACTTAACGACTTTATAATTCCTTCAACTCATTGTAGAATCACACTAAAACAATTTAACTCATATTGAAAGACGTTATCTCATTAATGACAATAAGTTGAGTAAAATCCATTTTACACAGCTCCTCAAATGATGAACAATAATGAGTACGTGTATGAACGGGGTAGATTGATATTGGGTTTGTTTGGATTAGCGAATTTTTATTTGTATCTGATTTGCATCTGTAACTTATTTATATCATATTTGTATCATATTTATTTAGTATATATTTGGTCTGTTTATGAGTAAAACTGTTAGTTTTTTTATCCACATCAATTTTTTAACAAACATTTATTTGAAAACGATAAAAATATGATGTAAAATGACTAAAATATGATGAAACAAATAGACTCATATTCTATGGGTGATAAGGGTGATGTGTAATGGAATGGGCAAGAGTAAGGTGTGTAAAATTTGAAAATGAGGTAGGCAAGTGTATCTGTAAAAAGTAGGTGAATACGAAATGATGAAAAATGATGATCGGATTTTTGATATATGGGTCTGAGTATTATGTGTGTTGGACAAGAAAATAAGGTTGTATTAGTGTGCGATGAAGTCTATGTAAGTTGGAGTGAACCTTCCCTCATAATATAAACAAAGTCTTCTAGATATCTTATAATGTAAATAGGCTCTAATTAAAACTAGGCATAAGGGCCGTGGCCCATGGGCCGGCCCATTTACCAGCTTAAAAAAGCAGGCCGCGAGCAATTTTTTTGCCCATTTAAATGCGGGCCAAATTGACCTGGCTCGTTTAGCCCTCTGGCCAAGAGTAAAAAAAAAAAAAAAGAGAGGAAAAATGTAAGAATAAAAATAGTACAATAACATATTTATGATTATAAGATATATTATGGAAGAAAATAGATTAATACATGCATTATAAGCATTATAAAATTTTTTAAGCATATATTTATTGATTTAAACATGATATAATATCTAATAAATTATTTAAAAAACTTGTTTTCGTTTATAAGTAATGCAAATGGTAACGAAATTAATTTTTAATATATATAATCTTAAAATATATAAATATTCTAATTTTTATATAAACTAACATAAGCAAAATAAAAAAATGAAATATTTTATTTGGCCTGCGGGCCAGCTCGTTTAGCTCGCGGGCCAAAGCGGGCTGAGCTCAGGCCGAGAAATTTTATCCTGTTTAAAATCGGGCCAAAATGACTCGGCCTGTTTAACCCACGGGCCGATGTGGGCCGGCCCACCAAGCCTGTTTGCCCAGCTCTAGCTCTAATAGACTTAACCCAATATTTAAATTTTACAAAAGAAAATGAAGTGAAAATATGTTGTTAAGGCTGACTTTGTATAGGTTGGCTTAGCAAAATAAAGTACTCAACTTAGCTCGGTGAATGCTATTGCAGACTTAGTTAGCACTTTGAAGTTTTACTTGGCTGAATTAGTTAGAAGCTCGTAAATATGGAGAGTAAAACGAGTTGATTTTTTGAAGCTTGATCTATAACATAATAACACCCAACTTGGGCTGTGAAGCTCGATCTATAACTTAATAACATCCAACTTGGTCAGTATTTAATTGGATTTTAGGCTTAAAATTTGCCTTGTAAAGTTTACCAAAGAGCTCCATACTTTTCATACATAGCTTCTTCATCAAGTCTTACTTAGGCAATTGCATGGCTTAAACTTCTGTTATATAAGTTGTTCTACATAAAGGGAAAAAAAGAAAAACAATTACTGCATAATTCAAATTATAGCACATTTACTTGAAAGGAAATTGGTTATCTTATGCTGTTTGTTTGGTCGGTTAGTAGTTGTTGTAGCTTGGAGGAATTCAAGCTTGATTAAGTTGCTCTTTTGCATGCACACGACCACTTGGCAATTTGGTTATGCTACTCTTTGAGCTCAATCAAATTTTGTATAGCTTGCCCTTTTGCTTAATGCTAAAGCAACTATTATATCAGGTTGGTGAAAATTTTCTTCACAATTCATCCATGTGTGTGCTCGGTGTAGGAGAGTTGCTCGAACTCAACGCAATTCTGCACTTTGTTGAACACTTGGATGCAACTCTGCAGAATTGATCGACGATTTCGGTCATCAAGTTGCTTGAGACTACTAGACATTCATTGTGTAGGTCCCAAAATGGCAAACAAGTGGATGGGGGGTAATTATTTGTTAAGGAAAAAATTCTTCTAGAAATTTAAAAAGCTTCTTAAAATGTTTTATGATATGAATGCAAGTGATATGCTATAAATAAAATGAAAGAAATTAAAGTGCAAGAAAATAAAGGAGACGACGATTTATAGAGGTTCCTTCTAGTGAGTCGGTCTTTTCTTCCAACTCTACTACTAGGGATCCAATATTCCACACGATTGTTCCACTAATCCAATAAGTAAAGAAAAGTTACAAACATCAATAGCTCTTGCTCTGTCTTTTTAGCTTAGCACTCGGCTAAGCACATACTACAAAACTTATATAACTTCACTTCTATGCTAATCATCACTCAAATAGTAAAGAAATAGTTGCAAAAATGTAAAAATATAATTGCTCTTAATTTAAGCTCAGAATTTAAAATGAATGTATATAAAGAGATGAAGTTCATAGTGTCTATCAAAACGTTTGTCAAAGCATTCAAGAGGCTTTTCGTAAAAGGCGATTGAAACTTCCATTGTTGTAATTGTTGTTATTTTTTTTTTTTTGAATATTTAAACTTCGGAAAATATTTATACGCTTCCTGAATGGCTCTCTTGAAGATATGTCTAAACGATCAAAAAATCCCACAAAATATTCCAACGTTTCCTTGGTTAAGCAAATAAGATTGATATTCCTATCTTTATGTGATTTGGAGGATTTAAAAGTATAAAGGTTTGATCATATTTTGTTCCGGCTACTGCCTTTAGATATTTCCAAAGAATTTGTCTCTTATATTTTTATTTGATCCCTCAATGGATTTGCTCTTGAATTTGAATTTGAAAAACTCCTTAAATTTTGAATAAGCTTTAATTTATAAATAAACAACCTAGATAGATTATATCTTTATCTTTATCTTCATCTGTTGATATTGACAAAGTATATCCAAAGAAAAAAATCTTCATTACACTTGAGACAAAAACTCTGCTGCATCTTATAAATATCTTCACAAAACTTTGAAATAAGATTTTTACTGCAACTTGAAAAACTTTCTTAAGGATTTGTAAAACACATTCGAAGAAAATCCCTATGGATTATTATCTTCCTCACGTGGAACGAATTAAATATACTATCAAAATACACTTAATTAGTAGAGCTAGGTTTTCAAATAATTTTAACTTATACTTTAGTGATTAAGATATTCCACAAGATCACTCATCCTGTATAAAGAAGTAAAGTCTATCCAATTGTTTGTTCAAGTGTCTATTGAAACGTCTATTGGATTGTATTTTTATCTATCTGCTTATGTGTCTGTCATATTGATAGAAAACCTTCTTCTACATACTTGAAATAGATTTATTAGTTATCTTTTAACCTTTTTGTTACCATAAAAAATCATTTGAGAGAACTTGGTATTTTACATCTTTTTGATGATAACAAAATATTTCTCAAGTGATAAACTTATATATTTGTTTTAAAAAATTGACAACGTAAAAGATTTTCAAAAACAAAATTTAAGGTCTGTTAATTTATAAAACAAAATTTATAACTACTATCTTCTCTCCTTTTTTGTTATCATAAACAAAAGAAATAACTATTTTTATAAATAGCTCCCCCTCAACATATGATAGAAAAAAAAATAATGTAAATTATGAGAAACATAATATTTGTTAAGCATTAGATATTATATTAGAAACAGAAACATAAGCGTCCACAATCATTCAAAACATAACAAGCAAAATAATTATCAATCAAGCGAATATTCAAACAATAACAAGCATAAATTTAGAAGTCTAAAAAAAAAGATTAGAAAATTATTTTTTTCTTTTTATGGGGCTTGACATTTTTCTTCGCTGTCATCTTAATCCTTCTACTAGTTCATTTTGGAATTTAGGAGGGTGGAAACACTTTGGAACAAACAGCCTCAACGAGGTTTTGAGCTTCAACTTGTTCCTTTTTTTTTATATGTTCTTGGTGCTTTTCAGCAGCAACAGAGATAGGTTGTTAGATATTTTAAGGAATTAAGGGTTCAACAACAAAGGTTTCCTAATGGAGTGTTTTAGACAAGATCAAAAATAGGTTATGCAGATGAATTAATCTCAGGATTGATTGCAAGAGATATTTGTTCACCTTGTTCAAGGATTTCTATCCCACCACTTGGACTTAAACTGTTCTCATTAACTGGAATAGAATCCCCAGCTTTTTCATTTAACTCCTTTTGATGCTCTTGGATAGGAGTTATTGGAGAACTTTGACCAATCCTAGTAAGAGTTAGTGGAAGTTGTCCATCAAATTTTTCTTCTACATGCTAAGCAGTGACACACTTCATCATGGATTTAAAATCCATAAAACTCTTCTTTACAAACTCCTCCAAACCAATCAACCTCATTTTCAGACTTGTTACCTCATTGCTGGGTCCAACTTCAAAATCATTTGTATTAGAATCTGATTGCTTTGATAAAGTAACTCCATCTGAACTGTCTGTTGACCCGTCTAGTCTATTCCTAGGTTCATCCCTAATTTCCAAGTTTCTCTTGTCAAACTTCTATTTTGTTCTCATCTATTTCTTAAATATTTTCTCTTTGCCTCTCCTCTTCCTACTTCTTTTCAAAATATTTTCTTCTCCATCATTTTTCTTCCTCTTTCTATAAGCAGCACTTTTTTGTACATTTAACATCCACTATGGTATTTCTTTATTATTGTATCTACTATCCATGCACACAACATAGTCACCAAAGAACCACACCTTCCTCCAAACATGAATGTTCATGTGATGAAAAATTCCTTCCAATATCTTTTTATTAGGAAATCTAATGTAATCTTCTTTAGGAAATTTAATCCCTTTCTCCTTCAACAGTGTCATTATTAGATTCTCATATGGTTTCTTGTTTTTATTTTCAAACAGATTTTTAACAATCTTCTCAACCACATCCACTTTCTTTCCATTTGTTATTCCTAAGATTATCTTAGCTTCATAAATAGAGATATAAGTCCTCTTTCCTCTTCTTAGCAAAACACATCCACTTATCACTTTATGTAGGATTCTAACCAACAAAGAAAATTGAATAATAAGCATAAGAAGCATGTCCTTTTGAGATTCAATTTCAAATCCATCATTCAAATACTAAAAAGGTTCAAGCCTACTCATATTCAAGATATCCTCATCATCATCATCCTCATTTTTCAATCTTAGAAAACAAATCAAATCCATCTTTGTAACTTCTACACTTTGACCACACACATTGGATTTCAACTTGTCATTTCTCATCGAATCCAATATTTCATAAAAATTAGCAACAATTCACCAAACACAGTACATTTTTAAGATTATATAACTTCTTACAACCAACTTGATCTAACATCTCATCAATGTGAATACCGTTTTTTATTAGAATTTCATTTTTTGAACCATAAAATACATCAATTCAGCTTTACCCTTTAAAGGAACAAACTTCTAAGAAAATTTACATTGAAAGTCTACCTTTCTCTTTCCGAGTGTATACATAAACTCCTTCATCACTATCAGTGTTATTGTCTGTATCATTCACCTTTGTATCATTATCATTAGATTCCTTAGATTTTATCAATGGTTCTTCTTCCATGGTATGTAGGATTTCTTGAGACTTTTCAGGGCTAGGGTTTAAGGACTTAGATGAGTCTTCATCTTGGACTTGTATGGTAGTTTTATTTGTCTTCTTGGCTTGAGAGAGCATAGTTGAAGTTCTTAAGGATCTTCTAGGTGCCATTTTTTGAGAAAGAAAGTTTAAGGTTTTAGGGTTGGAGAGCAAGAAAAGAGTAAGGAAGGATTTGAAAAAGCTTGTATTTTCTTTTAAAGACTTGAAAGGATCTTTTTGAGTTAGATAGGTCTGCACGTGTGGCTTAAAACAATGGCTAGGAAAGTCTTAGGCCTCCTCCTTTTTATTTAAGTTTATCCATAAGAAAATAGTTTTTTTTTTTAATTTTATCAGAAAAACATGAATTAACATAAAGGAAAACAAACACTTATTTCATTTCTTATAAACTCACACCTTGTTTTATCTAGAGGTTTAGTAAAAATATTAGCCTATTGAAGTTAGTACTAATAGCATCAAGATTAATATCTCCATTAATAACATGGTCTCTTACAAAGTGATGTCTTACTTCAATATGTTTTGATATAGAATGATGAACTAGATTTTTAGTGAGATTGATAGCACTAGTATTATCACATTTTATTATAATATTTTTACAAACAAAACTATAATTACATAATTTTTATTTAATCTATAGAATCTAAGCACAACAATTCCCATTCGAAATATATTCTGCTTCATCTGTTGATTGGGCAATAGAATTTTATTTCTTGGATGACCAAGATACTAAGTTATCCTTAGAAATTGATAAGTATCTGGAGTACTTTTCCTACTTATATTGCAACATGCATAATCAGTATTTGAGTATTGCATTAAATCAATATTCTAATTTTAGGGTACCAGATTCATAATTTTGTAGTGCAAGATATGTATTTAAAAGTTCTTTTAAAAGTTGTTAGATATGTTTCGGTTGGATTTGTTTGAAATTTAGCACAAACACAAACAACAAACAATATGTTTGGTCTAGATGCAGTCAAGTATAATAGAGGTCCAATTAAACTTCCGTAAGGTTTTTCATTTACCTAGTTAACTGAGATGTCAAGATCTAGCCTCAATGATGTTGTCATAGGAGTAGCAAATCCTTTGATATTTTCAAAACCAAATTTCTTGAGCATTTGCTTAGCATACTTTTCTTGGTGAATAAAAATTCCTTGTGAAGTTTGCTTGATTTATAATCCAAGAAAGAAGTTTAGCTCACCCATTAATGACATTTCAAATTTAACTTACATTAACTTTGAAAATTCCTTGTAATATACTTCATTAGTAGATCCAAAAATAATAACATCTACACGAATTTGAACTACTAATATATCTTTATCAAAATATTTTATAAAAGAGTTGTGTCAACTTTTTCTCTTGAAAAATTGTTTTGGATAAGAAATTCACTTGATTTTTCATAACAAGCTCTAGGAGTTTACTTTGAACCATAAAGAGCTTTTTGTCATTTGAAAACGTGATCTTCTTTTGATGGATCTTCAAAACTGGGGGGGTTGTTGTCATGCCTTAAGAGATACCCTAGTAGTATCAATTCATTGTGAATCTTAATTGATGTCCTTAATAAGCCATAGGATGAACATCAATATAGAATATAATCATTTGGACTACTAAATTACTCCAATGGAAATGACATAAAAACAAGATCGATGTTGCTTTCATAAAAAATACACACAATATATATATATATATATAAGTCAATACACATAGCAAAAAAAGTAGTACCGTGCATCACTATTAGTTGCCACTTATTACGTACCAAATATTATGATGACAATGATGACTAAAGATATTTGAATTAAATAATTCTATTTTATGCTTTAAGCTTTTCCTCCTAGCTCTAATCTTTAGCTTTAAGGCCCGTACCCTGACAAAAGCCTCGATTTGGCACAAGCTATAGATTGCCCTGGAACTTGAAGTAATTATGAGGGTATGAGGAAAACCACAGCTCAATGAAATAATTAGATTTTATTCCACATCAAACAATTATGGGCAAGTTTTATTAACAGACATATGTAATGCAACACTCAATTATATATAACAAATACAAGTTTGAAAAACTGGAATTCAAAAAGAGTTTAGATTGACGCTCTCACACCAGGGTTATCAGGAATCAGCACTAGTTAGCTGAGCCTAAGAGAGACTAAGAACCAAGGAAAGAGAGAATGTATGCATTTATTTACATTTAAAAATAATTCAAATTATCTCCACTTACCCTCGGAAAACATAGAATTCCATTAAGTGTTAACTATTTCCTATTGATCCCATATAGGGATGCAACGGGGGTGAGTTTAGCACGGGTCATGTAAAACCCGAACTTGACCCGATAAGCCATGGGGTCTCCTAGAACCCAATAAAAACCCTATAGAGTTTTCCTAATAATTTCCAAAAACCGCTTCGACATAATTCTTGTAAACTCGATTTCAACCCGGCTCGACCCAATAATAAATTTTTCTCTTAATTTACATTGAAAATAAGAGCTTTTTGAATATTTGATGGTTCATGTCATTTAGCCTTTTGTGAATCACAAATTCAAACGGGACATCATACAAAACATGCCAGCTTACCACTTTAGGTCATCATCCAAATGGAGAAACAAAACCATTTGAGTATGCAAATACCTCTCTTACATAGACCAATCCTCCCTTTATTTGATAAAAAACGAGGCTTTCATATTTGAAAAATATTAACAAAGTGGAATTTCTAGCAAAGAATTTCCAGCTTGATGTTACAATCAGAATACGATAAACATATTTTAAAAGAGAAAAACAAGATGGAATAGGAAAACATAACTCAAGAATCCTTTCCCGTATCAGTGCTCAAATCAGGAAAATGAAAGTGTTATCTTCCTATATACAAGTACAACACATACATGATATCACTTTGCCTATGAGTATTATTTTATTCATCATTGCAATTGAATCAATCTAGTGCAATCGTGTTCTAGTGCAATCGTGAAATTAAACATAACAAACGATCGAACTAATCAATCAAAACAATTGATACAGCTACGCATCAAATTCAAATACAACAAACACATTCTAAAAGAAAAAGGAAAAATCAAATTGAAAATATAATAAACTTATTCCAACTATATATTATAGAGAAAAAGTACACATTTAGAGTGGAACACCGAGAATCAATCATAATATCTATGCATTAAACTCGAGAAATCTAATGAAACAGGAAAACATAACTCAAGTATCCTTGATAAGATCAAGAAAAACACTTAAGAGCAGCAGCCACCAATAAACTTCCTCAACTAGCAACATTTATAAGGATGCTAAAATTATAGCTAACCATCGCTCAAAAGTTTGCCATGAGAGTAGTAACAGCATGCTTCCCCTGGAAGGATAATATCTATATTACTTATCATCTTGTAAGTAAAGAATTTCTATTGCAAGATTGATAATTTTTTTTTAAAAAAAGAAAATATCATTAAGCAGAATATATATATATATATATATATAGAGAGAGAGAGAGAGAGAGAGAGAAACTAGTTGCGGTGGAGGATTGGAGGTTAATCTGGGGGCTATCGTCCTTAGGTGTACTATTAGAAGCAACCAGTCGCAGTGGAGGTTGGTCTTAAGGCTGTCGTCAACCAGAAGCAACTAGCTGCAGTAGAAGATGTTTGGGAAGGGGAGAGAAAGAGAGAGAGGAATCGCTGATGTGATGCTGCTCTGCCGATGAAGAAGGCCGACGGGTTAACTTTGGTCTTCGAGGACTTGGACAAACGCACCAATGGAGGTGGACGATGGTCGACGACTGAGATGGTCTAATGGAGAGAGTAGAAGAGAGAGACAATGTGGTTGTGGAATGTGGCCTGCGGCTAGGTTTTGCTTTTTGAGTGAGATTATGAGGGGTGAGACAGGCTTGAGGCTTGATTTTTTAAAATTATTTATTATAATTATGTTGGGTTGAGTTTTTTATCGAGTCATATATATGACCCGAAATCCTATAGGGTTCTTATATATACCCAAAACCTACCCTAAGACTCTATAGGAATTTTATTGAATCAAGTGGATCGGATACCCCATAACAACCTACTCAATTGCATCTCTAATCCCATAGGTGACGTTCCTTTGAGTGCCAAGCAGTTCCTATGGAACCAAACATATCTATGAAAAATTTGCATAAAACTAGTAAATTTATGTCTAAAAGTACCAGATGAATCCATAGGTTCGTAATGTTAACATGAAACAAGGTAACCTCAAAACAATGCAAATTATGCAATTTGTGAAATCCATGATAATTTATTATAAATTCTGATATTTTTAGTCCAGTTATTAAAATGACCATTTCAATCACAGATACTTATTAATCCACCAATCAGTTATCACAATAAGAGGATTTTCACTTATATTATAGTAATCTAATAATCAACACGGTCATCAACCAGCACATAATCCTTTATCCCCATACATAATTCAATTTTTCATTATCTTTGATTTTAGTGTCACTTAATACAACCACATACAATGAAATAGATTTGCATTACTCACTTATTCATTTAAGGTCTATTCATTGTAATGATTCTGACAAGTCAAAAAATGGATCTATCTCTCCTAAAATAAAGTAATAATAATCATATCATAATAGAGATAATTGGATATGTATCCTTATTCATGGCTAGGTGTCTTAAATTTATATTTTACTAATTTTATTGCTATTCTCTTATCTCTAATCTTATTTTAACACTTAAATAGTCATTTTGAAGCTCATTAAAGACTACTTTATCATAATTTCATCCATTTAATCAATTTGATCCACATAAAATTGATATTGCAAGAAAAAGTGTTCTAAATGGCTTTAAATCCTAAATTTAACCAGTTAATCTTAAACTAAACGTAATATATTCATTTTAACTCTGTTTTGAGCATATCAATAGTCGTTGGAAAGCTCTTTTCATGTACTTTTCAATAATTTACTTAGATTTTATAAACTAAATAATTTCCTTTTCTTTTTCTTAAGGAACTATTGGATATACATGTGTGTATATATATTAATTTTTATATAATTTCTTATCTAATTACTTATATAAGGTCTCATATCCTATAACATATTATATTAAATTTAATTTGTTATTTATTTTCTTAGAAATATCTAAAGATATATACATATTATTTAAATGACTTATTATTTCTTGTTAACTAATTAATCCTATAATATTCTTTATCTATTTATAAGTAACTAATCATGGAACTTGAGATTAAATCAACATGGTTACTTACTTTCTCCTTTGGCCGCAACATATGTATATGTCTATATATATATATATATATATATATATTTCCTTATTTTGATTTTCATTTATTTGTCTAATTTTGATAATCATCACTAAATAATAACTTTACTAAAGTCAACATATCTTTTGGATACAAATTAATATATAGCCCAATTCTTTTTAACTAATCGAACATATGGGTGTAAATAAGGGTTTTCTACTTTGTTTCTTTACAAAATTATACTACATCAAATGAATTGATTTTTCATCATGATATTGACTTTTCTTCACATGACCAAAATTTCTAGGGCTGATATTTAAAGTGCTAAGTCTATTTCTATTTAATTTTGTTCGTGTCATCTAATATAGTGGTAAAGTTAGAATAGGTTACCTTGACTTTGTAGAGGAGAGGAGTTGAATTTCCTTCTTACATCTAGAAAGAAAACAAAAGGAGTTAAGTTTAAGACTTCAAATTTTCCTATATTGAAAATGAAAGTTAGAAAAACCAACTTACCTTTCAAACTTGATTTTTAGTAAACAAACTCCTTATTGTTCTATGTACTATATCTTTTAAGGATGATTTGTGGGTCCAGAAGGCATGGTGTCTTTACTTGAAAGTGAAATGAAAAGGAGATGGATGGAATGGGGCATGTGTTTTACAACGTCAAATAAAGAAGGTGGAGATGTATTTTGTGTTAAGGTCACTACATTTTAAGGGATTTTGTGGGGCGTTTTGTCCCTTTGTATGTACATGGGCTTCCTGGCAACTTAGGGGAAAATCGAGATAAATTCAAAGCAGCCCAAGGTTGATTAATCATTGGTTATCACTATTCCTAGTCTTCCATCTCTCCCTATTAGCTATAATAGCTAAGGAGATAAGATAAGATTGAATTTATTGAAGAAAATTCCCGTTCTTCTTCTTTGTATTATTTAATTAGTTAAGTTGATTTGTTAAATTGTCAATGATAGCTCCATCTCTTGAGGATCACGACAATGCAAGCCTTTGAGGAGAAGAAATATATATAAATATATAATGATCATATAACAAATGTAATGATGAATTTGTTATATGAATAAGAAAAGAGGAAATTCACAAGAAATTTCACGAATTTAGGTGGGCATGGCTAAAACATGATCCCTAGGTTTTCATAGTATTTTACTTTAATTTATTTTAAATTTTAAAGTTACGCAATTGAAAATTTATAGGTTTTATACTTATCTGTTTAGGGTTTTATATAATTTAAAGATCAAATTTAATGTTTATAAATAAAAGTGAAAATGTTCATGTTGAAAACTAAGCCTTTAAATTATTTAAAATACCTTAGTTATAGTTTCAAATTGTTTCATAAAGTTCTAATCTTATGTAATTGAGTAATATTGAAATTTAGGTATACGCGATTAGAATTTAAGTTCATATAGTTAGATATTAAAATTTGAACTTATGTGATTTAACAAAAATAAAAATTTAAGCCTATATAATTATATAATAAAATTTAAGTTTATGTGATAATATTAGGGCTCGAAATTATGCTATTAAATTATATATGAAACTCATGTGATTAAAATTTTAGAACCTTAAAGTTTAAATTAAGTTAATCATTAATATTACCTTTTACTTTATAATGTCAAAACATTAATTTTGGTTGTATCTTTAATTATAAACTTATAACTATTATATTTCCAAGTTATTATTTCTAATTGAATTTTCTAAATAATGGAAATTTCATGGGGTTTACAGTTGTTCAACAAATACTTCTTCTTTGATATATCTATTTAAGAAAGCACTTTTTACGTCAATTTGAAACAATTTGAAATCTTGAGATAGGCATAAGCTAATAATAATCTAATTGCTTATAATCTAGCAACAAGAGGATAAGGTTCATTGAAGCCAATACCTTCTTCTTGTGAATATCTTTTGGCTATAAGTCTTGCTTTATTTCTATCTATCTTGCCTCGTTTATCAAGTTTATTCTTGAAGACCCATTTTGTTCCAATGATGGATTTATCCTTTGGTCTAGGAACTAGTGTCTACACTTAATTTCTTTGAAATTGTGTTAATTCTTCTTGCATAAGATTAATCCAATTACTATTTGACAAAGCCTTATTTATACTATTAGGTTCAATTTTAGGTAATAAAGCAAATTGGTTCTCAAAGCCTTGTAACGTGATCTAGTTTCTATTCCAAAGTCTATTTTGCCTAACACTTGTTTAGGTGGATGATATGATTTAAAGCTCCAAGCCCTAAAAGATTGGTTATAACCAGTTTGGGTTCAATAATACCTTCTAGCAAACTGTCAGAGTGATTGTTTGATAGACTTTCTATTGAAGTGTCTGTTAAACCATTTATTAGATTGTTTGAGTAACCTTCTGTATTTAGTTCATTTGAACCTTTAACTTTGGGTTCCAGAGGTATTCCAGTCATATCTTGTATACGTTATTGATGATTTGAATGTTCATTATTATTCTTTTTATCTATAAAACATCATCAATATGGTCTAAAATTGGATGATTAATGAACTTGATATTTATAGATTCTTCTACTATTCTAGTTACTTCATTAAAAATACAAAAAGCCCTACTAGATGAAGAATAATCGAGAAATATTCCCTCATTGGCTCTTTCATCAAATTTACCAATGTTTAGTTCGGACTTCTTAAAGAAGCACTTGTTCCTAAATCTGTGAAAATATGACACATTTGATTTTCTACTTTTGTATATTTATAAGTTGTTTTCTGTGTCAAAGGTCTCATATAAACGATTACTAATATAACATGATACATAAACTACCTCTACCTAAAAATATCGAGCCATATCACTTTTATTTAACATATTTCGTGCCATTTCTTGTAAAACTCTATTTTTCCTTCTCACAACTCCATTTGTTGAGGAGTATATAGAGTAGAAAAATTATGTTTTATTGCATTTTTCTCACAAAACTCAATAAATTTTTCATTCTCAAATTCTTTACCATGATTTGTTCTTAGACTTATGATTTAAAATCCTTTTTCATTTTGAATTTGTTTTGAAAATTTTTCAAAAGCATTAAAAGTATCACTTTTATGTTTAAGAAATAAAACCCATATAAAACATGAAAAATCATCAACTATAACTATACTGTATTTATTACCTCCTAAGCTTAGAGTTCTTATTGATAGAACAATTCTAAAGGTCTTTTTGTAGAGATAACATTTTTTGACTTATGAAAAACTGAGACCATTTTATTTTTCAAATAATTATCACATTTGATGTCATTGTTCAAAGAAATATTGGTAAATCGATAACAAATTTCCTTTTAGAAATTTTTTCTAATTGTGAAAAATTAACATGTCCAAGTTTTTGTGCCAAATAACACAGTTATCATTCATTGCTAAGAAACATCTTTCAACATCTACTTTTATAGGTTATACCATATAAATATTTCTTTTTTGAAAACTTTCAAAGAGTTTTTCTCCATTTTGATAAAGAGCTTCCACTTTGTCTTTTCCAAAAGTCATTTTGTATCCTTTGTCACAGAGTTGACTAATACTTGAAAGATTATGTTTAGACCTCTTACCAGAGAGACATTCTTAATTATACTAGGGAGAAATCCTATTGCACCAGTTGCTATGATTTTTGCTTTAATATTATAGTCGAACTTGATATATAACCTCCATTTTTCCATTCTAAGTTTATGAATAATAAAACATCTCGTGACATGTGTCATGAACACCCACTATCTAGATACCACAATCTTTTTAACTTTGTTTTGTGTTCTTGCATTCAAAAAAGAAATCAAGCTTTTTTAGGAATCCAAACTAGCTTGGATCGACTAAAATTCAAGCTTGTGGTATTTTGATTTTTTATTTGTAATTGGTTGAGCTTGTTATTTTTGTGATAACGATATTTTTCTATATGTCCATACTTATTATAAAAGTAACATGCATAAGTGTTAGATCTTATTGGCTTTCTCTGATATTGATATGACCATCTTTGATACTGATTTGGATACTGTCTAGTATACCGTCTAACATTTGGTATATTGTCTGTAGTACCCTTGTTTTGTCTAGTATAGTCTTGTATAGACTTATTATCATGCACATCAAATTCAACATTAACGGATTCCTTTTTAACATTGTTATTTTCTTTATTTAAAGATCCATTTGCCTTTACAAATTTTTTTTTTCCAGATTGATTAAGAGATTCATCTGTATCATAGCTTAAACCACCTTTGGAGTTACTAATTCTTTGTGAAGATATTAATCTTTCCAATTTCTTATCACTTTCAAAAAAACTTATTAATAGGTGAACTTAGTTCATTAGAAAGATTATCAATTCTTACTTTAAGTTCATTTATTTCTTCACGTAAAACATAATTTTTTTTTTTCAGATTTGCTTGATTTTTCTCGAAAGTTCTCATTATCAACTTGTAAAATTTCAATATCTATTTTCAAAATATCATTTTCATTTGCTAATAGCTGATTTGTGTGACATATAGCTTTTTTTTTTCATATTTTAAAACATCGATTTTCTCATTTGCTTTTTCAAGTGCTTTTAAAAGCTTTTTAATTTGTTTATAAAAACTTTCAAGCATTTCATTATCAGAATCATATAATACCTTAGACATGGCCACTAAACGTAGATTTGCTTTTTCTTCATTATCCGATTCAATGTTTGACTTGGCATTTGATTCATCAAGATTACTCCATGTTGCTATAAGAACTTTCTGTTTCTTCTTATATTTCTCCATCTTCTTGATCAACACAGGATACTCACACTTGATATGCCCTGATTTCTTAAATTCGAAACAAAACTATTTCCATGTTTTCTTTCTTTCTTCTCTTTTCTTTGAATACTTTTCCTGTATCAAATTTAGATAGATTGTAGCAAAATACTTAGATCGTTCAGTGCACTTAACATTTTTCTTGACCATCTTTGTAAATCTGCAAACCAGTATTGTCTTCCTCACCATTTAACCCTTTATTTGTCTCAGTGTTTGGCTCAACAGCCTTGAACACCAAGGACGTTTTGCCTTTCTCTTAGTCATTCATATGTGTCGAACCCGAATTTTGCTCCTTTTTTCCTAAAGATCCCGATCCATATCAAACCCGATCCGTTTGACACAAAACACTCGGGAAAGAACCAATAGGGTTTTTGTAAAAAGCGCGATTTTCTTAAAAATATTTTTTGATTAGAGTCACCACCGCCTAAAGCTGGAAAAAGATGAACCATAAACTAAATGGGTGGTTTGGGTTTTAGTTCAACCACTGGTATGCATGAAAAACTAGAAATTAATGGATCCGGGGTCTACTATTTTAAAACCTAAACGGTTATATAGGCTTTTATGGGCTTTAGAAATCTTGAATATATGGGCCAAAAAGGAATTAATTTTGAATTTTTCAATTTTTTAGTCTTTTTTGAAAACAGGATATATATATATATATATATTTACAATTTTTTTTTTGTTTTTGAAAAACTACCTAAGGTTTTTTTATTATTGTGATGGCCCTGTAGGTGCCTATGTATCCGCTAACTGAAATCAGGTCCTCATAGTTCGTTTTTACTTTTTTTAAAATATTTAATTTGTTTATCTTTTTTTTTTTTTTGAAAAACCGCAAAGTTTAAGTAATTTAGTCGATTTGTATTTGTTTTCTTGAAAATTCCTGATGAGTCTAGTTTTGATTTCTTTGTTTTCTGAAAATTTCTAAAAAAATTAATTTGTAGAAAACCCCATTTATTTTATTTGTGGTATTTTAGAAAATAACTAAGTGATATTATTTATAAAATAGCGAAAAGACTTTATTTACTAATATACCCCATATATAGGAAAAAGACAAAATGTGTAAAAACATTTTTGTTTTTTTAAAAGATATTTTCTTTTTTAATTTTTTATAAGATGATCTAATATATACATGAATCTAAATAAGATCACAAAAGCAAAAATATATATACACAAACTATATATAAAAAATTCTAAATTCATAACCCCTGTGCTATATACAGATCTATACTAATTTACCTCTATGCACAAAAGCTCATTTGAACCATGTCACAAATTCAAATTCATATATAATTCTATGACTTAATTCTATTATGCAAGTTCACGTTCTATGATTTTCTATAATAAACTTAACAAATCTAATATCTATATGCTCATCTAAATCAAATCCTAAACATGACAATTGGATCATTTTTATATCATAAAGCCAAAAGATATAACAAATACACGTTTTAACAAATCTACTAACACACACCAAACAACAAATTTCGATGTATAACAAATATAACAAAAATCCTAATTCTATCAGCATCACAAGCGTATTATACATCTATCATATGATATTAATATATATATTTTATCTATACTACTTATATCCATACTATTTTTCCATTATTTTGTTTTGGTTACATGTACATGTATATTGATACAAAAGAATGAATAGATAAAACAAATCATCTAATAACATATATATAAAATAAATAAAAAAGCAAAACTAGATTAAGACTTTGATTGATCCCACACTGAAAGCAACATAAAACAAACATTATAATAATAATAACAATAATAAAAGCATTATAATATCAATAGTAAAGTACAAAGGGAAGGGGCAGATTTTGCAAAGATGGATGAACTTGGGTTAAAATCGGATTGTGCTTAGGTAAGTCAGATGGTGGAGGCTTTAGCTTAGATTTGGTGGTTCTAGGGAGTGCGTGAGGGTGAGTTTGAATTCGGAGGTTGCCTGGGGCGGTGGCCACTTGTTTGGGTTAGAGAGAGAGAGAGTAGCAATGGAGAGAGAAGATGAGAGAGCGAGGTCGTTAGGTTCGGGAGAAGAAGATGAAGAGAGTGAGGGCCTTCAGGAGAGATGGATTACTCGGGTTTTGTTGGGTTTTTCAAGAGAGAGATCTGGTCATCTTCTTTTTTTTTTTTTTTTTCAAGACGAAGGGGAGATATGGGTTCTTGGAAGTGGACTTCATGTTCTTCAGGTTAAAAAGAAGGGAGGAGGAAGGTGAAGGGGATAAAACACGGCCATTATTGGCTGACGGTCCTATTGAAATGTTTGACTATAAGACACATTGAAAACAAGATTTAACTCCCAAAATCGACTCTTCATCTCCCGGTTATGAAACTTGAAGAGTCGGGAGTTACGAAATTGAATCCTATTGAAACATTTGATTATAAAACACATTGAAAACTAGATTTAACTCCCATAATCGACTCTTGATCTCCCCTAGTGAAGAAAAGGAGCTTGAAACAAGCTCGGATGGAGCTTGTTTGAGCTCCCAAAGCTTAACAATGGCGGACGGTTTGGAGGTAGGGGACGAAACGTCCCCTGTGCGATGCATGTGCCACATTTCTTTTAATAATAATAATAATAAAAGAAAAAGGGGAAATCTGCATTCTTTAAGAATTGAACCCTGGCCACTTCCCTTGTTTTCCCAAGGCTTAGCCAATCGAGCTATTTTGGTTTTTGATGAATATGCCCACTGAAAATAAATTTAAACTATCTAAACCAGGCCTAATATAATTTAATAAAAATAGGCCAAAACTAATACGAGTCCAAGGTCCAACTTGATTTATAAATTAAATCCAAGGCACTGAGAAAATCAATAATAAGTCCAAAACGATTTTTTTCTTTATATTTTCACTTTTTCCAATTTTTTCATTTTTATTTAAAATTGTTTATTTACTAAAAAGATGGGGTTTTTTGAATTTTTATATTCTTTTTAATTTTTATTCTTTTTAATTTTTTAATTTAACTAATATATATTTTTTATTTTTGATAATTTTCAATTTTTATTGTATTTTTCATCTTTTTTACAATTTTTTGATTTTTTTTGAATTTTTCTTTTTATGTTTTTTTATTATTTAAAAAGGGGACAAAAATGAGATATTGACAATATGCTTCATCTTTGACTCGTATGCTTGAAGTGTTTCATGAAGTTGACTCAAAGTCAGTTTGTCTATGTCATGTGCTTCCTCTATTGCATTTGTTTTTGAATCTCATGAACTTGGGCAAAATTTGCAAGATTTTCCTAATAAGCTCACCGTCATCAAATTTCTTACCAAACAAAATAAGTTTATTAGTAATCAATGCAAATATATTAAATTCATCAGAGATAGTTTCACTAGGTTGAAATCTAAACAATTCATAGTTTTGCACGAGTGCTCCTCTTTTAGTAGCTTTGATCATTACAACACCTTCATAAGTTTCACATAATTTGTCCCATATTTCCTTAGTAGGTTCGCATTATGAGATCATAGCAAACATACTTTGAAAGATACTTATTAGGAGTCAATTCTTTGCTATGTTATTCACTTTTCTTTTCTTCATTAGTTAGGATTAGACTATCAGTGAGAAGGAGCTGTTGATCTCCAAAACAAATAATTTCCATGAAGCAATTGATATATGTCTCTATCCTACATTTCCAATAAGCAAAATTAGTTCCACTAAAGAATAACATTTGATTGAATGTGATTGTGATTGTGATTGTGATTATGTTGTTAGCCATTGATCAACTCTTAATACAAAAGAGGTACTGCCTGATAATTATAGGTCCTGAATGGTAAACAAGGGAGGAGGGTGGAGTTAATGAAAAAAATTCTTCTAGAAATTTAAAAAGCTTTTTAAAATGTTTTATGATATGAATGCAAGTGACATGCTACAAATAAAATGATAGAAATTGAAGTGCAGGAAAATAAAGGAGACAACGATTTATAGGGGTTCCTCTTTATGTGTCAATCATCTCTTCTAACTCCAGTGCTAGGGATTTGGTCTTCCATACTCGCCAATCCACTAATCCAATAAGTAAAGAAAAGTTACAAACACTAATAGTTCTTGCTCTATCTTTCTAGCCCACCACTCCGCTAAGCACAGACAACAAAACATATGTAACCTCACTTCTAAGCTAATCCTCACTCAAAAAGTAAAAAAATAATTGCAAGAATGAGAAAATATAATTTCTCTTAATTTAAGATCGGAATCTAAAAGGAATGCATATAAAGAGATGAAGCTTATGGTGTCTGTCAAAGTTTCAGAAGGTTTTTTGCAAAAGGTGATTGAAAACTTCCATTACTGTAATTGTTGTTTTTTTTTTTTTTAATTCTTTGAACTTCATAAAATATATATACACTTCTTGAATAGCTCACTTGAAGATTCTCTAAACAATTAGAAAGTCCCATAAAATCTTTCAATGTTTCATTGGTTAAGCGGATAAGACTAATATCCTTATCTTTGTGTGATCTGAAAGATTTAAAAGTGTAAAGGTTTGATCATATCTTGTTCTAACTATTTACTTCATATATTTCCAAAGAATTCGTCTATGATATTTTATCTTCATTTGATCCTTTAATGGCTTTGATCTCAAATTTGAATTTGAAAAACTCCTTAAATTTTAGATAAGCTTTGACCAATATTAAAACAACCTGGATCGATTACATCTTTATCCTTATCTTCATCCGTTGATATCGACAAAATATATCTAAAGAAAAAAATCTTCATTAAACTTGAGATGAAAACTCTACTGCATCTTGTAAATATCTTCACAAAACTTTGAAATAAGAATTCTACTACAACTTGAAAAACTTTCTTAAGGATTTGTAAAATACATTTGAAAAAAATTCCCATAGATTATTATCTTTCTTATGTGGAACGAATTAAGTGTACTATGCAAATACACTTAATTAGTGGAGCTGAGTCTTCAAATAATTTCAACTTATACTTTGATGATCGAGATATTCCGTAAGATCACTCATCCTATATAAAAGAAGTGAAGTCTATCCAATTGTTTGTTTAAGTGTCTATTGAAATATCTATTGGATTGTATTTTTATCTATCCGTTTATGTGTTTGTCATATTGATAGAAAACCTTGTTCTACACACTTAAAGTAGATTTATTAGTTATCTTTTGACCTTTTTTTTTTTTTTTTTTTACCATCAAAACTCATTTGAGAGAACTCAACACATTGCAATTTCTAGCTATCATGTACTTCAATCTGCTCGCAATTCAACTCAATATTTGTAACACAGCTTGTTGTTCAATATCGTGTTCAGACTAGCTTAGAGCTCTCAAACTTGTTGTTTGCATAGTCTACTCAAACTAGACTCCATGTAGTGAATTGGACCTCAGAAAACACTTAGTATTAGGTATGGTTGCTTTAGCTATGCTTGTGGGCACTCCTATTGCTTACTCGATGCTTTTCAATTCTCATTAGAGTTCAGCGTTCGAGTGTTGGGCGCTCTCTAGACATAATCTAGTGCCTGAATTCTACAATAGTAGGCACTCCTTTAAGAGTTTTGGGCACTCGATCCTATATCGATTAGTGTTGTTGGTAGCAAACATAAGCACTCCATTATGATGGTATATGGACGCTCCACTACTTGCTATTGCACCTCATTGGTTGCTTAGGTACTCTTTCAGACTTATTAGGTGCTCAATTGATAAGGTGTAGTACTTGCGATTGTCTTTAATGCCATCGTATGTGCAAAAACATAAAATTAAGGTAGTTGTTGATGTTCATGTTAAATTAAAACCATATGGAACTTATGCATTAAGAACACAAGCCAAAACAAACTAAGTTACTTCTATTATTGTTAAGAAGTAGATTATGTAGAAATTGGTGTATCACCAAACTTGGTGTCTGAAAATGAATATGCACAAATTTAATTCATGAAATGATCTTTTTTCTAAGTTTTTGTGCTATTGATAAAAAAAAATTCACGTTTCATTAGTTTTTCATCATAATTTCTTGACACAACTCACAAGAATGTAAGAAAAAGAGTGAATTAGTAGAAGAGAAATATGTAATTTTACACATTTATCATATAAATTTTGGATTAATTTAGATTATTTTTTGTTTATAAGAATTTTTTAAATTGGTTACCGGTTTATAAATTATTGCCTTTTCCTCTATTAATTATCTTATGTTTTGATAATTATAAAATTCATTGAAATTTCACCAATTTCTTTCAAGTCTGATGTCTTCAATTTTATATTGGATAAATTATGCTAGAAAGTATCAACATTTGGGGGTAAGTTCATTTAAGATATTAGCTTTCAAATGATTAAAAAGAGGAATCGATGCTTGATAAAGTGAATCGAATGAGATATCAATGTTTTATAAAGTTTCAAAATATTCGTACCTTAAATGAATTTACTCTCAAATATTGATACCTTTCTATGAAATTTATCCATTTTATATTTAGTGTCCATGTGGTATATTTTAGGGTTGTCTGATGCTATCTCTAGTATCTTATGGTAGATTGTTTATGGTTTTAAGAATATCTCTTGAGAAATTTCTAAGCAATTGACTTAAATCATATCAAAAACTTTAGTTTACATTTTATATGTAATAATTTGTAATCCTTTTTTAGGACTCACAAATAGGGTTCCATCAAATTGACTACTTTTAAGTTTAGGTGTTAAATTGAATTTCTTGCAAAGTTTAGGTACCAGATTTGACATTTACCTTCTTACACCCCACTCCCCCGTTTTCTCTTCCCAACATTCTAAAGTTAAGATTGCTCTTGGCAAGTATTCAGATTAATGGATTTTACTAACATTAATTAGTGAAACTTTTCCTAGAGGTTCACAAATAATTTTTCAAATTTCTAGCCTTTTTTCCCTTTAAATAAGGAAGTCAAAATTTAAGGTTCTAACTGTGTTTTTTTTTTTTCTTCTTTTTTCACTTGATGTCCTTGTCACCTTAGTTTTTCTTTCCTCCAAAAACTTTAATTTTGAAATGCCCTTGAATATCGTTGTTATTATCATCCTTCATCCATTAATTAGTATTTTTTTTTTTGGTTCATAAATAGTGTTTCATCAAATGAAAAAAACTTTTTTATTCACAAACAATAACACCTTTCAAATTATAGAAACTTTATAATATTTTAACAATATATACAACTATGTAATAACTTTCCTTTTATCTTCATTTTTCGATATTCCTTTCTTCTTTCAAAATATACAACTATGTTGTTAACTTCAATGATAATCGTAATTTTGTAGAATCAAAGCTTTTAATGACTGTTTTTTTTTAATTTTTCTTTTAAAACTTTTCATTCAAAGGATTGTTATGAATTATAATTTAATTTATTTTTATATTGAATTGCTTTTGTATTTTCAAAATTTATGCTTTTGATTTAGGAATAATTTGGGAAATTTAAATACATAAATCCAATTGGATTCCATTGACTTTATTTGGTTTTGATTTCCTATGATCGGTGTTTAGATCATTTCACCTTAAATGCAATCTTAAGATGGAATGTTCTTTTAATACTTACGGATACCTTAAATGCAATTCAAAATGGGCTTAACATACCTTAAATGCAGTCCTAACCTAACTTAGGACACCTTAAATGTAACCCTAAGTCCATAAAACTCATGAAAATTATCCATAACGATGGATAGTTTAAGGCTTTGATTATATGCGACTTCCCCAAATCTTTTAGTTCACATTATCAAGAAAAGATACTTAAAAATGCTCATAAAGAGATTTTGATAAAACTTATATCAAAAAATAATTTTCAGAATACTCACGGATACCTTAATTGTAGTCTAGAGTAGCCTAAATCCACACCCACATCATCCCCCACACCCACATCATCCCACCCCCCTTACCCCCAAACCAAATCGGTCATGTGATAGTGATGGCATTAAATGATGTAAAAACCTATAATGCATGTCAACTTTTATTATATCTTGATCTTCATTAATAGGTTCAAGGGTGACTAACCAGAATATAATTCAAACAACACACATAATATGCAAGAGTGCGAACTTCAAATACAAGGACTATGCAATAATCACAAGTTTTTGTTACACTTCTCTCATAAAATTCCATGGTAAAAACTTTATAACTTATGCCTTACAACAAGCAATCTTCTTAGTATACAAATCATTTCACATAGCTTATATTTGAAATAATCCGTATACAATAAATATCATATTTCAAATCGATGTTTTATCTTTTTATCAAGTAACTTAATTTCAACTAGTTAAAACATAGAATACACATGCTAGTATAAAATATATTATATCATTATAAGAACAAACATACTTATATATGCATATGCATATACATACATACATACATACATATATTTCTAGACTCCAAATAACATTTAAAAACATTATAAGTGATATTTGACAAGCATCAACAATTAATTTATCACATCAATATACAATAAAATAGTAAATCATATAATTTCCTACTTATTTTGGCCTTATTGTGTTTAATTGAAATAGTCACATAGTTGATTTGGGTAATCAAAGTTTTTACCTAAAATATAAATGAAAAATACTATCCTAAGTTTAACAAGCTAAAATATATAATTTATAATCGAATATTTATGTAACAAATTTTAAGAATCGTGATAGTTTTTTACAATTCCAGTATACGTATATGCATAACTGATAAACCAAAATTATTCCTATTTTATGAATGCCAAAATGGAATTTTATTGATAAATATTATGAATTTGACACTTAAAATTATTCATTTATGCTTTCAGGTCTTTAAAGGAGTTAATTTATAAAAAGAAGGAAAAACGAGTCAAAAATGCAAATTCTGGACTAAAAATGGTTAACACAACAAGGACAGGCTATGTCTTTCAACCATGTCAAGAAAAAGCACAATAAAGGTCTAAATCTTAAGTTTTGAAAAGACACAATAGCGACATGACCTGTCACAAACCGTGTCAATTTGGAAAATTAACTTTGTAAAGGACATTTTTGGGACAAGCCATGTCTAGTCGTGTTGATGAAGAAAAAAGTTCACAGCCTGTTACACGACTCTGGGACAAGCCATATCCCAGTCGTGTCAATTTCCACAATAAAGGAAATTGCCAGACATGTTCAGTGACACGAGCTGTCTCGAACCTGTCGATTTGACAGTCCGTTACTTTTTGAGAAACAACTTTTTTATTGAATAGTAACCCCTTATATATTGAAGAAACATCTATTGGGTATTAAAGGGGGTGTTACTTTGGAAAGCCAAGAGACCCGTAACTCCCATAACTTCCCACTTTCCCATAATGAGCATTCAATTCCATTTATGCAAAGATGGAGGGAAGAATCAAGGAGAAGAGAGACAGAGGCAAGAAGAAAAAAAAAACACACTTTTGTGTATTTTCATAGCAACATTTGTGCTTGAGCGTATCAATCCATGAAAGAACATTGTTTGTATTGCTAATCTGATTTTTAGATCATTTTTATTTCCCCTTGTTATTGCTTTATATTGTTTCATCTATGGAGGAGCAGTTTAATATTACTTGGGTATTGTGGATCCTTGATTGATTTTATGTGATTCCTTTATTCTTAATTTCAAAATGTGTTGATTTTATTGTATTCAAGAGCTTGCGCCTAAAGAATGAGTCTAATTGGATGGTGCATCCATTGGATTTTCATGTTTGATTTTTGTTAAAATAGACCAAGAGGTTGATTTAATAAATAAATCTAAAGCTATTGATGAGATTGCTCATAATCACCTAGAGATAGGGATAATGAAATCTTTTGTCACTCATTTTGGATTTCATTAGTTTGGTTTTAAAACGAAGGATTCTTGTTCTTTATGCAAATCTAAGTTGCTAATAGTCAGGAAGAGATTTCGACAGTTTGGCTTAGGTTTAGGTGCTTTTGACTTTGAGAAAAGCCTTAGCATAATATAGTGAATTTGATGGTTTAATAATCAACACAACTTTTTGAGAAAAATCTTGAGTTGCATGAATAGATCTTAGGTGAAGCATGACCCAAGCAATCTTGTGAATTGATTTATCCTTTTGCATGCTTGCTGTGAAATCTGTGATTATTAGACTTAGTTTTTTCTATGTATATAAAACTAAATCTGATTTTTTCGGCTTATAATAGGGAAAGAGTGAGTAGAAGTACTCATCAACGTTCTCTAGAAATATGACCTAGATCATTTCTCTATGCTACATCTGATGGGTGCTTGCCCTGTAAGACCATAATTAAAAGGAAAATGATTTAGAAAATTTATAAATTTAAAACTTGGTCTTTTAAACCTTTCAATAACTTAAAGCCAAATAAAACCTTACTTACCAAGTCTAGTTTTAAATTGGAGAGCACTTCATCATGATCACAACATAACTTGTGGAATTGAAAATTGTTATAGTATGAGATGCTTACGAGTTTTTAAAGCTTAAGAGAAAAGAACAAGAATGGGAAGAAAGAAGGAAAGGATGAGAAACAATAGGATATCAAATGGAGAATAAAGGAATTTGTAGGGAGAAATTTACGATCACAACAAGTTCTAAAACTTGCGTGATAATTTTATTTTCCAAGGCTAAGCGACGTATACAATAAGGGAAAATCTATGGTCTCGTTTTTACGAGCCGGACCAGTCTCATTAACTATCCAAAACTCATATCATACTCAACTGTGATTGAACCAATAAAATAGTTAATATTCTAATTACTATATTTATTCTAACGGTTAGATAATTCACGAGATAGTTCTATCGACAAGATCGTAGAAGCTTCCATACGATAAGCACATGTTTGATAATATTTTTGGAAGAAAATTTACGTGCCTACTATATTAAATATCCTGAATACTATAGTACACTTAAAAATCTTTAATTTAATACCTTTATTTTTTAGCTTTAATATCTGTTATGTAACTCATAATTTTTTTTGTTAAGGGCTTAAATTATTAATGTTTTGATATTTTGTGACCTAATCAATAATTAAATTTTCCTTAATTTGAATTTATTTATTTTTTATTGTTAAAAATCTACGTGTTTCACATGGTGAGTCATCAGATGAAGGTTATCTTTCTCCCTCCTAAGACCCAAAGATAGGTAGAGCCTTAAGCACTAACTTCGAGATTAGGCTTTTATTGAAGGAGTCAAGCTTAGAGGTGGCTTACTTGTTGTAGGGCTCTTTGAGAGACCTTACGTGATACTTAATTAAAGAGTGGCAATGGATGTTGAAATAGAATTGTTGAGTGCTTTTATTGGATAATGTATTAGACCAAGTGGGCTCATGGTTGGGTCCTTAGTTTTGCTGGGTTAATAAAACTGTTCGACTATGGTAGTAGAGTAATAGCTTAGTTGAGCTCATTTACGTGAGAGTGGAGCTGTTGGACACGGATGTTGAGAAGAAAAAACAACAAGCCCCTTAGCTAATGAGCTAGAGGTGGTGTTTTTGTGAAAGTAAGTTAGTAGGTTGGGATCTTTGCCAAAGGAAGCTTGTTATGGAAAGCCACTTAGTTTATGCTTATGCAAGGCTGAGGAGTAATATGTTGAGATGAGCTTAATCTATGTCAAGTCTTTGCTAGTTTAAATATCTTAGAAAGTTTGGCCATTTTGAAAGAGCTTGCTATATTATGTTAGGTTTTGGCTAGCAATATTAGACTTAGAGGTCTCATTGAAGCAATTTAGACCATATTAGGTCTTTGTTGATCCGAAAATGATCTTATAAAGAGTTGTTGGGGCGTGTTGAACCATGGTAGCTCTTAGCTAAGGCAAGGCCATTTTTGTAGAGGCTTGTTAGGGAGAATCAAACCATGTTACATCTTAGTTGAGTCCTAATTGTTCTTTAAGGGACTTAATCGTGTTAGGGCAACCCCAACTATTCTTCAAAAGAGTTATTGAGACGAGTCAAATCATGTTAGGTCATCTTTAAGCCCTATTCTTAAAGGGACTCATTGGGGTAGATTAGAATATATAAATGTTGAAGAAAAGGAGTTATAAGAAAGAGTAGTTATTGGTAAGAATTCTAACCCCAAGATTCAAGAACATTAAGAGGGTAGATCATAGATGCTACTCAGTAAGTTTGTGGTCTAATCATGAATTGACTCAGTGAGTTTGTACAGCCTTGATGTTATTTGAATGGCTGAGGTATATATTTATAGTTGACCAAAGTATGACAAACTATTGGAATTGGCCCCCCAATTTGTTTACTCATTGTTCCATCTTGAATTGATAAAGTAAGTTTGTAGCATTTACTCGATAAGTCTATGATAACCTTGAGGTTATTTGGATAATTGAGATATATGTTTGGTGAGGAGATGCTATGGTGACTTATTGGATCGGTTTCGAAGTTTGTTTGTGATAGAGAGACATATCATTAATAATATTAATGTTTAGTGTTCAAGATTTAAGATTGGCGCTTATACCCTTACTTTTTTATTGGGCAGATATGCCCTTAAAATTAAAAGGGGCAAAAGAAAAAAAAAAAGGCTTCCTTTTATAGCCAGCAGGTATTGCCATGCACGGACCACTTCCATCACTTGTAAAATAACCCCTTCTGACCCAAAAATGCGAACACAACCTTGTTTGACAATGGTGTCAACGCAATTTTATAAATTGAATCCAAGGGGTTTTTGCAATCTGCCGAAACAAAGGGTTAAACATTCTTATTTTAATTGAGGACTAGAAAAGGTCACCTAACCCAAGGGGTGAAAGATAATTTAACTTAAACAAGCTAATATAACTTTTGTATTTAATAACAGATAAGAAAATACACTACAAAGTATATAATCCAAGTCACTACGTGACACATCAGCGGTCAACACACATGTGATCTGTATAGATAAAAGCAGGAAGGTAATAATATATCTTAAAAACTATAGGGTATCAATATATTTTATAAAGTTTACAGAACCATTCAATGTAATTTATCTGTGTATATATACGTGTATCTACATTAGAGATGCTACATTTATGTTACAAGTATCTAAAAATGATAAATTAATAAATATTAAAAAAATTTTATAGTATCGTTATGTTTTATTAATAAGATCAATTCCATCAATTATTTAATGGTTTATCTATTAGTAAAATACTCAACAAATTAATTATTATATTTATTTTAATATTTATATGATTAATTAAATGATTCCGTTGATGGGATTATAAAAGTTTCAATAAATCCTATATACAGAAGATTGTTTTAAAAGATAAATATTATAAAAGATGTTCTTTTCGTGTATGAGTTTTGGAAAGTGTCAGCTAAGAAAAAACTATTACTATGTGGGTGCTCGATGGACAGGGAAATTTAGTGGGCGAAAAGTAGTCAAATGCATACACAGATGTTTAGAAATACAAATCGAAAAGTACTGAAAACTTCCAAGTGTTTCTACCCATTATAATATAAATATAAAGCAAACTTCTAAGATCCTATGATGAGATTATTCAACCATCACAATCGAAATAATTATGAGGATTAATGTAATAAGTATTTTAATTATATCATCATGATTGATATAATAGTTTTGTAATAAAAAAAAATACAGACCATTGAATTTTCCTAATATATAAAACATAGGCTAAATATCAAATATGTTACATACAAAAATTTAATTTGATACCTAAATTTTAAAATGATTAATTTAATACTTAATCAAAATTTTCATGGCTATTTAGTATTTACTACCTTCTTTGCACCTTTACTCTTTTTTTTTTTATCCAAAAGAGATAATTTATTATTCAAATAGATTGCCTCTTTTACGTTAGAAAACATAATAAATGATCTTAAAGAGGTAGTAAAAATAGTCATTAAAAATTTGATTAGTTATTAAATTAACCACTTCAAAATTTAGATATCAAATTAAATTTTTGTGCAAAGATTGGAAAAATTTTATGGTTAAACCATATTTTTTAATAAGACCGATCTCATCAGTTATTTAATATAATATATTCATAATCAAAATCGTGATTGTATTACCGAAATATTTAATATATCATTTATTATATTTATTTTAATGATAAGATAATTAATACAAATTTAGCATTCTCCCTGAAACAAAAATCTCTCATGCTACGTAAGGAAAGCCTTGCATAAACAGAGTTTCCTGTTGACTCTTTCCACGAATGGGAAAACCTGGACCATGGAACAATAATGGAATAATCCCATGTTTAGTATATAAATAAGGCAGACAATCATGTGACTTTTGATTTAATTTTCCAGGAACTTTTTTTTTTTTTTTCCTGGGGCCTCAATTTTCCAGGAACTTGTACGCCTCGGTTTTCCTGTGTTTCCTCTGCAGATGCTTTTCAGTTTCTCCAAAATTTAGATATGTATATATTTTTCCTTTTTAACATCATGAGAACCCACAGATTTGTTCATTCAATACTACTCTCTCATCCATATATATCTACAATTTAATATAAGCAAATTGGTAGTAATTTAAAGCCGCCATATCACCCTTTATGGCTCCAAACAAAAAAAAAAAAAAAAAAAAAAGGCTGCCGCATTTTCCGTTATAAAAAGAGATGATGTATAGGACCATCGATTTGTTTTATCATATTTTGATTATTTTAGTATTATATTTTTATGTTTTTAAGTAAAATTTTTTTAAAAGACAGATATTTATAAAAAATTGAAAGTTTATTCATAAACAAACAAAACTGATATAATATAGATATGATACATATAAGTTATAGATACAGATCATACACATACGATATAAATAAAACTCTGACAATCCAAAATGCTTTTAGACGACAAAAACTCATTTCAAAGGTTTATATCTGTTTATTACTTAATCGGGAACCGTTGTTATATTAATTTACACCAAATATAATTAGTTGTGGTTTTTTTTTCCCCCGTAATTCAACTACTATATAATTACAATCGTTCAGAATTATTAAGTCACGTACGGATGCCTTGGTAGTAAGAGAGTTATGTAGCGTAATTCTGCATAGCAATCAAATGAAACGAGCGAGAGCAACAATTTTACATCTAAAACTTTTAATTAAGGATGCAAACAACGTTAAGTGGAGGTGTTATAGAGTTTGGGCTTAACTTCGAGCTTCACCATACCTTATAATTTTGAGTTCCTGGTTGATATGGAGTGGTATTAACAATTGTAACTCGGCTCAATTGAGCTTATTATGCTTGAATTAGTAAATAATATTTTTTATTCTAATTAAATTAATATTAATATCTAACCCAACTCAAACCCAAGTAATATTTATAGTCAACTTAAGCTTGATTAGGTTTTCTAAAACCCTAGCTCTAAATCGATAAACTATTTAAGTCTTCAATAGCTTAAACTTAAACTTGATTGGGCCGCTCTTAAATCAAATTTGAATAAAAATCAAATTGAGTTTGGATAAATTAAGTAATTCTTGGATGGAGAATCAATTTAGTTCACTTACAATGTCACTCTTAGCAAGGAATTTAAAATAAATGAACTGGCATATTCAAAAGATAATAAATAAAAACTCCTTAGAGGAAACTAATGATTAATATGTTATCATCTGCCTCAGTACTTTTAATCTGTTTAAAAGTGCTGGGACAAGACACAGTAAAATCGTACATTTTTGCGGGTGGTTTTTTTTTTTCGAAGGTATTGTAGAAGTAAATCCTGTTACTAGCATAAGATAGAAAGACTTCAGTATAAGGGTATGTTTATTTCATCTTTTTATTATCATTTTAACATCTTATTTTTATCATGTCTAACAAAATATTTCTAAAAAAATAAATCAAGATGAAAAACGGATATTTTTACTCATAAACGGATCAAATATATAAGATAAAAATGCAGATAAGATACAAATAAGATACAGATAAAAATTAATAATCCAAACAACCCTAAATCAACAACAACAACATTATATATTAAATATTAGGATATTGTCATGAATGATATCTGATGTTGACAAAATATACAATTATATACTAAATTTTAAAATTTGATTAATTTAGTACCTAAAAATACTTGATGGAAATACTATTAGTGTGCACAAAAAGTTCTTTCAATTACTAAATTGATCAATTTTAAAGTTCAAGTACTAAATTGATTAGTACTAAAATGATCAATTTTAAAGTTTAAGTAAGTAATTGCGTATTTTTTCAAAATTTATATACTAGTTGTGATATTAAGTTGAGAAAATGGTATTAGACGCTTGTTAGTCAGATTTCAAACAATGAATGATTTTCATGAAATAATTTATGTGTTAATGAGACGGAAATATGAATATATTAAATTAGTACCAAACATGATGTTTTTAAAAGATTACCAAGCTTACAAAAAACCTTGTCTCTTGTAGTGGCCTATGATTCATCCAATTGGTTGAACATTTTACATCTATTTTTATACATGTAGAAGAAGTGACCATTAACATTTCCATTTTTTTTAATATGGTTTTAATTATTTTACTCAATAAATGAACGACACTCATTGAGGTCTAACATAAGCCCAAATAAAATCCAAATAGATAATAATAATACATAACTTAAATCCCTTTTACAGCTTTTCATGTAGAAACTCAGAAGAGCTCATGGAACAGGCTGTTGCAAGGTCCTTATCACCATTGTACACAGTTGACCATCATCTCCTACTGCAACCACTGTTAATAAAAACATCACAAGTTGCTAAAAATTTAAATTAAGAATGAACTAACTTGTCTAAAATCAATTTCTCAATTTGACATATCCAAAATCTTGGAGTTGGCCATATAAAAAATATTAAACTAGATGAAGATTTGTTGCGAAAAAGGAAACAGTTTGGCCATTAACTTTGATAGTTACAGTTTTTTTTTTTTTCCCCTCTCCTATCATACTTGAGCATATGGTATTCGTTTTCATGTGAAACTTGTAGTTTTACGATAACTGGAATATAGGATTAAATTGTTAATAGGTAATTCAAATCATGATTGGATCTTTTAATACCCAAAACCCTAATTTCATAACTCATAAATTATAGAATTATAATAAACATTAATGTGTACTAAAATTCTAAATTAGAAGACTTCACTTAGAAATTCTAAATATATGACCGTGATAAGAACATTTAATAGTAGACACATAAGTTTTCATCTAAAATATTATAGAATGCATTGTATAATTGGATACTGCACCACATATTATTTGACTTGTATGTGAAATTTATCTGATAAGTCCCTGCCCAAATAGTCACATCAGTCGTATAAATTTAACTCTTGCATAGCTCTGTTTCCTTCCCTCAAAAGCCTTAGAAAATCTCCACCAAAAAACCCATCAAATTAAGTTACCATCAATAAACTTCTGTAAACCCTAAAAACTTAAAAAATTTCTATCTCATACAATCTACCTCTATTTCACAAACTGCAGGTTGCATTATAATCTTGGCATTGCAATCTTCGCAACAAGACCAAGCTTGATAAAGTTCCACTATTATTTAGTTTCTTAATGAATTTGATTGTTGAATTTATCGAAGAATATATCAATTTGATCCGTTCCTAAGATTTTACGTTTTATACTTGGTTTTAATTCTTAAACTTATAGGAACATTTTCTTGTGTGTTTAAGGGATAAATTCGAATTTTCAAGCCAACCATCATATTATTTGACTTAATCACTATAAGGCTACGGTGAGTGGGATTTCTTATGATTTACTACTCTTTCTGTGTGTTTTATATGTTGCATTGCTATATACTTGCTGTTTATCGAATAATTCGTGCTATGGATGATTTATTGTGAGTTTCAATTGTTCTTGCTATTAATTCAAACTCAAACAATAAATTTAAAAATTCCAATAAGGAAGATGATTACTATTAGGATGCTATATTTGTTGTCGTTTGGACGGTATCTCATGTAACCACCATTTGAATGTCAAATGTTTAGATGCTAGGATTGTTTAGACGTCAAGCCCCTTAACCCCTTATCGTTTGGATACTTGATGTTTGGATGGTACCTACTTAGACCATTTTGGTTTGGATCTTTGACTAATGACTTTGTGATATACGCTTCAAATATAGGTTATGGAACTCTAATCACAAAGGCATCTTTTGGTGTATTAGCTTGGAGTTTGTTGAACTCCAAAGTTAAGTATGCTCTCGGTAGAGCAATCCCATGATGGATGATCCTTTGAGAAGCGTTAGCACCAAAAAGGACAAATCCATGTGCCGTATGATCAAAGCAGATAATACCTCGGTGAGCGGAGTTTCAAGGCGTTACAGGTGGTATCAGAGCAGTTTACCAACCAAAAGTAGAGGAGTGTATCCTTACTGCCTGATGTGGTTCTGGACTTATGTAACGAAACTGACGAAAACATCAGTTCTATAAGTAAAAAAGAATGTGATATACCCCTCACGTCAGTTCTATAAGTGGGAGAGAATGTGATATACCCCTTAAATATAGGTTGTGAAACTTTAATCATAGAGACGTCTTTTGGTGTATTGGCTTGGAATTCATCGGAACTCTAAAGTTACAAATGTTCTGGGTAGAGCAATCCCACGATATGTAATCCTTGAGAAGTACTAGTATAAAAAAGAACAAAATCATGCGGCTTGTAGCCAAAGCGGACAATACCTCGTTGAGCGAAATTTCGGGATATTATAGACCCAATTGGAAAAAACCTTCACCAGTATGAGATAACCCTCATCCAACTTGAATTTGCATTCTGAACTGAATATGGTCAACAATATAAAACTATGAAAGGGATTTGATAAATGGTTTAGCTACCGGATTAATAATACAAAGCCATTGGCATGTGTTAGGTGGGAAAGCGATAATGAGGGAAATTGTGAATAATACTCCTTAAGGGTGAAAAATAATAATCAATGCCATGATTGATGTACGATATTAAATTGTACCAATGCATTTATTTGTAATGTGTTTCCTTGCATTATCTTGTCTCGATTGATTTTGTTTCTAAATGATTATCTTGAATTCATTAACTACTATTGGATTATATAATAAAACCAGACACGCATTGAATGGAATCGCATATTAATTGATTGTCATATCCAACAATGGAATATGAAACAAGTTTTAAGATAAGGATTATATATCCTCCCCATTTAAGAATATGTTAAGTTACGTATAAGTTTCGATTTCGTGGAATGAAACAGATAAGAGGAAGTCATGGATTGCTAAGCCATGCCAAATCATCGTCTAGGGTTCTATAGTAAGTCTTAAGAGATTAGCCCCAGACTGCATTTAAGGTATTATATTTTTATCTTCGGACAACATTTAAGGTATCCTAGGAAGGCTATTTAAGGCACACTATGACTTATGATATAAATGAATTAATTTTGGACAATTGAATGCCATAGAACTAATAATTCCCTAATCTTAGTTAAGGGGGGTATAAACCCTAAATCATGCTAGTTACCGAAAGGTCATGTGCATGATTGCATTGCATATGATTGTTCATGTATAACATAATTGATAACTTATTTGTTGAGTAGTATTGGGAAATTTATCTCCCATCTTATTGAATCGTGGTTTTTGCTAATTTCTCTATAATATAATTAACCTTGTATGTCCCCTAAGATAGGCATACAATCTAGCGAAGTGAACCACCTCGACAAGCCTTACTCTCTTTTTTTGTTCTTTTAGGATTTGTGAAATAATGCAACGGAGAATCAATAGAACTGCCACATTTATAATATGTCAGATGTGGAACTTTCTAGATGTATTTAGACTTTTATTACTGGTGCAATTTTTGCTAAGCTGAACAACAAGTATGTTTTGTAAGACAGCACCCGTGATACCATTTATTTATTATAGTGTATGATTTAAATGTTAAGCTTTTGTTGCTAAACGCTTTTATATAAATGATATAGGCATTAGGGACGGATTGTCACCACTTATACCTTCTAGGCGTGATTTTTTAAAATATTATTATTAATGTTTTATAAATAAAGTCACATATTAAAGATACATACCACTACGTGGCATGCAAGTATTTGACAGTGGCAATACGAACGCAGATGTTGGATTCTATCATTTTATGGTTAATTATTTTGGTGAACTTTTTACACGTTTCTTTAGAGCAATAATACAACATAAGAAAGATTCTACAACATAGTACAAATGCAGTTTGTATGTAATCACACAATCATTATCTACTATATGCTACGCTCACATTAAATTTATGATAATTTTTAGTAATTATCTTATCATTTATCGTTTAATCTCATACATATACTTAGTGTTATGACCCATAAAAAAATGTGAGAAATCTATTCAATAAGTAAATGTAAACAGGTCCTAAAGTCTATGGAAAAATATTCAATAAGTAGTGCACACTACTTGTATATACTCATTTGGGTAATTATAAATCATGTTTTAACATATATATAGATGGTAAAATTTTTAGAGTACTACTATCATATGACATTGTGTTAGAATACCATTGATAATTACTTACCAGTCACCATATATATGTTACAAGTGATCTATAACATTCACTACAACCTTTCTTAAGTATACAAACCCTGCTACTAAATAAAGTACATATTTTCGAAAGGATTAATGTCACGAGCAGTGTATGAATTTTGACAAAATATGTAATTAGATCCCTAAAAAACTTTAAAATTGATCAATTCAATATAGATGAATTTTGAAATTAACCAATTTAATACCTGAAAGAATATTTCGTATATGCTAACAATATCTTTATTAAGTTCTTTTAGGTATTAAATTGATCAATTTTAAAGTTCAAGTACTAAATCGATTACATTCAAAGTTCAAGTATCTAATTATATATTTTGTTAATGGTCAAATAGTATTTGTGACATTATCCTTTTTCCAAAAAAATAACCTACATTGGTTTCATCATAATCATGATTTTAGTAAGGAATAAGATTAATGTTGAAGTTTTTTGGTTGGAACCTCTTGACTATATTAAGAAGCTTTTGTATATGGATGTACATATAATGACCAGAACTATTGTAAAGCCAAGTTATGGCTCTTTTGTCGATTTGTTCTAGGACCCAGGTTGAACTCTTGTGTTTTGCTATTGTTCAGTAATAATTTGGGCTTACTAAATTTTTTTCCCTCTTATAGAATAATAGAACAAAATTAACATAGCAACATCAATTCATTGATATTATGACAGATGCCAGACGGCTAAACTTGATATAAACCTAAATGTCTCTTTGGTGTTGTTCAGGTTCAATTTGTGGATTTGACTTGTTGGGTTTGGATTCGATTTTTCGGGACCCGTAATCACCCTCTGATATGTTTATTTTAATTTGTATATTAATTTTAATTCATATTTTATTTTTTTAATAGGGGACTCGTTTGGACATACCGAGTCCATGAGTCTGGCTAGTGGACCCAAAGACCATGAAAGATCCTCTTTGCTGGTCAGACTTGGCCCCATTTTTACTAGGCCAGGTCGGATCCCAATAGTGATACGATCCAGATAGATGTCTATATAGATCCAACCTCTTTTCAAAAAAGTTAGAGAAAAATATAGATTTAGTATGGCATTTGAGATAAGTCCACAAATATGTCAACTAAATGTCACTATTAACGTCGGCTATATGTTGGGTTATAGATCCAACCCATATGAGTCTATAATCAAGGGTATCCTAAGTATATTACATATACTTGGAAGATGACTTCGAATAAGGGGTTTTTTGTGAAAACAAAGGAGTTGAATTTTGCTATATGCTGGCACTGGAAGTATATACGCTTCCAGCTTACATATATATCAAAGCTGGCCTTCAAAATTAAATTTTTAGCCGAGAACTCTAGCTGGCCTAGGTTGGCTTCAACCCACCGGCTAAGTGTGGTATGTTGGCGGTGTAGGCCTAAAGCTACCGGCATAGGAACATCGATTTTCAGCGCCCACTTCGAACACTACTAGCCTTTATTTTATAATGATTGCTAGATGGAGAGGTAGAAAGTGTTCTATTATTTTATTTGAATTCTAATGTCTGTATTCTATGTGTAAACTTGTCGATTGTAGAGTGCCACTAGTCATGGTGTTTATATAAGGCTGCTTGAAATAGTTGTAAGATGATTTACTATCAATTTAATTAATTAATATTGTTTGATATTAATATTTACTATTAGTGTAATAATTAATTAACATTGATTTAGATATATCAAATTGTTATGTAATTAATTAACTTAATATTGATAGTATTAATTTAATTAATTTTATATTTATTAAATATTAAGATAATTAATTTATAATTTGGATATTTAATATTTTAATTAGGTAGGAATTTTTGAAAAAAGAAGGTTTGATTATGGATTTTATTTAATATAATATGTAATTAATTTAATTGTATATATAAATTAATCTTTTTAAATTGTACTTATTAAATAATACAATAATTAATTAAATAAATATATTACAATACAATGGCATAATAGCCAAAATATGATGTCATGTCCTGAATTTGTGCATATCAAACACTGGACAACACAAAAATCCTTGTTAAATAATATACATACCAGATGTGATATAAGAGAATTATTTTGTCCAGCGTCCCTTCTACTATGCTATTTAGTTCATTTTATCTTGTCCAATCCTTTTAACTAAACACAACCTAAAAACATTTTCTCTACCCAAATGAATTATTTAAAAGACATATAATAATTTTGGGGAAAAGAAATAATTGCATGCCTGTATTATATTTATTAGTGAGAATTACATGCTATTCAATTGCTGTACATAAAATATTATTGAAAACATGTTAGTATATTAATTTGGAATTTTAGATGCACATTGGAATTTCTGGCTTCAACTTGATAAAGACGAGTATTCTATAATTAGTAGCCAAAGGAAAATTTTAGAAAATGGATAGTTGTCGTTGATGATGATTTTCCTACATGCAAGAGTGCCTATATATAGAATATCTTGTTTAGCTTAAAAAATGAAAAGTGATTTTTCAGATTCAAAACCTAATTTTCTAACATGTAGATTCTTAGAAAGTTAATGTTTATGAACATATTATGTAAATGCAAATATGATAATCACCATGACCTTATATATATACATTTTATTAAACTTTATTGAGAAAGAATTAATCCTTAACTTTTCCAGAGCCAAAACAATAAAATAAAACAAGAATTAAGGTTTTCCTTAAATTTATGATGGGATTCTGAAGTTCCGATGAGAAGAAGACAACGTACTGGATCGTGCCCACTAGAAGCCCTAGGATTTTTCTATGGAGTTTTTCTACTATAAATTAATGATAAATTAATTAATCAGCAGTCCGAATGTAGACCGCTTGTTCCAAAACAGAAGACAGAAGATCAGCCGTATTTTCCCAATTTACCATAATCTTCCAAAGTGGTAGGTTGAATTGGCACTAAAAAAATGGTTCACGCATGACCCACTTGTAGAACTTTCAAAATAATTGAATTTTTTAACCAGTCTAGTAAAATCAAAGTACGTATATGATATATGTTCTCCTCGTGCTTGAAGTTCAACCTTTTATGTTCTAAATTGTGGATTTCGCATGAATGACTACGTACTATAGTATATCAAAACCTTATAGTAGTCGATCACAAGGAAACCTATCTGGTGAATGATGTTACACAACTCTTCACCAAGCTCAAGGGGTAGAGTGATGATTCCTCAAGGTCGAACAGACCGATTATCAAAATCATACAGTTTGTGATCATAAAGCCTCAACTTTTGTTTCAACTCATCTTTTATTTGCTCGTATGCCTGATTAAAGAGGATGTCAGTGTTGCTTCCTCTATCAATGGTGGTATTGACCATGGCCCTTCTGAGTTTTACGTGCATTATTTGTCAGAAAGAGCTCACGCTAGGCGGTAGTCCTACTCTCATTGAGGTCAGGGATCTACCTATGATAGTGTTGATATGGCATTGTTGATGAAGTTGGGGCTGATGCGAGCGATCTTGAGTGTTTGTGGCTTTCTTTTATTCGTCATTCCTACACTTTTGCATAGGTGGCTCAAGTTTGAGGTTGTGGTCGATGTATTGCTTGAGTTAGGCATCTTCTATGGCACTCTTAAGCTGCCAGCATTTCTTTATATTGTGCCCACGATTGTGGTGATACTTACAATATACCTTTGAATATGCTCATCTCAAGCTAGGTCTCATTGGGGGTGGTGGTAGTAAGAGACCTTGATTCCTTATCTCAAGGAACACGTCATGCACTAGTAGTTTTAAAGGGGTAAACTCTTGTCATTATCTTTGCGAATATGATGTGCATCGACTTCGTTGAAGTTGCGACGATCATTCTGTTGTCCCTTGTCTTGAGGTGGATTACTTTCAACACAAGGGGTCTTGGTTGGGCTTTGGCTCTCTCCTGACATTTCTAGTGTCTTCTTGTCGAATATACTTTTGTGCATTTTCTCATACTTGCTCAAGTGTAGTGAGCTAGCATTTTGAAATGGAGTCGAAGAACGGGTTACCTGCGAATACCCCTTGTTTGATAGCTTTTAAAGCTACTCCTTGGTGGAGATTTAGGCTCACTAAGCATGCTTTATTAAATCTTACCAGATAATCTCTCAGGGGTTCACCCTGCCTCTATTCTACCGTGTAAACGTATGAGGCATTTTTTCTTTGGCAATTTGCTTGCCATGAAGTGTGCCATGAAAAGGTCACTAATTTGGGCAGACAAACCTATCGTATTTGACTCAAGTTTCTTAAAACAAGCTCGAACTACTCCTTGAAAGGTGGTGAGAAAGGTCTTGCATCATATTGCGTTTGAGAAATTGTGTATCGCCATGGTAGACTAGAACTAAGTGATGTGGTCCTCTAGATTAGTTGTCCCATCGTAGGATTCTAGGGTGGGAAGCTATGCCTTGGTGGAGAGTACCTCGGATTGAACCTCGGCCACAAAGAGCGTCTTGCCTGGGAGTGTTTTGGTAGCGAGTTCACTCATAATACCTTCTTTGATAATTGATAGCGTTATCATCATATCTTTAATTTCTTTGAGTGCACGTTTCATATTAGAATCGAGCTAGGTGTCCTTAGTAACAGGTGTAGGTGTGTTGTCCCTGCGAGCTCAAGTTGAGCCGCGACCTACAAGCCTACTTTCACATGTCACTCATCATTTACTTGGTACCTTGAGGTAACTCGAGCTGAGCGTTGAGATGCTGTGTGCCCTCGCAGTTTACTGTGAGTGGCTCTTACTAGGCTTTTGGGAGCATTAGGTCTCCAGTATGCATTCGGAAGCGGTCTTGAATTGTAGTACTGCTCCCTAGTGAAGTGCTAGCCTGTAGTGACACCGCGTACGCTTATGGTCCCTTTCAATCAGCTGCTCCTTGAGTTTGGATGGTGATTGGGTTGGGAGGTGCTTTGTTGTGCGCTGGAGGCCTGTTCTTCCAAATGCAAGTCTTTCAAGCCCTCCAACTTTGTGATTCTAGCCTATATGAGGGCATTGGATTGCTCATTGTGCATAAGTTGTCTGCACAAGTTTTCTAGTTCTAAATATGTCTTGGGTCTAGAAGATTGGCATTCGTGACAGCAATTGGCTTAGAAAGCAGCAACTCTAGAGCTTCACCATCTGTTAGGTTAGGAATGGGCTGTATGGGGGTAGAATCAAGTTGATACTTGTTCATTATGGTCTAAGCATTGTAAGAAGCGAAAGTGTTTGTTGGGGCAGCGCATTATGGGTTTTGGAGGGGTTTTAGAAGAGAAGATGATAAGAAAGGAAATTGGGGTTTAAGAGGGATAGTTTCCCACAGACGGTGCTACATGTTGCATGAGCTAATTTTGCTAGTAGAGATGGATCCTGCAAACATAGAAAAAGCGATAAGATGGGCATCGGGGAGTTACTCGGTACAACCACTCCGATGCTTAAGTTAGTTTGTGCGTATGGATGACATGTCTATGATAAGACAAGAAAGACTTCTTCATTCTTATCCTAAAGAGGAATGGGGTATTTATAGTGTTTAGAGTCATACTAGGGTAGACTTCTTCCTAGCAACTGAATTGGTACCTGAGGTGATGAGGATACCCAAGCTGAGGAAATGTGCCTCTGCTAAGTGTAGCCAAACTGATCATGTCCCCCCCCCCCCCCGAGCAAAAGGAGTGACTAGAGTACTTTCTTGTCTGGAGATCATGAGGCCACTGAGCTCGTCTCGCAGGTAGAGCCATGGACGAGATCAACTAACCTAGCCGAGTGAGGGTCCTTGGGGAGATCTTATGTTGTTTCCTTTGAAGGGTCCTTGGATCTCCCTACCTTTTTGAGAGGTCGGGGCTGTCATACCCTAGGGGGTGCCTTAAACATGACAATTTATCGTACACAATATTGAAGCTTAGGAATGATTACTTTAGTCATGTAAAGGCTTCCATATTATACACAAGGTGTACATCACAACAACATGGATGCATCGAAGTAGCATAATTTATAATGATAACAGTTAAGTAGTAAGGGAAGAGAAATACATATCATTAAATATAAATAAAGTCAAGTACAATTTTTAAGGGCATACCCCTGCTAATGCCTTTAAATAGATCATAAATATATTAGTGTTTCCTGGTAGTCTCCAAAATAATAACACATGACATATTGCTCATCAAGAAGTTCTCCAAAAATGAAACTTCGCCCTTTGCTCCCAATTCTTCCATAAAAGCTCAAAAGTCCACCGATGATTTCCTCAATGTCTCGTTCCTCGAATGGAGTCTCAAGTATTCATGTTTCAATCAAAGATCTATAGGAGTATAAGCTTACAACGTACTTAGTGAGATACTTCCCGTCATTTGCACCTAAAATCATAAGCAAACAAGTTCATTAGTCAAGCATATGTTATGTAACAGCCACACCAAACACACAAATATGTATGGTTATTAAAAAACCGTACATAGAACGGATTTATCCCTCCATGAAAAAGATTAGAGAATTTAAATTTAGGCTTCGTATCCTTTACTACTTGTCCATAAGAACTTGCTCATAGCAATTAATTTGTTCGGTTCCTTCCTAAGTACACATTCCCTGAATGTCTGTAACTTCCTGAGAAGGAACGGATCTATGTTTGTGGTAGGATTCATAGGTCTTCAGGCTCCTCATGTAGGAGTAGCAGTATTAATGAGACTCGAAGATATACAATACATGATTATTTCTTTTCTTAAGCCAAACCTTGTTAAGGTTCTTTAGGGGAGCGGTCAAACAATTTAACACTAATAAACCATACATATAAGTAACCAAAGCAATTAAACAAATAATTCAAGGTTTTGATATGCTTAATATTTCCTTGATCACATAAATATAGAATCACATACATAACCCATGAGTTTCCCATACATATCCATTTTTATCTTTTCTTAGCATACTAGTGTTACTATTTCTACAAGCATAAACAATGTAACAAAATTTGGAGAAGAACTCACTTGTCCATCAGAGCAATTCTTAGTCGAAATAATTTTCCAGAAGTGGTACATCAAGTCATTGGATACCTAAACAAAAGAAATACTCGTAATGAGTATTTTATAGAGGTTCCACTTAAATTTCTAACTCTATTTAAACTATTAGTGTCATTCTTCCTGGTTGCGGAAATTCCAACTTAAAACGGGTAACTTAGTCATTTTGACTCAGAATTTCACAAATTTGCAGTTATTTTCTACCTACTTGAAAAGATCTATCTATTTATAAGGTTATAATAACATTAAAGGTCATTTAAGGGTCGGAATAGGGCAATACAGATTCGTCCTAAACATTCTAGCCTTTGTTTTCCAAATTTTTAGGGTTTTTACTTCGTTTGGACTTCTATAATCAAGTATAAAAATATCCCTTTCTTAGAAATAATATAGTTATGATAATAACTCATATTTCATGCATTATCCTAGTGATGTTCCAAAATAAAAATTTGTAAAATAATCTTTTATGGAAAGTAACAATATTGAATTTCATGAAAAATCACCTTTGGACTTGTAATAAAATTCTTTACCTTAAATTTTATAAACATGAGACATAACAAAAATTCATGGTTCTATATTTCATCCTCTGGCTTGTACTGAGAAGAAGACTAAAACCAGGATAGACTTAAGAAATGGGGAATCATTGATGATGATAGCTGCATTTTTTGCAACAGTAGAATAGAAACAATCGATCATTGTTTTTATAATTGTGGGGTAATTAGACAAGTATGAAGAATTCTTCTTCCTGTTTGTGCTATTCATACCAACATCAAAATTTTAGAAGATTAATCAGTTGGTTTAGCAATAAAGCTAAAGGAAAGAGTAAACTAGCTGGGATAAGAAGACTAATGTTAAGTGTAGCTGTTTACCACATTTGGAAAGCCAGAAATTTGAAGATCTTCAAGAATGAAAATATTAATATTAACTGTATAGTCCATAGTATTTGTTAGGATGTTTATTTGAAAATTCATACTTGTACAACGGATCAAAATGTGAATATAGTAGTTAGCAATATAAGATCTCTGTAAGTAATAGTTTTTGGGAGGTTCTTTAGTTTTGTTTTCTGCTTGTTTCTTAGGCTGTGCTTTCTCCCTGGGTGTATTTATTTATTACTAGTATGAGTAATATCTCTTTTTGGTGTTTTTACCAAAAAAAAAAAAAAAAAAAGAAATCATAGTTCTACATATATACTTTGGAACCTTTAAGGTCTTATATTTACTTTAGAACTTTATTTAATAATCTATTTTACAAGATATGGAATTTACTCACTGTGAAATAATACTTCTAAGTTGTATTTCTCTTGAATTTTTTTTCTTAAGTTTGTTTTTTAATTCTTAAATTTTGTAAATGTGAAACTAAATTAAAGAAAATCATGGTTTTATGTTTATTTTGAATCCATGAATATTTTACTTTCGTATTAAACTTCTTTTAACTAATTATTTTTCAAAACATGAATTTCATGTGTTTGAGAGAGAAAATCATTTTAAGTTGTATCATCTTTAGAATGTTTTGAGTTTTATCATATGAGAAAAATTAGCATATGACTTGTTCTAAATTTTTATTTTGAATAAAAAGGTTTGTGCATGTACTGTAAATAAGATTCGTAGAAAATTTTACATAATAAAGAATCATCAACATATATATTTGAGAAATTCATTTTGATAATTTGAAACATATAGTTGAGTGTTTTCTTTCAAATTCTTTATTCTTAATGAAAGGGTTTCTCAAGTATTGGAGATAAGATTTTTGTAACAAATATTTTGCATAACAAAGAATTATCAACATTTAAGTTTTATAAAAAACTCATTTTGACAATATTTTTCCTAAGTGCTGATGCTAAGGTCATTGAAATTCATTTTTTAAATTTTCTCATCTTTGATAGTTTATTATGATAATCACTTATAACCATGTATGTACATAAGTAACATATAACAAATACAGAAAGATAAGTTCACTAGCATAGACTTACCAAAGTATAAAAAAAATTAAAGATGGATAACAAAAAATAAGCAAATATAAAAAATAAAGGCATGAGAGTCTTAGCTTGTCATAAAGACTCCCAACGACTTGAATAAATTACCGTCACCATAAAAAAATAAGAAAATCATAAAGAAAGAAAATATGAAAGTTTTAGATCTTATCAAGGATTCTCGAAACTTGCAATAATTTCAATCTCCATAAGAAATAAATAATATCAAAATATAAAGAATAAAATTGGAAGTCTTAGATTCTTGTCAAGGCTTTCTGAAACTTGAATATTTCTAGTCTCATAAATATGAGCAAGGTAAATAATAAGAAATCATGGGAGTCTTAGGTTATATTCAAGGCTCTCCGGAATTTAAATTATAGATAAGTCCTCTATTTGTTTTGACTTGATTAAGGATAAGTCTAAAACAAGAGATTGACTAGTCTTATTTATTAGCATAAAATAGATAACGAAAGCACGAAATAAAGCATTAAATAAAATTTACATTAGTGACCATTTAAGCTCTAGGAAATATACATATTGCATATATTTATTAACACATACAAAGCTAATGTTAGAAAAAATAACATAACATAACATAAATGTAGCCATAAAGTTCAACAAGATAGGGATACAACTGGGTCGGGTTTCGAACGGGTCATATGAACCCAAACCTGAACCTACTACACTATAGAGCATACAAAACCCGACCCTATAACTTATAGGATTTTTCTTCTATATCTAAACCCGCCCTATAGGGTTTACTTTGAAACCCATCACTCGCCCGGTTACCCGCCCGACTATCAACCCGATTACCCACTAGACCATCCGTCAATTATCAACCTGAACCTGCTTTGCTTATTGTTTTTTTTTTTCAATAGGTTCAATCGACTTAAGCCAATAAATAATAATCTAATAATATAGCAATTCACCTTCTCTTTGCCAACCTGTTTTTAAATTTAGCTTGTTATTATGTTTATATTTAGTAAATATATTTACATTACAAAATTTTTTTTACTATGACTAACAGGTCAAGTAGTTATCCGTCGGGTTTTAGTAGTATTCAAATTCGGCCCTAATACCCTATAGATTTTTTTACCTATGTCCAAACCTGACCCTATTACCCTATAGGGTTCAACCCTATAGAGTTTTTATCTGATTGGATGGGTCGAAAACCGTTAATAGTCGATCCGGTTGCATCCCTAAACAAGACATGAAAAATATGTTGTTTCTATGATTCCAATCCCAGCATAAGCATCATGAGGATTTTATATGAAATCAAAACACAAATATTTTTCATGTTATGTTAACATGAACTAAAAAGAAGGTTTAGTGTTTTACCTAAAATAAATGAAGATGAATGAAGAAAAATTTGAGAAGACAAATAGTGTGTGTGTATGATGTATATATGAGTGGCATGAAAGAAAAGGGAAGGAGGGGAGAGTGTTTTGAGTTTTCAATTTGCAAGAGTTTTATTATGTGAAGAGAAAATTGTGTAAAATGTGAAGGAGGGAAGGAGTATTTATAGAGTTTTGAGATGGAATTTTGGGTTCAATTAAATGAGTAAAAGAAAAAGAAATAGAGGGTAAAGAGAGGGAGGGTAGCTGGCCATGAGGGAGAGAAGAGAGAGGGAGAGATTAAAATTAATTTTATTAAAGAAAAGTAAGTAAAATGTAAGATAAATTAAGTAAAAAGTAATATTGAAAAAGAAAATGTAAGAATAGGTGTGTAAGAATTATACTAATAGGTAGTAAGAAAAAGTAGAGATAGATGAATAGTAATGAATATTAATTGAATAGTAATCAAAACAAATTAATGACCAATAGTAATAAAACTATGCGTAAATGAGCCATATCTAATGTTTTTAGGAGCCTACAAATTGTATCTGATATTTTTATGAATCCTTACTACATTATGAGTCTAGATTGTTTGTCAGAATATTTTCCTTGTTTTGTATGTCGGTGTCCTGATTTTATAAATTGATCCTGTTTGGGTCCAAAATAAGAGTTTTGACGAATATGATCTTTCTAGGTTATATAATATATATTTTTTAAGATTATAATCTAGGGTTTACTCATTTATATTGATTTAGCATTTCTACCGCAGTTTTACTATATCTAGATCTTCTAGAACTTGTTGTTGATCTAGATTGGCTTTGAGGATTTTGGTTTGAATTATGGAATTAAAATCTATTCATAAGATTATAAAATATGAGGGTTTATGTTCATACTATATATTCAGTTCATAATTTAAGTTTACTCTATTTTTATGATTTATTTAATATTTTACAGTCATTGAGATTATCTAATCGAGTCTACGGCTTCAAAGGTTAAACATTGACTCAATTTAACTTTAGGTTTTTAGTTTTAGTCCCGGCTCTAAGATTCACTTATAAAACTACCGAAGAATCTTAGGGTTTAAAATTTTACCATCAATTGTTATTTGGCAATGTTATCTCAATTTGAGTGTTAGTGACCGAGTATGCAAACATTTGGCTTAGTTGGAGGAATTTTAACTTGATAAATTATTACTATATTATGGAAAATTATTTTGTATCATTTGCTATCAAATATTACTTAAATATACTGTCTCCATTTACATGTTAGAGATCAGATAGATAATTGTTTAGCATAGAAATTTTGATCAAACGATTATTGGATTTTCATGTTGTGTTCGAAGGTACTCTTTTTCTTAGGGTTATGAAATTCCATATTTGATCTCGTTTAGGATTTCTTGAGTTCGATTTTAACTTGGGTTGGTTTTAGGTTTTGGTTCTGGTATTAGCTCTAAGATTATTTTATAAGAATATCGAATATTCTCCAGGGGCTTACAGGGGCATCATAAGTAGTGGATCCTTTTTGAGGCTATTGGTGTTCTTGAGTTTTGAGGTCCAAAGGACTGAGTGGACAAATAGCTATGTTGTACTATCAACATTAATATTTACTATTAATGTAATAATTAATTAATATTGATCTAGATATAATTAAATTGTTATGTAATTAATTAGCTTAATATTGATAGTTTTAATTTGATTGATTTTATATTTATTAAATATTAAGCTAATTAATTTATAATATGGATATTTAATATTTTAATTAGGTAGCGAATTTTTGCAAAAACAAAAGGTTTAATTATGGCTTTTTATTTTGATATCATATGTAATCAATTTAATTGTATATATAAACTAATCTTATATTAAATAATATAATAAATTAATTAACTAAATATATTACAATACAAAGGCATAATAGTCAAAATATGATGTCGTGTCCTATTCTTGTGCATACCAAGCACCAAACAACACCAAAATTTTTATCAAGTACTATACATACCAAATGTGGTATAAGAGAATTGTTCTGTCTATCACTCTTTGTACTATACTGTCTAGTTCCTTTTGTCCTGTCCAATTCTTGCAACCAATAATTTTTTAAATGACATAATAATTTTGAGGAAAAGAAATAATTGCATGCGTGTTAATTATATTTATTAGTGAGAATTACATGCTATTCAATTGTTATACATAAAATATTATATATTGAAAAAATGTTAGTATATTAATTTGGAATTTTGATGCATATTGGAATTTCTGGGATTCAACGTGATAAATACGAGTATTCTATAATTAGTAGCCAAAGGAAAATTTTAGAAATAGATAGTTCATCATAAATTTCCTACATGAAAGAGTGGCTATGTATAGAATATCATGTTTAGTTTCAAAAATGAAGAAATGAAACATTTCAAAAAATAAAATGTAATTTTTCAGATTCATAATAACCTAATTTTCTAACATGTGAATAATGTTTATGAACATATTATGTAAATGCACATATGATAATCACCATGACCTGTATATATACATTTTATTAAACTTTATTAAGAAAGAATTAATCCTTAACTTTTCCAGAGCCAAAACAATAAAATAAAACAAGAATCAAGGTTTTTTCCCCAACATTTATGATGGGATTCTGAAGTTCTGATGAGACGAAGACAGTGTACTGGATCGTGCTCGTGGCCACTAGAAGCCCTAGGGTTTTGCTATGGAGTTTTTTCTACTATAAATTAATGATAAATTAAATTAATCCGCAGTACGAATATAGACCGCTTGTTTCAAAATAGAAGACAGAAGATTATTTTCTCAATTTACTATAATCTTCCAAAGTGGTGGGTTGAATTGGTATTAAGCAAATGGTTCATGCATGACTGACTTGCAAAACTTTCAAAATAATTGATTTTTTTCACCAGTCTAGCAAAATCAAAGTACTTATATCATATAATGTTGTCCTCGTGTTTGAAGTTCAACCTTTTATGTTCTAAATTGTGGATTTCGCATGAATGACCACGTACCATAGTATATCAAAACCTTACAACACGCAATTCATTCTTCGTTTTCACAATTTTTTAATTGAATCAGGTCAAAGGTCTAAAACGTTTATTATCACCTTTTCCCTGGTTGTTCCATGATAGAAACTTCCATGCTTTTTGTTTTTGGGTAATAAAGGTATTATATTAGTAGGAAATTTCCATGCTATCAACTTTAACATGTATATACTTGGAACCTCTTTTTCCATAAAATTGCTTACAAAGTCTTAAGTCACGTACGTCATTACCGACACAAAACCCCATGCAAAGTCTATAAATTCCATGCGTCTCAAAATCTCATTCCACCTCAAAAACACTTGAATATCAACTTTCTCCTAGCAAGCATATACCGCTGGGATTATTCTCTCATACTTGCCCTAATCATCACTTCAATTTGTCGTTAACATTATTCCCATGGCTAGCCAACAAATCCACCCAATGCCCTCCAAGGTGGCCATCATTGGAGCCGGGGTGAGCGGTTTGGCTGCAGCCAAACAGCTCTACCACCACGATCCGTTTGTTTTCGAGGCCTCCGACTCGATTGGTGGTGTGTGGAAACACTGCTCATACCATTCCACCAAACTTCAATCCCTTCGTTGTGACTATGAATTCTCAGATTTCCCATGGCCCGATAGGGATAATGAGAGTTTCCCTTCACACGCTGAAATTGTTGATTACTTGCATGATTATGCTGCACACTTTGATGTGTTGAAGCATGTGAGGTTCAATTCGAAAGTGGTGGAAGTTCGGTTGGTTGCCGACCTGGAATTACGGATGATATTTTGGGGGATTACGGAAATTTGTTGCCCGGAAATCCGGTCTGGAATGTGGCCGTGCAAACCAATGGCTCAGAAACTATTGAGGTCTCTACTATTTGATTTTGAAATCTTCATGCGTGCTTGCTTAAGAACTTTTGCAATATCTTTGCACTCATTGCACGATAAGTTGGCTGCTAATTTACCATGTAGTTTGTACATGCGGGTGAAACTAAAAATTAGATGCATCTTCCATGCATTTTCTCATATATATATATTAAGACTTGTATTGAAAACATATAACCCATATATTTCCTAGATTGATGTTGAGGTTATCGATTTTTTTTAATTATAATATTAGTTTGATTAACTGAAATGAAATAAAAGTGAAAGAGAGTAGCAATTTCTTTATTTTATGATTATGGGCATTTTTAGGAAGAAAATATACTTTTCATAAAGGATAACAATTCCTTATGTGAAGAAAAGTAATAGAGATTTCTTATCTATTTAATATTATATGAAATAGATATTTCTTATGGTAAAACTTTTTACAAAACAAATGAAAAAAAAAATTATTCTAAGGTAATAAAGGTAAAGTATCAAATCGAATCTCATCAACTAAATATGATGTAAGTGTTATATAAATCGGGAGTCAATGGAGTATTAGTAGACATAGGCACGATTTGGTTGCGAATTGCAACTGTCATCGATGGTTCTAAAACTGGAGCTAGACTGGTTGGCCAGTTCTAGAACTAGTAAGGAACCATTGGTTTTCCCGTATCTAGGTGGTTTTACGGCCTAAAACCAATGAAACTGACAGTTCAATTGAAAAAAATAATAATTAGAGAAAAAATAAAAAAATAATATTAAATATATAATTATTAATATTTACACTACATTATATGAATAGTAAAATTTATTATCTATTTACAATATTTAATATTTATTATAATAATATAAATAAATATAATTTAAAATCATATGTAATTTAATTTATATAAACTTTTTTTAAAAGCAAAATTCATTTCTTAATAACGTGAGACTATTTTTTATATTGTAATTTTCTTTTTATCCTCTAAAGTATTTTTGAATCTTATATACAAATTATAATTGATATTAGTTGTGTTTGTATATAAATAAATGTGCATACTAAACAAAATTTAAAAATTTTTGGCTAAATAGTTTAAATTTGCCTGATAATAAATTATTTTAAGTTTAAAAATTTATTTTAATACAATCTAAAATTCATTTTTTTCACTTGAAAGAAAAAAAAAAAAAAGATTTTGCGATTTTAAAACTAGAACTGAAAACCATCGATTTCATAGAACTGCATCTAAACCATAGAAGACAATTCTGATTTCAATTCTTTATTTTCAAGATCTAGAAAGTGGTTTCGTAACCATACCATGTCCAAGTATTAGGCTCGATAATTGGTCGAGGCACACGAACACATTCATAAAGCATGTGTATTTGGGTGAGCACCACAGACACATGAAGAACGAAGGTATGAGAAGATGTAGGCCGAGCATTGATGTTAGACATAAGTTCGTTGGCTATTCAGACGAGACAGCAACCAACGAGTAGCACATGTGCTTTAATATTAAATCAATATATAATTTTTAAAATTTTAAAACAACTCGTAGATTGCACATGGATGGCATGCATGGGCACGTGAGTGGCATACGGATCAGCAGATGGTATGTTGGTGGCATGCAAGAGAAAAAGCACGGGGCATAAGATGCTAGGCACGAAAGCATGTATAAATCGACATGCAAAAGCACGCAACATATGATTTATGTTGAAAATAATTTATTTAAGCCAAATGATTGATGTTACATAAACAAGAGTGGATTCTCTCCATTTACATCCTCTCAATTTTTCTCAACTTATAAATTAATAGTTAACTAATTATGATATGATTGTAACATTATTTTTTTAACTTATAATTTTAACTATTAATTACATGTTGTGACATCTATAGCTTGACCGTGGTAGCTATATGTAATGCAATATATATGGAGAAATATCTTGAAAGTTAATTATTATGTATATATATACACATATATTGGGAATCTACATGAAATGTGAAATGAGAAAAGCTACCATACATGAAAGACCTAAAATTCCAAAGCTTAAAAGTTATTGCTTAAATAGCACAGATATGTACCCACCTATAATATTTCTATATAAATGCCATAGTGTATATTATATTATATATATATCTGCTTGAAATAGGTGCATTCACGCTTATTTATTTATTTATTCCCGGATATGATGAATCTACGTAGGTAATGTGTTTATATTGATAATATTATATTACTCAAGCATAATGCGTGATGCTTTTATGGTTTGATTTACATTATTCAATCACCTCAATTAAGAAGAGTATACCTATCATAGTTGTCAAACTCGAGTCAATTCGTATGTTTCCACAAGCTTACGAGTTAATGATGGAATTTCGATTTAACTTGTATAAAATGTTTTTGATTAAACTCGTGTAGACTCACGATTTTATATAGTAGAATTGATAGAATCGGAGATATAATTGTTAGTAGAATCGGTGTTGAATCGTAAAGTTATAGTTTTACACATTTTTTTTCCATTTGAACCTTAAAAAATGAAATCAATTTAATATGTTTTAATTTAGGATTTTTGGGGCTAGTTCTTGATGTTTGTCGTAATCTAACTTAATTTTAGTTTTTTAATCTTTTTTTCTTTTTATTTCTTTGTTTTTTTTTAGAGAATTTTTCTTTTAGGTTATATACTCTAATATATTTTAAACGATTTGAATGAAAATAAACAAATAATATAGTGCTATATATTTTTCTTTTTAAATATTTTTCTATACGTAATTTATTTATCATAAGTGCAATGATTCTTTGCACAAATATATAGTGAACATGAAATGTTCGTTACAGCAGAAAACCAACTACTTACACATGATAATTTAAATAATTGAAAATACATCTTAATAATTGTAGATTGTGAAAGAATCGGTGTTGAATTGTAAAGTTGTAATTTTACAATTTTTTTTCCATTTATACCTTAAAAATGAAATCAATTTAATATATTTTTAAATTTAGGGTTTTTGGGGTTAGTTATTGATGTTTATCTTAATCTAACTTAATTTTAGTTTTTTTAATTTTTTTTTCTTTTTTTTCCTTTTTTTTTTGTATTTTTTAGAGATTTATTTTCTTTTAGGTTATACACTCTAATATATTTGAAACAATTTGAATGAAAAATTAAACTTTGGCCAAAAAAAAAAAAAGAATGAAAATTAAACAAATATATATAGTGCTTCCTTTTTAATAATTTATATATATTTTTTTGTCATAAATGTAATAATTTTTTGCACAAATATATAGTGAACATGAAATGTTCATTACAATACAAAACCAGCTACTTACGCATGATAATTTAAATGATTTATAATAGATCTTGATAATTGTAGATTGTGAATTATTATCATTAAATAACAATAATTATTTAATTATCAGAATTGAAAGAGAGTATGTGAATTGTAATTGGTAAAACTTAAATTTTGATTGTAATAACTAATTTAATACTAAATAATGTACATTAGTTGTAGAATCTTCTACATTCTAATTTTATGGACCTCCAGTGACTTTAGAGAGGAACTCGAGTTTGATAACCATGATGCCTACGTAACATTTGTATAAATAAGATATAATATCTAATAATTTTTTTTGGGTTTTAAATGCATATTATATTCTATATATTTATATGTGCGCGCGCGCCCACACATGCAAAAATTAGTTCTTATGTATAATATGAATAAGGATTGCATGTGCGTCCATTTTCTACGCAACATTCATGTTGGAAGAAAAATACACATATCGTGAGTGATGACTTGTTTGTCTTTTTTTTTCCTCTCTCTCTTGAATATTTTTCCAGTGGTACTCTTTTGAATTCTTAATCATATGTATTGGAAAATATGGGGATGTGCCCAAGACCCCTGACTTCCCCAAAACAAAGGCCCTGAGGTATTTGACGGAGAGGTCTTGCATGCCATGGACTACTCCAAGCTCGACAAAGCAGCAGCAATTCAACTGCTTAAAGGGAAGAGAGTTGTAGTTATTGGCTTTAAGAAATCCGCCATTGATTTAGCTATGGAATGTGCTGAGGCCAACCAAGGTACTAATATAATCTAATCCCTGTTCACAGTAAGGAAACTTACTTTAGAGGGAGAGATTTTACAATGGAAAATAGGTAAAAAAATTATATTTTTATAACAGAATTAGCATGATATTTTTGTTAAAAAAATTTAAGTTTAGAAAAGGAATTTTTTATCTTTAAGTCTGGTTTTTCTTATAGTATATCATCCAGTATGAGTTATATAAAATATAATCTGTTTTAGATAATCTCTCTCGTGTGCATAAAACAAATTTATATAATTCGTTGCCTGAAATTCGTAAAGAATTTTATATATTTGTATACAGTATATATCGAATTATAACAAATATGGTATTATTATAAGGAAAATTAAGAATATGTAAATAAATAAACAAAGGCAATTGCAATTGCGAAGGGTGATAGTTTATAGATGGATTTTGTAATTTCCAATTTATAGAAATAATTCTCCATAATATATTAAATCGTAATAAAATTTTCTATTTGTGATTTTTCTTCCGTATGTGTTTATATAACGACTTTGATTTTTCTTTATAATTGTTTAAGATGGGTATAGCATTGATTCAATATGAGTTTGATAAGTTAATAGCTTTATTTCTTGCCCTAGGAAATAAAATATTTGAAGAGAAAACATACACGCACACACATTTTCTAACAAGTAACTCTTGTATGATAATTTTGTTTTGCTAGTGTATTATTAAAAAACTTCACATATATTTTAATAAAGTAAATATCATATTTAGTATCAAAACTTTATCAATTTGTTAATTAATCACTCAAAGTTTGAAAGTATTAATTTAGTATCTACAAACTTTCTAACATCATTCATGATACCCATATAAAGGTAGTTAATTATAAAAATATGCAAAGCTCATCAAGGAGATATTTGCAAAATATAAACTAGCGAAATTGAGATAATTAATTTAAAAAGTTGGTAAAATTTAGGTTCTAATCATTATTTTTGAACTTCAGATAATTAATTACTAAAATAAGTAAAGTTAAAGAAACAAATATGATATTTACCCTATTTTAATATCTCTAAATGGTAAATGTTGAGGAACATTTACGTACTATTTCCTGAAATTTTGCAAGCAAAGGTTCCGCATATAGAAGGGAATTCAATAATATGGGTGTCAGCAGTCAGCCTATTGGGCAACAATAATAAAATTAATCTAAAGATGAAGAAGTCATTTCGTGTTTTGACTTGTTGACTTGACGGTTCACACATATCCAAGAAGAATTCCAAAAGCCTTGATTTTACATGAGAAAAAAAAATTCAAGAATTCAAAAATACTCGGCACATACAACCCAGTGAAATCAAGAACCGTTATCAACGACGACTTTCATACTATTATTATTATTATTATTATTAGAGTCAATCTTCGTCGATTTTACGGGCGGAAATCTGGGTTGATATGTCGCAATCATGTGTTTATTTTATTACGCATCTGGGTTACTGCTAAAAATATATAAAAATGAGTCAAAATCACAAACGATCAATCTGGGTCATAATCATATCACTTTTGTGTTATATAGGTGTCGTTTCTATGTTTTTTTTTTATCATTATGTTTCTAATTGTACCATGCTCATATTTGTATCATCATGCCATACGAAAAATTATCAGTCATACTTAGCTCCTTAATACACTAGGATTTACGGACAAATTTTCAAAAGTTACAAATGATTTCCCTAATTATAAACTTAGTATGAATATATGCCTTAAACTTATTAAAGTGTATTTTAATATATCCTAAAATCTGATCCCCCAACACTTGTTTCTTCTTCTTCTTCTTTTTAATTGAAATAGTAACCATCCTATCTGTTGTTAATTTATTAAAATTTAAATGAATATTTGCAACCTTTAACAATTCTGAATATATTGGCACTATGGTGAATTGAAACTTTAAAAGTTATTTGCAATTTTCAATTTTCTTTTTATATTTTGGGAGAAGGAAAGATTTTAGTTGCATGTTTGTTAGGAACAAAAGTATTCTAATATATCCTTCTCGCTAGGCTACCTCTTAATGGAAAGGGAAATTTTCTCATTTCCATTGACTTTGTGTTATTTTTCAAATGTTTGACTTTTTGTCTAACATTAAGAAAATATGGTGTGTCTGTATATAGTATTTGGAGAGCCCTTTATAATAAGTTGATGTAACTAGTTGTGACACACCGTGTGAAATAATGGGTGTGTAAAAATATAACTTAGTCATATAGTAAAATGTTAAATTTAAAGTTTATCATTATCTAGTTGATTATTTTTTAATTATTTAAATTAAAAGCACAAAGTTGCAGAGCAAACTTTAAAAATTTAAATTATGATTGTGCATAATTATCCTTTATAGCTTATTATATTTCATTTAAAGCAATATGAATTGATTTGGAAATTTTATAAGTTACAATGACTAAAATAAAACCGAATAAGTTAAATAATGAGGATGCACGAAGAAAACTTTTAAGACTTAAGTCAAGCAATCCAACATAGACATTTCAAGAAAGTCAACTTTGAAAAATTTTTGGAGAAAATTTCTAGTCTATGTTATAACGTACACAAAACTCAACACAAGTTCAATTTATATAATCTCTATCATAATAATAAAGAAATAGTTTTTTGGTAAACAATCTTGTCATGTGCGATAATGTCATTTGTGAATATGTGAATGTCCAAAGTCTTGATAAAACTGACGGTTCTCAGTTGATGGAAGCGATCAACAAACAACTCTTCAATAAATGTTAGATTAATCTCATGATTTGTTATATCCTTAAAATTCAACCTTTGACAATATATAATTTTTATTGTAATAATGTATTGTATGTCAAGTGTGAGATTAGGGTTGGAAATAAGAAAACATTATTTTATTTGTCAGGTCCTGAAGGAAAACCATGCACTATGATTGTAAGGACTTTGCATTGGACTGTTCCTCATTATTGGATTTGGGGTCTTCCATTTTTTCTGTTCTACTCAACAAGGTTTGCTCAGTTCTTCCATGAAACACCTAACCAAAGCTTCCTCGGACTTCGCTTTTACTACTCCTATCTCCAATGGTATATGCACTCAGATATCCTCTCTCAATGATGTTACTTTTACACGTTTTAAGTAAATTTATAAATACAAAAAGGATAGGTGGCAAAACATAAATGAGTAAAATAGATATGATTTTTCACGCTTTTCATTTTGTATACCCACTTCTATTTCTTTATTTATTTATGGTTTAAATGCAAAAATCACCCTTAATGTGGTATGGATTCACGGTGAACTTAATATGAACAATTTACAAATTTGAACATTTTATACTTTTCTGTTAAAAAAGTATAAATTTTGTACTGTTTTATATGTAACTTTTTTGTATGGAAAGAACTAAAAAAGGAATGAATATCTTTAACTTACAAATTGCTTATAGTTCATAGAATAAGAAACTAGCTCTCAAAGATCAGGATCAATCCATATCATTCTAAGTGTTTGCATTTTCCGTTTATTTTTTGCCACATAACCTAAATTTTCACACTTCATTCTTTATTACGTGTTGAATTGGTATACGTGCTAAAAATACATAAAATTCAGATATAATATAATCATGTCACTTTTGTGTCATATATGTGTTATTTTCCTACTTTCCCTCTATAATTGTATTCCTAATAGTATCGTGTTATATTATATTAATAGTTGGCCCTAGTTACATGAAGGATAATTATATAAAAAAAAATTGTTATTTCCTTTTAGGTCCTACTTTCTTAAATGGTGAAATAAAATTCTTATAACAAAGTTTTAGAATATATGATATGTTTAGATAGTCTGTTTTTCATCGTATATCTATATTTATATTTATTTATCATTTAAATGATGGGTATCTGATTTATTTATCATCGGTTAATCATTTATATATTTGTTTATTACCAACAGTCTAATTGAAACAGTACGGAAACTCAAGTTTCGTAACTAGTAACTACAGTAAAAATGACACGGGCACGTAAAATGAAAAGGCGCAAATGCTTAATTATTATTATTTTTATTTTTAGAACAAGAAATTATTTGACTGAAATAAAAAAAAAATTAACATATAGTTAGACATATAAGGGGAAAAAAAAGGAGTTAATGTAACAAATAGTACTTAACTTTGAACAAATAATAACTAGTTACTTGAACTAAAATTGATCAAGGTAGTATTTAAAAGAACTTTTTGTGTATGCTAAGAGTCTTTATCAAGCTCTTTTAGATATTAAATTAATTAATTTAAATTTTTTTGAGTATTAAATTGATTAATTTTAAAGTTTTTTGGTATAAAATTAATTATTAATGTTTAGATACCATCAAAATTCAAATCATTTGAAATTATAAAAAAAATGAAGAGAGTAGAATATTTTTTTTTTTTGGGTTACCACCGATAAAACAACATATATATCGTTTAGTATAAGTTTTTAGATAAAATGACGGTGATATGAAGTTTAAACCACCTTTTCATACAAATTAAATCCTCTTGGAAAATATATGATTATTGTTCAATAGAGAAGGGCAATATCAAAGTTCATCGAGTCCTACCTGTTGTGGAAACTTCCACTGGAGAAATACGGATTGAAACCTGAGCATCCATTTGAGGAAGATTATGCATCATGTCAAATGGCGATTATGCCGGACAATTTCTTTGCCGAGGCCGACAAAGGAAAGATAGTGTTCAAGAGACCAGCAAAATGGTGGTTCTGGAAAGGAGGGATTGAATTTGATGATCATACCAAAATGGATGCAGATCTTGTGGTTTTTGCAACTGGTTATGATGGGAAGAAGAAGCTCAGATCTGTGTTGCCAGAACCTTTTCGTAGTTTCATCCAATTTCCTGCTGGGGTCATGCCATTATACAGGTAAAAATAATATATACAAAAGTACAAGGGAGAAAATTATGAATATATAAAACCCTGTGTTTTTTTTTTCTCAACACAAAGATATGGTCCGTGTTTTATGATTATTTGTTAATATCATGTTAGGGACACATACCAACTTTTAATTTGTTGGTAATAATTAAAATTTAATTTTTTTTTTAATTTTTTATTTGGAAAATTCAAGTAACCCCAAACTTTAATATTGGTGCACATATGCCCCAAATATTCAAATATCACAAATAACCTCCTAAACTTTGATAAATTGCCAAATAGTCCTCAAAAATTGAAAAAAAAAAAAACATCTAAATACTTTGACCTCGACGCAAAACATCCTTAAACATATCAAAGTGAATTTTAACATTCCAAAACTTTGATCTCGGTATGATTATTGAATTAAAAAAACCAAATATCTTTTGTATTGTTAATTTATCAAAGTTTGAAAAGTTATTTGTAATGTTTGAAATTTTAAGGGCATGTCCAATAATCAGGTCAAAGTGTAGAGGTTATATACAATTTCTCATTTTTCTTTTACCTTTTATAAAATTATAGAAGCTCAAATAGATGGAAAATAAAAATTAGAGAATAAATAGATCATATACATATATGTATAATGGGTGATCCAAATTTCTTGTTACTGAATAATGTCTCATACTGCCATGAAGAAGAATAACTAATATACATACATCTTAATTTTTTAAATTATTACTTGTAATCAGCTACTTGTGATTAAAGGAGGTAAATAATAATAAGAATACAATTTGGGAACTAAAAAATTTTATTATCGGATAAAAAATATAAATGATCGATCCAAACTTGTTAGAAAAGTTGGATAGAATGGGACGTATACAAATTGTTGACCAATGCATGGTTGTTAGAAATTCGGACGGCTTGTGGATTAGTAATATTTTAGAATGCACGTTGGACTAGAAGCATAGAAACTTTTTCAAAAGAAAGGACACAAAAATGGGGTCATTTCTAATACAATAATTTTCCCATTTATTAAATTTCCTTTTGTGTTCTTCCATTAATATATATATATATATATATATTCAACTTATTTCTAGATCTAGTAAAATGAGGGATCCACCAATAATAATTTTCAAAGTCTGATACAAGATTTATTGTTTTAGGTCAAAAGTGAATACTTTTGCCTTTATATCATTTCTCTCTCTGAATATACTAATGATTTTTTAACTAATTATCTAAAGTAGGTATATTCATTTCTAAATATAAATTGATGACGAAAGATTTTAGATGGCATAAATTCAAGATAAACCATATATACATGTAATTCATATCATACGGGAAATTTTTTTTTTTTTTTGGAATGAATTAATATGCCATGTGTCCCTTGTAATGCTTATACTATGTAAGTTGCATCCCTAAAGGCTTATATCTTCTATCTTTTCATAAGTGTACATGTTATCTCCTATAATGGTGATTCAATGTGTGTTGTTTAGGGGAACTATCCATCCACTAATACCAAATGTAGCTTTTGTGGGTTACATCGAGAGCGTTTCGAACCTCCATTCATCAGAGCTCCGAAGTAAGTGGTTGGCTAGGCTAGTGGATGGGAAATTTAAGCTACCAAGTGTTGAGGAAATGCTCGAACAGACAAATAAGGAAGTGGAGGTGATGAGGAGAAGTACAAGGTTCTACAAGAGACACTGCATTTCAACTTTTAGCATAAACCATGATGATGAAATTTGTGAAGAGATGGGATGGAGTTCTTGGAGGAAGAAGAACTGGTTTGCCGAAGCATTTAGCCCTTACTCCAGTCAGGACTATGAAGGAGAAAAATAGAAATATTATGTCCCATATCGTTAGTCTTTATCTATACCAATATCTTTAGCTTTTTTTCCCTTGTCTTATACTGCTAAATAACGGGAAAAAAATAAAGAAAATAAAAAGAATATGTGTCTGAACGAGATGTCACGGTGATTGAGCTTACTAATACCGTTTTGATAATTTGTTTTCTTATTTATATGTAATTTTTTCTAATTTTCTTTTTTTTTTTCCTTTTTCCTTTTATTTTATTTTTTTTAATATAGCATAACCCAGCTGATCTAGTAATCTTGCAAGTTATTACGATTAGGTGCCCTCCACTGTCGAGCTGGGTCATAGGGCCTGGCGTCTAATTATATCAATCACTCGCCTTAAGCTAAAATATAGTCTTAATAAAGCTAAATATAATAGTAAATTATGATAGTTGAGTCGGATATAATAATAAAAGTTTATTTAAAATTTTACTTCCAAATTATAAGGGTAAATATCAAATTAGGCATATGAATCTTGTACAAAAATTTTAATTTTATATCTATACTTCAATTTAATACCCAATCAAATTTATTATAATTATTTTTACTACCTTCTTAACAAAGTTAATTTGCAGATGTAGAAAACATGATACAGTATTAAATTTTTATTAATAATTCTAACACCATCTAGTAGTACTAATAAGTTCTTTTCGTGTCAGGAAATTGAACAAATGGAATGAAGTTAATGAGGTAGTGAAAATAACCATAAAAACTTTGATTGGGTATAAACTAATTATTTCGAAATTTATGTACCAAATTGAATTTTTGTAAAGTTTAAATACCTAACTTGACATTTTTCATAATTATAATATACAATTTATACATTTTTTCAAAGGGTGTTATTTTAATACTTTCTTCCATTTATATATATTTTCATGCTATGTGAAGAAGTTATATATTTTATGATAATTTTCATATGGATATTGGATATAGATAATAATTTTATGCCCAACTTGCAAGAAAATATGCAATGACTAGGAGTTTGGTTTTGGGAAACTAGTCAATTCATCAGATCGTTTTCTTACTTTCCAATAGATACGTTTGACAACTAACACTAATCATATCTGACCAGATGACTATTTCTGGGTCTCAAGATTAATTTTCTTTGACCGCTTTTTGTGTTGAGTTTATGTAATGATGACTTATGCATCCATGTTTTATCATTCTTTATAAGAAGTATTATGAATGAATAAGCCGTGATACAATGTAGAGAATTAATAAGGAATACAGTAGATATGTTTTGCAATTCCTTTATTTAAAAAAAAATTATTTCTTTTCGAAGAATAGTAATTTGTGGTGAAGGAATTCTAAGTGACACGGAATATACATAAATATATATATATACATAGCGAATTCAGATAGTTTTCTTACTTTCCATATATATAATAATTTATGACTACTAAGTCTAATCATATCTGGTCAGATTATTATTTTATTCCTGGTTCGCAGGATTAATTTTCTTTGACCATTTTTTGTTTTTCCAACTATCGTTGACCGTTTTGCATTAATTAGAAAGTCGGTCGTAATTTCTATAAACTTTGCTGAGTTAATTTTGATGAGGACCGACCCGTCTATGTTCTGTCGTTCTTTATAAGAAGTTTTATGGAAGAAAACGTTGTGATATGAAAAAATATTTGCTGTTATTCATTTGCTGTGATGTTATTGTCTCAACAAATAATAATGTATCATATATTATTTAATATTAATTATATAAAAATATAAAATAATTAAAATTAAATTAATAATACGTATGTTATGATTTATCGAAATAGTAATTCAATAAAAAGTAAGGCACACCAAACTCTAGTCTAATAATATTAAATAAACAAACTTGTATTTTAAGTGGAACTTACACTTGTTATCTTAATCGATTACATGGCACAAGTTCAGCCTACACGAAATAAAACTACGTTGTTGTATGTGGCAACCCTTAAGCTACTCTTTTCCATACAGATTAAAAATATATATATGCAAACACGAGGAATGTAATAACAAGTAAGAAAAAGATAAATATAGTAAATAATTTAAATGATGAATATCCTAAAACAACCACTTCTGGGAAATGCAAACAATATTTTATATAGATTTACTAGTATTAAAATGCCCTGAAAAATAATTTAAATAGGGAAATAATTTTTGTTCTTGACCTCTTTTAAAATAAACCTAAATCTATCCTTTTTACTTTATGCAAAATCAAAGCCGAACAGAACCTGCAGATTCATAAAACTGGATGCAAATTTGCTCTCCGACAATGCTGTACCTACCCAATCTCAAGGAATAAATACTTGCCATAAGTTTATAAAGTGATAATAATTATTTGGTTTATTTTATGTATATTTTTTAATTAATTTATTTAACACGTAACAAGTATTTATTTAATGGATAAAAAATAAACAAGTGTTTATTTATTTGGATGGGATAGAAATACTAATCCCGGAACAGAAAATTTTTATCCCATAAGCCCTTTTAATTTCCTTGGCATTTCCCTTTTTCAAAATCAAAATTATTACAATTTTTCTCTCTTTATTCCTCTTGCACCATCCGTCTCTCTTCCATTCCTTAGGAAGTGCTCGTTCAGTTTTCTAGTCAAGGTAAGTCTTTTCTTGTTGCTTTCTTTCTACCTATTCTTCTTAAAGTATCTGTGGAAAGACAAACATTGTAAGGTTTGGTATGTGGTAGTGCAAATTATAATTTGTTATTTTTTCAACAAGTCTAGTTAAAATTTATAAAAATATTGAAGGAGATAGTCCAACCAAGCAAAAATGAGAAAGATTATGGATTGGTATCTATAGGTATTGATGGTTGAGTGTACAATCGTAAGTATGTAATATTTATCGCTTTCTTACTCTAATTCCCTCTCTTATGGAAATCTAATTTATGGTTTAATCACTTGGGTTGGAGCTAGGGTAAAGCAAGTCTTGATCAGTGATTTAAGAATTTTTGTAAAATTCTTATTATGTTGTGAATTTATGTAAGTTATGGATTTTGGCCAAATGAATAAATCAATAGAAAAGCTATCAAAATGGGGTTTGATTAATAAAGAATTTAAGGTTGTTCTTGTTTTAAGGTATTAATCAAGAAATAGACATGGTAGACTAAGCGTTTGGCTTGGTTAATCCTAATGATTATAAAGAAGTAGTCCATTTTTTATAGCGCTACCAACTCCTTTTCCTTAAGGCTGACCTGGTTAGCTTATGGGAGACTTTAGTTAAGTTATTCTAGGTCTTAAGGGTCTGTTTGGATGCTTTGTTTTTCATCTGTATTTGTATCTGTATTTATATCGAAACGATATATATAAATATATTTGATTTGTATTTATATTTTATCTATTTAAATATTTTCATGAAAACTATCAATTTTTTTTATTTGTATCTATTTTTTAATAAATAATTTATTAAAAATTAAAAAAAATTATTTGTATCTATAAAATAAAGCTAGCTAAATAAGCCCTAGCCTACCAAGTGTGGCCAAGTATATAGTTGTCCTACTTAATGCTTGTCCTTGTACCTTAAGTGCTACTTGTCCTTGTGCCTATGCCAAAAGGATCGGAAGTACTATGTAACAGGAAGTAATGGTCACAAATAGGAAATCTATTGTGTTGGACGACAGCGACTTTAGTGATATGATCGGATGGTGAGGAACTCAGCTCAAGACCGTAAAGATGGCACGCAACAAAAAGTCAAAGCACAAGCTGGGGCTGTCATATTTTAAGGTTTTGTGCTCAATAACGTTAGAAAAGTCAACCATAAGGACACACAAATTAAATATCAGTGTTGTCAGAATCTAATTAAGAGTTTGATTCAAATATGGTAATGGATCACGATTCAAAGGATCAAACCAAGATTAATAAAAAATAAAAATATAAAATATATTTTACTTATGAAAAATAAATGTATATGATATCACTCAGTTAAATCCATATATCTTAAAAAGAGAAGAAATTATTATGTAATTATTATATTTAATAAATATATAATATAGTATGAATAAATATTTAAACTTTTTGTAAGTTTTTTTTTTCTTGGGTCAAGTCAACTGGTTAAGGTTGATTGGGTCAATTCGAGTTAATACTAAATTTAGGCCAAAGGCAAGAATCAGCTCGCTATCATGGCTGGTTCCAGTTAAACCAGATCAGACTGGCCAAACTGGTTCGAGTCCGACAACATTGCTAAATATGACTCATTTATAATATGAATTAGGTGTGGTTAAATCAATGATCAATATTTCAGGTGAATGTTATATTTTCTTAGCATTTTTAAATAGAACTATATATTACTCACAATTAGTAGATTATCGGTTGGCTAAAAGTAACAAAAGGTTAATACAAACTTAAAAGATTAAAGAGTTAATAGTCAATAATCCAAATTCCTATCTTTTTGCATCACTTGCACTTAACCGTAAATCTTGGAAACCAACAATTTAGAATTCTAAGTCTTTATAAAATATGAGTTTACATCCTTACATAACTATTTTATACTTAGTTTTATCTCTATTTCTTAATATAACTAGGGATAAATATGAGTTTCTTTTTATTCTAATAATCAATTTAATAAAATAATATTATTGACTACACTTAATTGATAATTTTCCTAAGAATTTCAAAACATAAAAGAGGGAAAAAAGTGAAAGGAAGAAAAATACACTAAAAGAGATAAAACCTCACTGGAAAGGGGAAATTGGTTCCCCTAAACCTTAGTGAACGGCAAGACTCTAAAATTAGAACGAGAGAGAGAAAATACCATTGCAAAATCCTATTAGATCCCTTGATCAAATTATAGACTCAATGGTTTCCAATTCTTTTTCGATTATATTTTTAAAGGACCCATCATAATTTATTGTGGGCTTCATGAGTCACCTGATAGCTGAAGGTTGTGAAGCCAATGCCTTAGTGGGGTTGTGCAATCATCCTTGCTTGGTAGGTAGTCTCTAAAGAATATAAAAAAGGAGAAAATTTTCTGGAAAAAGTTTTTCTATTTTCAATATCTTGTTTGTACGTACATAGATATATATATATATATATCTGTTGGAATATCTCTCATACCACTATATTAATTATATTTTTTGACTATTCTTATCACATTGTTTGACTAGTCTTATCATGCCCCCTGCAAGATGGACGACAGTGGAGTGAGTCCAATCTTGGTCTTGAGTGAGTGGAACTGAGAGCAAGTGAGAGGCTTTGTAAGTGCATCAGCGAGCTGATCTGAGGATGAGATGTGGGAGACACGAAGTGAGCCATTTTGAACTTGTTCTCCTATAAAATGATAGTCAAGGGTAACATGTTTCATGCGTAAGTGGAAGACTAGATTGGAGTATAGGTTCGTAGCACCAACATTATCATAATATTTCACTGGTTGATGAAGAAGAGTGACACCAAGTTCGGTTAGGAGGGAGCAGACCTAATGTAAGTCGACAGTTGTAGCAGCAATGGAACAATACTCAACTTTAGTAAAGGAACGAGACTGTCCATTGTTTCTTAGAGCTCCGAGAGATGGGATTGTGACCAATAAATGATGTAAGCACTAGTGGAGTGTAATCATCCTTGCTGCTAGCCCAGTCGACATCAAAGAAGGCATGCAAATTAGGAGGAGAAATGCGACGAAGTGTAATACCATGATCCAAGGTGCCACAGAGATATCGAAGAAGCCGTTTAATTGCATTCCGGTGATTAATGGTTGGGCAATTCATAAAATGAAAAAGTTTCTTTACTGTGTAAGCAATATCTAGATAAGTGAGAGAGAGATATTGGAGACTCCCAACAATAGTTTGATACTCTGTAGGATCAATTAAGGATGTGCCTGCACTTAAGGGGGGTGGTAGATGGATAGCTAAAGGCTTTGAGACAGATTTAGCTTCAGTCATATGAGTTTTGTGAAGAAGATCAGTAATGTACTTCCTTTGACTTAGAAATATACCATTAGTGTGAGGAATGACTTCAATACCAAGAAAGTAGTTCAATGTACCCATACCCTTAATAGAGAACCGACAAGAAAGTTATTGGATAAACTTGTGTATAACTTGGTTGCTATTTCCAGTGATGATGATGTCGTCAACATAGACTAAGAGATAGATGAGAATGCCGTGATTGTTGAAGATGAATAAGGAAGTGTTAGCCATTGAATTAGTGAAGCCATAATAGAGAAAGAATTAGAGTAGTTCATGGTACCGAGGATGAGGCGCCTGTTTGAGACCATAGATGGCTTTGTGGAGTTTACACACATGATAAGGATGATCATGATCAACGACACCTGGTGGTTGAGACATAAACACATCCTCTATAAGAGAACCCTGAAGAAAAGCATTATTGACATCAAGTTGTCATAGGTGCCAGCCATTACTAACTGTAAGACCTAAAACCAGGCGCACAGAGGCGGGTTTGATGACATAACAAATGTTTCAGTGTAGTCAACTCCAGGCCGTTAATGAAAGCTTTTGGCAACTAAGCGTGCTTTGTACGTGTCAATAGAACCATTAGGCAAGTATTTAGTGCAAAAAATCCACTTACACCAACTAAGTTTTGGGTAGGATGAGGAGCAATAAGTTCCTATGCGCCATTACAAATGAGAGCATCAAATTCCTTGAACATTGCTTTACGCCACTTGGGATCCTTCATCGCTTAACTGATGATGGTGGGTTTATGTATACGTTGATGAAGTTTAGGGTTGAGATTAAGCCTTTAGATTGGTTTATGGATATTGTGTTTGGATCAATCGTGATAATTCTAGGTGATGAGGGCAGGAAATTGCGTATGTTTGAAGAAGGATTAAGTTCAGTAGATGAGGGAGGATCGATGCCAGATTGTGGAGGAACAGTAGAAGACGAAAGGGAAAATTGAATAACCATATATGTTGCAAAGCTGTAGGGGCAGCCAGGATAGATGTGGTAAAGCTAGAACGAGCAGCAAAGGGAAGAGTGACAGAACATCATTCGGATACAGTGAAGAGGAGGCATGAGGAAGAGAGGGATGTGAAGTGGCAAAAGGAAAAACAAATTCAATAAATCGAACATAAAGAGATGTATACAAACGGTTTATAGAGATGTGAAGACAAAGATATGCACTTTGAGTGGAGGTGTAACCAACAAAAACCACGAAAAGAACGGGATTCAAGTTTATAAGTGGTGTAGGTACAAAGCCAAGGATAACAAAGACAACCAAAACTATGAAGTTTATCATAGTTTGGAAAAGTACCAAAGAGTTTGAAAAATGGAGACACATTTTGAAGGGTGGGAGTAGGGAGACGATTTATAAGATAGACTACAGTAGTTAAAAGTAAAGGACCAATACATGAGAGGTATAGATGCATGAGATAATAGAGAGAGGCCTGTTTCAACAAGGTGTTGATGATGACGTTCTGAGTACCCATTGTGTTCTGGTGTATGAGGTGGAGAAGTAAGATGAGAAATACTATTAACTATTAAGAAAGATGATAAAGCTTGATACTCTCCTCTATTGTCAGAATAAAGTGTTTTAATTGAACAATTAAAGAACTGATCAACAAGAGCCTAGTCTCGAATGAAAACATTTTGGACATCAGATTTTCGCTTAAGAGGATATAACCAAATGTATTTTATAAAGTGATCAACTAATATTATGTAATATTTAAAATTATCAATGAATTGAATCGGTAACGTCCAAACATCAGTAGAAACAACCTTAAGAGGTTAAGAGGTAGAGAGTGAAGAAAAAGGCAATTTATGACTTTTATTATGGTAACAAGAATTACAATAGAACTCAAGATTCGAAGAACCAAAAATATCTAAATTGGCTAAAGATAAAATATGCTTGAAAGTTGACACAGATGGATGACCAATCCTGTGATGCCACGCAGACAAATTAGTTTTGATACTGGAGAAAGCAAGCAATGGTGAGGAAGATGTTGGCCATTCATAAATACCATCCTTAGTTTGACCCTTTAGAAGTATTGCCCCCATGCACAGGTCATTTACATGAAAAGAAGATGGTAAGAATTCAATAAAGGTATTATTGGTCTTGTAAAATTGAGAAATAAAGATCATATTGCGTTTCATAGTGGGAACACATAAAACATTAGAAAGTGTAAAAGAGTGACAGGGAGTATTGAGAGACGTTGAACTAGTATATGTGATAGGAAGTCCAGAACCATCACCAATCATAATTCCATCTGTGCCATCATAATTGTTGTGAAGAGCAAGATTGTTAAGATCAGTAGTGACATGGCGCGATGCACCGTTGTGAAGCAACCATGGATGACCAGAAGAAGTTGAGTTAGCTACAAGAGCTTGTGCTTGCCAAGGAAGTGTAACGTAAGACTAAGCTAGTGCGGTAGGTTCAGGTGGTGGTTGTGCATGATGATATTGTTGGCGAAACAGTGGGCATTGTGAAACATGTCCCTGTGCACGACACCACTGGCATTTACCAAGAAACGGTCGAGTTGAGCGATGTACCCGAGTGTTAGCAGGTCTGGTGGAAAGTGTTGCAACAGGGGTAAATTGTTGAGATGAACCATTTATAGACCGAGGAAGACGGTTGTGGGTAGACCACTTATTTAAGCACATGTTAGAGAGATGTACAGATGCTGGTAGAACATAGGAGATTTAAAATTTTTTAAGAGCCAGCTCTTTGTTGATGAGTTTTTTATGTAGTTCATCAAAGGAAATGACAGTGTCACGACTTTTTACCGCATTTATTACAGATTTATAAATTTTCATCAACTCCTTCCAAGACTTTTTCAATCAAATCTTCTTGATCTAGAGGTTTATCAAGGGTAGCAAGCTCATTTGCATGTAATCTGTGATAGAAAGAAAGCCTTTAGTGATGTTTTTCAGATTATCCTTGAGTTGCTTAATGTGTCCTCGAAGGGATATAGCATAAGTGTTGGTGAGAGTTTGCCATGCCTCTTGAGATATTTTTGATTGAGTGACAAGTGGCACAATATTTGGTGAAAGAGTACCTATAAGAGCTCCAAATAGAAGTTTGTCCTATCTTAGCCATGTTTGATATGCTGGATTGGGAGTGATTGTATTATTAACTGTGATTATGGCTGGAAGATAAGGACGAGAACCATCAATAAACTTCTATAGGTCATAGCCGATTAGAATCACTTCCATTTAGGTTTTCCAAGAGATATAGTTTGTAGATGTGAGTTTGATTGAGTTATGAATTATGATCATAGTTAATGGATTTGAATGTTCTTGAGTGTTTTGAATAATAATGGAAGAGTCCTTGTTTGCCATTGGGAAGGAACGAAAAAGGTTAGCAAGGATTAAGAACCTATGATAAAAATTTTTACAGAGCACGACCAAGGCTCTGATACCATAAAGAAGATAAAAGAGGAGAAAACTTTCTAGAAAAGGTTTTTCTATTTTCAATATCTTGTTTGTACATACATAGATATAATATATATATATATACTATTGAAATATCTCTCCTACCACTATATTAATTACATTATTTAACAATATTAATTACATTATTTAACTAGTCTTATCAGTCTCTCCACAACGTTAAAATGCCAATTATCCTTATTAATTAAGATTTGTATGTTACATTGTTACTTCTTTTTCATTTTTTTTCTTTTTATTTTCTTATTTCTACAATGATTTAAATTTTTATTATATTACCAATTAAATATATTAAATAATAATATTTTTTATTATATTGGTTATGTGTTTGTTAAAAAAGAAAACATAAATTATAAGTGTTGACTCCTCAAGCTCAATTTGACTTACCTAAAACATGGGTTGATCTAATGGTCCATGAGCCAACCTCAGAGCCAAACCCGTATTACAACATTGAAACCAAGAAGACATGGTAAGTCACTTAGCTACTTCTGCTATGATAAGCCTAACTTATAGGCTGTTCACTTTAATGGAATTCAGATTCCATTATATGTCTATTACTTATTGGGCTTCTATTACATTGTTCAGTTTATTTTTAAGCCCGTAATAGGTATTCAGCCGTGAATCCATATTCATTTTACATAATTGGGATTCCATTTATGCACACATAATTGGGATTCCATTTATGCACTTTAAAATCCGAATTCAATACATGCCTATATTATCTTTTTCCAGAAATACCCCTATCATAATCAAATAGCTCCTCTTCTCTTTCGTTTTTCACACCTGCTCTTTCCCTTTCCAAACCCTTGTTTATTTGCTCAAACCTTAGCTCCATTGCTCTCTACTTAGCTTTGATGTGTGGTTAGAAATCTCTCTCTATCCCTTCGTTGTTTTTTGTTTAAAGGAGATTTTGAGGTGATTGAATATTATCATGATGTTTGAATCGAAAAGAATCGCTAGGGTTTTGCTATATTTAGTTCGTTTGGAATTTTTTCTTCTTGCAATTAACTTAACATTTTATTGATTATCTTGCAGTGTTGTCTATCCTTGACCCTCGGAATTCAATACATATGTAAGATTTCAATTTGACTTTTGTTTCACTAGAAGATATTTTTATTTTTCCTGATTCTCGTTTGAATTTATTTAACATTATAGCTCTGTTTGTTGAGTACTCTGTCAATGTTGCTGTTGAGCAACTGATATTTCCATACTTCTTCTTCGTCTATGTACATGTTTGTCATTCTAGCTCTGTTTGTTGAGTACTCTGTTTGTCACCGAGATTTGCTTGTGCATCGTCATTCAGTATAATGAGTGATTATTATAGATGGAGGAGTTCCATCAATCAAGGAAGAGCCAAAGGAAAATTGTTATCGTGGTTGATGGGTATCAGATGCCCGTTTATGGTGGAGTGTTTGTTCTCAGAAATACTAGAGAGCATTTTCAGAATGTAGCAGTGCTGATGAATCTGACTTTTATTATGAGATCAAGGGCCTATATCCTAGGAAAATTGGTTAGAACCAAGTTCTATAGTGAAATCAGATGCCCCGTAACTTTAAGAGGCAACACTCATGTAGAACCTGATTGCAGAACACCACCGATATCAAGTGGTTTTGCTCATTTGGTATGTTCCAGGGTAGGCTTTATGCGCTTATGTTGGGTCTTTCTAGTATGTGTTTCACTTGGGAAAGAAAACCTACAGGAAGTGTTCTAGAGTTTTAGTTCATTCATCCCCTGGCTTTCATATTGCAATGTTTGATGGATTTCTTGTTTTTTTTTTTTGATGTCTTTCCATGATGTATGATATGGTTATCCTATGAAATGTCTGCTGCATTTATTCTTACAATTTAGTATTATGTGATGTTCTTTTTACTATGGATGAGCCAACAATCATGCTTGTGTGCTGACTGGTTGAATCCTAGATAAATATTTGGTTGTTCCGATGATGTAAAGCGGTCCTGGGTATGGGCTAGAAATTGGAATTTTAAAGTCTAGAGATCTGCTCAATTTATTTTAGATGGAATCATTTCATACAAGTTATGATATCTGACGCGTATGGCTATTGGTATGGTTTACTCCCTTAACTAACTTAATAAGCTTCAAGATTGTTATGAGGCTTTGTGAACTTTATGAGGCTCTGCCAAAACATTTGAATGCACTCTCGATGGAACCGACTGGATTGAGGTTGCTAGGTTGTGGGGCATAGGACATGAACATAAGAAAAATATTGGATTTTACGACTTGCCTCTGATTATGGTTTGAACTAATATTTATGACATAATCATTATAAAACACAAATGATTGTTTTTATACTAAAACAGAAAGCTATGATGCCTACATTTTTTATATTGAAAATTTTTTGTTTTGAGCTAATAATAGTTCCCTTGCAATAGAATATATATGGTATTGTTATTTATATATTCATATATGGCTGACTTTATTTATTTACATTTAATTGTTATATAGACAATTTGTCCTTTTCGCAGTGATGGATCAAGTTTGTTTACATGTTGATGATCGACAGAGGAAAAAGAAAATTGTTTGTTTTCTTTTAGCTTTAGGTGTGGAATATTGTAATGCTGCTTGCTACATAATTTCCTTTTTATTGCTTTGGTCTTGCATTCCTACCGATCTCGTGTACGGTCTTATAGTTTGGATTCCTATCAACAGCGTGAATATATTAGGAGACTTGTTCATAGTGATAATGTGACATGTATTGAACAATTGAGATTAGATAGGCATGCTTTTTTCAAACTTTGTTAGATGTTAAAGGGCATAGGAGGGCTGAAATCAACAAGGAATATGCATGTGGATGAGCAAGTTGCAATGTTCTTGTATATACTTGCTTACCATGTAAAGACTCGACCCTCTAAATCCCGAGACTTAGAGTACCGAGTCCCCAACCACATATAATGTTTTCATACTATATGTAAGGTTGTCCTAGAACTAACAGTTTATGAAAATTGTTTGATTAAAATCACTATAACTTTATAAAGAACTTTAAATAAAACAAGATTGCTGACAAAAGCAATCTATACATACATTTATATCATATAAACACGGTTTAATGTCAATACAAGACACTACAAAAATTACATGTTTTCTTTCATCAAAAGAAACCTAAGGGATCTTAAGGTCTTTACAACAAATAAGCTTAACTAACAAGCCATCTATACATAACTTTTCCTTAGCAAAAAGTCTTCCAAAAGCCCAGGGTAATCGGATCCTATCATCCAGAAATCTCTCAAAATCGGACCCATAGCCCAAGTCATCATAAAACTCGTCTCCAATACCTGCAAAGCAGCAAAAGTGAGCCAAAGACCCAGTACACAATAACCAATGCAAAACAAATCATTAAATCAATGTAATGCATCATTAGACGGTGATTATCTTTATTACACTTTCTTTCACAAATCAACAAGAGGGTCTTCAAACCCAGGTCACGCTTTGGGAATTCAGGGATCCTGAGTAACAGCAGCTGCTCAGGGGATTGATATAAGCAGTCCGAATACTTATATCTTCTATATCTATTCCATGAAGATAATAGCTTCATTTAGGGTTTAAAAGCCGTTGCTCGACTTTACTTAAACTCAGCCCATAACATGAGCCTAGTTCACAAGTTCCCATAAACTTTGAACTAAATCATGGTATTTCCCCCTAAGTTTAAGCAAACGTTACTCAGATACTATTCCCCCCTATCGGCTACCCACTTAACCAAAAAGAATCGCTATTGCGTCATAGTGTACCATTGCATCATGGTAAAGTCATTGCATCATGACTTGGTTAAGCGCCTAACTAACATGTCATTGCATCATGACAGGTTTGCTGCTCCTCGGATCAGATTAAACAACGTAATAGACATCCAATTCATTCAAATATTAAGCCAAGTTAAGTTAAGTTGAATTAGGAATGCCTATTCCTAGCAAACATCAAAACAAGTTATTGCGTACCTGAACCCGTTAGTATATAACTATGATCTCTCGGTGATGAACTAACCGAAGAATCCTTAACTGAAATAGAAATATCACAATTAATCAAAGAAATTCAAATAATTGAATACAAAGTCATAAATAAGCATTTAAAGGTCCTATTATATCGCAAATCGCTTAATAAATACTCAATTGCTCAAATAACAAACTTTGGAAAATTTTAGAAAAAGTTTTTAAATTCAAAAGTACAGGGGATAGGCCGGCAGCCAAAGCCGGCGGCTTTGAGCCGGTGTTCGATACTCTGAAAATTAACACTGCCAACGCTGGCAGTGTTCAAGGGTACGCCGCCTGCCTTGCATCCTACGCCGGCTGCCTTGAGCCGGCGTAGAATCCAAAACCCAAAATTCAAAAACGTCCAGAGAGGTCTAAGCCGTCTGCTTACCCAGATACGGGGCCAGCTTTGACACATACGCCGGCGGCCTTGATTTCCGTGGCCAGCATACAATATGAAGGAAAGAACGCCGGCTGACTTTTCCAGCGAAAGCCGGTGGCGTTTAGTCCGCCTTAAGAAATTTGAATCCAACGCTGCCTCTACGCCGGCGGCGTTGAATTCCTAGGTGGCGGCGTTGAATTCCCAGGTGCCGGCGTACATTCTAAAAACAGGCTTAAACGAAAAATCTCAAATCCCCTGTTTTTCCACTTTGTAAAATTCAATCTTAAAACACTTCAAAACCTTCCTCAACCACATTTTCAACTTCATATACTCACCTCTATCTACACTACTCAAACCTAGAAATTCAAAACAAGAAATCAACACATTTGATTACTCCAAAACCTACTTCCACCATCCTCCACTTTAACTACTTAAACTCTCTTTGTTTCCTCCAAACACTTCATATCACTTCAATAATACATGCACAACCTCACAAACTCATAAAACACATGACTAGCTCATCTCAATGCATGAACAAACAATTTAGTTACATTTAAACTCATTCTAATCAAGAGCTCATACAACCATCACAAGAAAAGAAAAGAAAACAACAATCATAATTGAATCAACTCACATGTAAATGCCTTGCCTTGGAGAGAACTTGATTTCCAAAGCTTGCTATTGCTCTTAGTCTTAGTCTAGACTTGGAATTGGAAATGGAAATGGAAGAAGAAGAGAAAAGAAAGAAAGAAAAAGAAAATTCGGATAAAAGAGAGCTGCCCCCAAAAAGTAGTTCAATTAAGCTTAATTAAGCTTTAGACATATTCCGAATTTGCCCCTTAAAGCATACATAAACTTAATGTGCATTTGGATTGAATTTGAGTTTCATTTGGGGCTTATATGAGCATAAATACTAGCTTAAGTAATGAAATAAAATTCTATCACTAATCTTGTGAAAATCAGGGTTGATTTTATAAATCTAACTTAACTAACACCTGAATGTATAAAAGACATAATTAATAATTTTATTACACACACACACATTAATACATATAAAACAAATATATTAATTTCATTATATATATACAAAATAATGCATTTTAGACCACTAACAATATAACCATTATAATCATCATGCTCATTCAATTCAATATTTAAGATAATTAAGTAAACACATGGAATTTAAATAGAATTGAAATCTAGGTCATTTCATACCATGTGAAGAATAGGGTGATTAAGTATAATTTTAGAAGGTCCGGAGCAACTGTAAGTTATATTCACAGTGTATTGAATGCTACTCTCCGATTGAGCAATCACCTATTGAAGAGGCCTGAACCCATTCCTGAGAACTGTATCAATGAGCGATGGAAATATTTCAAGGTAAAACAATCCCATATTGATCATTAAATTCATAAAAATTTAACGAAAAATCATTCTAAACTTTACCCATATTTTTGTCTTATCTAGAAATGCTTAGGTGCTTTGAATAGAACACATATCCCAATTAAAGTGCCAATGAAAGATAAGCCTCGATATAAAACTCGAAAAAATGAGATTACAACTAATGTGTTGGGTGTTTGTACCCCAAATGTGCTTTTGGTTTATGTGTTCCCTAGGTGGGAGGGCTCTACTGCTGATAGTAGAATACTTCGGGATGCAATCACTAGGAGAAATGGCCTTAAAGTTATTCTTATATTGTTTTCTTTTATTGCAATTTATCATATTGTTATTCTTATATTATCATGTTTTTTTGCGGATATCTAATTTATATTGAAGACAATGGAAGCTAAAGTAACAAAGGGTATAAAAAGAAAGTGGACAGTTATTGAAGACAATGCACTGGTTGAGTGCATGGTAGAATTGTGCAACAATGGAACACATAATGCTGACACTGGCTTTAGGAGTGGATATCTCAATGAATTAGAGAGGACGCTTCTCATCAAGTTACCTAATTGTGGTTTGAAAGCAAAACCACATATTGAATCACGCATTAGAACCTTGAAGAAAGATTGGAGTATAGTTTATGACATGGTCTATGGGAAAACAACTAGTGGGTTTGAATGGGATTCGGTCCGGAAGATGGTGACTGCTGAGAAGCAAGTATGGGATGCATACTTATCGGTATGTAAACTCATTTCTCTAATATTATATTATGTAGAAATGGTGAGGATTTGATGCTGTCTTGTGATGATCTTCTTAATGTTTTTAATTTTTTTTAATTTGCAGAGCCATAGAGATGCTGCTGTTTTTATGAATAGGAGCTTCCCTTGCCTAGAAGAGCTCTCTATGATATATGGAAAAGATCGGGCCACAGGTCAAGATGCACAAACTACTGAGGATGTCATTGAAGAGCTGAATAGAGAAGAAGCAACAATACAGGATGTTGCAGATGAGTTGCCAATGAGAGATGAAGAAGACGATCACTCATCTCATCATAGTGTTACTCATTCTAGTATAGAAAAGAAGCGAAGCTTGTTTAGAGATGGAGCAATATATGAGCTATCATTTGTTATTAAAAGCTTTGAGGCTGGCATGAGGGATATGAAGAAGAGTATTGATCGTGCGATGAAGCGTTTGTCAGTTGATGAAGGAAGCAGGGAAGTGAAAAGATTAACAAATTTCTTCGAACAATTGAGGGTCTAACACAACAAGAGTTGAAAGCTGCTTTGATCAAGTTGCTTAAGCAGAAGGACAATTTAGCTGTGCTTTATGAACTTGAATCAAAAGATCGTTTGGATTATGTTAGGGACATTTTGGAGTCCGCATAATGTCAATTGGATTACATTAGGTTGCTTTTGATCACCTTAATCACATTTTAGAGTCCACATAGTGTGGGAACTCATGAATTGGATTATGTTGGGTTGCTTTTAGATACTTACTTTTATTGATCCTTTTTTGATATGTTGTTACTTTTGGATACATTTTATAATATGCTATAGCGAATGAAGTTGCATTATTGTATAAATAATTTTTCATCATATTATTGATGAGATTAAATTTTTAGCTTGTTGGAATTAAAATTCAGGTTTTTTTTTTAATATTCTCGAGTCTTTATATGACAACATCATTTTAACATTGTACTTTCCTTTGTTTCATGTAATATCTATACCATATATAATATAAATTCTATTAGTATATATAAAATCTATTTTACATATAATAATATATATTTTTAAATATATTAATATTAATATATATTAAATATATAAATATATGTTTAATTATTATATCTTGTAAAATATAAATTAATACATGTATTAAAGACAAGGGCATTTTTGGTATTTGTCTTACTAATTCATGAGCTATTCATTGTTTTAATTCAATCAAGTAAACAATGTATTAGCAATTCATTACATCCAAGTGAATAACATCATACATATTCACAACATATTACATTCTTATGCAATTCAACAGGAATGACTATTCATTACATTGCTATTCCATTCAATGAAGTGAACGGCCCCTTAGTGTCTAGTCACTTGGCTCGACCCAGCTTAGATCCATCAACTCCACTCCCAAGTACCCTGGAAAGTGGCATAGCGGCTTAATATTCACTATCTCATTAATTATTACGTATCGTATAGTCTCCATGATGTCCATTTCAGTAACCGCCTACAACCATTCCTCAATAAATACCCCTCGATATATCACTTGTGGATAATCAAGTAACAATTAGCCTATATTCTTTTACTTTAATTAGTTAGTGCCTGTGCTTACTAACTCATTTGTTTTGCCGGCCCAACTTTAACTAGGCTCAAAGTCCAATCAACTGTACCAAATAGAATTGAGGCGATAATTTACTATTTTTAACTATTTTATCTGAAGTTAGAAAGATAAATTGGGATCTTAAAATATATTGTTTAAACATTTGGGCTATAAAGAGGGATTTCTGTAATTTATCCTTATATTTTTTGTTTTCAACCATTAGGCAAAGGTGGTGATCCATCATAGACTGATGGCGATGATTATTCTTTTATAAATTTTCCTACGTTTTTTATTCTGTAAATTTAAATTATAATGACATTTGTACAATCTTTTAATTATTTTACATTGTTAAGAAGTTTGGAAAATTAAAATTTCAAGCCTCGAAACCTACTATGATTTGAAGGGACAAGAGAATCATCAGCCTCTGCCACTTGATATTAATCTCATATGCTGTCTCCTATGCAAGGGACTCATTAGCTTCTGAGTCTTCTCCTCCGGTCAAGAAAAAACCAACCTAAGCACCATTTGAACTAACAATGAAAACCTGAATTTAGCTACACAATAGATATTAAGAAAACTGACTTACATTTTTTGGGGGCAAGTAAATGCATTATACATACAGCATGTCCATATAGGAGCCAATTCAAGAGGGGGGTAAGGAGAAAATAGATATTAAGGAAACTAGAGATTATTTTGGTCTAGGCACTCTTGAGGAACTTCAATGTCTCATCAATGTGCTTTTCGGGTTGGAACTGGTTGTTGTAGATGAGTTGAACCACGCCGTTTTTGTCGAGTACATATGTCTGTCTTCCTGGCAATGCTCCAAATAGATCAGCGGGTACTCCCCATTCTTTTCTCACTTTGTTACCTTCATCACTCAGCAGTGTGAATGGTAGTCTATATTTCTTAGCAAATGCCTGTGATATTTTGCACAAAAGTTCTTAGCCTCAAGCAAAGATCCATTATAGAATGATGCAATGAAAACCGCACAGTGATAGAAATGCGATAGAATGTGACACATGGCTTCTTGAATTAGGGTCTATTTAGGCATAATGATTGGTTTTGGAGGGAAACGATAGGACTGGCTATGACTCTATAAAGTTTTCATATTCCTAACTAAATCAGAAAAGTTGAGAAGTAGACAACTATCGAATTCAACTAATACTAATGTGATATCCTTTATATAGTGTGATGGAACTCTAATCATTAGGAAATCCTTTGTTGCAATAGTCTGGAGTTTGTCAAAACTTTAAAATTATGTGTTTCATCGCAAAGCACTGATAGGTGATTTCCTAAGAAGCAGCCATATCAAGGACTGAACCATAAAGCCTATCGCATCAAAGCAAATAAAACACAGGTGTGAGGGGCTCTGATTAATACGGCTAATGTTATCATTGATAATATTTCCATAGGAAATTTTCTCTCGTTACATAAAATGAGAGGGAAAGGATGCCTGAGTTATCTACTTGTGATTGTTCTATAGCTGATGGCATTCTAAAAATTTCAGGGGCAATGAAGCAATGATGACCATATCATACTAACAGCACCAACAGGAGTTCTTCTTTGTTACCTTGTGTGAAGATGGATCGTCGCCACTGATTCCAACAACCTCAGCCCCTGCCTTCTTGAATTTCTCATAGGAATCTCTAAAAGCACAGGCCTGCACATTTCAACTAATTAAATGCAATCTATCCCTTGTTCCAGAGAATGCAAAAACAGGATCTCACATGGGTTCAATTGCAAAAAATGACCAACCGGAAAAATAGTCACCCCATAGATTGATTAAAACTACAGATACAAAGGAAGTTCTAGCAAGATCCCTAATTTTGTGTTGTACTATTACGAGCAATTTGGTTCTAAATTGGATAATGGAATTTGGATATTTATATCGCAACTTAGAAAGGGTGATATTGCTGAATTTAAGAGTTCTCTAGCACTCTGCTCTTATAAAGCCTAAATCCAGAAAACAATTCTAGGATAGTAAACTTCATCCATACACTGTTTAGGCAGTAAGAAGAAGATACTGAATCCTAAGAACTAAGCAGAAAAGCAATAGTGTATCCGGGTTATAACGCAACTTCTCATACAAAGTTTTTGCAAGCAAACGATGGCAAAAACTATATATCTGTCATATAACTAACTTCACATAGTAATTTTGGTAATCTAGTTGAACTAGCTAGTTGCAGAAGTAGCAATTCTGCTGTGAAGCAAAAGACAAGATATTACAAACATATTTGCAGAAAATGCAAATAAACCCCTAATTTTGGCTTCGGTGTAATACATTTTTCAACATTCAAATGCTAAAATTAACCACTTAAACTTTGGTGAATTGACGAATAATTCCGAATTTTGCAATAATGCCTTAAACTTTTGACTTTCGTGTGAAAACACTTCCATAAACTTATTTTTAAGTATATTTAACACCCTGTTAATCTTTGATTTCAATACATTTTCCCTTGAACTAAAATAGCAAATGCACGTTATAGGTTAATGTTGCGAACGGAACATAAACTTTGACAAATTATGCAATTAAGTACCTAAACTTTAAAATTTTAAAATTAATCAATTTAATAACTAAACTTCGAAATTAATTAATTTAATACCTAAAAAATTTTGAATTTAATCAATTTAGTTGTTAAAAGAACATGATGGAGTACTGCTGTCATATAAGAAAAATACTTTAAAATACTAAATTGATTAATTTCAAAATTCATATACCATTTGTGATATTAATCGCACATTATATTACCACATTATCCAAGTTTAGAGTTCATATGTAGCATCTTGAAATAAACACTGTTTGCACCAAGGTCAAAATAAGGTTGTTATTATGATTTCTTCGCTATTTTTATAGGTCAAACTATACAGATACTTTAAATAAGTTTTATAACCAAAGAGACGTCACAGATAAACTTTACAATCGCAGCCCCTATATGTATAAGTGTACAATTAAAAAATCTGGAGGTGTAAATTCGAAAAGTTTAAACTCTCTATATTTAACAGATTATACTATTGTGGATAAGGAAAATCAGTGTTGCTGGTAAGTTAAAATTACCTGTTTGGTACAGCCAGGAGTCTCATCTGCAGGATAGAAATAGACAACAACAGGCTTCCCTTTGAACTTGGAGAGGTTCACAATTTTCCCATCTTGATCTCTCAATGTAAATGGAGGTGGTGGTTGACCTTTGTTCACCTGCAAATCAGAAAATCCACAATGTCCCCTTATCATATAGCAAGGTACAAGGGAAAAAAAATGGAACATAATCCTAAATGTGAAACAATGTACCTTGGCAACAATTGAAGTTTTGGCAGATGAAGTAGACGGGATTGAAAGAGATTGAGGATTGGACAACTTCAGGCCATAAAACTGAGAGTGCGATGATTTTGATGACGAAAATGAGATGTTATGGAAAAGCTGAGACTTGGGTGTCTGAGGTGAGCACAGATTAGGAAGTGGGTGTTTAGGCAGAGATAAAGTTGCCATTCTTAGTATGCAAAAATAAAAATGTAGAAATTTACTTGGTACTAGTGGCTAGACAGTGGAATATGATTGATACTATTGTAAAGTGTAGTTTTTTTATGGGTTCATGTGATGTGAGATTGTTTAGTTTGGAAGAGATAAGGAGGTGCCAGGTGTGGCCGCTCACTTGAGGGCTGTGAGGAGCAACAAGCAATAGATGATGGGAATGGAAATGCGTGGACAATTGCTGACCCCAACATTTGATGTTCTGTCTCTTTCTTATGGTTAAGGTTTTTTTTGTTAGTTTTACTATTTGCCGTCTTTAGCTTTGGAAGAGTTTCTTTTAGAGATTGATGGGGATAAAAAATTACTGGCTATTATCCCATTTCACTTAAATTGAGATGGTGTAACTTTGTATACATACGGGTCAGGTTGTTTCTTGTTTTGTTTTTTTTTTTTTCCTGGTTGTTTTAGTATTTCATTTTATCGTTTTTAAATAGTTTTTTTTTGTTAAGAAACAAACATAATTAAAAAACAAACATTTTTATTTTTAAACAAATTAAGCATATCAGATACATATTAAATATAGAGGAAAATCAAATGATCTAAACAGAACTATAAAATACAATACTCGAAAAAATATTCAATAGGTAATATATTATATATAAATTTTTATAAGTAATCTATACCATGTGTTTATATACATGGTATATGACTATCAATTATATTTGGACATGTGGAATAGATAGTAGATAGTTTCTTGAATAATTGACATCTGTCATATATGGATATGGTTATGTATCATAATATGATTGGTATTTACTCACCATATGTACATTACATATGACGTATATTACCAACTCAAGTCTTTCTCACAATGCTCCTTGTATGGAAATATTAATAAAAGACATTTTTAATAATAGGTACAATAGAATCTATTCATTTCTTTAGTTGATTTTATTATTGTGAATGGGCTAAAAATTATATATATTATTTATTTATTTCGGCTTGACTCGTAGATTAGGTGATAGGACCCAGCAAATCTGGTTCAGTTATTGGAATGACTCGAGAAGATTTGGTTTGATAGAATTAGAATTGGGATTGTTTGACCAATATGTTATATCCAACATCTCTTAAGTTGGCTCATGCACACAATAGAATGGCTATTGGCCTTGATCTTAAGTTCATTCATGATAAAGAGAATACGAGTTTTATACTATCTCATTCATCAAAACTGAGATGATATAATGATTATCATCCATACCAAGTGCGTATGAACATTTAGTCTCTCTTTCTCATTTCCAACCTTTGGAGAGAGAAGAAACACTACATTCTATAAAGAAGACCCCACTTACAAAGATCAAATAAAGTAACTCAAGTGTGCAATGTATTTAATTGTTCAAGAACTGCAAGATTCAGATGCGAAGTCTACTCAAGTTCTCTTATCCATCACTTGTGCATTTAAGACACCGAGATTGCATTTTCCTCCTCCCCGTCATTCTCTTCAAGCAATTTCATTATCAAGTGTCACCTTTTCATCAACACTTTAAGGTTACATTTTTGACATAAGATCTACTTGATATGTGCATGACTATCCTAGGGAGAACGCTACATCAACAATTATTTTATTTGTATTGTATATATATGCTTGAAAGCATTTTTTTTCTATTATAAGTACACATAATAATTTATTATGGTCTAAGTGTGGAAATATGGAATAGACATAGAGATATCTATATATTTGATGGATCGTATTATGATTGTTTAATACATATTAAGTTTGAACATATTATAATTGTTTAATACAGATTATGTTTTTAATATTAAGATATAGCTATTAGTCCACTCGGTCCTATGCGCCTTGAGGCCCATGAGCACTAACAAACACGAAAAGAGCCCATTGCCTATAACGCCCCAACCTCCTCAAGAGGTAAGAAGACTTGAGGTCCCATCAAGGGAAATAGCATGAGATCTCCCCAGGAATCCTCACCTCAAAAAGGGTTAATCGAGCTCATCCACAACTACCAGGTGAGCATGGCCTTATGACCTCACGATCTCTAACCTAAGTAAGTACTCTTGTCATACCTCCGTGATTTGGGGGGGGGAGGGGAAGGGTTGGGTTTGGACATAATGAGCCCTACCACACTCCGTGGAGTCCCTATTCTTCGGCTCGGGCATACCCGCTAGCTTGAGTACTAAGTTTGCTACTGGGAAGAAGTCTATTCTAGTACGACCCTAAATGCTATAAATATCCCCTTTCCAAAGGGAAATGAGAGAGTTTATCTTATCTTTTTCACATATATACTATTTCTACCTACAAATTGACTTAAGCATCGGAGTGGTCAAGCTGGATAACCCTCTAGCGCCCCTCTAATTGCATTTTCTATGTTTGCAGGAGTCGTACCTATCAACGAAAATTAACTCATGCAATAAATTTGAACATATTAGAAAAATACAACTATGACCTTAAATTTTAAAATTTTCAAGATAAGAACTTTGTTAATAACCAATATTAGGTGAAATTGCTACACAATTATGGTATGTACTAAGACTTTTATATATTATTAAGGAATGAAATACATAATAAGATTGTTGCGTATTAATTTCTTTATTTATATTTTAGGTAAATAAATATCAATCTCAGTAACTACCATTTATAGATTTAACTAATGAATTACTATTTTCAATCATGGATTTTTCGTTTCTAGTTTGATTTTTTTCAATTTGATTTGTATCAAACTCTAACCCATTTGATATTGATCCTCGACTAGAAATCGAAAGAAATATTCAATTTTATAAAACTTATTAGAGTTGCCACCTGACCATCGTTGGAAAAAAATGCAAGCTAGGATCAATGAGTTGGTTAATCTTAACTTGGCCATAGATCTATGATAAAAACTAATTTTGAACTCGGTTTTCTTATTTGCCAGAAATTCTAGATTCATGGGCTATCCTATTAAAACCTATTGGATTCTCTTAAAATAGGTTTTGATGATAACAAAAGAGTAAAAATGATTACTAATGAGTTTATTAAGTGTATAGTATCAAGATTAAAAAGAAAGAAGAAAAATGATGAAGAGTATCAGAAATTTAGGATGTTTTCTAGAAGGTTGCTTTAAGGATAAAGAATTTTTCCAGAAATCTAGAAACTTTTACAGAACCTTTCACTGCACTTTTGAGAGCAACTCTATATCACGTGATTTCACTGTTCATCTTCTCTAACTTGATACAAATCATTCCAGCTCAATACAAAAATGAATATTGAAGACCTAGCTCCGAGTAAATGAGTTTTTTTAGGTAATATACTCATTCATTCCACTTAAGTTGGTTTAATCCAAGGGGATTTAAAGTTTTTTTCAAAGTTTATCTCTCATCAATGATGGAAATCTTCATGAACAGTACCATACCTTGTTTGGATAGATTCTATACGTTTTCCTCCTTCAAGATAAGTGATCTATCAGTATCTAATATGTCCAAGACATTTATTTTCATGGGATTTTACCTAGAAGATTAAAAAGAAGATAAATGTTATCTTGGATAGGATGAGGAAGAAGATCACGATGAACAATAATAACAAATAACAACAAGATTTTTCATAAAAATCAAACAAGACTTATCATCATCTTTCCGTTACAGAATTTGAATTTGAAAAAGGATAAAGCTCACAAGATTTCATATGAGATATATAAGGAAAAGCTTATCCCCAACTTGCAACCAGTTTTGAAGATCACAATAGAATTTGAATTTGAAAAAAGGATAAGGAAGAATAAATTTTAATCGAGATTATTAGGAAAGTTTATCCATCTTCCAATAGCTTTTTGAACGTTAGAGAAAGAGTATATTTACCGAAGCCAAGGAAGAAGAAAAATAGAGAGGCTGATATACTTACGATACTTTGAAAATAAAATAAAGAGACTTACACCTGCTGTGAGAAGGAATAAGGAACACAACTGATACTATTCACGTTGCAAACAAAAGCTTTCTCTTTCACCAAGAATATATAGAACCTTATATAGAACCTCACGAAACTTTGCTATTTCTCCTTCTAGTCTTTGAAACTGATCTCTCTTTCTCCTTTGGAAGAAATACGACACCAGGAAACACTCTGCTACAGAAAAAGAAGAGAGAGATAGAGAAGGAAGAAAAAGAACACTTACTTTACCAACCCATAAGGTTTCACAGAATCTTGTGATAAAAGAAAAGAACACCTTCTTTACCATGAGAAGCAAATAGAAACCGCTACTACTTATAATCCTACACGAGCTTATTAGTGCAATTTTTTTATTCTTTATTGTAATCTTGATTTTGTTATTTCCTTGTTGACAGAAGGAACGTGTTGTTGCTTTCTAGTTTGTTATTTATAGGATTAGCTCTATCGATCGATGTAGTTAGAGGATAGCTATGAGAATCGAGTAGAGAGGATTGTACAATCTTGTAATTTGAAATTATTGGATATAGTGGAACAAACCCATAGGATAACGGAATCCCCGGCTCAGAGCTGGAAGAGTAGACTGACGTATAAGGCCAAACCACTATAAATCCCTGCTTGATTCTCTAATCTCTATCTTTGTCATTTTCGCAATTTATTTTTCATAATTATTTAATTATTTATATTATTCTCATATTTACAACTGAAGGGGAATATTTTTTTAAATGGTGAAAATCTACAATTTTTATTAATAATCAATTCAATCTCTTTCTTGATTATTTAAGTGGGACCAAAAAGCCGTTTCATTACCACTTTGAAATTCTCTAGTTAAAGTTTACTTTTTTAATCCTAAAAAAAAACTAATCAATATTATAGAGTACGATATTTACAAACATCACCACAATTTACAAATCAAGACAATATTTATATTCAATATTCACAAGGACAAAGAAAATAATTTTGTTTTATTTTTTTATGTTGCCTCGAAGGTGCGTATGTATCCACCAATCAGGATCAGATAAAATGTAGTTCCTTTTAGAAAAATTTTAATAGGTTGGTTGCTTTTAAATTTTCAAAATCTTTGTAGTTTAAATTTCTTAAATTTTAGAGTCTAATAAAAGGAGTGAGTTTTAGGATGTCACCCTATGAGCTATTGATTCAATTTAAATGCATATAAATTTTTGTTTCTAAGTGGCAAGAAAAAGATATTGTTTATTATTTTATTTTATTTTATTTTTCTTTCTTTTCCTTTTTTTGGTTGTATTCTATTAAATTAATTTAAAAATATAAAAATAATTACACTTACTTGGACTAAAGCACGCACGCAAGTTGGACTCAAGTGGGCAATCAGATCGAATTTAAGTTGAAGCTAGGTAGAGTTCGGGTAAAAGTGATAGGGTCGGTTGGCGAGCTTTGAGACCACCTATTTAGTGGTTCTGGGTGGCACAAAAGTTGTCGAACAACAACTTTGATGGATTATGAGCACTCTTGTGGACTTTGTCAAATAGGGTCAGCTGCCATTAAAGGAGATTGAAGATCACTTGCATTCAATTTTCCCTATTTTCAAGTCCAAATTTGACTGCCAAAAACTAGAAATCAAGACAAAAAATTTGTCTCAATTTGTAGTATTCCATGTGTACTTCACAATTTTACCATCAATTCCATGAAAATTGTGAAGTAAGTTTAGTCAAAAAAGGCCATAAAGATGGCTCGTCGAACATGGAACCTATGGGAATTATGGTTGTCTGGAGGTAGAAGACGATGCTGACGTCAACTCATCCAATCAAAATGTGCCACAAGGCACAAAATAAAAGGTTAATTTGGCCTTTTATTAAACTCTTGACCTCGTAATTACATGCATGTGACTTATCTATACAAGTTGTTGGTTTATGTCTTGTTTTAGTTTGCAGACAAAATTTATTTAAGGCTTTAAGACTGGATGCAACTTGTTGTAGGCTATTTAATTAGGTTTAAGATTTCTTTATGATTTAAATTAATATCATATTAAGCCCATATTATATATAATATTAATTTATATATTTATTTATCTATTTTATTCATTCATTTATTATATATTTATTATTTAAAAAATTAATTTATGGGATTAATATAATATTTAATTTCTTATATATTAAAACCTTAAATGGACAAAAATAGTGTGTCTCCAACTATATTATGGTTTCAATTCATCATACCATAATGATAAGCCTATCTGTGCAAAGTAAAGTTCTCTTGCATAACTAATGGACAAATTGGGGGATCATATTTGAAATTTTTTATTTAATTATAGATATTTATACAAACAAATGTGTTCTTCTTGATATGCTTATACATTGTGTTCCTTGATAAAATTTATAATTGCTCAAGCATTACCTAGTGTTTTCATAAAAATAGGCTTAAAACATGTAGCTGAGTAAATATATTATTTTAAAAATTGGGATGTTAATGTAATTGAAAAACATTATTTACCTTAAATGTAGAAGCTTGATTTGATTTCTCACATGCCTTATATTTTTTGGTTATGTGTTTCACATTTTGTATCTTAGAAAATGTAAACTAATAGGCTAAGTTACATAAAAAAGTATCAAATGGTAAGTTCATTTAAAATATTAACATTTAAATTAATAAAGAGAGGAATTAATGTTTCATAAAATGAGTCAAATGAAATATAGATCACACATTATTGAGAAAAATTAATAAAAATTATCCAAATGTTGATACCTCAAATGAATTTTAAAAATGTTGATTCCTCATTTAACTTACTTTGCGAAACGTTGATTCCTCCTTTTAACTTTAAAATGTTGATAATTTAAAAGAAGTTAAGCTCAAACATTACTGTCTTCTATTGTAATTACCTAATACTAATATATACTATGTAGGTAAAAAGTCATCCATAGTGATGTGTGTGGGAGCACAATTGACCTTCAAACACAACACATAGTTAGTGGTTATCCGGTGTGACCACTCCAATACTTAAGTTAGCAAATAAGTTTCAGAGGAATGCAAGTATCGAATAACTTAGTTGAAAGTTGTTAAGATTAGATTAGATTAGATGCCCCTACCTTTGGGGTAAGGGTTTATTTATAGATTTTCATCATACCAAAACTGATGGCCTATAGAGTCTTACATCTCATAGGCCCAAGCCCATATGGGGTCAAAGGTTTTGTTTATAAGATGTTGGTTCTGTATTGAAGTGAAGGTGGCCAAACTTGTACTTGTTTTCCTATCGAGATCGAAGCGAAGAGTATCGACGTAAGCCTCCAAATATGAAGTCATGACAAGAGCTATATGAGGTCGAGGTCCTCACGGGACCAAGGCCCTTATGGAGCTTAAGGATAAAGCTGAGGCTCTCTTGGGGCTTGAGGCTAGGGTTAAGTTCCCCATTGGATCGAGGCCTCTATAAAGCTTTTGGTGAAAGTACTTGGGAGCTTTTCGTGGTCCTCTTAGCTTATCAAGTCAATGTTGGACCTGATAGGATATAGTCAAATATTCCCTACAAACATATATAAAATATACATAAAAAGGGTTTATCCACAGTTAACTAATAATATAAAAAGAATACATTGTAATTTAGCCATAAATAATTTATGTACTACAAAGGATTATATTGTCATAGTAGTACAAATATTTGTAAAGGAAATTTAAAAGGTTGTTTGATCGATGGACCTACCTCAGTTAGGGGAATTCAAGCTTGAATCCACGGTGGTCAATCGAATTGGGCTCTTGCAGAAAGTGTGCTCCTAAGGTGGACCATTATTCACGAAGTGTTCCTAACCTTCTAAGTGATGTGAGAGTTACTTTTGTACAAAATGCTTGGTGCAATGATGGTTGAGTTACTAACACTATGGTTCTTATATTCTAGATGCTAGCATTATTTTGGTTTAATCTTGCTTTCCTTTGTAATTCTATGCATGCTAGAAGTATATAATATGATGTGGCTTGCAAGATGCTATTCTTAATTTAGGTTGGGTTATATGCGTTTGCACTAAATATCGAGTAGGATTCAATGATACTCTTCGGGTCCCAATAGTGATGCAAGGTAGAATAATTGGCGGTAGATCAACCAATAGTGGTCATTTAAGTAGGATAAAAAGCACCTGGCCAAAAAAAGTAAGGTAAAAAGGGGATACATTACAAAGCTATAGATTGATTACCAATAGCTAAATTGTACTGAGAAACTAAAATAAACTATTATTATATGTTAGGCGTAGGCCATTTAGAATAACCTAAGATATTGATTTTTTGTTTCAATCCATGATTGTTTATTGTAAATTACAATGTGTGTAGCATTTATATAACCAATAATGTGTTTGTCATCTAATTTTCTATACAATTTTTTATTATGTTTTATGCTCACTTTGTGTTGGACCTAGCAATTTTTAGTAGCAATTTCCATATAGAAAAATATAGGCTGGATTCTAGATTTAAAATTTTTAACTACAAACAAGAGGATCATTATTGATAGGATATTATGTTTATGAACTTAGGGTATGTAGATAACCTTTGTTGGATATTGATGTCTTTGTTTATCATGTGAGCAATGAGACTTCTCAAGTTTAGAGATAACTCTTGTAATAAAATGGATTAGGATCTATATCCAAGTTATAATGGTTATTTTCTTCAAATTCTCACCCTATGTTTATATCTATCAAAATTCATCGTGAGACAAGAAAGAAGAGGAAGATGCTATCATTGTAGTTTACACTTTGTTCTATAAAAATGTTGATTGTGTTTGACGAATCAATGAAAATATAATGTTACTTATATCAATCTTCTTAAAATATGTTCATATTTCAAATAATACTTTATATATATATATATATATATATATATTATTTCAATTCTATTTCCCCTACCACAATTCATTTATGTGCAACGTATGTTATGAAATGAATCTCCTATGATTTTGCTATTTTAGATATTAATCAGCTACCAATATGGTTCTTCAAAGTTCTAATTTGGATGAACAAGTTTATCATGTCATTTCAAGTGGTAGGTGCCAATCCTATAGTCTTAGGCATATAGCTCATTTTTCCTCAACATTTTCCAATAAATTAGATTATAGTGTTACTATATTCGTTTCAACATGTTTCAACAAGACAAAGTCAACTTTAGGGCCTTTAAATATAATTAAATCATTGTCTATGGTAGTTTATTCTTGTTATGCTCTTTTATATACAATGCAACATGTACGTTATGAATTTCAACTCTTTGAGCTATTTATTAAATGTATGATTCTTGCATCTAGAACATGTTCACCATAAGTTACATGTGAAACATAGAATAATGATGTTATACAATACTATCTCTCATCCCTTGCAACAGTCATTGTCATGATTGTTACAAACTAAAAATCAAGGGTTGTTAGGGTACCTATAAAATTCTCTATTTGATTGACAAAACAAAATACTATTTTGTAACATTGTTTCTATGAATGGTATCTGTATTAGGATGTATACTCACCTATTTAAGCTGTTACTAGAATTTGGAATTTGATTTTCATTTGACTTTCATTTATAATTACAAAAATCAAACATTTTATAGCAGCATCTACCTAGAAAATTTCCTTGTGGAATTCAAATCTTGTAGTTGTCTTGTGAGTCAGCTCACGCGATAACTTCTTTAATTCCTTCGCTAGAACTGGCAAACCACAATAGAAAACACCTGCATATAATAACAACCTATCTTGGTTAAACTTTGTTTGTTGAAAAGTTTGGTTTAAGCACGTATTGGTAGCATTTGTTGATCATGGGTGAAACTCATGTCTACAGTTATTTAGATATATATATATATATATTAAAATATTAATTATATACAAATATTTATATAAATACCATCATGGTGTTATATTTATTACATGCGATACTATATTTTTAATATATATTGCATGTATTAAATGCAATATAGCAACATATATTGAAAATGTTATATCTTATTTAATACATGTGAGATTGCGATGGTATTTCAATTGTTAATTGATGATTTGTTCTAAAGTGCTCCATTTATATCTCAGTATGTTGGAAATTGCAACATTCATATGGTCTAAATGGATTAGACTAAAATACAAGAAGGTAACTTGTGTTTTAGTACTTTTTCACTTTGATAACTTGAGTCATATTTTGCATTAGAAGAACAACCTATCTTTTGTCAAATCTTTGAAATGCTAAGACGCATGATGTTATTGTAATTTATCCAATGATTGATATAGTTTAGGTATATGGTATTTGATGATTTAAATTACTTTGTTATAAAATTTAGCAAATATTTATTTTCCATGCCCTTACCTACTGTAGCATTTGGGTGTTTCGAAGATATTTTGATGAATACTTCTCTCCAATTTGGTCTTCCAAAATGTGTCCTCACCTACAAATATTATGAATAAGTCATTATGTTGCCTTTAGTGGATTTTTCATGTTTCCTTGGAAAGCATGTAATGAAACCTTAGCAATGTAATGAAGAAGATAACGTACTCTTGTTCCTGAAAGGATGTCAACACCATGTTTCGCATGGCTAAGAGCTTGAACCATGGTGATTAATGTTGATCTTGCATCGCCTTCTTCATAAACACTTGTAAGATAGTTGTGAAGTTCAATTTGGCCCTGAGTAGAGACATGGATATTAAAGAAGACAGATCATGAAAAGGAATAGTATTTTATAAGTTACCTTTATTTTGGAGCCTTTGTCCATACCACATCATATTCCATTAATAGTAGATGGACGAAGGCCTTAAAATGAAGTTAACTTACCAATACAAGTTCTTAAATGCATGTTAACAAATTTAGGCTTCTTTTTTTTTTTTTCTTGCTAAAACTGCTCAAACGCAGACCCTTATTATACAATCTTCCCCATTTTGACATGTATATGTCTTACCTTGAGATCCATTTCTGCAACTTCATTCATCACTCCTTTGAACCACTCAAATGATCCAGATTCCCTCGTTACCCAATAGAAATGAGCACTTTTCATTTTCTGTGATTTCTTCCTATTACCAGGGGTTACATTTGATGATCCAAAGCTATTGAGGCTATCATCTGATCTACTGGTTTCAGTAGTAGAATCCTGGGCCATTGTTGATGCATAAACCAAGTTACAAGATGATATATAAGATGAAACAATACAAACTTGTAATAATCTTTTAAGAATACTTACATTTTGCTCTTCTGTAGATCTTGTATTGTTTAGAAGATCTCTAATGATGCTTACAAAAGGGGTTGCTCCAATACCAAGCCCCACAAGCAACAATACATCATAATTTCTATAGTCCTGAGCTGGAGCTCCATATGGGCCATCTACACGAAGTCTTGGTTGGCTGGATCAGAGTAGTTCAACCACTTAAACTTTTCAAATCTTGCAATCCACTCATAGTAACATGAAAACAGCTAAATCACCTTCATTCTTACCCCAAATGGTCAATATTCCCTAGGTCCGAAAACTTGGCTCGACCTATGATGCTTGATGAATCAGTGCCTTCAGTGAAAACCCTCTTCAACTCATGAGTCCAATCACCTACTGTCCTAATGTGGACACTAAGGTAGTCATCTCCAGGAGCAGAAGTAATCGAAAACGGATGCCTGAAATGCACATGTACTCATTGAATCATATTACTCCAATCAAAATCTCAAAAAGGAATATCAGTAAGAGTTCTATGGATTATGTACCATTCGAATGGAGAGATTGCAGGGCATTGCAAGAATATATACTGCCCGCTTTTGTACTTAAATCCCATTGGTTTGGACATAGTTATGCTAAATACATTCCCTGGTAGTATCAAAACCTGTCCACATAGACAACCTTTTCAATAATTAAAGTTACAACCATCTTATCCAAATATTTAATTCTATCAGCTTTGATATTAGCTTACATTTATCAATTAACAACAAAAGATGATTAAATTGTTTTCCAAGGTGCCTCATGCTAATTAAATGACATTTGTATCTATTGCAAGCATGTGTACAAAGGATCATAAGACTTAGCACATTACTTTGGTCACTAGACACTTACCTTTAGTATTTTGACTGCATAGTAATTTGATCTACATGTCCTTACACTTCTCTCCAAAATGTAGAGTAGTAATGGTACACAAAGGTACATCCATGTCTGTAACATCACAAAAACTTCTTATTAAGTTAAGCGTATTGAATGGTGATATGTGGCTATTACATATAATTATAAGTTCTTACTGTTTTTTTATACCACTGATGCACTAGGTATAGAAATGTTCCATGGATAAGCAGCAATATGTAGACCACTGCAAGAAGGTGATGAGAGTACCAAAACGCATTAAACCCAGTTAATTTGTTCAATGGTGCAGGAAGATTAACTGAATTTCTCCTAAACCGATGTGTTGCCAAGGTGAACGAAATAGTCATTAGAATCACCATGGTAATACCAGTCACACCCTCCGCTCCCTTTAAAAGTTCTACATATGTCGGCTTTTTACCATCAAAATAAGAGGATATGGAGACAAATTGTTCAGGGGTTGAGTTGATTACACGGGGAAAGTCGCATGCTAGATGATTACCAGCATGAAGTACTATCCCAATGATTAGAGCACAAGCAATCATCTGCAAGGAGAAAACAAATTGTGTCAAGTGCACTACTATTCAATCAATGAAATATATGCTTGAAATTTGATAACAATCCATCTAGAGATCATATACACACAATAATGCGGAAACTATTTTACCTTGTGGAAATAAATGCTATCGTTGAAGGGTATAAACAACCTTGCTCTAGTGGATCTAAGCCATGTTAGGGTATTTCGACAAACCGGTAATAGGATAAGTGCCATATTGAGCTTCAAAGTTTCTGCTGCCCCTTTAGCAGTCAAAACACAATATCCCATCACTTGGAATGCGGCCTTATTCTTGTATTGGAAGAATTTCCATGCAAAAAGAGAAACCATAACCAAAAGCCAAAGTAATAAGATCCAACCCCTTTGCCAGTTTTCGAGTACAAGACACCTAAGAGTGCTGCTAACCTTGTACACTGCATTCTTAGCCTGCATGTGGTGACGTTTTGGTTCCGACCCATACTAGTTGTGCTTAAGGGTCTACTATAGTTCATGTAGGTGTCTCTTTGTAGAAGAAGTGTTTCCAACTGCCATAACTACATTGGAAGATACAAAGATGATTGATTAGCTTAACTATATGTTGCAAAAACAAAAGAATCAACCATAAAATGTTAAGGTTGATATGATAAAATGCTAACTTATGTAAATGTTTTTAAACTTTGGTTCCTTAACACATGAAAGTGTAAATTAATGATTGTAACTTGTCTTTTAGTGCTACTTTTTCTTTTTTCACTTTATGCAAAACCTCTTAGAATCACAATCACCATTGATGCAAGATAAATGTACTATAAATGCTTAAATAAATATTGCTTGCAATTATAGTCATTAATCATGCACTCTACCATTAGGATTATAATGAAATGAGGATTTGATCTTATAAGGTTGCGATTTACATAAAAAACTTAATGAGAATTCAACATTTTCAAGATAGAGAATAAATATTGTGGGTAAAAAAAGGAAAAAAATATTGCTTGTTCTTGGGGGCTATATAGTCTACGGCAATGAGAGAAGATCTAATATGTTTCATCTCATAAATATGTAGAATTCATTCCAACTATATTATCGGAGAAACCATAAATTTAAGAAGTAACTGCATTTTCAACAAAAATAAAAGAAATGTATACTTTATGACTAACTAGTAACTAGCTATGACTTTCTAAAACGGCTATGACAATTTAACAAATTGATCTATTATTGATAAAGAAGAAACAGCTATTCTCTTATCTATCTCCTTTATCGCCCTTTGATAAATAAGCTGGCTGATCATTTAGGAATCATTTAAGGGATTGTTTGGATTATAAGATTTTTATTTGTATCGTATATGTATCTACTCTACATCTGTAACTTATTTGTGTCATATATATATCATATCTATTTAGTTAGTTTATAAGTAAAACTATTTGTTTTACATCGATAGCTATTTCTTAGCAAATATTTGTTTAAAAACGACCAAAATATTATGCTAAACTGATCAGAATATGTTAAATAAATAGATCCTAAATTAGGTAATGATAGATTAATCATTATATTAATCATAGTATAATAAATAACCAACTATGCCATGAAGCTCTATCCATTGGTCAGCAGGGTGTTCCTGGAAATTAAACTGTCTCCATAAACAATTTTTTTTTATTGTTTACATATATGACGTACTCCAAGTCTTTTTTTTTTTTCTTTTTCTACTTCATTTTTTAAGTTAGGCGGAAGGACACAAATTTGTAGATGAAGTATTAATATACAATTTTGGTTAATTATTATCAATATTTTAAGGGTAAATGTTAAATTTGTGCAATAAATTACTTCAATTTTACAATAAAACTATCTAAATTATATCAATTTTTGCAATTAGCTACCTGATCTTCACTTATCTTTACAATTAAGTATTCTATTTAGATACTATAAATGAACTCAAAAAGTTTATAGACAGTAAATAAATACATATAATTGTTAAATAGTTGATTACATATAAATTACTAAAGTATAAATACTAAACAAGACATTTACCAATTTTTGTTATATGCCTAGAATGTCGTAAAATCTATAAGGAATAATCCCTTTTGGATTCATGGATGAGCATAAACGCTCCTTTTAGTTCTCACATGGCTATTCCTATAAATAAATAAACAATTAACAAGAGTAGTTGATTTAATATGGGTTTAAATACCTCAATATATCCGAGATTTTCGGGGTCTAGCTCTTCCATGATTAAAGAAGCATATTCTTCAGCTTGCTCTTTCAACTTTGACAGCTTGTTCGCGGAAGCACTGAGCATTAGAAGCTGTAATTAAAACATTGATCAATGATAAAGGAAGGGTCCGGTTGTTTCATTATTATTTTCAATTCATATTTTTATTATTTTTTAACAGATATTCGTTAAGAATCAAATATCAATAATCTAACAGTTTTATTTATAAACAAATCAAATAAATATGATACAGATAAATTATAAATGCATATTTCATATAGATAAGATACATATGCTTTCTTAGTTTTATGTTCTTCTTTTTTTAATTTTTTCCTTCCGAAAATTATTAATTTGGACAACGACTCATATAGTTATATCCTGCAATAATTATTATTACTATTTTTTATTTCCTATGAGCTAACCACCTTACAACTCATACTATTTAATAACAACTTCAAATTGTGATTTATATTACTACTTATTATTGACTTTTCAAATGAAAATTGATATAATAGCTTTATATGATTCATATATATATATATTTCTCCATATATATATAATATAGATAAGGTGGCTCTATTCACATGCGACAACTTTTTTATGCTATACCTACTGATATTGCTTTATCATATGATGGGCAGATGTTGTTAAGCAGTCCAATTACGGTATTTCTATCAAGGTAATGAAAGCATGAAATTAATTAATTATTTTAAGTTGGTTCAACTAATTAAAGTCATGTTGCCAAGCTTTATATTATATTGAAATTTACTCTCAGGATAAGGGTAAGTCAATTCTAAGTCATCCAACTGGTGCTGGCGGGTTCGTTGAGAAACGCTGACAGCACCTCCCCTAGGTTTTACATCATTGTTTTGATAAATAAATTGTTTTATCGTCTATACTTTAGTTAAATATTTTCAAAACTTAGGTTTAATATACTTCATGTGTACTTCTAGTTTCATATCATTATTTAGCCTTTAATAATAATAATAATAATAATAATAATAATAATAATAATAGCTTGTGACAGAGTCACATAGCATTTGTTTACATTTTTTTTTCCTTTTTCTTTCTTCCTTTACAATTTTAATTTTAGTGATCATGTAACTTTGGACATGGCAAGTACTAATATTATTTTAGTAAATGGTATAATAATGAATAGGTACTATCAAGTTAAAGTCTTATTAATATGTTAATATTATTAAATTATAATTCGCATGACATATTAGTATAATTAAAAGCAACCAATTATCAGCCCTTAGTGGTTAAACACGAACATTTAAAATGGCTTATTTATTTCATCTTTTGCCTTGGTTAAATGTTTGAAGTTTGTATGAGATATATCATGTGAATTTTTTAAACCGTCTATTTTTCTTTTATTTATTTATTAATTATATAATGACCTTTCCATCTAAAACGTTTGAATGGTGAACAAAATTTTGGGACTTGAGTTTCGCGAATTATTTTGATTTCAGTAGAAAAGTCAGAATCAAAATTGCCTGAAATTTGGTTTAATATATAATTGAGGATGAACACACATCATACATGACATAAGACATTACTAAAGTGTCCTTAGAAAACGAAGCACGACCAGACGTTGCCGTGTCACTTTTGCAATCGAAAAGACCTCTATGAAAGAATGAGGCTAGATGCAAGAAAAAAAGCAGATATTATAGGTGCAACCAATCTCAACAAAACAAATCCTACCTCTTGTACTTCTTCCCTTGTGATCCTCCCATCTTCATTTCTATCCACCCTGAAAAAACAATGAGCAAATTATATAATGTCTTCTTTCGTTTTGGTAAAATCCTTGTCCGATCCATGAGAAGCTAATTAATTTATTTAATAGATGTTAATAACACAGAAACCAATAGTCAAGATAAGATAAAAATATATTATCAACACCAACGCTGCAATTGACTAAATATAACTCCCTCTTTTTTCTTTTCTTTTTTTTTTTTCAGAAATATATAACTCCCCTTTAAACTATACGTTGGTGGTCATTCCTAAACATGGATTCCTTAAGTCCCATCAAACCCATTGGGCTCAAGCCTGATCTTATTCAACTCTTACATAGATAGAAGACTGAGAATAACCCTTTGACTGAACTAGCCGGTCTTTAAATATGCACTCAGTACAACCAATCTAAGTCACTCCTATACACCCTCTTAATCTTCACTATCTTATTCCTAAGGGAAACTAGGATGTAGCCTGGCTTAACACCTAGAACTGTAGTAACCACTCTTGACTCCCCACTACTCTACAATCTCACATTGCTAGTAACTACAAGGGGTTCTCCTATAAATACTTCATTTGGAAGCTTTTGAAGGCAAGACATATGTGCATAATCATTACTATATCGAATTGGTAAATTACTTACCATATTCTTATTATATCACATCTTAAACAACACTAATTAACTTGAACATCTGAGTAGCTGCACAACAATTCCTAGTATCCCCTAACTTTTCTTTGTTTTGCAAACCCTCTTCTTAATCAATCACTAAAGTCCCTAAGTTTTGAACTAACGAGCTTTTATATCATATAAAACATGTGGAGTTGAATAGTAGGTTTCAAATTAATAATATAAAATAGATATATAAATAATGATTTGGACCATCTATGAATTTTTCTTCTATGTAGATTAGAAAAAATTGGAAAATAAGAACTAACTCTATATTTCTTGCCTTTTAATCATTATTATTGAAATTTCATCAAATTAATTCAAGTAATTACGCAAATGAAAATTTTCACAATAAAGAAAGCCTAATATAAGAACAATATGTACATACATATATAACAGTTTATGCTTTCAACAATAAGTCATCAATTGTCTATATAAGTATGAAGCAAGAAATTTTAATTACAGATCAGTTAAAAAATTGTTGCAAGTACTTGGTAATCGTGTCAATTATTAAGACATGTACTTTAAAACATAGAACCCGCTGACTTGGGCCGGCAATTTTGGTTAACCAAATTAAATTTCCGGACATGATTTAAATTTTACTATAAGCAGAGCCTAAACAAAACATGGATGAGAATCAGATGGAATATTTAATAAACAACCTTATTATATATAAAACCAAACGAGAAAGAGAGAGAGAGAGACCCACATGTCAAAGAATATTTGAAGTCTGGCATCAAAACTGTGGTCGGATATTTGTAACCAAAAGTCATAGAGTTCTTCTTTGGTTATCTTCCCCATCTTCTGTCTTCTCCTCCTTGCTAGTGCATCAAATATACTCACTGCAAATTCCTTCGAATCCATCATTCCTGCACTTCAACACAACATCCTCCATTTAATCTTAAACTACATAACTAAGTTTTCATATATAAATAAATATATGTGTTTTCATTAAAATGTATATTTTTCACCACAAAGTATATAATATATATATATATTATATGTAGTAAAAAATACTAAACAATATTATACACTAAAGCATCATAACTAAATTATAGATATTTATTAAAAAAAAAAACATAATTGTCCATTTGTGACAATAGATGAAAAAAAAAAGGATAAATACTACAAGAAAACAGATCTTTAAAGATGAAAATTTTAGAACAGAAAATTGGTAAGAAAAGTTTTATCACTTTAGATAAAATCACTAACAATAATATTTATTTGCAAAAGAGACAATGAATAGAATTAGATATTTTCATAAGATAATTTACAAATAATTATTACTAAACATCCCAAAATTGACAAAAGTCGTTTTGTGGAATTTTCATTTAATAGTTAATAAAAGAAAACGTAACTTAACTAGGAATGGAAAGAGGAATTAGTTAACACGTATATTTTTTTTTATTAAGTTTGAGACTTAGCTAATGATTGCGATTGGATGTCATGCTATTAATGATGCCAATTTCATTTTCCATGACAATTTTATATAATTAAAAACATCACCTCATATACTAACACAAGTTTACTAAATAGATTGATTTTAACTGCCAACATAACAACTATAACAATAGAAAAATTACAACTATCTACAATTCTATGATTTAATTTTATTTTACAATCTTACTATATTCTATAAAAATTTTAACAGTTCTATATAAAATCACGAGTTAACAAACTTATCTATTTAAACTATATCTTACTATAGAAAAATAGATGAACATAATTTTATCTTTTACCTATACATTCACCAAAATCTTCTCTAGACAACAAACCATCCTTGGCAAGTGCATGAAACCTTGCTTCCACTTTCCTCCAAAGCTCCTCATTATTATCATCAGCCTTATCGGTAGTCTTACTTATAAACCTCAGCCCTTTAAGCGCCCGTTGCGCACTCGACGCATTCCTGTCGAGCTTCGCTCTCATTCTCCGCGCAACCATGGCCGCATTTTCGTCCCCAACATGATCCGACGCCGCTGATGACCGAGACCGAGCCGATGACCCCGACCTCAGCCACGGAAACTTCCTTCTTATCCGGTTGGTGATGGAGAGGTTCCTATCGAACTGAGGCGCATCCATTTCATTGAATACAAAATTACTATAATTGATGTTATTAATACTGCTGCTGCTACTGTTATTATTGTTTTGATTATGCGTGGGAGTTACACTCCGAACGATTATCGACTCCTCGTCGAGCTCGAGCGTGACTTCGACGAAATCCGTGTTAAGGATGTCGTGCTGGCGGGGGCTTGTCTGCTGGAGGTCGTTGAGGAAAACCGGCAGCATTGCGCCATAAGCATATCGATCAAAATCCTCATCAACCCGGTCCTGTGGGAGATCGAAGGAGCGGCTATAGTTGGACCGTTTCGAGCTGCTTCCTTGAGAAGCAGCAGGCGATCTCATCCTAGCAACTAACCCCCGAAACAAGTGAACTATCAAAACCCACTTAAAAATTCTAATAATGGATGATAATAATTGAAAAAATTAGAAGGGAATGAATGCAGATTGGTTTTTTCTTAGTTCAGAAGAATAAGAAAGAGAGAGAGACAGAGAGAGAGAAAGGGGTTAGGAGAGGGCGAGACAAACACCGCTCAACAGAAGAGAATTTTTTTCACACACGAAATTCAACGCTTTTTTGGAGATGGGGAGGGGCGGTGTAGCGAGAGAGAGAGAGAGAGAGTACGTGCGTAGACGTGCTTGTGGGTTGTGTGTTTTATTTTTAAAGAGTAGTTGAGATTTGGATGCCCTTAAAACAACTTTTGAAACATTAACGTTAACCTCCTCCAAACATTCATCTACTACCTTTTTTTTTATCTGTAATAATTATTTTAATATAATACTATGGTTACAACATGTAAAAGTAAATATTCTAGTAGTACTTTTGATGAGGAAAAAGAGAAGTAGGATGTAGATGTACATATTTATATATATTATATCAGGAGTTGTACTACCCGGAGGGGGAAAGGAAAGAAGAGGTGGCTTTGCTTTTATTCCACGAACTACGGCAAGGATTGCGCCACGTAACGTGAGAAGTGAGAGACGGTGGATGTGTGTTTCATTTAGGTGTCTAAAAATAGTAAATGACTAAATAAATATATGTATTATATTAAAGTTTATATGGTCTCAATTTTCTTTATTGGACCAATCATACGAGTTATGAAGGAGATTAAATTTATATACAATTTTAATTGAAATATTAAAATACTTATTGAATTAACTATTATAACCATTTTAATAATCCAAATCATAATAATAAAAAGTTGGATTGTTGAATTTTTACATGTATTGTATCTATATTGGATTAGTATTTATAACATATCTATATTATATTAATATAAGTTCTATTCAATTTTGAGTAAAACTCTTATTTTTTATTGATATCTGTTTCTTGACAAATATCAATTTAAAAGTAAAAAAGATAATATTAAAATGCCCAAAATGATAAAACAAATAAATCCAAAGTTTTAACCATCCTTAGTGTTCGAGGTGATTTAGCATTTTATTACTCTCCAATTTTTGAGATTGAACTTGAAACATAAAATTAGAAATACTAATAAACATAAAGTGGATACGCGTACTTTAATAATAGGTAACCTAATTATGTCATAGCAAATTACATGTTTAGTGTTTCTAGAATAACTATATAAAGAAAGTTATTTGTGTATTGTTTTTATTCTAAATTTTTAATTATAATACATGACTAGGAGTGGGCAAGATAACCCTTGAGGTATCCACTCGTACTTGCTCTACTAGTTTGGGTTTGAGTGGATATTAAGGATCACAAGTAGAGTATAGGAGCAAATTTTCTGAACATATTCTCGTATGTTTGGATGATATGAGGTCTTCGTATCATGCTCACCATTGAGCCCGTACTCTACTACATAAAGGATATAGTTCGAAGTATCATGTATTATCTATTAAATATTATAAAATAATCTTAATATATAATATATAAATTATAATACTTTTTTTTTTATTTTGCAACCTCTTTTGCTCAATATTATTTTTTATAGACTACTTTTTCGAAATTTTCATTGGAAGAACTTATTTTTTTACTTTAGAAAAATTATGATTATATCTATGTACTTGAACTCTCAAATTATATAAAAATATTGTTTATCTTCTAAAATTGAGTAATATAGAATTAGTTCCAAAGTTTTAAATTTTAGAATTTGCTACATGTTCTAATTTTGTTTAATATCACATAAATAGATTTTATATGTATTTGTTACAAGTTTCAAAATTTACACATAAACATATTTGATATGTTAGAGAATTTATGATATTAACAAATTACTTTTAAAATTTCATTTACATATTATTTATAATGAATGTATAAAAATAAGTAGTTTTATATATTATATGAAATCATATCAAATATTATAAACTTGAAGTATAAAAAGAAAGAAATATAGAGATTTCATAAAAAAATCTACATATTCTATAGGTATCCTATATCCTATATCCTATTGGTCTTGCAAAGTAGGATCTGAATATTAGATTTAATACCATATACCTTACAAAGAGGTATAAATACTGTTTCACATCTTATCACTCTGTACCCCCTCACCCTTATACACAACCATCCTATAAGTAGCCTATATTCTTTTTAAGAGGGAGAGTGTTAATGCAGTGATTTAATTTATAATGCCAAAACTCCGCCTAGCGCCTAAATGACAGAGGCTAATAATGGATGAGTTTTCGAACACCTCAGGTGCAAAAATAATTATATGTTAAATTGTTAACGAAAATGAAGGAAATATCGTGCACCCATTATGCAACTGCCTCAAAAATTAAAAAAAAAATGTAAAATTAGAAATATTTATTCTTATTGCTTAGAAATTATCATCTTAAGAGGATAGAAACTTATTGTCAATTTCCAATACAAACTATAAAGGGTTAATTTCAAAAACATAACATGTGTTTTGATCAATTTATAAACATATGATCCGTGTTAATTTTTTTGATAAATGGGGGACTAGAGTTTCACACAAAATTGTTATTATAATTAATTACTATTAGATAAATATATGTTAGATTCCTATTGGTTTTAAAAATTAATTTAATAAAAAATATTACTAAATAAAATTAAATGAAATTATTATTCAAAAATGAGAAAATTGAAAAAAATTGTAAAATTAATTTTTATGATAAATAAAATATTGACATGTGTCAATTTAAAATTATTAAATAATATTGATATTTTTGTATAAAACTCGGGTCCTATTTATAAAAAAAAATAACAAACCATGTTTTTGTAAGTAACCCAATTATAAACAATAATTTAAAGAAGGAGCTAATTCTGTAAAAAAATTAAGATACCATACCCAAAATAATATTTTTTCTTTATTAAATAATGTGGAGAATGATGTGTAGCTTACTTTAGAAAAATAAATGGAAAAGGAAACGATGAAATGGGCAATCGATTGATTAGGTCCAAAGTGTAAGGTAGGTGACAGGACAATAGGACATTGGTATATTGTTGTCGCGTGTCTTTTGCATCGCCGATTCCTCTGCTTTATTTTGGGCAATCTTTACATTTTCTACTGTTTTTCATAAATATTAAATAATGTTTAATGTCTCTACAGAGCGATTGATATGGGTTATACAAAGAAATTATATAATCAATCATCTAAATATTAAAATTAATATAATAATAAAAATAATAACTATTTTAGTTCTATGATCATGATTGAATATAATCAAAACAGTTAAATAGTCGATCGGATCGCTTCTATTAGAATTAATGGTTGGATTATAAAATTTCCACTTTTTTAAAATTTTAAATTTACTAGTTATGTTTTTGAATCTGCACATTTAATAACTCAAATATATAATTCATAGACCATTTAATTTATACAATATTTTTTAAATTTTACCTATGTCAAATTTTAATTTCAAGGGAAAATTATATTTCATAACAACCATGACAATCTCCAAATATTCATAACATCATCTTATAACTAGAGTTGTACAAATGAGTTATACGAGCTAACCTACCACATCCCGCTTTAGCCTGCTAGTTATGTGAGCCAGTCCACATTGCTATGTGGATCAAAATTTTTTAATCTAATCCATTAGTGTGTTAAACAGATTAACCCAAGAATCTGCTAATATTTTTACATTCAAAAAATTTATATGAATTCTAAATGTAAAGTTAAATTTTAATAATTTAAATATATGATATATATTTATTTTTATCTCATTAATTACTTGTATATTAATTCTAGATAGTCATATATGAAAAAATTATAGACATTCTATTTTAAAATTTTTTATCTCAATATAAAAATGTTTTTTTAACTAATAGAAATTATATAAACAACTTAGGATCACCCATGCACAAAAGTTGTGTTCCGAAAATGACAAGCAAGCATACAGAAGTGATTACAAGTAATAACGTAAGCTTTTAATCCCAACAGTCTTGGTAAAAAAGTAAAAAAAAAAAAAAAAAAAAAAGTGGAAAGAAAAAATGATGATTGTCAATCCCAGGATGGTGTTCAATCATCTATTAAGTTGTGCTCTCCTATTTAGTTCTATCCAAGCAGTATAATACGTTTAATATAGAATGATTCAACTGGATTAAACTAAAAATGATGTAAACTGATTATAGATATTATCTAATTTGATCAGCAAAATATTCCTCCGCAAGACATCGTCCAAAATATAATGATTCATCAAATTATCTAATTATCTCTCTTTTGAGCAATTTTAACCTCTATGCCAATGTGATATCGCCTTTCTCGATGGTAATAGAAATTTAAGCAAATGGATTAACACCGTAATATTTACTACACATATGAATCAAGTTTATCCCGTCCTTTTCAAGATTAATATTCCAACATAAAAGGTTTTTCCTACTAGATTTATATTTTTTTTTTATGTCTTTTAAATACGGGTTCGTAGACCAATCTAACCCGTAACAGGCTAGTCTGCTTTTATTCACTTATTATGCTGAATGGGTCATTTTAACTTATACATTAAAATGATTAAAATTATTACATTAGTTCATATTTTTTTATTATTATACGAGTTGGTCTATATGCATAGTTCTACTTAAAACCGTATCGTTACCCTTCAAACAAGTCTCTACCTTGGATTATTTAATCATGTGGGGAACATTAGAAACCGTTAGGTTGAAACATGTTGCACCCGCACGGAAGTAGTGTTAAATGTAGTTTCCAAGTGTTATAATTTTGAAACCTACTGTTACAATTTTATCATCATCATAAGCTATGGAAGCTTGTACAATTTTCAAGCACTTGTAGTTTATTGTTATACGCATAATTATCTGTTCATATCTTGTAAAATACTAAACAAGTATAATTACTCACGCTAAGTATGATAAAAACTCGTTCAAGCCTGACTCACTTATACTCTATGGTTGAATGTTGATATCGTCATTACCATATAGCTAGATAAAGGTTTTAAACTTTCTACATTAATTCAAACTCAAATTCATATTATGCATTAATGTTCTTGTATGCTTAGTATTTAATGGATTATGGTGATGTCAATCTTGTAATATAAATATTTGATTTCACGTATTAATGACTATGATTAATAATAACATATATGGTGATAATTTTTCAATAAGCAATATTAAATTAGATTTGCAAGTTCCACATGCTATCATACAACTAGCAAATTTAGTACAACACGTATTTCGACATAGTATTGTAGATGAGGGAATTCAATGGTTGTGGTCATTTGCATTTAGTGCAAGTCATGTATCACATGTTGCTTTAGAGAAGTAATGTAAAAATGACACGTGAAGGAATGACTGGAAAAGAATAATAGGGAAGAAATACAGACAATCTTAGAATTTGAATGCATAAATAACAAAAAGAACACTTAGGAGTTTATCTTATATTCTTTAAAACTAAAGATTTGTAGAAAAATATTGAATCTTTGTTCTCTTCAAAAGTTCCAAATAAGAAGTTATAAGTTGGTATTCATATGCTCTTAGATTTGATAAAGCATCCGTCAAATCATTTTAATGATCAATGAACAAGATAAAATTTAAACATTTTATAGTTATCCTTACGAGCTTATTGAAAGCTCAAGGCTAATAGTCATCCTCATAAGTGCATTGAATCAATTAAGAGGGATTGAGAATGGATGAATCAATCTATCGATCCCTCTTCCTAGATTATCAAGTCAAATCCTCCTAAATCATACCAATACATGGATCGAAATCTTTAGATTCTGCCACTAAACTGAAGAAGTCGAATTTAAATTTATGCTAAGAACTTACTCCAAAATCCGAGAGAGAGAAAAAAAAAAAAAAAAAGGTAAGCCTTGGTCTACCTAATTTTAGCAACACTCTCTATTGAGACTGTTCCATATAAGATTAAGATATTGCATCGGTTCCACAATCTTATGTGGCACACTCTCTATGGAGAGTGTTATCAAAACTAGGTAGGCCCTTTTACCAAAAATCTTGTATAATCAATTTAGCACTCTACAAGTTTCACTTAATAATAAAATAGTTTTCAGTTAAAATTATTAAACTTTTTAGCTAGGTTGGATAGATCATTCAAATTGCGGCATTACCCTCCATTTATGCACCTATTCCAAAGTGCAATCATAAGCTAAGAGATACTTTCGTACTAATTAAGCGCTGGCCTACTCACATATAAAAAAGTACATCCTGTCCATGCCATAATGAAGGATTGCCGACCCTTTTCATCTGGAAAATTGGTCTTTAGCGAGGCTCATAGTAGCTTGAGAATGAAGCCAAACAATATAATATATCATCTAAGCAATCAACAAGACAATGACGGATTGATTTGCAAAGTTGAAAGTTACACCATCTCTCTCATCTTCCAGAAGATCCACTGCTAGAGATCTCATTTCATGCAGTACAGCACTATACCATATCGTACTCCATTTTGCAAATGGGCACTCTTTATTGATGATGATATTACAACATTTCGTGTACTTCCAATAAAAACTTCAGGTTAACCTTAGGTTCGAAGATGGGCAAAATCTTTCGTTGGGATGCAATTTATTTGTGGCTGGAAATGTTTTTTGAATCAACTGTCATTTTCACGTGTGCTTTAATTCCGTCAAACATGAGATTTGGGAAATTGTAAAGTCTCACATAGTTTTAAGGAATCGAGCTTTTCTTGAACTTCTTGTATTGTATAATTCAATAAAATTTTTCCCCATTTAACAAGTAACACCTAATCAGACAATTCTAAGTTTGGTCCATGTAAGTTGATAATAATACTGTTTGTTCCATCTTTTCATGATCGTTTTGATTTTGATTTTTATCGTTTTTAAATAAATTTTTATTAAGAAACAAATACATATAAAATATAGATATTTTTACTCATAAAAAGATTAAACGAATTAAATACAGATAAAAAATAGATGTAGATAAGATACAAATCAGATATAAATGAAAAGCTGACAATCCCAATAAACTTTATAGGGCCATGTTGAAAAAGATTTGTGTACTAGAACTTTAATCCGAAATTTCTCAATTTATAGAGCAAGTCTACATTTCCGTCTAGCCTGAGTGAAGGGAACTTCACGGAGGAACAGATAATAAAAAATGTTAGGTACCACCTGAGGTCTTTACTCAAACACATGTAATAATCGACTACGAGGAAACTTTGCTCCAATCGGCAAGGTAAACTTTGTTCATTTAACGCTTATTCATTGCAATAGATAAAGATTGTACAAAATATAAGATATGATTTGAAATTAATTTTGTAGCCACTTATCTAAATGTTTAAACCCTATAAATATAATATCAAACAAATAAATTTCTATTGGAACAATTTATCTAAAAAAAAAGTAAAATCATAAAAACAATTTAAACCCTTCACTTTATGCACTTGTCATATGTTGTATTTAGTTTAAAGGTCGATCAGCTAATTTAAAAATTTAAATTATAAATATCGCGTAGTTTGATTATATGAATTAGATAACACAATAAACTGTGGTTACCCTAATAATTGTTCTAACATTTACGATTAATTTGTATGTAAATACAACAATGTAAGATGAGTAAGCGTTCAATCATGGAGTTCGATGATTACTCAGAGTAGGCGAGAAACAATTTTGTACTTATAGCTGGACCGTATCCTATCCTAGGAATATATTTGCCTCATTGGTATCTTAGTTTAAAGGAAAAAGGGGGAAAAAATGTGTTTTTTAGCAAAAAAAATTAATAATAATCTTAAATCAGAATTTTTGAAAAATAATCCAAGTTTCACCGCATTTAAAATTTGTATTTGATAGTGCAATTTTATTTTACAAAATCAATTTCAACTTTAACGCAAGTAATAAAAATGTACCTTAAATACACAATTTCTTAGTAAAATAAAATCGATTTTAAGTGTGATAAAGTTGGGATTATTTTCCAAATTTTCATGCTCATTAGAATTTATTTTCAAGGATTTTTTTATTTCTTTTTACCTGACCTCAAACGTCTTCAATGGTGAGTATATAAGTTACAGAGTTGATTTATTGGTTACACATTTTTTATTCATATTGAAGTTAGTTAATAATATGGCTGACTTTGCTGTCTTTACTTTGAAAGGTATAAGAAGCGGGGTTCGATACGGCTCATTTATTTATATATATGCTGCCGAACGCATGTTTCCAGGACAAAAAAGAATTATTTTGAGCCATGGTACTGCTAAAAGTTCAGGCAAATATGTCCTCTTTTCTAACAAAGAAGGAAAACGCAGCTTAGAACCACGTTTCGTTAAAGGCCATAGGCCCTCTCAAAGCCACCACATAGTAAAAAGACGTGTCCATTTCGTTAGTTATTTGGTAACTTTTGTTATAAAATTTAGAAAAGATAAAGCTAATAAAGACAAGATGTGAACCTTCAAAATATGTATTTAAGAGTTTTTGGTCTTCCAAAAATGAAAACTTTTTTGTCATACCAGACAAGATCTGAAGATAAATCTTTATCAAGAATCAGTTTTGATGTAAGCTTGAGACAAAGGATTGAGATGTTAGAATTAAAGAATCGGGCCAAGCCTCAGTTCACAGCAATTTACAACATTTATAAGTTAAATGACATTCAACTACAATGATCACATGTGATACGGAATGATCGAGTAAAGCCAAAGATCATCCTAGAGAAATGACCTTACACTCAACAGCGACCTATCAATAGTTAATTGACCATCTAATCACGATCAATCATCTAGTCTTTTTAAGTCAAATTTCATCTAAATTCTTCTTTTATTTATCTATTTTTATAGCTCGTTCACTTGAGGAGAATAGCTATTCATTCTCCCACATAAAGTCATTATTATAGTGTTTAGATAAGAGGAATGACAATTCATAAAGAACTACTATTATACAAAATAAAGAATAGCAATTTGTATCCTACACACACATGAATTGTTATTCAACGGTTTGTTTTCAATTTTTATCACAAATATCTCTGTTTTGAAAATATCACATTTACAATTATCATCTTTATATAATAAAACAAGAGGTATTATAGATATTTTACTTTTATCTCCAATAATTGCTTGTTTTGTTTTTTTATACCAAGTGAACATTATAATAGACTAATAGCCATAAGAACTTTATCACATTCCTATTGAAGTGGAATCAATTCTTCCTTTATTCGATGCGGCAAAACAAATGAGCTGTTAATTTGCATTATTCCCCAATTTATTTAGCTTACTTTTAGACTATAATTTTCTATTTTATCCATGTTTGAATTAAACCTATAAATAGACACTCCATTATAATTTATAAACAACATATTATCGTTTGAATTCCTATTTTGAGAGATTGATATTTGTCTCTATAGTTCTTTTAAAGAACTTTTCAAACTTATCAAGAACAATGGTTTTGATAGCTTCATTTACTATGTCTATACTGATACTTTTTTGTTAGCATTATTCAACAAGCTAAGGTCTTTCACACCAAGATCCTTTTGTAGAAAAGTAAAACTATTACTAATTCAAGTAACTCATCCACCCCACCACATGCGAGCTCCATGATCGAACAAGTAAGAATAGAATAAAAGGATTATAATAGAGAGTGAAAAGTTCTAGTTAGTTACATAATAGAGTTCATGAGCTATTTATATAATATTGTAAACTAAAGGAATGATTGCCATCTACAATAAATAACAGAAAATAAGAATATGACATATTCCCCTACCTACCCACCCCCCAACACACAAAAGGGAGCCAAAGAATGACCTAACTTGGAAAGAATGAAATGCAACTGGCTTTTCAGGGACAGACTTCATCAAAAAATCAGCTAACTAATGGTTAGAAGACGCATGAGCAGTCATAAGAAAACCAAAAGAAACTTGATGTCTAATAAAATGCGCATCAATGGCAATGTGATTGGTTCCACTATGATGACAAGGATGGTTAGTAAGCATTTGTGTAGACTTATTATCACAATACAAAACAACAGGTGATGAACAAGGCACATGAAGATCATAGAGAATATAAGAAATCCAGAGGAGTTCCTTCGCTGCACTACTTATACTACGATACTCAACCTCTGTAGAGCTAATAGAAATCACGAATTGTTTTTTCGTCTTCCAAGAAATAAGAGAATTGCTAAGTAAGACACAAAAACTAGAAGCAAACTTATGATCGAGCATACAAGTGCCCTAACCTGCATTAGAATAAGCTTGTAAATCAAAGGAACTAGTAGATGAATAGAATAAGCCTAGATCCATAAACCTTTTAAGATATCATAAAAGTTGATATGCAACAAAGATGTGCAACTTGCGGAGCACTAACAAACTGACTCAATTTGTGGACGACATAAGAGATATCAGACCATGTAAAGGTGAAATAAAGGAGCCTAACAACCAAACATCAATAATAGGTAGGATCATCAAGTAATTCCCTTACATTAGTGTACAAATTAGAGCCAGAAGGAAGTGGAATGCTGATTGGTTTAGCAATAGTAAGACTCGAGTCAACTATATATCCAAAAGAAAATTGTGTTGATTCAATCGAATGCATTGTGAAGTCTTGCAAATTTCAAGGCCCAAAAAGTATCTAGCCTCACCAAGATCTTTGATAGTGAAGGCAGAATGTAGTAAATCTTTCAATTCACAAATGAGTTGTACATTACTTTCTGTCAGCAATATGTCATCAACATATACTAATACAACAAGAAATCTATTATTAGTTAGTCGAATGAATAAGGAATGATCATGGGTTGATTGTACAAAACCAAGTTGCTGCAAAAATTTTAAAATTTCTAAATTCCATTGGTGTGATGGTTGTTTAAGGCTATACAAGGACTTTAACAAAAGGTAAACTTAGCAATCTTTGGCTTTAGAAAACCCTTAAGGAGGAACCATATAAATCTCTTCATCTAGGAAACCAAGTAAGAATGCATTGTTAATGTCCAGTTGTTCAATTTATGAAGTAGCTAATCAAGAGTCGAAGCTATAGCCAGTAAAGCCCGTACGGTAGTAAGATGTACAATGGGGGAAAATATACTATGATAGTCTTCACCCTCTACTTGTGCGTATCCTTTAGCTGCTAAGCGAGCTTTAAATCTTTCAACACTTCCATCTGAATTATATTTGATTTTATACAATACACCCAGTTACGTCCAATTGCATGCTTACCCTTAGGTAAAGTAATGAGCTCCTATGTTCCATTTTTCTCAAGAGCTTATATCTCTTTGTCCATGGCCTGTCATATTTGGATTCTTTAACATAAGATGATGGTTATTTGGTTAAGAAGACATTAGCCAATGATTTCACATATTCAATAGGATAAGAGGTGAAAGAAAAACAAGGAGAACAAAGGGTACTTAGGACTATTATCAAGGGAATTGGATTGAAGCAGATATGCTCTATGAATTGAATGCACATGATCTTGGAGCCATTTAGGAGATCGAGTTGTACGTGTAGACTTTCTAACAATTGAAGAAAAAGGATGGGAAATAGGAAGTGAAAGAGAATCTGACATAGGGGATTGAAAAGAAGTAACAACAAGAATATGATTAGAAACAACAGGCATTAAATCAGAAAGAGACTTTGAAACAGTGAATCAAATGAATACTGAGGAAAAAGAGAACCATCTATAGCAAAAATGGTCTCATGAAAGTTGATATCATGAGAAGGACTAAGTGAACATATGTTTGATTCCTTGAGAGAAATCTATCTTCAACAAAAGTAATATCTCAGCTACTAACCACCTTCTTATTTGCAACATCACACGCTTTTGTAGGTATTTTCTCTAAAAGAATAACCTAAAAAGACACATTTGCATCCCCTAGGCTAAATTTCTTTGTATGATCTTACATCAGCCACAAAACACAAACACCCAAAAACTTGCAAGTGATCATATTTAAGAACATGTCCAAATAACCGTTCATAAGGTGTTTTCTAATCCAACAACTTCATAGGCATGCGGTTAATCAACTATGTAGCTACTTGTACACAATCTCCCCAAAAAGTTTTAAGCAAGCTTGAATGTAAAAGCAAAGCACGTGGAGTCATTAAGAGATGCTGATGCTTTTTTCCTACTCTTTTATTTTGTTGAGGAGTACACGGTGTGCTTCTTTGATGTACAATTCCATGTTTAGAAAATAGATTTTGACACTCTTTACCCAAAACTTTATCCTCCATTATCGCTTCATATATATTGTGGACATATTTGAAAATAATTTAGCACATATGCAAAGAAATTCTCCAAAATAGATAGCACTTGTGACTTATACTTCAATAAGTAAGTCCAAGACCCTCGAGAAAAGTCATCAAAAAGTGTTAAGAAATAATGTTCACTTGTTTTAGTTGCTACGTGGTATGGTCCCCACAAGTCAATAAGCACAAGCTCAAAAGCAAAATTTGACATGTGTTCACTTCTAGAAAAAGGTTGACAATGCATTTTAGCAACTTTACAAGTTTCACAAAAGAAATTATCAAAGTTGAAATTAAAACAACAACTCAAGTATTTAAGATTTGACAATGAAGTATGGCCTATTCTTTCATGATACAAATGAAGTTAGAATAAGATTTATTTGACATAACACTTGAAAAAATAGTAAACATCTAATTACAGGGAGATTAAACTATACTAGACTTGTTATTTGACTTCCTAATAGGCTTTAAATTTATCACATACAATCCACACATTGCTTAAGCTTTTGTTATTTGCTCATGAGTTCTCAGGTCCTGAAAGTGACAAAAATTGGTAGCAATTATTGCAATGAGGGATTGATTAGCTAGGAATTTAGGTACTGGACTAAGTTGTGTTTGAACTAGGGTACATATAGAGCATTACGAAGTATAAGTTAAGGGGTAAGTTTAGTAGTTTCAATTAAGTGTACTGGTTTTTGTGTTCTATTAGGTAAGTGTATAATGGTAGGTGTTTTAAGTTGAGTTTTGGAGCAGAAAAATTCAAGATGTGGTGTCATGTGATGACTAACGCTTGTGTTTATAATCCGAGAACCATCATTTATGTTAGAAATAGCCATATGAACAAGTGAATTGTATGCACTTGCAAATTGTGTTGCTGCAGTTTCCTTTGATTGTCCCCTACCATCTACATTTCTTTTTCCTTTCATCATTTTCATGAACTCTTTGTACATGTGTTGAAAAAATTGAGTATCCAATGAATCATCATCATTATGATCCTGTAAATGATCAAGAGGAGTATTCACTGTAGTATGTTGAACCTATTCATCAAAGGATTGAGTCACAGCATGGTTAGATTTAACATTAATTCTTCTCAAGTTTTTCTTTCCTTCATATTACTCTGAGTACCCTACCAACTCAAAGCATGATCCAATTATGTGTCCATCCATCTTGCAATGTTTACAAAATCCCTTTCCTTTCTTATACTCTTTTCTTTCTGCAGAAATTCTCTTTCCATTTCCTCAATTTGTAGCAAATAAGGATGCGCTAGAATCACCTATCAATAAATTGGACACCTGTTTTTGCATCTTTACTTGTGTCACTAAGTCAAAAGCTTGATGAAGTGATGGCAAAGGATCAATCAATAAGTTTATTTTAATCACAAACAAGTTTACAAAATCTTCAAACAAACGCATCAAAAATTGCATGAGTTTATTTTGACATTCAAATTCTTGTAATCTATCTTTTAAGTCACAAGTATAGTAATTTAAGCATCCATAATTGCATGTTGGAAGTGGATTCAATGATTGCAATTCATCTTAGCAACTCTTCAAGCAATTGTACTATGCAATAACGCTTAGATTTCTTTGTCTAGTATTTGATATGTCATGCTGTAAATGGAAAATCAAAGGTTCATTTGTTTGTTCGCATTGGTCGCATATCTACTTCCACAATTCATGTAAAGATTGAGGAAAAATAAACTTTGTGGCAATTCTGTAGTCGTTTGAATTTAGGATCCAACATCATACCATATGATCACGTGTGGACCACTTCACAAAGTCCGAAGAATTCTCTTCAAGTTTTAAAATAGTGCCATTAGGAAACCATAATTTGATTTTAGCACTCAATGCTAATCGTATAGATCCACTCCATGCCATAAAGTTGGTTCCATTGAAAATTATATTACTAATGAACATTCCTAGAGTATCCGAACTAGATAAAAGTAGAGGATCGACATTCATAGCATGTGCCATTACAACTCACTATTTGGATTCTACGCTTCGCAAAAGAAATCTAACCAGTGTAGAAGAAACAAAGTCAAGACTGTTACCACATTGCTCTGATACCATGTAGAAAGTTAAAACTATTATTGATTCAAGAAACTTATCCACACCAGTACAAGCACTAGCTCGAGCTCCATGATCGAACAAGGAAGAACGGAACAAAAGTATTATAACAGAGAGCGAAAAGTTCTTGTTAGTTACACAGTAGAGTTCAGGGCAATTTATACAATGTGTAAACTAAAGGAATGATTGCCATGTGTACAATAAATAACAAAAAAAAATAAGAATATGACATATTTCTCATGGTTTGCTTAGCCAACAAGTTGAGGTCTTTTTCATCCACTTCTACAAAACTTCTTAGAAAATTTAGTCAACAAGTTACGTTTAATACACATACATCTAGTTTTAAATTAGTTTTTTGAAAAATTCTATAATCCTCTTTTTTAACAAGATTAGTCATATCAATGATTATTCAACGACTCAAATTCATATCTATAATCATGAATACATCATTAAAATATTTAATATGTGAATTACTATATTTATTTAATAGCCAAATGATTAATTGGTATGATCCGAAGTTGGCTAGTCTTCTAAATGATTTTTTCATTTTTTTTTTTGCCACCAAGTTTTCTAAATGATTAACTTATTCGCGCTATCATTCTACCGCATATGCGATGTCAAAAGGTAACGACTGTAGAGTGAAATATGAAATTGTGAGATAAAATAAATATGTTTTTGTTCAATAATATATAGTTATGGTATTGATAATATTTTCCATTTAACTAGCTCTTTTTCTTAAGACTATTCCACAAAACCGTATTTATCATAATTATTAGGGAACCTTACACTTACATTCAGTCTTCGGTCCGAAGATCTGAGGTTGGATTTAAGACAAGACTACATCCTCAAACAAGCAAATGTACTAGATATATATTTTTTTAAACTTTGTTAAAGTATCCATACTCATACCACTGAATTATAATAGCCATCTCAATTTTCTGAATATTAAAGTTAGCTATTACATATCATAACTTTATTCCCAAAAAAAACAAAAAAATTCAAGATCTAGATAATCTTCCCCAAATGGATTTTAAATTCGTAGCCTCTCATGTAACAGTCGATAGTTAAGACGTAAACATCAACATGATTGTCAAAAGCTTAACAATCTTCTAGAACACGAAGACACATGTTGCCCTTTTTGTAGATTGGGAGATCTATCTGCTCAGTCAAAGTTCTCACCACCGTAAGAATTAATCGAGGATTTTTATGCCCCCACATAAGGGTTTGACTGATATTATCGAGATAAAAAAAAATTAAAATAATAAGTACGGAAGGAATTTCATGTAATAACTTTACATTTGGTATATATTTTGAAGTATTCAATTTAATACTTAATCAAACTTTTCATGATTATTTTTACCATCTCATTAATACTATTTACTTGAAATGTGAAAAAGATAATCTATTAGTATTAGATAGTGTTAGAAAAAATAAGTATTGTTTCTTTCATATCAATAAATAGAACAATCAGTATTACAAAGGTAACAAAAATAGTCACAAAAAAGTTTAATTAAATATTAAATCGATCACTTTAAAATTCTAGCATGAAATTGAATTTTTATACAAAATTTAAGTACTAGATACTAAACATGTCATTTTTCAAAAGTATAATATGAAAACTATTTGTTCAACTTTGTGTGATTTTTCAATTATATATTCAAAGTTTAAAATTGTTAACTTTAACATCTAATTGAACTTTTTTCCCCAAATTTGCTACATATCATACCAAATTGAATATGTACTCATCAATGTTATTTCTTTCATAAGCTCATCGGTTGAAAAGCACTAAATTTGACAAGGAAAATTCCGATGCTGTATCCAATATTGCATTTTTAAAATTTTGATTGTAAAATTAACAACATTGAAATTCAGATAACAATCTTGACTACTCTTACCTAATTACAAGAAAATAAATCACAAGTTGTCAAGCTCACAGTCCATAAGACAGGTACTCATTTGTAATTTTTAAATTTTTAACCTAATCACTGCCATTAATTGACTCTCACAGCCCTCGTTACACTTGACTTCTTATTATAATTGGTCGAAGCGTGCAGTAGAAGAAGGATGAAGACTCTGTTACGACAATGTCAAGCCGGCAATTAATAGCAAGGGTCTGTAAACACATTCTTTGCAACAATAAACTACAATTGATTTACTTTGTTTCTTCATGGACAGAAGTATTTTGTTTGTTTAATGTTTATGTACTACTACATGTTCACCAGAAATATTTGACTAGGATATTGGTCATTTTCAGGAAGTGTCATCCATGATGTAGGGTTTATTTTTTAGGCAGGAGAGAGAGGAGAGAGTATTTTAAATAAGGGGGAAAAAAAAGGAAAGAAAAGAGAATTTTGATCATAAAATGAATAACTGTATATATTTTTTTGTTCATATTATATGTATTAAAATTCTATTGATATTTATATGATACATTTATATAACGTGTAGTACCACCGAATCGTTAGTGTTAGATGGCAACTGTTCTAATGAATAATGATGATGAATTACGAGGCGGATTTCGTAATTGAAGGCCTGTACCAACTTACCAACACACAAGCATTGTCATATGAAAGGCATAGCCGACGAGTAGCTGGTTGTCTTCTTGTGCCAGAAAGGGACTTGGAAGGTCGTGGAGAAGTTGGATCTTTGGGAGGTGAAACCCCAACTAACTCCTTTTGACTTTTGCATGAAATTATAAAGGCTCATGCAGCAAAACTACATCAAGCTCAGTTTCTAGAAATGTGTTGCAATTATCATGATGCAATGCATCAGGACAACAGCATTTGTCCGCAGCATTTTTTTATCATATCTTACCTATCATGCTTAACCTTGTTTTTTCCTATTATGCTAACTTTTTTGTCCAAATCATATTATTTGTTTATAGTAATAATAATAATATCTCACAAGCAGAAAGCCATGCCCATAATGTAGACAACAAGTGTATGCTTTTCCAACAAGCCTCCAATATCAGATTTATCCACATTGCAAGAATAAGCATTAGCAATATTTCCAATTAAAAAAAATGAATAAAGAAATCCCACTTGAGGTAACATTACACTCAATTAAAAAGGGAAGCTAATTTTCTTTTTAAAAAATGCAACAATTTGCGCAAACAAAAGATTGCATTTGTGCAATCTCAATTAGAGTGGTCTATTCTTGGTATCTCACTACAACATGCCCATTTTGTACCATGTGTGATAAAATTAGTAATCAACATGATTTTTTTTCTTCTTTTAAAGAATTTCTAAGTAGAGACAGTTGAATAGTTAAAGAGAAGTCATATAACATATATGCAGTAGACAAATGCCACCACAGCTACATACCCCTAAATAATTAATTCATGGACATTCACTTTAGCTTGCACTAAAGAGATTCGTTTTCCAAAACAACCTATATGACTTAGGTGCTAGTGTTAATCTAATACTAATATTTGGAACTAAGAAACAAGCAAAGTGTTTTAGAGGAATGAAATTATAGTTTACTAAGCAAACCACAAGTAAAAGATCTGAGGCATAATTAAGAGGCTCAGAACCAACTTTTGTTCCTATTCCCTTAAAGATTTCAAACCGTATAAAATCAGACATGTTTAATACGAAACACCCAGCCAAAATCAATAGTATTTTCGTAATATATCCGGCTTTGAAAATGAATTTCGACTAGAGTCACCACCAATTAAAGTAAAAAAAAATAAAATGTGAATAAAAAATTAAAGAGTGATTTGATTTTCGGTTCGGTCCATGCAAAAAAAAAAAAACCCAAATATTGTTAGATTTAGGGGGCTACAATTTTAAAACTTTAAAGAGTTATCTAGACTCTTATGGACTTTGGAGATTTTGAATAATATTGGTTGGAATTGTTAAAAGAACATCCCTTTTTAGTTTCAGTTTTTTTTTTTCAATATTTTAGATTTTTTATGAAAAATTCTAACAAAATAGTTTATTATTTTATGTAAAAAAAACAAAAAGAGAAAATGTTTTGTATTTAAAGGGATTTTTTGTGTTTTTAATAAGAAAATCCTAAAAAAAATATTTTACTTTTGTGTTACTAAAAGGATTTTCATAATTTTCTTTTTCTTTTTTTTTAGATTTTTGTAACCACTTCATATGTGTGAGAGCAAAACAGCCATAAGCAATGAGTAAATACATGTGAGTTTAGATATTCCTGCATGTGGCATGAAGTATCAGATCAACAATTGATGGATAATTTTCTTCAATGGTATCTAAATTTTCTAGGGTGTAATAGTTTAGTACTTAAAAATGTATCACGAAAGTACTTAAATTTTTTATATAAAAAACTTTAAATATAAAGTTTTGAGATTTTTTAAAAAATAATATTTTTTAAATATTGATGTGGTATCTTAAATACTTTGCGGAGGTTCACGAAATTTGAATACTTTCAGATGGTACATTCTCGTCAGACATCATTTTATTTGTCAGTTGTTTGTATATATGATGAACTTCATACTTATCATCGTAAGGTTATGCATTTATTAAGATTGTAATTCTGTATTTTTAGGATAAATGTAAGTATATATACAATATATTGCTGAATATAATTTTGAAACAGTATAGTCTATGGTGTTTAATATGATCGATTAAACTTCAAAATAATAGAGGCAAAAAAAAAAATTCAAAATAATACAATGTGAAGATACAACAATTTAAAATAATTATTGGGCATTTGATTACAACAAATCCAGATGGAAAATGACAATGATGCTTACCGATTTCATGTTTACTTAGAATAACTATTCTGTTCCTAGAGACCAATGGGGTGGGTTCAGGATTGGTTTTATAGATGCCAAAAACGTCTTAGTATCCTGTGAGATCTTTTAAAACTTGTCTTAAATGCTATAGGTATTTTACTATAAACTCGAAACCAATATATCTAATAATCTTTTAACTACAATTATTTTATGTTTAATCCTTCTTATAATGCACATAATCATGCTCTTGGTGCATACTCATGAAAAGTTTATATTCATTAGTGATTTGCATAGAATGGATCTTTCCAAATTTATTCTTCATTAGCTTAATATCGCTTAACATTGAAAGAAGTTACCATGAAGAATTAAAATATTTATTATTATTAAAAATAAACCCTGTACAAATTTGAAATTGAATATACCATTTATTAAATTAAACTAATACCTAAAATATATAAACTTAAAATTAATTTAACTTTTAAATTTTATTAATTAAAATAAATTAATTTTTTCTATCAATGATTTTGAGTTCCTGCTGGGTTCTATACCCATCCATAGACATTACACAGGTCATCACCAGACCCAAACTAGACTTGAATCGCCAATTTCCGGTTCTAAAAATGGTGGAACTAGAACCAAACCTGTAGGAATCGGTCCAGTTCCTGGTTCTTAAGAACCACTTATTCCAATGGTTCAGTTTTGGTTCCAAAAGAATCAAGAACCGTCAAATAATTAAACAAAAAAAATCAATTAAATAATTTACTTAATTTAAATAAGAAAATAATTGCAAAATAAATTTTTAACTTGAAGTAACATTGAGCCTAATAATAATTATTAATAGTCCATTAGTTAAAAAAGATTCCACAGTTATGCATTTATTATATACAATCACTTACATTTGTTCAGTTATCATGTTAGTAACATGTCATTATAAAATGTTTAAGTTACAATAAGTTTCTACAATAAAAAACAAGTTACACATAGTTAAGAACGAAAAATCCATTTTGGTTAGAAGTCTACATAAATTCAACAACACATCATTTTAAATATATTTATTACTTGTGTTGTTAATAACAATTCATTAAATTCATGCGAAATAGTTTTAAATCTTTTTTTTAATTATAATTTTTTTATAATTTTCTTTTCTTTTTTCTTTCTTTTTTTTTTAATTATTATAGCGTAAAACCGCTAGAACCATCGGTTCTGCTAATTCTCTAGCCGGTTCTTGCACCGGTGGTTCAAAAACCGTTGGATTAGACGATTTTGAGAGATGGAACCGTAAGAACCCGCCAGAACCAACAGGTGCTTTGCTGATTCGAATCTGCCATTCTTGGGTTGGTTCCCTGTTCAGGAACCGCCGGTGGCCGGTAGAGTAGGTTTCCTGTTTGAAACCGACCATGATTATGTCTACCCGTCCAAAACCAAACTAAAATCCTAATAGGGTTTTGTAAAAGATTCCAAAATCCAAACTTTATAGGATATTTATCTAGTTGAGTGAATAAAGAACTATATGAGAATTTATCCAGTTGTATCTCTATCAGTCTCCTTAATCCTTAGTTATTATGATGTTTAATTATATTTTAAATATCAAATAACAATTTCCTATAAATTGTTACCACGCAAAACAATAAATAATCATTATTGCCCCTATCTTTATTAGTCTTTGTATTTCAATTTTTAAAATGGAATTAATTAAATCAAATTCTTTGGTACATATATCTTACATAAGTTTTGCTAATAAGCAATTTTAGTCATCGGCCCTTTCGCCCAATTTGTCCTCGCTGAGTCATAAACCAATCTATTGGGTCTTGAACCAAACTGTTCATATCATCAGTTGACTTGACAAAATGGCATCGTTGCCAATTTAATGGCATATGATGACTTTGATTGTTCAATCTCTTGGTTAGTGGAGTTGATACGATTCCCTAGTGCTATTCGTCACAATGATGCATGTTAATTGTTAGGACTGACGGACATGGACATTATGTCCATCACTGAACATTAAGGTAATCGACACTGACACATTTCAACTTCGCACTATGGGGGGCACAACTTTCGATAGCTTGGATACATATGATTTGGTTACACGGCTCACTTGCCAGATCAGCGTGGTATTGAAGATCTCGGCACGAGAGCACATGACCCCATACGAGTTGGCCATTCATCGGCTCTTGTATATCCTCTGTTTGCCAGATCGTCTTGTAGTTATTGATCCACGGGGCTACGTTGTCTACTTCAGAACTTGTGTTTGTTTTAAGGATTAGTCGCTTCACATTACTGTGGTTACATTTTGCTCCCATTTCTCATCAAGTAAGGTCTCCTCTAGCTTCATGTCCCAAACAGCTCAGACATCGGCATGATTACCCACCCGCAAGCCTACTGTCGTTGTCTACCTGTCACCAAAGAGAGCGAGGAGGGTAAGTATTGGCAGACAATTTTAGCCATGATCCTCTTTGACTCAATTCAATATCCTTGAACCATGGGTCAACTTATTGGGCATTGAGTTGAACTATTTAGATCATAGGGTAAATTGGTAAAAGCCAATAATGAATTTGGGATGACCCTTTATAAGATCTGCAAGGTTATGCTCAGCTACTTAGCTTGATGGTAACTCAACAAACTTTTGCCGATCTCATTCTTGTTTGTCAAGGTTGGCAACATTATTAAGCAGGCGAGTTGATGTGCCTGTTGTTTCGAGCCGGCACAATGATTTATTGAAGTCTTTCTAATATTGAAGTCTTTCTAATAAAAAAGATGTATTTACTATATCTTCCTAGATCTACTTATCTAAATTATTGGGAGATAATTTTTTTATTTATGTTTATTACTTTTCCAATCAATTGTAGGCAAGTTTCATCGACGGTACCTAAACTTTTTTATTTATAAAAGTTTGGTACCTGAAAAAAAATTTATACTAAGATGGTACTTGAATTTCTTAAAAGTTTCATCCATGGTACCTTGAATAGATTCTTCATTTTTCTGTTAAAACGCTGATGTGACATAAAAAATGATTAAAATTTTACTTTTTCGTCCATGTTGACAATTTGTTTTTATTTTATTTTGACTTTTTCTTTCTCTCCTCTCTCTCTCTCCTTCTTCCTCCCTCCTCATTCTTCTCTCACTCCAATCCTCCGTGGGAGCTTAGTTGCAGCTTCAAAAACATGGAATCAAGCCAAATTCATTTTTTTTGGTATAATTCATAAAAAAATTAAGTTCTAGAAGTTCAAATCCCGACTTTTCAAATTTTTTTAAAATCAATTGCATTTTTAAAATCTCCCTCATCCCCTTCTCTCTCTCTCGAAATCTATTACCATCTCTCTCTCTCTCTCAAGCCACTCTACCGCAGCTCGCCCTTAATCTTCTTCCTCTCATCTCTCTATCTAGAAACCTAGAAAACTATATCAAACAATCACTACCACCACAAATAATACATTGCCACCAAACACACACCAAACATAACAAAAACACAAACTTCGACCGTACCAAATGAAAATCCATAACACAAACACACACACACACACACCTTGACGACACCAAATCGAAATCGTCAACCCTGATCACAACCCATGTCGAAACCATCAACAAACTCCACCACCTTACTCACGTACGTCCACCATAAATTAATCTTTTTTATTCTATTCTGGATTAAATAAAATTTCTAACCTCTCTCTCTCTCTAAACCCACCTTCCACATCTTCTTCTTCCTCTCTCTCTCTAAACTCGATGGACATGAGCGTTTGGTTTGGCGAATCGGCAATTGAGTCACTTTCAAACCATTAAACACTGCCATCATTTTTTGTGAATGTTCATTCTACATTTACGTTAGGCGAAGCTTGATGGTGGTGATGGAGATTGAGGTGCTTCGGTGCATTGGATTGTAATTGAAGGTCTTGTTTATGATGTGGCAACAGAGAATGAAAGTCGATGAAGATGGGTTTCGTGGAAGCTCGGATGGCGGTGGTCCAGTGAAGCTTGTGTCCAGTTCAATTTTAATTTGATGTTTTGTGTTAGGTTGCTCGCAATGTTCGATGTAAGATGGAGATGGGACATGCATAGCTATGGAGATGATTACATCCAATTAGTGGGTTAGAGCTTGTTTGGTGGATGGCTCGATGAACTCGATGAGCTTAGTATTCTTCGGCATCACGATCTAGTTCTTAACCTAGAGAGAGAGGATTGATCTGATCCCAAGATAAAACTTTAAATTGATATTTCCTTTCATCTGAGTTTCTAAGGGTTATGAGATTTTAGGTTTTCTTTTTTTTTTTTTTAAATAGAGAGAGAGGAAAGGAGAGAGAGAAAAAAAAGGGAGAGAGGTGGAGAAAGAAGGGGAAAAAAACAATAATTAAAAATAGCAAGCTAGACAAAAATATAATTTTTAATTATTTTATGTATCCAAATATGCTTGTTAATGGAGATATGGATTGAATCTGTCCAGATATCCATTGATGAAACTTTTAGGATTTTTTTTTTATATTTTTTAGGTTTTATAGGTCTCATATATTTTTAGATAATGAACTTAACTAAATAAATAAATATATATATATGTATATAAAAACGTAAATAATCTTACTTTTTAAATTCTTGATAGAGAACACCGAAAATATTTAAAAATTTCTCAATCCCTTAAAATCTAAGGTTCTTTAAAGGTAAGGTTCTTATATAGAGTCTCGTGCCTAGAACCTTGTAATGGAGATGCTTTTATAATTAACAAATGAGAAGGTGTAAAACGGGCATGTGATAGTCCACATATAATTTAAATATCTTATACATGAAGCACTTATTTGTAATACCAGCATGTATACTACTATAATGATCTCTCCAAATACCTTCTACGTATCGCTATATTAAAATATTCATTCACTATATAAGTACATTTACAAAGATGACAACAATTATAAAATACGTGCATCACCAAAATTTAATAATGGTATCACTACATAAATTATGATATCTAAAGCCAACTCATTTTAGGTTTCATGTAAATTTATGACTTATGATATCTTAGTTATGAAATCAATTTTTTGCTATAAAGCACTAAGGGAAGTTACTAGAAGTTGTACGATAGCTGTGTAAACCAACTCATTCGTATTCTTTAATTGCATCACAGATATTTTAAAAACAAAAATATATATAGTTTTTTTTTTTTTTTTTTGAAGGGGAAAAGGGAAAGGGCAGTTTAATAATAATAAAAAGTATGTATAACTTATGTGTAGATAGTATTAGCCAAATTACATCCAAAATATCCACGTAATCTTGTTACACCATTTATATTTTATGAATCAAATAAAAAGATGGCACTAGTAGCTATGCATTGCCTTCAAAAGCAGTAGTGCAGGATATGCCACACAATCCCTCACCTTGGTCATTCAAACTTAATAAGGAACGGAAGAAAGAACCAGCAGAATGTGCAATGTCTACAATATTACCGTACTAGCCATTTATTAGCATTGTACTGAGGAACAAAGGCTACTTCTTAAGCAACACTCTTAACTTTTTAGGTGAATCTAGCAAATCTAGATAAGGAGATGAATAAAGTATGCTAACAATAACCACTGACATGGTAATATGGTGATACATGTCAGTCTAACCTACCACCAATTTGACATAATAGCCTGCTAAAGTGGCCTTCTAGGAGGATCTTTTGTTTTGGACCACACAAGCAAAGATTGCATCCAAATACCATGTTTCCAGAATTCATATCATGGCACATATCTGGGCAAACACTACACAAATGCAAACCTACATAATAGCCACTGAGATAAAAGGCCAACCACTTACAATAATAAAAGGAGGATAAATTAATCAACTGCCTCAACAACACTTACTCTCAAAGTTAATTCTAAAAATCAGAATGAATAGACTTGCACAGGACACATACCTAGTTATCCAAGTGGAAGATCAAAGATCATGTCTGAAAGCAAGAACCACAAGGCATCCAGGAAATGAAGGATACAACTTACAATCCTTAGTGAATATAATAAGTCTACTGAAGGGCCTTCAATTATGTAATGTGTTTGAATTTCAGATCTTCATAGATTCACATTTCGAAATCATCATGCATATTGCTCCGGGGGGGGGGGGGGGTGGGGGGGGTGGTGGGGGGGGGTGGTGGTGTGGAGGGGAGGGACGTCATCATGCATGCCAACTGTACTAATTTTGACGAGGGATTTCCTATGATTTCAAGATTGAAAAAGCCATCTAGATGAAGCAAGTGCAATACTACCACATTTTCATGGAAAAAGGGATAAGTAAATCAAGATAAATGTCATGAAATACTCATCACTCCTTCAATGGACATAAGGAGATTAGACATGATGCCTGAGCACATCATGCAGATCACCGTGCTTGGATATGCGGTCTCAAAATGAAAAGTAGAGACAAACATGGACCAATATAATTGTGCAGAGATAATCAAGTTTGGTAACGTACAAACAATCTAATAGTTATGCAAAATTTATAGGCCGTTACATGACTCATATTACATTTAAGAATCTGGCATGAAAATTTTGGATTGATGAATCATGTCCAAGCAAATTGAGAACATACTCACACTAGGCCTAGGAAATAAATAAATGCGTGTGTGTGTGTGTGTGTGATCAAGCTACATCTCTACCTACCCAAACAACATGACACAACAAGGCTAGTTCCAAGGTAGAACTCATTCAACTATCGTGAAAGAATATTAAGGACAAATTAATTGATGCCTCCAGAAACAATCAAATAAACTTATTGTTTATCTTAATATGTGAGCATGGCTATAAATGAATTGAAAATAGCAACTTCACATGCTGGATTTTAAGATGATGACATTTTTCTGTCACAGATCCACACGTAGATGCTAATTATGTAGATCTCTTAATATGTTTGATAAGAACATATGAAACAAAATTTCTCACAATTAAAAATACATATAATTGAGAAATTGTATCATGTATAATTTACATGCATCTGTACAATACGACACATAGAACAATGATGTTAGGGAAATATCAAGATAGGTCTCAAGAAAAGGACAATTTATTTTTATTACACTGATTTTTTTGATAAATTAAAGAAAAAAGGAGGGAAAAAGGTTATTATCGTTAGTCTATATATTTATTCCTATCATTCTCTGGTTTGCGATGCATTTTAGGAGATGCATCACCATTTAATATTTAGGGAAAGCACTATTGGAAAGCTTATATGTTAATAAATAAGCATCAACATTACTATAAACTGGTAGAAGATCAAGGACACCATAACAGTTGGAGATAGTTATGGAAGGGCAATTCCAGTCCGAAAATTAAATTGATTTTATTCTTTACGGTGATTAGAGAATAAAGACTTGCCAACAGAAGCTAAGCTGCAAACTTGTTGAATTTCTACATAAGTGCACTGTCCGCATTGTCAAGGTGAAGAAACAGCCGATCATTCTGTCTGTTTCTGTCCATAATTGCAGCACTTATGGGGATCTCCATAAATGGATGTTCATTCTAATCTTCCTCTACAAGCCTGAATTGAACTGCATTGCTGCAAATCACACTTATAGCATGCTTATGACCAAACTTTGCACCCCATCATCTGACAGCATTGCAACTTATTTGGAACACCATAACGATCTCATTCATGGACAGCCATCAGAATCAAATTTACTTAAGCAAGTATATGCAAAAGCAACAGAATATTGCACAACTTCACTTTGCAGTTTGCACAAAGTGTAATACCAAGGAGTATTATATTCTTCAATTTAATTTTCTGCAGATGCCTCTGTCAACCACTAGGACTGCCCTCCACTGATACACAAATTGCAGATTCCCCACCTGTATTGCATAGCATGCTATTGCTGGTTGTGTGATCCAAGATGAACAGGGGGCTTAAATCGTGGGATATGGCCGTCAGCTAGGCAGAATAAATATTTTGCTTGCAAAGTTATGGGCCATATACTGAGGTGTCAAGCTATGCAATCACATAGGCTTTAAGAAAACACTAATGTACTCTGATTCTTTTATTGCTGTGTTGTTGCTTAACAATGCTTCTATTAGTAATTATAAGCTAAATTATGCTAATATCTTGTTTGTTTGCAGAAGATAATTCCACAAGCTTGATGCTTTTGTTATATCACCTATATAGTAAGGGAAGGCAAGCAACAAGCTGACAGCTTACAGATCAAACACGTGCCATTGCTTGAAGAGTACATGACTATTGTCACTTCAGAGGAACCTTGAAAGTTGAGCACAGATTTTAAAGGCAGAGGTCATGTTAGGGAGAAGAATCTGCTATTAGCAGACTGATTTTGATTTAGCTAAAGCTCTCTCTTGCTGTTTGTAATGTAATATCCATGTACACTTTGATGTTTTAAATGAAACCCTTAGTTCACCCAAAAAACTTGACTAAATAAGTTCTTAGAATGGTTGTAACTTAAAAGATTGGAGAATCCTCTCTTAATGAGCCTTCAAACCCAATTTCATCATAGTATGTAGCAGTGAAGGCTGGAGTACCAACAACAATGAAATGACCATAATTGATGATTTGATTGTACACTCATTAGTGATTAGGTCCATACCAACATGGTATCAAAGTGAGGCATCATGGATGGTTTCAAGCAAGATTTATTTGCAGCTAGCCTCCAGCAATATGAGCAAGACAGAGGAAAACAAGAGCAAGATCGGCAAGATTACACCCAAGGGGAACTATTTCGCACTTAAACACCCTACGTAGCCTTCCCTCACTGCCATTAGGTATGTACGATACCTCCTCATGCTAGTGACAACTTCCTCCATGAATGGCCATTGCAAAGTATAAAAATAAAAAGAAGACTTCTGCAACCCTGAACAGCCAAATTCAAGATAAAGGGACAACCCAACCCGCATTGGGTGAATTTTGACCCTCATTAACAAGCTCCAGTGACCATAAAACCATTTCCACCAAGATTTGGCAATTACAACCTTCAACAACCATATTGATCAAGTTATTCAACTTCGTGTTACCTGGATCTGGGTATTGACCGGATGATTTTGACCAAAGGTTTGACTGGCAGTTTGGGCAAGAGGTTCCACACAAACAACGACCTAACCAACATGTCGTTCAACACTATATGAAACCAGATTCACTACTTAGAAAAGTTCCAAATACCTGATGGGCTGCTAAACCATTGTTAATAGCTCTTTCAAATTCAGGGCCCACTAGAACATGGCAAATTATTTTCTTCCACAGGATTAGGGAAGCAGAAATGTGGTTCTATAAGCTTGAGTAGACACATCGAAACATGACATGGCACAAGTTTGCCCACTTGTGGAATCACTTAGAGAACAGGTTCACCTAGATAAATGTGTCATCGTTGAAAATAATAGAAAATATGAGATAAGGAACTAATAAGCATACACTTGATGTAAGATTTGAAAGCTGCTTTGGATGAACAAAAGTATATTTCACACTACTCATCAAAAATGTTCTTCTCAGGGATGTTCTTCGCAGGGCAAACTACTGAATGATTCAACAAACCTATTCAAACAATATAACTAACTAGATTCTTTAGTATATTTCTTTCAGCAGAACAGAAAAGTGCATTATTTACATCTGATGTGTGAAATTACAAGCTATCCTAAGAGCATGTTCACAATAATACCCAAATGATCATATTTCCCATGACTAAAAATGCACAATAAAATCATCCTCATCTTTATACAATTGCATCTGCTTATGGCCCCTTTCCCCTTTCTGTTTTCTAATTTCTACTTGTCCCAGAAATATCCTTCATATTTCAAACGATAAAATGAAGCATTATCCACTTTTCTTAGAGAGTTCTGTTTTTATTCATTACTCTATTTATTTTTTATAATTCGGTAACTTGGGATTGTCGTCCAGAGGAGTTGTTATAAAACGAAACCAGCTTTAACCTGAAATGACAGCTAGACACTTTACCATCCACAGCTCTCAGTAGAATGGACTTTGCACTTGACAGCAATTGCAGAACTTATTTAGCTGGGTTTTTCTGTCTATTTATGTACAAACCACAGCTCACAGGGATCTTGACAGTGGCCCCTAGGGCTGAACAGCCATATTGTGCTTCTTATATTTGGGAACCAATTATTTATCTTCTCTCTTTTAAAAAAAAAAACAGTTTTGGATGAATGTTAGCAGTCTATTTAATGTTTCTATATATGTATATAAGAAAGAAAGGAAAATATACATATTTACAAAAGAAAAGGAAAAAGAAAACAAAAAGATGTCTGTGAAGCCACCTTATGATGGAAAAATTTAGAATTCATCTTCTTCTAAGTAAATTATTTTATTATATTAATTTATTTTATTTAAACATGTTTATTTTTCGAATACATTATGGTAATAGGAACATTCAATGTGTTATTATTTCAACTTAAGAAGAATATATTGATATGCTTAAATAATATTGTACCAAGTAATATCGTAAGTTGATATGAAATGGCCATGATTCAAAGTTACTAACAACAAATACATGTTAAATTGGTCCATAAGAAATATCTCACATGCTGAGTAAGGATGCATGAGCATTGAAAGATTGATCGATGATATAGCAATCTATTCGAGTGAACTATTTTTTATTTTATTTTATTTTTGCGTTTTTTTCTTTCTTTTCAATTTTTTTTTTTTTTTTTTTTTTTGGGAATGTAAATTATCCAAGTACCATGTTCTCAATGGTTCCATCCAAAGACTTAAAATCAAGTTGGATCAAAATAAAATTTCGGAACTTAGTTGCTGATCAGTGATAGCATAGAGTGATTATTTATTCTTTTAAGTCAATAATAAATATAAGTTTATATTTTCATCTAATAGTGTTGGTCCTTTATATGTATTTATTAAAATTCATTTTAAATTCTTATAACTGCAAATGAAATAAAATGTAAACTTATATTTTAAATATTCTTTTATTTTATTATTATTTTTTTTTATTGATAATCTTTATTGAATGTATTACAAATAGAAATGATTGTTCAGTAATTAATACAAATAATACCATATAAAACAAAGCAAATAGAATAAGAACGAATGACCCCTTTGCATCAGTATTACCGTAGACTACATTTTCAGTATAACCAACTATTATATTTTTTTGCTAATAACAAAAGAGTGCTTATTTATATAAGCCATTTTTTTATCAAAATATTTGAACCATAATCGAGAAATATGCACGCATTGCACAGGCTCATACCTTGTTGATGATAAAGGCGGAAACTTAGACTTGGATCCTAGACATATAACTAAGAGCATAAGGACTCTTCCTCTAGGACTATACAAATAGCAGTTACTTCTTTTACAAACATGCTTAAGAACTTCTCAGCACCCTCACCCACAATGAAACAAAAAATTACTCCCAAAAAGGAGATGGGGAAGAAATATAAATATGAAAATAGAAATGTGCAAATCGCAGAATATGTTTCAACTGCTTTTATTACATGAGTAATTTCCCTTTTACATTATGAGACCTATAAGCCTAGTGTTCTAATCGCACTTAAATTTGAAAGCACGAAGAAAGAATTAGAGATCATAAGGTACACCAATAAAACATAGTATATGGACTACAAAACTGGGGCCTTTTATCCTTTACACTCTCCAAACCATGTCTACCGTTTGCACTATGTTTAGTGTGGTTTTGGAACATACCCATCAACAGCAAAGTTACGAGTGGCAGCAGGAATAGCTAGCCTAATTCCGTCAAGTTCAGGTCTCGCAATAACTTGGCATCCCAGGCGAGACCTGCATAACAACAGAGAGCAAGGGTCAATTTATATTTCCATTAAAAAAAATTGATGCTTTCTAAATGAAACTTACGTTTCTGTCAGCCCAAAAGCAAGATCCAACATGTCATTTTCTTCATCTGTTGGGTCATCCAATTTATTGTAGTACTCAGTGTCCTAAAAGATTTAATTGCCTTGCTTTAGTTGTTATAAAACCAGGCAAAGATCATAAAATAGAAACAAATTTCCCAAGACATACCATCAAAATTACATGGCATGTGGAGCAGGCCAGAGAACCTTCGCATGCACCTGAAATCCATGAATAGAAAGGCATTAGTTTCCACATCCAAGAAGAAGTCATTAACAAATGTTCCACTAGTAACAGGAATTGAATTTAGTCATACATGCAAATATCTGATTTTATCCATTAAAACTAAAGGACTAGATTCCTCGGAACAACAATAAACTAGTAATTACCTATGAAGTCTTTTTGGTTATTAAACACATCTGAATTTACATTTCTGAGCTTTTGAATAAAGAATACCATCTTGTTAAGCAGCCATCTGGATCACCATAAAAAAAATATTTAACTGACCATTAATAAAGTTTCAGTTTTTCCTTTGGGTAATTTAGTAAACAACAACACAGGCAATAGCATTTGATATATATGCATCCAGCCAATATATGTAGCTTATCTATTGTGGTTCTTGTGTATGTTTTTCGAGATTTAAAATTGAAACAACTATGAAGACTAAAATTATCACTAAAATTGACAGCCTAAGTTTTACCTTCAAGCTCTATATCATTCTCATGAGCAGCTTCCAACATAGACATCCCAATCGGAACCTTAATGTGTTTTTCCTCTCCGTCCTTATCAACAAAAGTAACAGATATCCTGCACATATCCAAAAATTGCAAACTGTAGCTTTTTCCTCTTTTCCTGTTATAAGCTTAATGCTTCATTTAAAGGAAAGAATGTACTCCTGACAGATAGCCAATTGATCGAACAAAGCTCTCCACAAAATTAAAGATTGTAACACCAGAAACACAAATTATCACACTCTTTGGGGATGATGATGCACAACTCATACAATTGTCATAACTCTAAGAAGATAACCATTTACAAATATTAAATCAATTAAAAAAAGTTTAAAAAACTTACTTCTCTCTTTCATCGTTTTCTTTACTTTGAGCACCATCAGCAGTAGAGGTCGAGTACAATGTATATTGTTGAGGCACAGGACTCAAGAAAGAGTTACCTTGTAGCTGGTGGTTGAACTGCTCAGAAGACAGGAAGTATGAAGTTATTTTCTCGCTTATGCTACCATAACCATGATGGATAAGAGGAATGCTGAGGGAGGAAAAAATTTCCAGAAGGTTCAAAAAGAAATACATTTAAATAAATTATACAAACATGACAAATCAAGTTGGCAAAGTTTATCTAAAAGACCAAAACTAAGACCTGCCTGACTGTACTTCTTCCAAAATCAATGAAATACTGATTTCATCACAGAGAGGAGAAGGGGAGGAGAGAGGTCAGCTTGACTGTTTCCTAAGCTTTTCCCCTTTTTCAATATCTTGTACAATTAGGTGTGTAAAGAAAAATAAAACATAATACTCCACAACAGAATCATACAACATTGTGAAATTCCAAATTTATGAGAATGAGCTAAAGTAAAACAAAAGATTACTTAGAATAGATTATTAGGGAAAAAAAATTCAACTTACACAAATCAAACACTCCTCACAAATAGGTCAATAAGGACAACACTTCCCAATCAAGTCATTGGCTAACCTCATCCATTTATCCACAAGCAACAGAGGTTATCCAACAAGCAACACCAAATGGATAGGCTGCTCATCAGAAATGGTGATCCTGCCATGCATGTTTGAAAGTATCCTTTTCCCAGTTCCATGACAGCTTGGACAATAATGCATTACTACTGGGAAAACATGTTTATTTAATTTCTAACAGACCGTGATCAGAGGCATAAAACCACTGTGAAAATTAGACATGTCATATTTTACACCATTTTGACAAGAGAAAGTGTCTTTAACAATCCAACTAGACTCGAGCTTCTTCCAACAATTTAACAAACAAACAAATTTAAACCAAATCCACATCAATAAAACCCAAAGATCCACGGTAACCATAGTCCATTCGACCCTTATTTCACACATGTAATTCACAAAATTTAATGTTCACCAAGTAGCATAATTTCAATTAAAACCAACCATTTACTAACAAAGGTCGCGTAAGCGAACTCGAAGCGCTTTTCGCACAATCCTTTCGCACCACAGACGTAAATATCCTGCAAATAGAAAAACACAGCTTCGAATCATGACAAATGAATGAACTGAGAATAATCCACTCAACAAACAACAATCAGGCATATGCCACAAAAGAAAAATACTATATTTACAATTCGCGAACCAAAGTAAAGAGTTTTATACTAAACCCTAGAAAGCTCCAAATAGAAAACATAATGAACTAATAATAATAATAATAAAAGCGCATAGAAGAAGGAAGTGGAAGCAGTAGGTTACCCCTGGAGAGCTCTTTAATAGCCCAAGTGGCGATTTTCGATGATCTCGATACGAACATTGTCGTGGAATCTCCTCGAGCTAGGATGTATCTGCAGAGACTAAGTTTTTGGTTTAGGAGGGTTAGGTGTTTAGTTAGGGCATAAAGAAGGAAGATGTATATAATTGGGGAATTGGAAAAAGGAACAATTTTGGGGGGGTTTAGGGTTTATATTCAATTTTGAGTGAGAGAGAGATTCTGGGGACGGGGAGGGTAATAAAAGTGGCTGTTTTATTTGTCTGGGGAAACAATGGAAAGAAGAAGATGAAAAGCACAAAAACATAGAACGGATGGAGATGCGGGGTATCGAACCCCGTACCTCTCGCATGCAAAGCGAGCGCTCTACCGTTTGAGCTACATCCCCTTTCGGTCACTTTTTAAATTTACATTTTATTAACAAAAACATTTATCGGAACGGTAACATATTGTCTGGATTATCAAATAAACAGGCCCATAATAAGATGGTTTCTAAACAGTTGTGTGTGACATTAAAGCCGAATGGCTTTGGCTGTCCAGGGATTATTGCATTTATAAGATTTTATTATCATAGAGAAAAGAAGGCAAAAAGTTATAAAAGTACAAGGTAAATTATGTTAAAATATATCAATGTTAGGTAAGTTTATTTAAAAGTATTACAGTTTTGAGTGATTAAAAATAGCAATTAACACTGAGTGTAAATTTGTTTAAAATACTAAAATTTTTAGTGGTTAGAAAGTAAATTTTTGTTAAATAATGTATAATAATTAACGTTTATAAAATTTAATTGAAAACTAATTTAAGTAATACTTAAATAAATTTTTCAAACTGTGATACTCCATGTAATTCACTTTACATAACATTTATTCTCCTTCTAACCCCTCCGTAGATCAATACTTGAATGACATTGATAAATTCTTAAATGATTTACCTAAAGTCATAACAAATGTAGGTAGATATTATTTTTACATCACATTTAGTGTAAAGGAATAACTCAAAATGAAATAGTCTGCAATTAATAGAATGAATATAAATAATATATATGTATTATACATAACATATATAAATTAGGATAAATTATACCAAAAGATCACAGCGTTCGGACGAAGTTTATTTTAGTCACAGCATTCAGGCGCAAGTTAATTTACCTTGTCAAATTTAATTAAAAATAAAAAAATTCGCTACTTGCTACACCCATGAGGGAAAAACTTGGGTCAAGTCTTGTATGAAAAAACTTATATGGAAGATACAAGATTCACCGTTGGATTTTGCATAAAGTTATAGGTTTGTTTAAAAAGTTATAAGTGTAGTAAATTAGAAAATATGGTAGGTATAGTAGATTATATATAAAAGTTATAGTATGTAGGTTGTAGGTTGAAAAAGTGGTAAGTGCCGTAGGTGAGTGACTTGACCTAAGTAGGTTCCACCAATGGTGACCTCAATTGGCCCATTTTCTTAAACGTTGTCATCTGAAACGAATTTACATTTTATTTTCTTTTAGTATAATTTACCTTATCAAATTAATACTAACAGACACGCATATGCATTACGTGTGCTGAATAATTAATACAACAATAAACTATACATCTAATAGAAAAAGAGAGGATTGAAAGAAAAATAACTAAAAATAAATAGATAAATAAAAAGATGGGGTCATTTTTGTCAACATTGTCTTTTCAATAGTTAATGAGCTTACTCTTGATCAAGAGAGAGGAACATGTAAAATTTTAATTCTATTTTATTAATAGATCAATTTCAATAATTTGTATAATGGGTTTTGTTTTGTATTGTAAATTCACCTCAGGGCTTCAAAATAGGGATTAAGATTTGCTTTAAATTTGTTCCTTATAAATATACTACACTTTAAACTTGAAAAGAGCAAATTAGTTATTAAAATTATTGGCTACACATAGATTAATTAACAAGAATATTGCTATGCAAAAAAATAAAATAAAATAAATGAAATGAAAAATTCAGTAAAGAAAATGATTTGGAGTAATTCAACTCAATAAGTTGAGATTAGTGAAGGATAAGAAGAAGTAAGTTCAAACTTAAAGCTTTAATTAAATACATAAAGTAAAAAATTTAGTAATGAAAAATGACTTGAAGTGATTCAACTTAATAAGTTGAATTACTAAATGATAAAGAAAGTTATGTCCTAACTTAAAGCTCCATCCTCAAATTTATTGCTTAAAAAACCAACAGCTTCAAAGGTTATTCATGGTTGCAACTTTGCTATAAAATATTTTAAAAAGAAAAAGAAAAAGACTTCATGGAAAACACTTAATTAAACAACACTTATAAAAGGAAATAAATAAAGGAAAAGGTATGATTTTCACACCTTAAATTTAGATGAACTTTTATTATTTTTTTTTCCAAGACAATTAGATGAAATTATACAACAAAATCTGAGAAAACAAAGTGCGACAAAAAGAAGGAAGAAACCAGAGATTGACATCATAAAATAAACCTAGAAAAAAATAGATTTATTTTTCCATGAATGTTTTTATCCATTTGAGATGCAAAGGAAGAAGAGGAAGCGGCGCACTCCGCCCAAAAGCCATCGGCTTTGATGGATTCACCACGACCTTAATCCTATATCGCTAGCTTTCATGCCAGCTTGTAATTTAGGCCACCGGCTTTCAACTAACTTTCTTTGCTAGAATTTTACGGTTTCATAATTTAGTAATATTATAGATATTTCCTTTTTATGCATTTCCTATATAAATGTAAGCTCTAATGGCTACACAAAAGGCAATTTTAGTTTTTCCATATTTTGTATGAAATTTCATAAAGTTGTCTTGCTCTTTATCCTAAATTTCGGATCTCTTGTGTAGGATCTCGATATTTGATGCTAATGGCCTAAGTATTCTCATAATCAATAAGCTTTTGAAGATCACAAATGACAATCGTGTGCGATTCAACGGTTTATGATAATCCATTCGCTTGTATATTGCGTCAATTGGTATTAGAGCTAAGTTCGCTCTTGAAGAAGATGCCTGCTAAAAGACAAGGCAATCAGCATCACGCTGCAGTAGATGAAACTTACTTTCGTGATAACCTAGATTAATGGATTGAACAGATTGCGATGAACGGATAGGTGTAATGGAAACGCCAATTTAATGGGATGTGGGAGCAACTCACTAAGAGGATGGCTACAATGATGGGAAATTAGCGTAATGCTAACCCCAGGACGAGAGAAACCCTAATCCAATGTCAAAATTTGATGAGGCAAATGATGATTTTCTTTAGCGGGTGAAGAAGGGTCATATGTAGATTTTTCACATGGATGTGGTAGGGTATGTGTTGAGGAGGATCAACACAATTTTGATGTAGATTTTGAGGAATTTGGTGATGATCCTATTCTATTGACGAGGGCTACTATGATAAAGAACCAATGTTTGATATTTATGAGCAAAATGAAGAGGATGTCTTTAAAACAAGAGGTAACGAAGAACTTGTATTTGATTCAAACTCTATGGAAGAAGAGATTCTCACATGTGATGGTAAGGAAAATCCAGTGGTCAAAAGGTCCTATATAATGCTTAGGGAAGAGAAGGAGGAGTCGAATGATCAATCGCAACACGCTCAATAATCAATCGACAGCAGGATGGAGTCTCTTCAAGTTGAACTAATCATTGAAATCTTAGCTAGGGCTCTAACCCAAGATTTGCCTAAACGTAGGTACGTCTGCAAAAGATGGAATAACATCTTCCATCGACTCCAAAACTTTCATTCCATGTCTAATCCTGATGAAAATCGGCCACTCCTATTATAACCAATCTCGAAGTTGTATTTTGTGGATTTTTCCAACATAATTAGTCCTCAGAAGATGGCAATCAACTTGCCATACGTTCCTTATAAGTTTTCATATTATGGTTTCATCGGTTATTGTAATTGCTTACTGTGTTTAAGACGTGTGAGATCCTCGTGGTTTTCTTATTGATCATGATTACTCATCGACATCTGTTTATCCCATGCCACTAAAGGTTAATACAAAATTTGTCTTATCGTGGGGTTTTGGATTTGGTGAAATTGCTAAGTTGTATAATTGATCGTGTTTTTTTGGTTTTCGAATAATTGTGAGGCTAGAATGTCTTATTTGAGTTGTAGTGGAGCACAAATTGGAGAAACTTAGGGATGAAAAAATTCAAAGTCGAATTTTGTCCAGCGAGGGAAGAATGATGTAAAGGAAGAAGAGGAAGTGGCACACTAAGTCGCCCAGAAAGCCACCAACTTTGATGGATTCGCCGTTGACCTTTATCCTACACTGTCAACTTTTATGCCAGCCTTGGAATTTAGGCTGCCAGCTTTCAGCCGACCTTCTTTGCTCAAATTTTACAATTTCATAATTTAGTAATATTTTAGATATTTCCTTTATTTTAGATATTTCCTTTTTATGCATTTCTTATATAATGTAAGCCTTGGGGCTACACAAAAGATAGTTTTAGTTTTTCCATATTTTTTAATAAAGCCAAATTTCAAATTTCTTGTGCAGGTTTTCGATATTTGATGTTAATTGCTTAGGTATTCTCAAAATTAATAGGCTTTTGAAGATTACAAACCGGCAATCATGAGCAATTCAATGGTTTGCAATAATCCATTCGCTTGTATGCTAGTCAATTTGGGAAAACAAATTTCCATCATACATTGATTAAGTAGCAATAGTCCTTCCATTTAGAAAATTGTATAACTCCACAAGCATCTCAAAATTATGCCTTTGCACATTTCTCTTTATACATTTAGAAAAATTTTAAGATGTTATAGCATTCACTTCCAAAGACAAGTGTGAAATCAAAATAGAAAAGTTTGAAACTTTAAATAATGAGAAATGTGTGTGTCATCTATGCAGAAGACGCTGTTAAGATTAGTTCATGAGTTCTAAAGCCCAGTCCATTACCGAATAGCCTAAATAACCTAGAACCTTCTTCAATATACCTTCATTTTTGTTCTTTTCTATAATGTTAGAGATAATTCTACTACTCCATCACTCTCTCTATATATCTGAATCAGTGTTTTGTATTACTAATAATATTTTGTGAACTTGCAAGATAATGTATGAATGAAAGTAAGATGATGATGATGATGATGATATGGCCTTTGAGTAGCCAAATACTCGTTAACAAAGTTGTGTTTTCTCAAAAGGTTTTCATCAATGTCCTTTTTCATTTCTTTACTTTATATTTACACTTGTCTTGCTTTACAATTGTAATTTCTATTGATTATTAAAAAAAAAAATTAACTAATCGGTTTACATCAACTATTACTTGTTACACCATCTCTAGATTCAACATATCTAAACTAAATTTCAATAGATTTGAACTATACTTTGAATCTCAATATCTATGTACAAGTAATCTTTCATCCATGTTGAGGTTGTCTTATTCTTGTCTGGTGGTTCGAAATAATTTTTTCCCTCTTGAAAGAGACCTTGTCCTCAAATTCATAGTATGGAAATATCATCGAAAATTCCCCAATATTCTCCCAATTTGTGTTTTATGTTGAAATTATTGTCCTTGTACAAAAATCTTAGGTATTGTCTAGATGATGTTGATGAAACTAAATCATGTGGGTATGTGTTTGATGTATTTTGAGATAACAGCGATGTCTTGGGATTATTTTATGAAACCAATTGAGCTACATTAAATTCTATTCATATGTTCTATTACATACAAATTATAGTTGTAGTAGTCAATAGATAACAGAAATTGTAAAGACGTTCCACATGTACATGTATAAATATCGAATAGAGAAAAAGGAGAAGGATCAGCCTTGAAGTTACACAAATCGAGAGTCTCTTAGAGAGATTAAGAGTATGATCAGTTCAAATCATCAAAGCTACAACTGCAAAATATATATACAAGTTAGAAATAGGAAGCTCTAACTAGAGACATACACGAGAGAAAAGAGAGGGAACTTAGCTCTTAGTGAGAATTAAGCATTAAGTGTAGATTCACAAAGAGAGGCGTGTTTGATAAAGTAGGGTTTGTACTTAGGTTATAGAGAAAACAAATGAGGCAAAAGTGAATACTAAAGTAAATAAAGAGCTTAAATACTAAGGGTTTTAAGGGTTAGGCCCTTATAACACAGTGCCAACACTTCTGTAATTGAGATTGATTTTGTTAAAATGCTAAAAATGAAAGTTCAAGAAAAATAAAATCGAATGCAAGTTTTTTATGGCGATTGTTTCATGGCCTTTGCTTTATTTTCATGAAGTTTGGCCTTTGTTCATGTTTTGACATAATTAGAACTTACAAATATTAAAGGTTTAAATTTACAGTTGTCTTTTCTTTCTTTTTTTTTTTTTTTTGGGTCGATAATAGTTTTCAGTTTGTGAAGGCAACAACTTGCTGTAAATGGACAAATATTTATTATACTTCGTTGTGAGCAGAAGAAATATTTGTTACATCTTTTCATCATTCCTTTTTAGTTAACTGCATTTATTTTTTTTACGGTACAGTTTCAACATAAAATGTATAAATATACCTTCTTAGTAAATTTATTTATTTATTTTTAATTGGACTCCTTCACTAATTGCACAAAAAATAAGTTTTATTGAAAATGTGAATAAAGAAAAATACAATTAATTAAAAAAGTATAATGAAAAGGTACAGGTGAAGGTTTTGAAGTCCAATTTAAAAACGAAATAAATATTATTCACCGAAAAGTTACTATCTTTAAATTGTTTATATTGAAAAGGTATGATAATGGGAAAAGCTTCACAAATTATATTACAATATAATTAGAGAAAGTACCATACCTCTTCATTGAATATTAATGGAAATCTTCCATTAAGGTATCATATTCAAAAAGTCATGCCATTCAAAGTAAACATTTTGCCTTTCCTTAATAAAAGTTATATATTGAACTATAAATTCTAACTTATTAAATTTTGAAACTTGGGTTGTAAAATTAGGTAAATTGTAGGAAGAATATTAAATACCACATTATTAGTTTTAGATTCAATATTCTGTTGGTCACAAGATATCCACTTGTCCACTGTAGTAGGATACGCAACAAAATTCCATTAGGGGCAAAGCTGAGATAGGGAATTCAAATATGAACATCTCTCGGCGGCATGATGTTAACTTAGGAATTAATGACAATGCATCTAGTCAAATGACTCAACATCTATCCTAATCAAATGTTACCGTATTGCAAAATATGCAAAACCAAACAGAGCAAAGGACCATGCAAGAGTGAACTATTAATGAGGAACACCCATATCAATATGGAAAATGGATACTACTTCAATCCAAGAGTAATTCAGCTCATTGCAAAGCACGAAGATGCAATATGGACTTAAAGTATAAACATGTTGACCAAATTAATGGCTCAGCAATTAATTACCAACAACCATAACCCCGAAACAGGGTATGTAAGGAGGCTTTTTCTTTCAAAGTGCATGAGTCATCAAGGAAATCAAATTTAATGTCATAAGATGGTCAAAGTAACCATGTTTTGACGATGCTAATGAACTTATAGTCTAGTGGCATTACTCTTAATGGTAGGACATGATTATTCTTTTTCTTCTCAAGCTTTTAGTTTTCCATTAAAACATAGCTTTTCATATCAAATAAATGCTAAAACATTAATATTGTGGTATTTAAATCCCTACATTTGTCGATCTTGTACACTACCTTAAAAAAATATTTCTTAAGAAACTTGCTTGCTCGAAAGCTCATTATGGATTAGAAAATTTCCTTAATATGGAAGCTTAAGATTTATTGTCCGGATGCAAAGCTACCAATTATAACGAAGGATCATCGTTTCTTCTTAATCTTCTTCGAAGATATGTGTTTTCAAACAACTTCCATCTTCATTAAACCAAACACATCCAAGAGTTCACACATCCTATACACTATGTCCTATATCCATATCTATATGGCAAAGAATGTAGCCAACAAACAACTAGATTCAACTCTAGAGGCATAGAAGAGTAGAATACAGTAGCTTCTCACAGAATTTCATTTGGTGTTCACCATAACTATGTGGAACAAGAACTTTCACTAGAATGCTATGATGGAAAGTTTGATGTGTATGTGTCTGATGGTGTTTCAATTAATCATTCAAGATGGAATGGTGGTTCCTAACTTCACATTACTTGCCATGATGCAAGTTGAGCTAAAACAGTCAAATCTGATGTTGTTCCCTAATAATAAGGAAGAATCAGTGGCTTTCTTGCTTACTAATGGAGCTCTTGGTTCACTCTCTTTGAGCTCCAAGGAGGATACACTTTGGGTTTCAATGTCAAATATCACAAAGTGATGATGGTCACTGTAACTCCATATCATCAACTCGTTTTTAAGAGGCCTCTTAGGATTTTAAGGGTCTGTTTAGATTATCTAACTTTTGTATGTATCTGATCTGTATCTATTTCTCATCTATATATTATCTGTGTCTTATTTATTTAATCTTTTTACGAGTAAAAATATATGTTTTCTTTTGTATTTGTGTTCTTGATAAACAGATATTTGAAAAATAACAAAAAAAAAAAGACGGCAAATTGACCAAAAAAATGATGAAACAAATAAACCCTAATTTGCGATATTAAGGGGGGTAAATACTCAATTCAAACAACATGTTATATAGGCAACACTGCATGCAATGCAGCCAAACATAGTAGGATTACTTGAAATCAAAATGCGTGTTGAAGCCTTATTTCACTATGCTCAACATGTTGCTCCCCTGCCAGGTTATTTTGGCCAACTAGCTAATGGAAATAGTGGGGCATGCTTCTTTTGCATAGGATTAATATTATGGAGGGTGTCGTGGATGGTCGATCTTCCCAAGATCTCCATGTAATTATTTAAGTTGGTCAAAAACTCTCCTCCTTAGTGTTTTACGTTAGTCTACACAAGTAGAAATTATAATGAAAGGACTATGCTATGGAATAGACTTGAAGAGTATAGTTTTAGAATTAAAGATTCCCCTTGGTGAATTGTTGGAGATGAAATTATTTACCCAATAGAGAGATAAGGTAGATGGAATTATAATATTCATGTATGTTAGCTTAGAAGCAATGTCTGACAAATTGTGGTATGTCAGATTTAAGGTTTATAGGTCCTCATTTCATTTGGTTGAATAGAAGAGAATTTCCTTCTCTCATTCAATCAAGGCTAGATAAAGTATGGGCAGATTATGGTTGGTGGTTTATATCTTGAAGCAACAGTGAGACATCTTCATAGATAGCCTTCAAATCATTCGCAACTACTTGTACCTACTTTAGCTTGTTTTCCTTTGAAGAAAATATACTATAAAATAATTTTACTTAAATAGAAAATGTATACAGGAGCCTTATTTATAGATAGGACTAACATGGCTGGCAGCAATAAATGATTATCACACCAAACCCCAACTACTTAACTCTATTAACTTGCTATAATGATTCTCTAATATTCCTACACTCCCCCTTTAAGCTAAGGAAGTGATATCCGTCATTCCCAACTTGCATAAAATTTCTACAATATGCTGCGTTGGCAAAGATTTGGTGATGATGCTTGCTTCTTGATTATGAGATGAAACATATTGTACATTGATTCCTCTTTCTTCAATCTTTGACTTTATAAAGTGACGGTCTAATCAAACATGTTTCATGTGCTCATGTTAAATGGGATTTTTTACAACATTCAAGGTTAACTTGCTATCACTATACATAAGAGTGTCTTCAAACTGTACACCTATCTCCATTAATAGCCTTTGTAGCTAAATCACCTCACATATCCCTTAAGCAATTACTCTATATTCAACCTCAACACTATTCCTAGAAACAATAGGTTGTTTCTTACTTCTCCAAGTCACTAAGTTACCCCATATCTTTGTACAATATCCAAATGTTGATTTAAAATAATAGATGTCTCATCCTCAGGTAGCATCTACGAAAGCCTTAATACTTCGATTTTGAGTCTTCTTAATAAAGAGACCCTTTCCTGGAGTTCCCTTAAGATACCTTAATATATGCTTAATACCGTCTAAATGATGCTTAATGGGGCCATGCATGGCTTGATTGACAAGACTTATGGAGTGGGCCAAATCTGGTCTACTTAGGGAAAGATATATCAATCTTCCCACTATTTATTAGTATTGACCCTTGTCTATAGGAGCATCATCCATTATAGCATAACTCTTCCAGTTTTGTGGTAAAGGTGTATTGAGGGGTTTACACCCCAATTTCCTCGTCTCCTTCAAAAGATCTGCTATATATTTTCTTTACCTTTTATAAACCCTTTTTTTTTTTCAATCATGGTCACCTTCATTCCTACAAAGAATCTTAGTTCTCCAAGTTCTTTGGTCTCAAACTCCTTTGTGTTATTTTTTTTCCACTACGCAATCTCTACCATATCATTTCTAATAATAATAATGTCATCGACATACACAATAAGAATGGATTTCAAACCATTTGCTCCCGATTTTATAAACAAAGTATGCTCAAGTTGACGTTGTTGATAACTTAGTATTGTCAAAGTATTACTAAATTTTTTGAACCATGCTCTAAGAGATAGTTTTAAGTCGTATAAGGACTGAGTCAATTTACATACCTTTCCAATGTTAATTTCTAAAGTGAATCTTGGTTGTATTTGAATGTAAATCTCCTCCTCTAGATCACCATTTAAAAAGGCATTCTTAACATCTAACTGATGTAAAGACCAATCCTAATTTACTACAAGTGATAAAATAACTTTGATGGAGTTTAACTTAGCTACCGGAGTAAAAGTTTCTTCATAATCTATCACATGAGTCTATATATAACCCTGAGCTACCAGCTAAGCCTTATATTACTCAATATTACCTTATAACCTATGCTTAATATTGAATGCCCATTTGCTTCCAACCCGCTTCTTTCCCTTAGGCAAATCTACAATCTCCCATGTGTTATTTTGATACATGGCTCTCATCTCTTCTAACATAGCTTCTTTCCACTTTAGATTTCCATGGCTCCTTAGATATTTACAGGTATCTTTTCTTCATCTACTCTTGCTAAACAAGCACTATAGTTAGGAGATAGATTTCATATGTAATATAATTGGTAATAGGATATCTTGCACATACCCTCTTCTCCTTTCTCAAGGCTACTAGAAGATCCAGAGAGTTGTCCTTATGTACTCCATATTTGGAGCTTTCTCCTAGTGAGAATAGACCAGAGGCTTTAAGGGAAGTGACTAGTCATGTAAGGGAATCTTTTATCATCTAGTATATACTTTAACCGCTGGTCTCATTGGAGAATTACCTCAGTTTTAGGAATTTTCTATGGACAAGTCAATAATATCCTCTGGTTGCACAGGATTAGAAGCAGGATGCTCACTAGTAACTTTATCGCTATGATTTAACGACTCAAAAGAACTTTATGATAAAGAAGGGGTTGGTTCAGTTGATTTAGCCTTATGTAGGAATGAAGTTTCAATAGACTACAATGCATCTAATTTCTGTGAGGTACCTATTGACTGATAAGGAATGTGTATGGGATGAATGTTAATGAAAAAAGGGTTATTATCATGATCATGAAAGGACTTCAACTTCCCTCAACTAATAAGCTAAAATAAAGCTGATTTTCAAGAAAGACAAGATCAGATGTGACATAGACCTGCCTTGTAGGAGGATGATAACTTTTATACTTCTTTTGTGTAGTGAATCCCCAATAAAGACACATTTAATTGCCTTGGACTCAAGCTTGTGTTTATTTTGAGAGTTATTCAAAATAAACAAGTACACCTAAACACCTTCGAATGAAGAGAATTTAATAATCGTATACAAGGATATGACAAGAGCTAGGCATTCAAGCTAGGCCTGCGTGCTGTCCCATTTATCCACTTTGAAAAACGGGCTACAATTAATTTTTTTGGATCATTTAAAAGCGAGCCAAATTAGCTAGGCTCGTTAACCCATGGGCTAGCCTATGACAAGCTAAGTCAGCCTATAGGCCAAAACATTAAAAAAAATGGAGGAAAAGTTTAAGAATAATAACATATTAGTGATTATTTATGACATGTTATCAAAGAAGATAGATTGATAAACGCAAAACAAGCATTATAACATTTTTTAAGTATATATTCATTAATTTAAACATAATATGATATCTAATAAATTATTTAAAAAACGTATTTATATATATAAGTAATCAAAATAACAACAAAGTTAATCATTAATATACATAAAACCCTAAAATATATAAATATGCTAATTTTCACATAAACTAAGATCAAAAGAAAAAAAAACTCATTTTAACCAGCAAGCCACCCATTTAGCCTATAGGCAAAGCAGGTTGGGCTTAGGCCTAGAAATTTTGGCCCATTTAATTTGTGGGCCAGCCTGGCTTAACCCGTCAGGCTCTTATGCCTATCTCTAGATATGACTCAAGAAGAACACTAATAAGAGTCCTGAAATTGAGGATATTTTATGGGACACAATTAATAAGATATGCAATAGTTAAATTCTCCCCATAACTTACCAAGGATTGAAGATGTGAACATCATTGATTTAGCAACTTCAAGTAAGTGTCTGTTCTTATGCTCAGCAATTCCATTTTGCTGAGGCGTGTAAGTGTTAGTGATTATATCCTAGGCTAATTACTGGATATTTTCATTTTATATAAATTATTGATACAAAGGAATTTCTATTATATTGTTTGCATGTTTACTTTATAATAGGATCCATGAATAATTTAATTATTCTAGAAGTCCCTATATGCTCATCATTATGGGAATGATAATGAATTAAATTTAGTATGAGTTTTTGTTTGATAGTCATGCGATGTCTATTTGTATGGGGATATAAATCAAACTCATAAGCACATATTAGAGGACTATGTACTAGACTGGCCCACAATGATATCATTACATGGATTAATGTCATAAGTAATTCTTAAAATAACAATGTCAGCATATCCATAGACGTGAAATCATAATAGGTTTCAACATGAAGAACATTATGATTCGACTCAATCAAACACTGTCTTTAACCGGGTAATTATAAAGGTTGAGATTGGGTATAATATAATTCATATAGAGGAAGTCGAGTGATTAAGGTGTGATTTGTCCCTCTTGTTATGGGAAAGATATCCCTGGCCCCTCGATTAGTAAGAATGAGAAATGCATGATCGTGCTCAAATGAATTGATAGTATGATCAATTTCATTTGTTTTATCAATTTACTTGGAATTGAGAAATGATAAGATTAAACGATATAAGGTTAACACTGTTCATGTCTTATGTTCAATCTAGATATCATATAATAAAAGGATGATGACATAAGTTATGGATCAGGTAAAAATCGAATCACCGATCTTCACTTAATTTGGATAAACATAATATCTTACTAGAGGTCGCTTATGTTTTGTTGACAAAAAATGGTTTTGGGTCAATTGCCAACATTAAGTGAACCTACAAGATCACACACAAAAGAATGGAAAAAAAAAAAAGGATCATGGACTAAATTTAAATAAGTCTAGCGAGAATAACAAATTTATTTATTACTAATCTAATTTGTTAAGAATAATTAATAATATATTTTTTGTTAAGAATAATAATAATTCCTATTTGGATTAGGAATTCTTATGTTAACAAATTAATATATAATAATTTTTATACCTAATAAGATTAGCACTAATGTCATTTTTATTTGACATTAGTAAAATAAAGACATAAGAGGTATCTTTTAAGGTAAAAACGAGTGTGTCGTCACATTAGATATAGAAAAAGTATGTAAACCTTAAAAGGAAAACACAAGAGTCGTGAGAAAGTTATTCTAGATTTGACCTAGAAACGTTCTAGATTGCGCTATCATGCGATAGGATCCTTTTAAGAGATGTGTTCATTCGTGTGGATATGGGTAGAGGGATTGTGATTTAAGGACCTATAAATCTGATCTACGATCAATTTAAAGCTTCAAATTAAGGTATAACGAATTTAAAAACACCCTGTTTTGTTTTAATCTAACGAAACACTTAGATACTGGTTTATGTTTTTTTTTTATTCCGCTGCAAAATTATTATAAAATTTTGATTTTATACAAATTTGAAACTCTACAGTAAGAACAAGACAAGACCTTTGATGAACAATACACTGAAATTAAATATTGTCTCAACTCATTTGAAAAATATTCTTTTACATTATTAATGAGAAGAATCTACATACTTGTTAAAAGACATTTGAGATAATTTTAATGAAATTACTGGAATATATAGCAAATGTTAGATTTTTCTCTTAGAAGAAAAAACCCAAACAAACCTGTGAGTGATCATCGATAAAGTGGCAAAACATTTATATCCTATGTAAGTTGATATTCAAGCCAAACCCCAAATGTCACTATGTATTAATTGAAATGGTTTTGGAGGGTTATAAGGCTAAATATGACAATACTCTTCGATAATTTTGCCATCATATAGTGTTCACATTTAAATCATTAAAACTTATAAATTTTTATTTTTAACAAGTGTCGAGACAAACAACCCAAATATAGAAAACTAGGATGGTGACGTTTTTGCCATAGCATAATGTCATACTTGATGGATGCTGATATAAAGACTTAGATTCTAGCTTACCTTAAATTTAGGTCTTTCTCGAAAAAAATAGTAGAGACCATTGATTCCCTTAGCATAGCCAGTCATCCTCTTCGAAGATTGATCTTACATAACACAACTTGTCGAAGAGAAAATTACTTTACACTTCATATCCTTTGCCAACTTACTAATAAATAACAAATTATACTTAAGCTCAAGAACATATAGGGTATTAAACAGTTTTAAATTTTCCAAATAAACTATGCTTTCCCTTATATCACAACATTATCTCCATTAGCAACAAAGGTTCTCCTCAAATTACCACACTAATAAAATAAAACAGATGCAGGGAGTTACACATATGATCACATGCTCTGTGTCAATAATCCAATTTTCACACCCTAAACCCTGAGGAAGAGTCAAACATGTACCTGTTTGAGCCATAACAACAATGGTCGATGGTCCGCTTTTTAGAGGGCTCTTGAGTTTTAATAATTTATAACCTAATATTCTACTCCTAAATTCGGTTTTAACAGGCAAGTGCACCTATCGTTTCAGTAGCGTAGAGTAAACTGTAGGGTCGTCTCCACAGTGAACATTTTCAAGCACTAGTGCTACTCTAATTTTCCTATTATCTAGCAAATTGATTAAGGAATTGATTGGATGAAAGCTTTTTATCTAAAACTAAGATTTATACTAAGTTATATTAACAACACAACACACAAAAACAAAACGCACACAATTATATTTGCTCATTTCCTTAACATGAATTTACAAATATGTTTCTCTAATGTATTACCTGCAAAAATCCATTAAGGAAGTAAATGTTCTTCTAAAAAACATTCACATCTAACAATTAATGTGTCCACCGAAATCTCTTCCTGATTAACGACCACTTGAATGTTGCATTAAGTTAGATTATTTCTGAGTTCTCTAAACAAATGCAAAAAGTTCATTGTGATATCTTTATCACTATGAGCGACTCGCCTAGTAAACAAGATTTATTCAATGGAATCATTTCTCGATGTCTTCCAATGAAATTTGGTCAAGAAGATGTTGCGCTTTCACCACTTCTTGAGATTATTGTAGACATCCAATTTTTGCTCAATTTAAGGCTCAAATTTATGATAAAAATTAGTATTATGTCGAGCTCACAAAAAAAAAGTAAAATATAGAAAAATAAAACAAAGCAAAAATAGCACAAAAGAATCAAAAACAGCAAAAGTAAGATAGGATATAGAAGTAGTAAGAAAAATAAAAAAAAAATGAGAGAAAAATGAGAGTAGTAAAGAAAAGTAAATTTTAAAAAAAAATTATTCGAGCTTGATATAATACATATTTTTGTTATAAATTATTTTTTAAAGTTAATTAAACAATTTTTCAAAAATTTTGTGTTAATTAAATGCAATTTTTAAGAGCCTTAAATATTTCTTATGTCGAACCTAACCAAGCCAAGCACAGGTCATGGGTTCGAACCAGCTTGGAGGCATAAATTTTTGGCCTTTTGTCCTCATATTTTTTGGTTCGAAATCAACCCGACTCATCCACTTTGGATCATGATTTGAATGGATAATCTTTGTTTTTTTATTTTGAGGATAAGGATTCAATTTCGGCATGGGATAGATTAGATTTGTATTAAATGTATGCGAAAATCAAGTCGAACAACCTAATTTTTCAATTGAAAATTGGGAAAATTTTCGAAAATCTGGAAAAATTGAAGAATCATCAATGGCGGCTGATCAAATTCAATGAATATGAACGATTCAATTGATCCTATACAGAGATAGGATCGAATATTCGAGGATTTGATCATCAATTTCATCAGTTATGAACGAATCAAATTCCAATTTTCAGGAAATTGGGAAGTCATTAAATGCAATTCGTAATTGATCATCAATTTCATCAGTTACGAACGAATCAAATTCAATTTTTGGGAAATTGGGAAGTCATTAAATGCAATTCATAACTGATCATCAATTTCATGTTACGAACGAATCAAATTCCAATTTTCGGAAATTGGGAAGTCATTAAATGCAATTCGTAACTGATCATCAATTTCATCAGTTACGAACGAATCAAATTCCAATTTTCAGGAAATTGGGAAGTCATTAATGCAATTCGTAACTGATCATCAATTTCATCAGTTACGAACAAATCAAATTCCAATTTTCTAGTTAAAATTTTTGCGAAAATTTGGGAAGTCATTAAATGCAATTCGTAACTGATCATCAATTTCATCATTACGAACGAGTCAAATTCCAATTTTAGAGTTAAATTTTTTGCGAAAAATTGGAAAACATTAAATACAATTCGTAACTGAATCAGACCATGGATCTATAAATAGGAATGATCCATGAACAAAAGGCACACAACAATTGCAAGGATTACTCAGAGATTCAAAGCATTCGAAAATTTTCGAAGTTAGGATTTAGAGAGAGAAATCACAAATTCGAAGTTTTTTGGATCAAACTCGATAAATTGAGTGTTTAGAGAGCTTTAGGAAGTTGTTCTTAGTGATCTAGTGTTTTTAGATTGCTCAAAGGATCAAGATTTAAGCTCTGCAAATTTTCGAATCTCAACCGTCGACAAACCCAGGAGCCTCGAACACCACCACAGGCGGCCGACGAAGCCTTTGAAGGTCACGCCATCGTCTTCTTCGCCGACCAGGGAAATCCGACCAAAGATCCGACCGAAGTCTGGCCGAGATCGAAGTCCAATCCGCTTTTAGTCGAGGTCCAAGCCGTTGTGATGGTAATCTCATTTCACTGTCATTCCGAACCAATTGCAAGCGATCAATTTGTTCCTGGGGGAAGAAAACAAATTGATTGTCGGTCTCAGTCTACCCGCGCAGTCAATGGTCAACGATCCAACGGTCCAGGTGAGTTTGGATTAAATTTTTCAATCTAAATTATTTTCATATAACATTAAATTAGCTATGAAAATAGTCATCCAAAAGTTTTCAATCAAAATATTTTCATATAATATTAAATTAGCTATGAAAATATTCAATTAAGTTTAATCAAAATTGATTTTTCATGTAGCATTAAATTAGCCATGAATTATCATAAAATGATTTTGGACTTAGAAAAATTGCATTTTCATGAAATGAAAATCAATTGATTAGATCATTGGATCATCAAAAATGGTTTTCACAAAAATTTAAAAATTTAATGAATTTAAAGTGAAAAGAGTTCAAAAATTAAAATTGATCAACAAACTAAAGTTCTTTTCAAAAGAACTACGTTTTGTCTGATCTTGATTAGTGAGTACGTAGGTATCTACGGGGCGACAATAAAAAATGAGAAAATATCTTTTGTTTATCACTTTGATTATTTCTATGAAATTTTTTAGCAATAAAAAATATAAAAAGAAACAAAAAAAAATGTGACTTGTAAATGTCGTTATGTAATATATTATTTGAGTTTTTGAGCATGAAAAGGATAAATTATAAGTTTAAAATTCCAAAAGTGGTAACCATTTGGTTTTAATAGGTTAGCCCCTGAATCCATGATATCTGGTTTTTAAAAAAGTTTGTTTTTTTTTAAATCAAATTTTTTCGCAGACTGGTAGCTAAGTTAGGATCAACCGACCCATTGATCCTAGCTTTTATTTTTTCCCGATTTATATCGGGTAGCGACTCTAAAAAGTTTTCAAAAATTAAAATTTCTTTTAACCCCTAGTCGAGGATTCATGTTAAATGGGTTCGGGTTTAATGTGAATCGGGTTAGGAGAAATGAACCAGATAGTGGGAAAATCCAGGCTCGACAATTATTAATTATATTTACTAGAATTAGATAATTATTCAATGGATTTATTCATGGAATTTACTTTAGCGATCATATTCAGTTAATTCCATGAATAAATCCTATTCCCTACACATACATAATGATAGAACAACAGATAACAATAACAGAAAAATAAACATGACATAAGAGAAAAGAGAGTAGAGCAAAGATGAAACTCCTTTATTGGATTTAGGTGAAGATCTGGAGTCTTACACACAACACATGAACAACATGATTCCTTCGAATTTCTCAAGTTCTTCAGGAAAATTACAACTCATAAACTAATATAAGATTATCAACACATACTATGAACAAATACAATCACTATGAACTCACCCTCTCACTCCTTGTAAGAGAGAGAGGTTTTCCAAAATGTCAAGATCCTCAAATGATACAATAGAATGATGAAATATGTGTATATAATTCTTTATCCTAAGGGGTGCAAGGTATTTATACCCCAATAAAATGCCCATTTGGATATAACCCTTCATGGAAATGTTTCACATATGTTTCCCTTCAAAGAAATTGGTTCAATCTTTAAAAATAAGCAAACAAGGCTGATCACATCCTTCGTCATAGGGGTAATGAAGGGTGTGATCATTTCTAACCAACAAATTTCTCCTCATAACGCCTATGATATGCAAGGAAATGAATTTTTCGTCTTCATCAGCAAATGTTCACACCTATAATCGATCTCGTGATGGTCTCTTATCATCTTTCTTCATCTTGATCGCAGGTGTGTTGGATCCAGTGATCATCACTAATCTCAAATTCCTCCTTGTTAATGCCTATGATTGCTCTTTAATCCTTTTATAAACTTCATAGCTCCTTGATAATGCCCATGATGGCTAGACCTGGCTTGATCATTTGTTTAAATGTGGATAACTTTCATTTGTTTGTTCTAATGTTACCTGAAATGAATATATTACAACTCTAAGTACCAATTCTTAATAAATTCTCTAATTAAGAACTCAATGGTACTTAATATCCTAAGGAAATCATGAATAATTTATGCCTATCAGTGGTATGTTCATTTAACTTACTATGATTTAGCCAGGTTTGATTTAGGATCTGGTGAAGGAGGAAAGTCTGATTGTGAGTAAAATTTGCTACTAAGGTCGACTGTGGCCGTTTTGATTCAGCAACATGAGGAGGCATCATCACCATCCTTTGGCTTTTCTTTGATGATTTGTTCATAATGACCTATCTCTAGCTCTCCTTTTTTCCTTTTATCCCGAGGGATCATCTAAGCTCTGCTACCATGAAGAAAAATATATTATAGAATTATTTCATTTAAATGGAAAACGCATATAAGAGTCCTATTAATAGATAGGACTAACATGGTTAGTAGAAATAAATTATTAACCCACTAACCTCCAAGTACCCTACTACTTAACTCTACTAACTTCCTACAAAAAATCTCTAATATTCCTACATCCTCAAGCTAAAACACAAAGACATTTAGATTTCAACCAATGGTTGCGACATAATGACTTTTAAAATTTGGTGTGCTTTGTATGGCTTCAATCTAATAATTCTTTTGAGGTTGCTATCAAACTTTTTGCAATTGAAGCCAGGCAATGGAGTGAAATGTTTTTCAAATAATTCATAAAAAAGCAAGAAATTTTAAAGGAGTAAGTAAAAATTGAACAGCTTCTTGCTATGCATCTTAATGATCAACTAATCAATAGAGATAGTGAGCTTAACAAGCAGCTAAATGAGTTAATGGACAGGGAAGAGTTGTTATGGAAAGAAAAATTGAGGGCAATAGGCTTGTAGGAGGTGAAATAAACACTAAATATTGTCATAGTTTAGTTTTAGCATGAGTAAGAAAAAACAAATTTCTAGCATTAAAAGATACAGTTGACAACTGGATAAATAATGCATATAAATTATAAAAGCATATTAGGGATGTTTGCCTCGATTACACAATCAAGAGGGGGTGATTTAATTGTGTCTTCCAAAACTTAAAGTTTTTGAATTAATTAAAATTTAAATTCCCCTCATAATTTGACAAATAAATGGATAAAAATAAATAGATAATAGTAAAGTAAGAATGTAAAGAGTTAAAAGATTAGGGATAAGAAGATTGGACAGTGATATATAGAGGTTCTTCCTTATGAGTCAGTCATTTATTCTAGCTCCACATTGAGGATCTAGTTGTCTTTACCAGTTACATTCCACTATATCAACAGAATAATTGACAATATAAATAATCAAAACAAACCAAAACAAACCACTTTAGCAAAATCTCATTGTTGAGCATATCTAGCTACACTAGTTATCTACTCACTACAGTGACAAGAACACTCTTAACTATCTCTCCTAAACTTAAAGGAACAAAATATAGAATCGTAATAGTAAAACTTCTATAAAAGTTTTTGGAGTAGAGAACAAGAGTGTAAATCAAAGGCATTTTCTTGCAATAACTCAGAACTAATTGATTGATGTATTATATTGCTTATGTCAAAGATCTTCTCTTTTTATTCTCCAAGTTCAACAACCAGATAAAAATCTTCTTGGATATCTCTTCGTCGTTATCCTCTTGTGACTTTTTGGATTTTAAAAACCCGTGATATATCTCACTAATCCCATGATTTAAGTACTAGAAACATGCAAAAATCTATCATTATGTTGGTCCCGAATAACGATCAAGAAGGTGGTTGAATTGATTATTACAAATTTTTATCTATAAAAAGTAATCCCCTTTTGGTTTTGAAAATGAGAACAATATATCCAATTAAACAATATAAAAATAAATTGCATAAGTAAAAGAATAGAGAAAAAGAAGATCAGGCGGCAATTTATAGTGGTTCCACCTTGTGCGTCAGTCCACTCTTTTAACTCCAAGCGGGGATCCGTTATCTTACGGGTTTTGTTCCACTATATCTAATAAGTTTAAATTACAAGCTTGTGCAATCTTCTCTGCTCGATTCTCACAGCTATCTTCTAGCTACAACCAATCTACAGAGTCTAAACTTGTAACTAAACTATCAACTAAGAAAGCATTGGCACGTTCCTTCTTTACAAAATAAGATCTTTAAATCAAATAGCTAAAGAATGAATGCTAAATATCAGCTCGCTATTGCAAATATAGAGAAATTATGAAAGATCTCGATGAAGGTAAACTTCTGTAATTTGTTCTGTATTTGCTTATGTATATCTTTTTGGTAAAGGAGCGAGCTTTTTGTTTGCAACGTGAATAGCAGTAGTAATAGGTTCTTGTTGTCTCTCTGGTTTTCTGCGCATATACCCTTCTTCTTCATCAAACACTAAAACTACATGGAAGATAAAATCATACCCACTTTTCTCGACTAAAGATCTGTAGTTCCTTATCTTATTTTGAATTTGAAATTCTACCAATAGCTTTAATGAATAGAACACGTTCTTCTAGTCTTTTGTAATTTTATCTGATTCGAATTTGAATGACTTGAGGCATTGAAATGAAGATAAGGTTTACTTGATTTCGTGATTCATCCAAATCTGATGCTATCTACTTTGAAATTCTCCCATAACATTGTTCTGTATGGAGATATCTGTTGTTGATATCGGTTTCATCATTATCTTATTTTGAAGATAACGTTTATTTCTTTTAATTTCTTAACAAGATCATGAAATAAGATAAGAGATAATCTTGCTTTTGTCATAAATTAATACCGATAATCCCTTTGTCTTGACCTGAATCTTATGAAAATCATATCTAATCTTGTCTTGAATAATTGTTCCCGCTTGTAGAGAGAGAAAGTAAAAATCGTTTAAATCCCCTTTTGGATATAATCCGACTTTAATGGAACAAATAAGTATATTACCCAAATATACTTATTATCTCGGAGTAGGTCTTCATTATACTTATATGAAACATTTGAACAGTAGAAGACTTTGTTGAAGAAGATGAACAGTAACTCTTGTTGTTAAAAAAAATTCCAGAAAAGGTTATAGGAAAAGTTCTGTTTTATGGAAAAATCTTTACACCTTAAAAGTAACCTTCTGGAAAACATTCTATATATCCTTTATTCCTTTGAAAATCCTTTGAGAACATTATGGCTTATCTCAAAACTTATGTATACTTTGTTTATGATAAACAAAGTATGTAACTCATAAAATATAACTCATTTAACTGCTTATCTTGAGCTCATCAAGATTCTTTGAAGTTATGCGGAAGGTTTACCTCAAAATAATATATATATAATATATTGAAAATTATACACATTAAATAAAATCATTAGCTTCTTGAGTTTTTTGTTATCATCAAAACTTTAGTTAATAGAGAATCAAAATATTGAAAATATCTTTAGTTTAAGATATGTTTGCAGCAATTTGAGAAGATATCCTGTAGATTTTAAGTAACCGTCTCAATGGATAAGCCTTGTAAACAAAGGATAAGATGATGTATTCCTTGAACTACTTCCCTTGGATAACTGTCATAACTTTTCATATCTTTATGTGATCTCTTAAAAAAAACTCTAACAAATATCTTGTTATCCTTTGCAAAAACCAACGAAGTAAATTTGCAAGAACAAATCTTCAATCATAGATAATTAATAACTTAAGAGGATAATCCCCATGATATTTAATTGAACATTTGTGGAATGCATCAAGTATATTACCCAAATATACTTGGCAAGTGGAGCTGAGCCTTTATAACCATTAAATATCCAACTTATATGAAATTTCTTGCAAAGTTGGAAAAAGTTCATATAAGAGTCGGATAAAGGGTCCGTGGCAACTGCTATCTATCTCTCATCTTCAACTTTCAAATATAAAACTTTTGGAATAACTTCTGGCTTATAACACTTTTGTGTAGATCAGTTTCTGGAATAATTTCTGAAATAACTTATGCAAGAATTCTATTTTAGTTTTATTTGTAACTTCTATTAAAAGATCTACCCAACAATTCTGCTTATAATGTCAGATATCATAAGTTATGAATAAACTTTTATTGAATTATCCTGTACTCTATAACACACTTATTAAATAGTTTTAACCCTTTTGTTATCATTAAAACTATATATAGATAATTTAACATTCTGCCCCTTTGTTATGATAACAAAATAACTTTAAGATGAATTAATAAACACACATATGTCATATGTCATGTTTATATTATGTTTTTAGATTTGACAAAAAAAAAATAATTTAACAAATAGCAAATAGATAATACTAATAGAAAACAATAAATAAGAACATTTTTTTTACTTTTCTCTTTTCCTCCCTCTTTTGTTATCATCAGTAGGTAAACTCCCCCTCAGAAAATGCTAAAAACTAAAAGCATAAAATATCAAATGTAGAGAATATTTCATTCAGAAAGGGAAATAGAGTCTTTAAGAAGGGAAAAGAAAAATATAGTCTAAACGAAAACATGAAAAGATAATTTCTAGAAAGTTTACGAGAGAATTGGGATTTTGAATTTGAGGAAGATGTAGGTGAACCATCGAGATCAATCACTTGAATACCGAAACTTTGATAATTTGGGAAGACATTTTTGATTAAAAGTTGGATTTCATGTTGAAAGCTTTTGATATATTTGACTATATCAGCCTGATTCTTGTCTAGACCTTTCATCCAGCTAGTTAACAAGTCTCTAGCCTTTTTCAATTGAGAAGTCATTTGATCATAGTTGAAAGCAAAGGTATTGGGGTCCTTTATTGTTGTCTCATTAAAGTTGTTGAAATTTTTCTTCACAATGTTTATTAAATGAAGTACTGTATTTGTATTCTAAACAATAGCAACATTCATTTTATCATTCAAAGCATTATAGATGATCTCTATCTCATGTTCTCCAACTTTGTCTAACATATTGAATTCCTCCTTCAATAGATTCTTAAATATTTCTTTCCCTTCTGATGATAAAACATCCTTCATATTTTCTTTTATTTCTTCTTTCTAGAAACTTCGTAAAAAAAAAAAAAGCCTTTTTAGAACTTCTTTAGATACTTTAAACTTCTTTTTACAGTCCAGTTCTTCAAGATTCACAGTCTTATCTAGATCAACAACATTCTTAGATACTAAACTAGAGTTAGGATTGATGACTGGTGTTTATCTAGATCATTAATAAGTTATGTATTTCCACCTTCATAAAAATTTTCCATATCTTAGACCGTGGGGTTTGAAATTCCTAAAGGTACATTTCTTTAACGGTGCCTTTCGTAAACATAATCAGCACCGTCTAAGGTATACCAAAGACAATCCTTAACATATATAGACATGTGATGAAGGATGTGTTCTCCTAATTTCTTCAATTTCAGGGGTTCTATAGTTCTCATAGAAAATTTCAATTTCTTAAACTTAAACAACTTCATTAATGCATTTCCAAAAGGCATGTGATCTTTGTTTATCCAAATATGGGATATGAACTTACACGCTAAATCTAATTGCTTCTTATTCATCATTGTGTAAATGATTTCAAGAATCTCAATAGACATGGAAGTTAAACTTCCTTTCCTAGGTAAAAGAAAACTTGTAATCATCTTATGTAATATCCTAAGAAGTAATTTGAAATCCATAATATTCACTTCCTTTCCATAGTCCATTACTAATCTACCATTAATACTATAAAACACGTCATCTTTTGAGATATCAACAATTTCTTCGTCATCTTTTACATCAGGTAATCCAAAGCACTTAACAACATCAACCCTTGAGATTTCAAATCCTAGTAAAAACCATTTGAAGAGAAGAACTTGAAATCGATGAAACTAGAATCACAAACCTCTTTCTTTCTTCGTCCAAGGTTGTTTTTCATTGTTTCATTAGGAATGTCCACAACTTCTTCGAACTAGTTTTTCTGTTCTTGACAAGTATCCTTCCACTTTTCGAACTTTAACCTACACTTTCGATTTTAGCCTTTCCTTTTTTATTCAAGTAACTTTATTCGAACCAATCTTCTGATTAAGGTTCTTGGTTCACTTACAGGCGAAACCTTTGCAGCTTTTTCAACTGATACACCAGTCTCAATTTCTTTCTTAAGTGAAGAAACATTTAACTTCTCTGTCTCTCCATTCATTATAGGTTCAAGCTTAAGGTTTTGTTTTGGTTCCATGTTAGGATTAGAAATTAAGAAGGCTTTCTTAGAATCTTGAGAGGATTTAGATGGTTTGTCTTGAATGATTATGGGTTGGTCTGATATTTTTGTTTTGAAGGATTTTTTATGTAAACTTTTAAATCTTTTTGGAGCCATGTTTTTCTCAAAGAAGAAGAATTTAAAGATGTAGACTATTTGCAAGTTTAAAGACAAGTGACCCTTGAACTTAAAATTAAAAAGAGCATCTTTTAAAAATTTTCGAATATATATATATATTAAAGCAATGGGGAGATTCCATGATTAATGATAAAAAAAAGGACAAAAAAAGATAGATTAAAATGGATTATATATTCCTAACTCATTTATGATAAATTCAAATTTTATTTTACCTAACGGTTTAATAAAAATATCTGCTAATTGATTTCTTGTAGAAACATATTCAACACATATATCTGAATTATTTATATGATCTCTTATGAAATGATGTCTAATTTCTATGTGTTTTGATCTAAATGATTAATAGAATTTTTTGTCATATTTATAGCACTTGTGTTATTACATTTGATAGGAATATTTCTATAATTTAAACCATAATCATTCAATTATTGTTTTTTAGATGACCACAAACCAATTTGTCACCTAAGAATTGGAAAGTACTCGATGTACTTTTTTGATTAATTTCACAACTCGCATAATCAACATTTGAGTATCTAATTGAATTAAAATTGTTATTTTTTGAAGACCAGATTCCTAATTTAGCAGTATTTGTTATATATTTGAAATTCTTTTTTAGAGCAAATATATGAGTCTCTGTTGGTGAACTTTGAAATCTTGCACACAATCATATACTATATAATATATCTGGTTGAGATGCAGTCAAATAAAGCAAGGATCTAGTTAAGCTTCTATAAAGTTTTTCACTTACCTTATTTCCAGAGGCATCAAGATCTAACCTAATTAAAGTACACATTGTTGTGATCGCACTTTTTACACTGAAATATGAATTTCTTGATAATTTTTTTGCGTATTTTTTTTTGTGTACAAAAATTCCATTAGAACTTTAGTTTATTTGTGGAACTAAAAAGTAATTAAGTTCTCTCATAAGGGACATCTCAAATTCTATTTGCATTAGCTTAGCAAAATCTCTACAATACCTTTCATTAGTATCACCAAAGATATTGTCATCAACATAGATTTACACAACTAATAAATCTTCATCAAAGTGTTTTAGAAAAAGAGATTTGTCAACTTTTCCACGAGAAAAACCATTTTCAATAAGATACTTACTCAAATGTTCATACTATGTTCATGGAGCTTGTTTTAAACCATACAAAGCCATTTTTAATTTATAGACATAATCTTCTTTAAAAGTATCTTTAAATCCCAGTAGCTGTTCAACATATACTCTTTAATATAACCATTTAGAAAAGTGCTTTTAACATCCATTTGAAATAACATCAAAATTTTTTAACACGCAAAAGCTAAAAGCAATCTAATGGCTTCAAGTCTAGCTATAGGTGCATATGTTTCATCAAAATCCATGCCTTCTTCTTCGGAATATCCTTTTGACTAATCTAGCTTTATTTCTTGCAATATTTCCATCTTCATCTAATTTATTTTTAAGAACTCATTTTGTACAAATTACATATTTATCTTTAGATCTAGGTTCAAGAGTCTAAACTTGATTTCTTTGAAACAAATTTAACTTGTCTTGCATAGTATTTATCAAATTTGCATCTTTTAAAGCTTCATCAACACAAGTAGGTTCAATTTCAGATAGCATAAAAATTATTTTCCATATTGCTATAACTAGATCGAGTTCTAATAATGGATTGAACATTTCTTATTATTAATCCTAGTGGATGAAAAGGCTTATATTCTAAGACTTAGAAGTTTTGGAAGAGGTTTGACAAACTTTCCAAAGTACCTTTTGCTTTAGGAATTTTAGTTTATATTCTCACATTACCTTTTATAATTCTTTTTGCAGTTGGTAGGTTAGTTTTTGATTTGATAGAATTTTCTTCAAAACCTTCTAAAGTCTTGTGAGTTTGCCTTCATCACCATTAACAAGAGAGTTTTCATCATTAGAATGATCCAAATCTTTTTCAACAAACTTAACATTTATAGATTCCTCAATAGTTTTACTGCCATTGTTAAAAACTCTATATGCTTTACTATATAATGAATATCCAAGGAATATAGCCTCATTAACACCTTCATCAAACTTTCCAAGGTATTTATTCATTTTCAAGATCCTTGATGACGGCACCCTAAGATCTATACTACATTAGATAGGTACACTTACCTAGTTCAGTCGTTAGATTTTATTAGGTTTATAAATTTTATAATTTGATAGGATTAGTAGACATGCATCAATCTTCAATCATAGATAATTCATAATTTAATAGGATAATCCCCCATGATATATAATCCAACTTTTGTGGAATGTACCAAATATATTATCCAAATATACTCAACAAGTGGAGTTGGGCCTTCGTAACCATTAAATATCCAACTCATATGATATTTCCTACAAAACTGGAAAAAGTTCGTATAACAATGGGGTAAAAGGTTCTATGGAAACTTCTATCTATCTCTCATCTTTAGCTTTCAAATATAAAACTTTTAGAATAACTTATAGTTTATAATGCTTCTGTATAGATAAGTTCTAGAATAACTTTTGAAATAACTCATGCAAGAATTCTGTTTTACTTTTATCTGAAACTTCTATTGAAATATCTATCTAACAATTATGCTTATAATCTCGAGTATCATAATTTATGAATAAACTTCTGTTGAATTATTCTTTATTCATTAATACACTTATTAAATAATTTTTAACACTCTTGTTATCATCAAAACTATGTCTGGAGAACTTAACAAGAGAGTACTTTGTTAATTTATTTACCTTTTATAAAGAGATAACTAGTAGTGTTAATTATATTCTAGAAACTTTAAGTAAAGGTTATCTATAGAAACTTCACATCTTACTGCCAATAAAGTTTCTAAAAATGAAATTATAAATGCTCTGAACATAGTGGACTCATTAAAGGCTCTTGGGAAAGATGGTCTTCATGCATTGTTTTTTAAAGAGTATTGGCCTCAGGTAGGTCAGTCGGTTTTTTCTTTGACAAATTCAATTTTTCAATCATATGAAATTCCTTCTTTCTTAAATGAGACATTATTAACTATCATACCAAAGAAGATTGGGGCAAATCAAATTTCCCAATTCTGGTTAATTGGTTTATGTAATGTGGCTTACAAGATAACAATAAAAATCTTAGTTATTAGATTAAGGCCTTTTTTAAATGACATCATTTGCCTTATGCAAACAAGTTTATACTAGGTAGAAAATCATCAGATAACATCATTTTGATGAGAGAAATTGTGCATGCTTTTCATACAAAGAAGGGTTCTTCTGGTTAGATGACTTTAAAAATTGACCTTCATAAAGGTTTTGATAGTTTAGTGTGGGACTTTATTTATTGGATGCTTAATAGTATGGATTTTCTGAATTGGTAGATCAAATTGATCATGAGATGTGTTTCTTCGACCTCTATTGAGATAATGTTGAATAGCACTCTATTACAAACTTTTTGTCCAATAAGGGTGTTTGACATGGTGATCCTCTATCACCTTACCTCTTTATTTTATTCATGGAAATATTAAGTAGATTAATTATGTTTAAGGTAGATGCTAATGAATGGCAACCTATTAAACTCCGTAGTACAAATTTTGTGTTTTCACATATTGTCTTTATTGATGATCTTATTCTTTGTTAAAGCAAATACGGAATCAACTTTAACTATGCAAAGTACTTTGAATCTCTTCACTTCTTAGTCTAGTCTGTTAGCAAATTCTATGAAGTTAATGGTTCTTTTCTCATCAAATGTTAATATTAATTTAAGGAACCAGATATCAACTCTTTTTGAAAATGAAAGAAGTTACTTCTAGGTTTTCCTTTAGGTAAATGGTTAAATCTAAAGATTAAAGATTTTGAGTTTCTCTTAGGTAAGATACAAAAGAAGCTGGATGGATGGAAAAATAAGCAACCAAATATTGCAAGAAGAACAACGTTAATCCAATATGTTCTTGATTTAGTACCAACTTATTACATTTAAGCTTGCACTTTGCCTAAAGAGACTATTACTTTAATCAAAAGGATTACTAAGAACTTTTTCTAGTGAGGTACTTTATTCTCTCCTTTAGTTCATTGGATTAAATGGTGAAAAATTGCAAAGTCTAAGGATTTAGGAAGGCTGGGTACCCATAATTTGACTTTAAGGAATTAGGAATGTGGACACAAAAGAGCACATGAATTTTTATAGGTTCAACTATATAGAATAAAGTCTGTCAACAAAAATACACAAGAAATATTAAGACAAGACTTCTGTCTATTAAATCAAATCATTCACCTTTATGAAAAGAAATTGCATCAAATTTGATTTATATGAGTGAGCAAAGAATAATGTTACTTGGTAATAGGCAAAATATAAATTTTTTTGTTTGATCTTTTAGTAGCAGAGTTCTATGTAGATGAATTTACTTGGGATGAACATAAACTTGAGTTTCAAATTCCAAACCTCATGTTACGGTAATTTGGTCATTGTACATTATTAAATAACACGAATGACCAATATTTATTTCATAATAGTATAAAGGTTGTTCCTAGCCTTGTTGACTTACATAAAGCAACTCAGTTGAGAAATGTTTTTACTAAGGATGTGGTAGACTCTTCTTTTCAATGATTATGGTCTTCTTATTATAGTTCTAAATGTAAATCTTTTATTTGGAGAGCTTTGAATCATGGATTACCAATTGGGAGTCGATTAAACAAAATGTTTAACTCGAATTATGAATATCCAAGATGCTCTTTATAAGATGAAAATGTATTACATGCCTTGAGGGATTGCCTTGAGTTAAGATGCGTGTGGGAAAATTTGGGCATGGAAAGTGTTATTGGTGAGGGGTCTCACTTGAATTTATTTGATTGGATGAGACTAAATGCTACTTTAAAAAATTTAATTTGAAAAATAAGAATGTTTTGCATTCTATCTTATTTGGGTTTGTCGTTTGGATAATTTAAAATGATAGAAATAGTATTGTTCATACAAAATTATCAAGCTCTTATACCTTGCATCAACATATTCAAACTTTGGCAAGTAAGTATTGGCTTATTGTAAAACTAGGAAAATACAATCTTCCTCATCTATTAATATTCTCAAATGGTCTCTAGCTGAAAGGAATTATATTAAACTAAACACAAATGCTTCAGTATCAGCCATGGGGAGGCTACAATAGCTGTTATTTTTAGAGATAATTTGGGTCAATGGATAGCAGGGTTTGCTTGGAAGCTTGGCCACATTTTTGTTCTTGAAGCAGAATTATAGGTAATATATTTTGGTCTTAAAATAGCCAAGTTTTTATCTTTTGATATTATTGAACTAAATTTAAATTCAAGCACTACTGTAAATTTATTAAATGGTAAATCAGGTGACAATCCCAAAGTAAACTTGTTTAATGTTATTTCATCTTGCAAGTCGAAATGTTAGAATTTTAATAAGCTTGTCTCACGTTATCACTTAAGGGAGGCTAATAGTGTTGCTAATAAGATTGCCTCTATGATGCATGGCCAAGAGTAGAGGTCGGCACGGTTCGGACCCGAACCGGAACCGAACCGGAACCGCCGGTTCACGGTTCCACATTTCGTGGAACCGGAACCGGAACCGCCAGAGCCGGGGCCGTTCATGGTTCCAAGGAACCGCCGGTTCTGGCGGTTCCGGTTCCGGTTCCATGAACCGTTTTTTTTTTTTTTTTTTTTTTTTTTTTTTTTTTTTCTGGTGAAAAATATGAAAAAAAACCAAAACCTTACCCCCTACCCTCCCAACAGCAATCCCCACTCCCAGAAACAACCTTAATGTCTTCATTTTCTTTTTTTTTTTTTTTTTTAAATATGTGGCGGTTCCGGACCCGTTGGAACCGCCGGTTCCATCACGTGAACCGCTAGGACCCGCCGGTTCCGGCGGGTCCTTAGACGGTTCGGAACCGTCACCGACGGGGCGGTTCCCGGGTCAGGAACCGCCGGTGACGGTTCGGGGCGGTTCCCGGTTCGGAACCGCCCCTTGATGATGTCTAGCCAAGAGGAGACTTTTGGATTACTTTTATCCCTCCATATTTTGTTTTTTCCATTGCTCAAAGTAATATTAGGCAATGGGATTATCTTAGAATGGCTAACTAATTATATAGACCACTATTGCTTGCTTTTGTTTTTTGATGTTTTTTAATTAATTTCAAGCTTTAATCTCCCGTATATACTATGTTTAAGCATTCACTATAATGAAATTTTAACCACAAAAAAATTCAATATTTGGTAAACCGAGAATATGATATAGATTATAAACTCTACACATCTTGAAGCCTTCCAACTTTTAACTTATAATTGATTTCTTTAATAAATCTAGCATAAATGTATACCTAGGTGAAAGCATCAAGCATGGAAGGTGCCTTCTCATCAAACTCATTAAAAATTCTTATAGTTGTTAAAAATTTTATGCCTCCTTGATTCTCTCTTTGGCAATGCTTTAAATGGTTGAGATTAATAGTAAACCAATGTAAATGTAATTTGTTAGAAAATGATTGAAGGAGGCATCTATTATATAATTGAAAAAAAAAAACTTTTCTATTCCTTTTCTTCTTTTTCTTCTTCTTTTTTCCTAGTATGTTGACACAATGGTTCCAAGTTTCGATATAAACATCTAAGTTTTGAAATCAATTCTATTTTTTTTTTATTTTTAATATGTAATGAAGACACGTTGATGGCTTATAAGTTAATAGAGCCCTTGATCACAAAATTATTTAAGTGTTGATGGAAAAGAGCCAAAATCACACGTAGACCTAGACATGTGCTAGGTCTAACTTGTGAATCGGCCAAGCCAAAAATTGACGGTTCAAAATTAAGACACAGCTATGGCCACGGATCTTGATTAAGCTAGTGATACACTAGGTCCTTGGGTCCAAACAAAAAAAAAAAAAAAAAAAAAAGGCATAAAGGGAAATTTGGAAGAAAAATAAAAAAATTAATGTAAGTAAATAAGAATAAATGTTCAAAATATGCTTTTGTGAATAGGAGAATTATTAACTAGACATTTGATGTGTTGCTTATATAATGATGTGAGACTTGTTTTATCTTGAAAGTATTTTGTAATTTCATATTGCCAACACCACAACTATATACATAAAAGCACATCCTAAATAATTTTTTAAGAAATTTTGTCAAAGACTATAATACTTTTAGGGCCAACCTTTATTCTAAGTTTAAAATTTATTTTTTAACTATAAAAAATTAACGCATAGGTTGGCTTATCATGTCTAAGAACCACCTTGTGAATTGCTGATTCTCAGAACAAGCACATGCCTGCGCCCTGCAAGTCTGGTTTCAAGACCACATATTTTGAACCTATGAACTGGTTGGTTCGGAACAAGCCAGACCGGTTTCAAGCCTGTTTGAACAAGCACATGCCTATGGCTGTTTTGCTCAAGCTTCGGCTCCTGAAAAGGAAATTTTTTAATTTTTTAAAAAAATATATAATATATAATGAAGAGAAAATAATAACAAAACAACTAATATAATTTAGTGGTTAGGTATTTAGTTTCACATCCATGAGATCATGAATTCAATTCCATAATATATTTTACTTTTTTAACATACATTTATAACACTTGCATTCCTTTTTTTTTTTTTTTCTCTCTCTCTTTTTATTTTTTTCACAATAATTTATAGCATTACATTTTTTATTATAAAATTATATTTAACTAAATAAGTTCTTGTAAATTTCTATTTTTCATTTGCATTACTTCACAAATAATAATTATATTATTCCTATAACAGATGCTTTGATCTTATCTCATAAAATATTATTAAATGATACTAATTATATAATATGATTTAGTAACTTTTTTTACCTATAATTAACATTAAGAAAATGGACATAAATTATTAAATAACTATCATATATATATATATTATGATGTATTTTTGCTAAAACAAAACCAATACAAATTTCATCTATTAACTCTTTTTTAATTATTAATTAATTTTCAAGCATTCTTATGAAACACATCAATAATATCAATATAATTGTACTAGCAAGCATATACATATAAAATTCTAATATTAACTTGATTAATTAAGTGTGTTCTTTCAATTGTATAAACTTGCATCCATTTCAAGCTATCTTATTTTTCTATTTACTTACTGGCTTAAGAGTCTATTTACTTGACATAAATAGCTATTTATTCTCATCGTCTACATAAAAAGTTATTACAATGAATTACTATTACGTAAAATGATGAATAGTAATCTATATCCTACATCCATGAATTGTCACTCAATGATTTATTTTTCAACTTTTTTCATAAATACCCCGATCTTAAAATATCACGTTCGTAATTATTGATCCTTTATAATAAAGACAATGGTTATTATAGATATTTTACCTTTTACTCCAATAATTACTTATTTTATTTTTTACACCAAGTGAACGTTGTAATTGTTAGGGTGCAAGTGTGAGAATCCAACATGGGAAATATGGGACTTGTGTGAAGAGTTTATAAGAAAGAAAGACCCATTAACCCACTGCCTTAAGATTTTGGGTTATAGATAGTGTCAAAAGCCCATTTGTGCAATCATTCACAAATCCCATTGGATTTCTCCCCATTGAAGGCATACTCCAATCCCTAACAATTGTTATCAGAGCCAATAGTTCGGGAAATCTCCCATGGTTGGCCCACCATGAAAAGAAGAGCTTTGTGGTATGACTCGTTTATGAAACCCATGGTGAGTTGGTGGGACCACTCACAAAGCGGGTTTAGTGGAGGCAGTTTGACAAGCTTGTTGAGGAGAATATGGCCTGCTCCATTGTGGGGACTCACACTTGAGGGGGAGATTGTTAGGGTACAAGTATGAGAATTCCACATGAAATATGAGACTTGTGTGAAGAGTTTATAAGAAAGAAAGACCCATTAACCATTGTCTTAAGCTTTTGGGTTATAGATGTCAAAAACCATTTATGTAATCTTTCATAAAGCTCATTGGATTTTTCCCCATTGAAGATATACTCCAGCCCCTAGCAATAGAAAGGGGAGAAAACAAGTCTCATATTTCTCATGTGGGTTTCTCACACTTGCATCCTAACAATAACAAAAGGAAATAAACAAAAACAAGTAAACAAATCAACACCAGGATTTACGTGGAAAATCCCAAATCAGGAAAAAACTACGAACTATCGCACAAATTTCTTCTACTATCGAAAATAATAGGATTTCAATAGATCTTTACTAGATAACACTAGTAGATATATAGATCATCACCACAATGGTGGATTTCACAAGAAACAGCCTTTCTGAACGTGGTGGAAGATTGAGTTCAGAATTAATCGATTACTTTGGCTCGGATACAAACCAAAATAATCAATACTCAGATACAAGTATTTTTAGAGGAAAATATAGCTAGTGTATTATATCTCCTTTAGTACAGTCAAGATACTTATATATTAGTATCTGTACATGATTTTAGCATTTTTGCCAGCTCAATGTGTGGAGAATATTTTGTAAATCGTACTGAGAATAACAACTTAACAACCAAAATAACAAAACAAATTGTGCAATTGGACAAATAGCAACGATCCTTGCCATGTAATTCAAATAGGCTAAGGCCCATTAGAAGGGCCTATCCAATATAGCCCAGCCTCTTCTGCCGACCGGCTATTTGCATCCGCATTCCTTATTTCATTTCCAACCCGCACATGCAGAAGACAAGTCTTGTCTTCTTCTTCTTTCACATTCTTGTCTTCTTTGTTATTCACATTTCCAAACCCTAGATTCTCCCTTCCTTCATCATGGTTTACTTCCTCAATTTCATCTGTATAGATCATCCCTAAATCACTTTCTCTCTCTAGAAACTCTCTTTAGGCTTAAGAATGGCTTCTGACTTCTCTCTTGTGAACCCTAAGAACAATAATGAGTATTTATATGTATCAAACAAAAGCTGCATGAATAAAACCAAGGTTGGCTGCATTAAAAAACACAATTCTATAACCACTATGCGCTGGCTGAACGTCGGCGGTATTGGAGCCGGTTGCGCTCCTACTGCTGTCGGCAAATTTTGCAGAATTTCAATACTGGCAAAAATGAATTCAAGGCCGGCAGCGCTCCTGTTTCTGATGCAAGCGTACATCCTTTTTCACAAAAAAATTCTCCTTATTCAGTTTATCTTCTAAGTATATATCATATACTTAGGATATTCTTGATTCAAAGTCATCTAAATATATATAAACATATATTTAGGATTTCTTGTCCTAGATCCATATAAACTGGATCTATAACCTAACAGTAATAGTTATTTCAATCATACTATATTGCTTTTGAATTGAAATTCAATTTCTCTCTTATTTCATACAGTGAAGTGAATGGGTAGTAAGTATTGGAATGCTGTGATGGATAATCTTTTAACACCCATCAACTTTTTTTTTTTTTTTTCTTGAAGGTTAAACAATTTCAAATTGAAAGCTCTGTAAGATCTAATTTATAGAGATCTCTAACAGACAAATATTTGCGGGAACAGTTCTTCCTATGGTTTATATTTTGTAATCATTGTTCACATCATATAGCATCAGATTTTCATGAAAACATGTGTATGAACAAATCAAAGACATGTAAGCCAAATGAAAGCGTGTTAATGAACCTTGAAATCAAACTTTAGGAAGTTTGTGAATTTTTTATTGCATAGTATGATTGCTGGCCATTCATGCGACACTTTCACACCATCAGCGGAATTTTCTGTGTAGCATGTGGTGGATCCATTCTGACTTCAGAAGTGCGTGGTCGTGCTGAAGCCTTTTTCCATAAAATTGACCTTTTTCTTTTAGTGTTTTGTCTTCTTAGAAACCCTCTTTACACTTATCACTATCACAAATACCGTGGGACGTCTTTCATATCAGCTTCTCTCTCTGTAATTGCATTGCATGTCCAACCCTTTTTTTATTTTTTCTCGGTGCCATTGGCCAAATAAAATAAATAAGTTTATTTTCACAACTTAACTTATTATGTAAAAACAAGTTGCAATGAGAAAAAAGCTCACCTAACTTTAGTGGATGTGACTTTATTTTGTGCCATTTCTATATATTTTCTATAAATGCGTTTAGATTTTTTTTTCTTTTTTCCCTTTATTCATATGGAAACCGCTTAATATATATATAGACTAATCTTTTCTTCTAATAACTACATAAAATTGCATAAAATAAAAATTATAAAGGCAACTAGTGCTTATACTGGAAAGATGTTGATTAAGGAAGATGAAAATTAGAAAATGAAAAATTTTGTTATCTTTAAATAGTTTAAAATTTTGTGTGATGATAAAACTTTCGTTTTCTCTTTTTGCAAAATTATAATAGAAAAATTGAGGCGAAACTTTTATTTTTTATACCAAATTTAGGTATTGAATTTGTTGATGGAGGCGTATGTGCTTTCTGTTTCTTCTTCTTCTTTTTTTTCTTTTTTCTTTTTTTTTTAAATCTTATTTGAATTTTCGAAATGTTGAAAGAAAGACATCAAAAAGAAGTATGGAAAATTTAAATGGTCCTTGGTTTTCCTAATTATGAAAGAGCATTTCATGTTGGAGGATAAGGTGGAACTATCGTGATTTCCATCATTCTTGTCTTCTTCTGCTTTACGATTTCTGCATTATTAAAATTTCGTATCAGAAGTCTTTGTAATTTAAAATTTTCATCATGAACTTGAGCTCATGTTCAACAATAATAGCACTTCGATGCTTTTCTTTTATTTTTTTCCCCTTTCTTAAGGGAGTATTAACTTTATTTATGAAAAGCAATCAGGAGGACTGAAAAGTCAGTCTAAATATCAAGCAATTGGGTTGGAGTTTTAAAACCAAAAATTGCAGTACATTCCTTCTTTGCCTGAGTAGCAACCGAATCGGCACTTGTAATTGCTTTCCTAGATATAAGGCTGAAAAAACAAGATTAAGAAAAAGGTCACAGGTTCAACATCATCAACAATCTCTTTTATTTGCCATGGATAGTTTTGTAATAGTAATCTCAAAAACGCCCTTTAAATCGGTTTTAATGATAATTTTACTCCATTTCCTCTTAGTGCTGTATGGAGCACGTCAATTCAATTTTAATTAAGCAAAGGAAAAATCTCAAATTTAGTATTTGAGTTTTGCACAAAAATTTAAGCCATATCTTAATTTTGAAGTTGTCAATTTAATATCCCAATGATAATTTGTCTCTTCTATGTCAGCAAATAAAGTGAATAATATTAACAAGTAATTTAAATAGGTATTAAATTGATTATTTCAAAGTTTAGATATCAAATTAAATTTTTATATAATTTTTTTTCCTTAAACAAAATGTATTAACTGGATTTTACTTCGTTGAGGTTCTCTACAAGAGGGTTTGAATATTAAGGGCAAATTGCCTATGCATCATTTAAACTTTGGATTAGGCCGTAAATGGGCTTTTTAAGCTCCTAAAGTGTAACTTTATTCACTCAGAGTAGTTGCTATATATGATAACTTAACACCGATTAAAGTTATATACATAATTGAAATATTATCGAAGATGAGTTTAGAAATTTATCCGATTAATCATTTAGTATTAAGCTTGTAATTGATCAAATATTTAAACAAACCTAAGCTACACGTCAACCTAAGCTATAGCTTTGATTTTTAGGTATAGTAGTGAGCAGGGACGTATAAAGATGGGGTTGATAAGGGTTTAGACCCCCAAACTTCGGAAAAAAAATATTGTTATAATATATTTAAAGAGAAAAAAATTTTTTTAATCTTTTTTTATAAAAATAGAAATTCAACCCTCTCAATGATATGATTCTATGTTCATCCCTGTAACGAGAGTAAACTATCGAGTCCATTAATCTTAAAGTCATGTTTGCTAGATCACCCAACTATTATAGAACTGGTGAAATAATTGGAAAAGTTAGTGTAATAAGAATTTTAGTAATCAAATTATAAATTAAGCGACGACCTAGATTTACTTGCTAATCTTAGCCTGTTCAATCGAACCCAGCTATAATATTAATTTAGGTGATTCTTTTGACCCTTCTTAATAGCAAACCAAGAAGATCTAATTAACCTAGCTAGCTTAAACCAATTCTTATACGATGTTTTTTTTTTTTCTAGAGAATGCACCAATTAAATTAAAAAATATATAATTTGGCAAATATAATAGAAGGTATAAGGTAAAAAAGTCTACGCCCAACAAATACTTTTCGTTAAACAATTTTCTTATTTACTCTTATTTATTATGCTGAAAAAAGACCTTTTAAGTAAAAAAATATTTTCCCTTTAATAAAAGAAGATTTCCCACTAAAGAGAATATCATTTTCTTTTAAAGGAAAACGAATTATTTTGAAAAAAGGGAAAGTCAATTTCTAAATTAGTCCATACGAGTGTTTTAACTTTAGGAATATCATATTTATTTGATTTATAGTAATTAATTAATAAATTATATTTTAAAAGTGAAGATAATTCAATGAACAAAAGAAAAATGAAAGCTCATTAAAAAAAATATAAATATTAATTGAAAGTTTGTAAATAAATATCATAAAAAATTATTTTACACTTTTATTTTTAAATAAAATGTTTGACATAATGCACTTATATAGCAACTTACTAATAATAAATTATTTACATATAATGATGTGCCACATTAATTTGATGAGTCAAATATGTGAAATTACCTTACTTTTATAAAGGCAACCAAACACATGAAAACATATTATTTTTCATAAAACATCTTAGGTAAAACAATTTTCCTACAACAAGATTTTTTTTCTTGAAACAAATAGAGATTTAAGTTTCAAATTCAAAAGAAACAAATTAATTTGGCCAAAAAAAAAGAAACAAATTAATTATTTTATAAATAAAATATAAATTACATTTTAACACTCTAAGGACTTACCTGCATCAAGTCACAATATACCACTTTAAAACTAATATATCATAACCGACTACTTTTTTAACTTACCACTTTTCATCCGACCTATAACTTTAAAATCAATTTATTATTTTATGCGTAAAATCTAACGGTGGTCTTGGGATTTCTCCGTAAATCACCAGGACTCCAATTGACCCAGTTGTCTTCCCCCGCGCCCCCGCCCCGCCCCGAACGCATTGCACTCTCTCAACTTTAAGCTTTTCACTTTCCTGATCAACATCACATCTACGTTGATAACATCGAGAAAACCTGAAAGGAGACAACAACTTCGAGGGCAAGACTGGACTCAATAAGAGAAAGGGGTGGGGTCCGTTTCGTGACAAAAATCCGATTTCATAATCCTTACGGGCTATAACCACGTGGGCTGGTCTTCTGTGTATGGTCCGGCCAAGACCAAAACGGCCAACATAAATTCGAAAAGGTATTTTAAAGAAGGTAAATATTTTTTAAAGTGGTTAAAAAAATATTAATATATAAAGAATCATTACTATACTATTAAAAACATATGCTGGCATGATGTACTTTAATAAAGTTATATTTGCCTCTGTTTGTAATACTAAAAAAAGTATTTATTATCTTTCTTATTCACTAAATTGTTAATTTAACACTATTTATGTAATATTGATCCTCTCATTTAACTACTTAAAATATTACATTTTTTTATTTACCTTCAAATATTAGTTTTCTATTATAATTTTCTTTTAGGAAAATATAACCCCATACTGATTACAACATAAAAATTACATTAATAAATAACTTATTAATATCCATAAATGAAATGTCAACCTAAAAGCATTTCCTAACCCATGGCAATATAGGAAATCGAAGTTAACGAGACTTTCTAAAATAATAGTCTGGACTCTGGAGACAGGGGCAGCCGGATAGGGATGTTGGGGTCGGAATGAATGATGGAAAAGGCATCTTTAAGTGAAAATGCCGCGAAGTGCGGCTGCTTACTAAGAACCCTTTGTCGTCTACGATGAGAACAGCTAGCAGGGGACGATGAAGTAAGGGTGGTCGATTTATGTATTATCATGACATGATACTTGAAGTTCAGCTGTCAAAGCCTTGCAGTAACGTCCGGCGATAGTGTTTCGAGTCCTCTACGGCTTTGCATTTGTTTTTTAATGGAAGTCGTAGTCAGCCAGTCCTTGTGAAAGCTGTCTTCCGGACCAAGGATTACATAGTCTTGTACCTGATTGTCTCGTTCGGTTCAACCGCAGTTTAACCTACGATTCAATCCGATTTTATTTATTGGTCATTAACCTTTTATCATGTTTAGAAAATTCTAAAATTGGGTCTGGCGACATTGATTACATCACTTGGCTCATTGGTAAAATTTATCCACACTAAAATGCTAGTTCTTTCCTTTTAGCAACTCTTTACCTTTTTTTTTTTTTCTCCAGTAAGATGAATTTCGTTCAATATCAAAATATTACATCAATCAAATTCATCGATACAAAAAGATCTATTGACAAATGATTCATAGACAAGGGTTTGGAGTATTAAAACCCAATCGGATAAAGTGACACGTTACTTCAAAAGTTAATTTATCCCACCTACGAGATAATACACCAACATGAAGAAAACCATCCTATGGGCAAATAGAAAAAAATCCCATCGTAGGGATGACATAATCCCATGTAGGGATGAAAATAAAAAATAATGATAAATACATGAAATAGAAATTATGGGTCTGTTTGGATGATCTGTTTTTCACTTGTATCTGTATCTTTTTCAAAATGATGTGTAAATATGTCTGATTTGTATATATATTTTATTTATATTTGATCTATTGATGAGAATTCCTACTTTTTTTTATATCTATATCTATTTCTTGATAAATAATTTATTAGAAAAAAAGTTTTAAAAAAGTATCTGTATTTGTCGGAAAAAGCCAAACAAACAGACCTAATTAAACCACTTATTCAAGAGGCCATTGGTAATCCAAAATCCTAACTGTTAGGATCTTTTCATATTCACCAGATCTATTGAAGTAGACATATAAATAGCTTTATGATCAATTGGTGATCGTAGAAATGGTAGAAAAAAGACAGATATGAAAAGTTATATTCAAAAGATAGAAATATGTGGATATTGGAATCAATAACTATGAATTTGTGGTTTTAAGGTGATAAAAGAAGGATAAAGGATTGGAGAGGAGGGGTGGCCACTAGTGAGAACCTTTTTGTGTATCTAGAGAGAGAGATTCATGATTAATAGAAAGAATTAGCAACTCTTTACTTTAATAAACTCTATTTTATCTTTAGATTTTAAAAAAGAATTTCTTAATTTTTTTTAAGTTTTACTAAATCAACATTAATTGATATCAATTAAAAAAATCTAAAAGTAATAATTTTTTCTATATATATCTTTATTTTTAATTTATTGTTAATAGATTAATTAAAAAATTGTAAAGTAATGACAAAATGTCATTGCACATAAAAGAAAAAACAATGTAGCACCAGTTGTTTTGCATAGCACCATGCTTAGGTAAGAAACACCAATTATCTCTAAAACACCAAGTGGCGATCTTTTATATAGGGATGTGGGCTAAGGTCTCATAATAAAGGTGCTCTAAAAAAGGATATTATTATTATTTTAAGGGTTAATGTCACAAATAGTACCATAAAATAGGGTTAATGACATGAATAATACCTGAATTTTTCCAAAAAGAGAAATTGACTATCTATAATTTAAAAAGATCAATTTAATATCTATTTTAACTTTAACATTCGCAAATATTACTTTTCTTAAATCAATTAACTTTGCCTACCTAGTTGTCATCTCAAACCAATCTTAAGACCACACGTGCAATTAGGCCCCTAATTCTAATTCCACATGTGAAAGAAAAGCCTAACGCACAAAATAATACCAAAATTAAAATCCAACCTTGAGTCTAATCCATCAAACCTTCATTGTTTAGCAACACTACTACACCGTCATCATCTTCCTCTTCCATTCCAACCACTTTTTCCCAAACCCTAGAAAAACCCTAGATAGAGAAAGAAGAACTATCCTATTGACGACGAGGTTTTGATGGATCTTTTAATTTGGTATACTATAGGGCTTCGACTAAATGGATTAGGCTTTCCATACCTAAATCGTCTCTCCAATTCACCCTTTAAAAAATTATTCATTAAATGTTGTCAACAATCCAAAGTCAAAAAACACAATTTATTATTTGCTTGATCGTGTACATCATGAAGTCCTATTAGGTAAAAGGTTCAAAGATGGTGATGTGAGGCAATTGGTAGTAGCAGTTGTTGAAGGTTCATAGCTGAGGTAACTTCTGTGGTGGTTTTTGCGAGCGAATTTGGGTTTGGTGATTAGTGAACAAGAAGACTCATTAAAATTCATTATGTGACTGTTTTAGAAAAGTGTTCTTCTAGCCATGATGGTTTGTTGGACATGGATTTGGTTGTTGTAGTAAATAGGTATTTCGGTGGAGTTCGACACAAGAGCTTCTATATCTAATGTTGATGGTGGTGGATTATGTTGCAGGTCTAGCTCGAAGATGCAAATGTGGCTCGGTGGTGTAGGAAATGCACTATATATGTACGAATTTGTGCAATAGCTCTAAGGTGGTGTTTTAGTTTCGTGACTAGGTTAGTCGTGAGTGGCGACTATACAAGTGTCAATTTGAATGCGCTTTTTTTTAATCTTTTTTTTTCTTTTCTAAATAGCTGATTGTTGGTTAGCTGGAGGTAGAAGATTATGGTCTTTTGTTTCTTTATTTTATTTTAAATTTTTGTAAGGGAAATAGAAAAAATAAATTGAGCTTTTTCTTTTTAATCGAACACCATGTGTCGTTCGTTCATTAGAAGGTTTTGCCACATAGATAGGCAGAGCTAACGATATTAGTGTAGATAGTGATTGTGTCCTTAAAAAGTTTTCTTAGGTAGTAAATTGATTTTTTTTTTTTAAGTAGAAATAGTTAATTGCTCTTTTTGGCAAAGTTCAGGTAGTATTCAAGTCATTAACTTGACAAAATATACAATTAAGTACCTAAACTTTAAAATTAATCAATTTAGTACTTAAACTTTAAAGTTGATCAATTTCAAAGTTAATTACATATTTTGCTAAAGTTTAGGTACCAACATTAACTCTTGTTTTTATAAATGATATTGGTAATGGATAATTTAAAAGAAAATTAAACTTTATATGTAATAACTCATGTTTGAATTTAAAAGTTGTTACAAGAATACTTGATAAATTAATAACCTCTCTAAAATAATGCTTTTCTTTTGCTCTCTACTTAACTAGTTTGCAAAATCACTAATTCTGATAAATTAATGAGATAATAATTTATAGGAAAACCCTTATGTAAATTTACAGTCTTGCCAACATCATAAATTACTATTCTTTTTTTTTTTTTAAATTGCAAACATAACTAGGACAATTTAGTAAAACGCGAATATATCATTATTGTTTGTTCTTTCTTGACATTTAAATTTAGATGGATTTCATTTCTAACTTTTCTCATTGCATTCAAAAGCTTTGTGTCATGTTCTTGAATTAAAAAAAAATGTGAAGAGTTGTTGTCGCTATTAATGCTTCCTTTCGCATGATTGGTTCTAAAGGTATTGAATTATCATGTGCTTCATCATCATAAATTAATATTTCTCTAGAATAACAAATACAACAGGCATAATTTAGTAAAATATGAATCTATTTTTTTTTTCAATTTAAATCTAGATGGATTTCAATCTTTAACTTTTCTCATTGAATTCAAAAGCTCCAGTATAATGTTCTCAAATTGCAACAAAAATTGTGAAGAATTATTACCACTATGAGTACTTCCTTTTGTGTGATTGATTCCAAAGGTACTGAATCATTCTTAGTTTCATCATCAATAGGATTTTCAATGACAATAACCATAATTTCTTCTAAATCTTGGGCATTTGAACATTCATCATTTTCACCCAAGTAATCCAATCGGTTACTGACATCCATTTTATTGTGGTAATTAAGATCATTGATCATTTTCTAAAGTTCATGAATGCCTTCTTTAGAAGTGCTTCATTTATGTTTCTTAAGGCAACTTCATTCCCTAAATAAATTTGGAAGAATTGGAAACCATATGTTATTGTCTCTTGTTAAATATTTATCATCTAAGTTGATATTACGAGATTGATGACATCTAAAAGCATTAATATTTTCTGTATTAGATTGTCCTGACTCATAGCCTTCCCATATCTTATGGTAAAATCTCCCCTGATACTGCATCATGACAGTTCTTATTATCCCAGTGTTACATGGGTGGACTTTTTATGTCATGTTAGGTGACAAAAATAAATAAATAAATAAATAAAACAACTCAACATTTTGTAGCCCTTTAATATTTTTTGGATAGGCTAGACAATCATCTACCACCACCAAAATCCTTCTACACTATATTTTTTGGCATAGCTAATTGATAAGTTGTACTTTAACCTTTATTTAAGAAGCATATTTATGTAAAATTGTTGGCAAAAAGGTACTTAATGAGTTTAATTATTGATTTCAGGTTTTTAAGAGTTATTCGTGCTTAAAAGAAGGATTGTGGATGAGTTGGAGCAAGTTTTATTCAAGATAAAGAAAATCAGAAAAGTGCAAACTACATAAGAGGGAACATGACCTAGCTTGTGTGAGGAATAGAAAGTAGTACACAAGTTGTGTATAGACTCATACAAGAAACAGAGAAAGGTATTCTATGTGCCACACGAATAAGAACATAATGTCGTGTTTAGGTTTGTGTAGATCATGATTTGTAGCATAACTAAAGCGTTTTTCTAGAGTACACGAGTGAGTACACAAGTCAAGTTGTGTAGAAACAAGTTTCATATTTTATTGAAGATTTGCATATCCTTTTGAAGAGATATATTCTAGATTTTATTGGATTTACATTATAAGATTAGAAAGCGATGTTTCTAGGGAAAAAAAGTTTAGATTTATGAAGACCAAAGATATAAAAGACTTAAATAAGATTTAAGATAAAAGCATATCTAATGAAAATTTATGAGCAAGATACGAGTTCTACATGCAGAAGAAATCTTACTTAGAGTGAAGATCTAGAGATTTATAAAGATTTGAAGAGATTTCACCATTGTTCTATAAATAAGTGGCTCCTTTTTATTGTAAAAGAGATGTTTTAGATCATGGGTTTTAGTGATCGAAGTTATTTTTATCCTGGTTTTTATTATGTTTCTTTACTCTTTTAGAATTAGTGATTTCATTGTTTTAATTACAGAAGAGTAGATAGTTATTAATTCAGTCTTAGAAGAACCCTACTTATTTATGTAACTAGGATTTGTTAGTTTTTCAATAATATGTTAGTTTCCTTATATTCATCTATGTGTTTTGATTACTACTAAATTGATATTTGCTAGCATATTAATTTTATAATCTAACTTCGTATAGGTTGATTGAGAAATTACTCAAATGACTAGATATTGCACGGATCAACAAAATTGCATACACACCTAAACCATGATTCTTTTGAAGTAGATTTAAGATCTAGGGCTTGGTTTTAATTCTAATAAGAGATTCATTATTTTTTTAATGCGATTTTCTAGATTACTATCAATTGAAAGAGATTTCAACAACTAATATGGGGTTATGGTTTAATAACCTTGAGAAAGATATTAAACGAATAGAGGAATTTTGCAGTTGAAAAAGATAATCTATGTATTGAAACATCATTAGAGGGTAAAAGTTACACAATAAGTAGTAGTAATTCGAATGGTTAGAGTAAGTTGTGAATTTGATATTTTAAGAAAAGTAATCTTGATCTTGATTAATTAGTTATAATGAGTAGTTGATAATAATAATTGAGAAAATTGATATATTTAGGTTAGATAATAGGATTAATGTGATTAATAGTACTTAAAAGAGATATTTGAGGAACGATACTTGATATTTAATATTGCTATATTATAAACTAATTGATATACTTATCATAAAGTGATTGTAGAATAGGGGTAAATATTGGGTTTTTAATTTGGTTGTGAATAATCATCATCACTGCACACTAGTCATCCAAGTTCTATTGTCGACATGAAATTGATAATTCAAGATGTTTATGTTGATACTATTGAAGCAACCTGACTTTGCGTACTTTCTAATAATCCATAAAGGAATTTTTTCTAAGCCATCCACACTGCTAGGGGTATGCGGAGTATGGTTTGGTCCGTTTCACTCCTCTAACTAAATTGAACTATATATTACTGTTCATTTTTCCTTTTAAATTTGAATCTAACCATACAGTTAGGTTTATAACTTTTTTGAATAGAAAAAAAAAAAAAAACAAATGGCTTGGTACGTTTTGGACTATGGTTCGAACCATTTTTTATTCTTAAATTAAAAATACATTCAATTGAAAAACTCCAATTACATATTTCTTTTAACCAATGTAAATATAAACAATAATATTTGAAATTAGTTATTACCTACATATAGCGAGGGAAAGATTTCATCCATCATAAAATTATAATCGTATTGAATTATAATGATATATTAGCCTCAATAAAATAAGAATATACTATCCTAATATGAGTTACAAATTTTAATTTGTCATATATTTCTAATTAACACATTACCAATTATATAAACTAAAAAGTAACTAGCAATAGCAGTGGTTTAATAAGTAAGGAAAAGGGGAAAAAAAAAAGAACAATAATGCTCAAAACACTAGAGGTTAAAATCTAAAAATTATCTTATTTGTAGACTTACCACAACAATCAAAACATGATATGACTATCTAATTCATTCTCATGAATGACACATCTTTAATAAAAAAATTTAAAAATAATTAAATCTTTTATAATAGAACAATAAAACAAAAAAAAAAAATAATATGTTTGAATTTTCTTTAAAATATGTAAAATGGCTTGATTTGGTTCAAGGTCCCAAACTGAACAGCGAACCTTTTACTATTCATCAAACCGAATCGTTAAAAAAAGAACCGAAAATTATGTACAATTTAATTTAGTTTAGTTTAGTTTGGTTTGCGATTTGATCGGTTTTTTTGCACAGCCCTACTCACCGCATCATATAACAATTGTAAGCCTTTTTTTGTCTTGTTTTCTTCTTTCAAGTTGCTTTCTTTGTCCATATTAAAAACATCTTTCATAGGGAGCTGGTCTATTTTTTTTCCTTACGAACTCCAATTTCTTCTCCATGTCAACTCAACCACTCTCTCCAAAATGACGAAGTGACTTCATACTATGTTTTAACTTGAACTTCTCAAGCTAACCTTGAGAAAGGTTGTACTTAGAAGGCTATTGAGGATATAAAAGTTTCATCGTCTTTTTACCTTCTTCAAAATTAGCTTTCTAAAAATATTTACACGAACTTGGTATTAGAGAAACCACTTATAAATAGCGTTTTACATGACTAGAAATTTTATTGGTTTGTGTCACTAAATATCCCATCCTTTTTATAGCAAAAAGGTACTCAGATTATTGCTTCATAGTGTTTGACATTACACCTTAACTAACTTTCAATCCTATGTAAATCTTTTTAAGTGCATGTGATGTGATCTCTCTTATACTCATATAATGCTATATGTACTTAATCGGTCATGGTTCATTTATGAACACCTTTTAAATAAGAAATCATTGTCGGATATGATTTTAAGAATTTTTTTCTATGTCACTTGTATATGAGTTCCCTTTGTCATCATATGTTAAATGTATTGAGTTCTATGACAACGAACTCATAGATACAAGTGACTTGTATTGAACTTTATTTAATTAGTGAATACAATGAATATTGTTTAAGTATTAAAAACATCGCATACCATTTATGTAATAATTTTTATAAATATACATGTACAATGATCTTTTTTAAAATTAATTCACAAAATATGATACATAAGTTAGTGATATATAATAATATCTAAATTTATATTCACTAAATCAAAAAGGCACTCTTTAAATTAATAAATTATTAATTAATTCCTCTTTAAATTAATCAAATTTCATGGTCCTAATATTATTAATATATAGAGATTTTACTATATAATATGAAGGTGAGCGGGTATAGAGGGGTAATGTATGAGGTGTTATTCGTACCCTACCTTGTAAGATATGTGATCAAAGATCTTGTACCAAACCTATCCTATACCATATTGCACCCACCTTGTACCCAGTAAAACCTACAAGATACATGGTACCCTATGGAACTTATAATTTTATTTTTCTTTTTTTTTAAATTTTAATATTGTCGTGGTATATATAGTTTTATGTAACATGAAAAATCACATTGTTTTAAAAATATTTACTTTAGCAAAATTATATTTGGAGTGTGCAAAGAAATTTAAATGTAATTTCTCAATATCATAAATTCTATGATATCCACACTTGTATTTGTGATAGTAGAAATGCTAATATAAAAATTCATTAAAATATTTATATTTTAATTTTATTATCCATGGATAATACATATTGCATAAAATATTTTTTAGATTAAACTATTAAGGGCAGTTAAATGAATGTAGCATTAGTAAAAGCTAAATAGTAAAGAAAATGAAGAAGTATCACTACCTTAAATATTATTTATGTTAATAAAAAAATTAGTCGAAATAAATAATAATATTTTATTGTTAATAACTTAATATCATTTTGTTTAATTTTTATAGGGTAGGTATAGAGCACCTAGGAACTTGTATCCTACTGTTGGTAGAGTACATATTTCAGGATGGATACAAGGTATAGAAAGGTTATATCCGTACCTTACCCTATAAGAGAAGGTTTCGAAAATTTTATAATTAAAACCTACCCACTAACTCTGATTATCCACCTTGAACCTACCCAATTGAGCAAGGTCCGGGTGTATATCAGGTACAACAGGTTACTTGCTTATCCCTAATATAATAAAACTATTTCTTATTAGAATTAATATTTTGCCTCATTTTTCTTACATTTATTCTTTGACCATCAAATGTTAATTAAGATGTCTCTTAAAATAAGAGAAAGGATGAAAATTTAATGAATAAAAGTTTACAAAGTATAATATTGAATAACTAACTTAAATGGCATTTGGTTTGCATAAATTTGTGGGATTGGACAACAAGTCTTAAGAGTATTGAATAAATTTGGTGAAAGATAGTGCTATGTAGAGTATGAGATAAATCCTATTTGCACTGGCCAATGCATATTCAATGGATAACCCAAACCTTTTATAACATTCATACACTGCATTTATGTGTATAAAATAATGGACAATCCACTACGTGTCTATCCCTAAGTAGACACGAGACACGTTAAGGCTTAAAATTTGCTAACGTCCCCATTTGATTACATTTAAGATCATTGACTCCAAATCACACATACAAAGCAAATGTCACCCATATATGATCATAAGAAATCTACTTAGTAACCATATTGATACTACACCAAAACATCAAACAAATATATTTAGAGAGGCTTATACTGGAGTCCATCTATCACACTTTAAACTAGAAACACATAAGTTATATGTCTAGAGCCTAGACCTTAACTAAACACTAGATATGAAAATACTTGTAATAGAATATGTAGACATCGAGAGTCTTTAATTCTAAGGTTCAACCATTAACCACTCATTAATTAAGCGATCCTCACCACTAGCATTATCCCCATAGTTCACAATCATGTTGTATCTAAAAAAACCAAACATGATAGGGGTGCTACCTTAACGTGAAAAAAAAAAAAAGAATGAGTTGGAACCTAGTAAAATTCTCCCATAAAAATACAAGCGTGAGCATAATTAATAAGTTACATACAATCTACTTCTAATACAACAGACAACCAATTATTATCTCCAATTTAAATCCAGCAATCAACACAGAGACAACTTAATATTCTGAAAACACGCGTTATTTATAACACATATATACAGTATTGGGTACTCCCCAACATCTAAGAGTCCACGAGTCAAAGAATCCCTAATTCTACCCATAATCATTTCGGGTGCGACTCTACGAGGGATAGCATCACATTAAGATCATTGGGGTATCGCATTAGCATCATCGATATCCTCAGTCTACCAACCACAACCAAGCATACGTAATGCACAAACTTTATGGTTGAATATTCAATTAAAGATTCTAGCCTCACAAGCACAAGCAACAAATAATATTTTGCTTCATTTTTCTTACATGTTATTCTTTAACCATCAAATGTTAATTAAGACGTCTCTTAAAATAAGAGAAAGGATGAAAATTTAATGAATAAAAGTTTACAAAGTATAATATTGAACAACTAACTTAATTGGCATTTGGTTTGCATAAATTTGTGGGATTAGACAACAAGTCTTAAGAGTATTGAATAAATTTGGTGAAAAATAGTAGTATGTAGAGTATGAGATAAATCCTATTTGCCCTGGCCAATGCATATTCAATGGATAACTCAAACCTTTCATAACATTCATATACTACACTTATGTGTATAAAATTATGGATAGTACAAAAATCCTTATCCCGTATTGTACCGTTCTAAAGATTAGTATCCACTTCCTGAATTACACACAAATAAACCACTTCAAGTCTTCTATACCTCTAAGTTAACTATTGTTACATTCCTATTATATTCATTCTTACCTTACCATCATCTGGGTTCTCAAAGTATTCTTTAATCCCTAAAGAGCAAGGTTAAACTGCCCCTAATCATTTTAGGTAAGAAAAAGATGATTTTTAATAGTGTTATAACATGCATAAACTAGTTCACAAGTTAGTATAGGGTTGGGTATCACTTAGGTGGAGAAAAAATGTTATAAAAAGGTTTACAAGGAGGTATATGGGCAAAATACAGGGGGTTCATGAGGGATCCACAACCTTGTGTTCTTTTCTAGGCAAAATTTATAAATCATCGAGAGGAACACATCCAGGAACACGGGGTTATGTATAAGCCATGTCCTTTCTAAGTTATTTCTTTGTTGAAAACACAGAGAGAGATACGACTTAATACACGTGCTTGTATATTGGTCATGTTTTTTTATGAAAGCACTATTTCATAGAAAGAGAGTTACATGACCTCGTTGTTTTAGGTTTGCCTCTAGGAACATTGTTTTGCAAACTGAGGGGTACAAGGTTGAAAATGTAGTCCCGTGCTTCAATCATGTACTTCTAGAAACCATCTTTTCCACGAAATTTCTTCAAATTTGATCCATTTTCACACCTTTTATCACCACAAATCAACATTCCCTTACTATACTGATGCATGCTAGGCACGAATTTGCAATTTCCCAGACTTTAAGAAAGAACGCAACAAGAATATCAAATTATTGAAAAATTCACAAGCTCTCAAAAGAATCCAAAGAGAAGAATTTTCTCTCAAAGAATTTCAATAATCAAAGTAATCTATCTTTCAATCAAATGCAAAGGACTACATATAATAGCAAAAAAGAAACCTAAAAGATACAAAATAAAAAATGTTTGTCGCACAAACAAAGTTGGCAGCCTAAATAACTACGTTGGTAGCCTTTAATACAAAAGCAAGCAGCTTAGTGGGCAGCCTTAAAAATTTTGTTGTACACTTTTGATACCGGCTGTAGGCCGGTGGTGTTTAATGATAGGATGGCGGCTTTGAGCCGGCCTTGGTTGGTTATACCTATCATGTTGCATTCTCCTTCTAAGTTGCATAAATAACAGTAAATGTCTTCATTTCCGGTTCCAAATCGACGTTGTTAAACTTTGAGTAGTCTTTAATATACTTCTACATAAATCCTTGGAACTCTTCCCAAAGCTTCTTGGCTCTATTTCGAGTAATTATTCCTTTAGGTACTTAAAGTTATTGTGGCAAGCTTGACACAATTGTGTCTTCATCATTCACTCTCTCTTCAAAAGGATTCATCATCGAATCAGCTTCACCTACATCAAAAGGACTTAAAGCTAGATATATTAAATGTAGTACTCACATTGTACTACCTGGCAAGTCAATTTATCGGTGATAAAACAAAATTATTTCTATTTTATGAATGCCAAAATGGACTTTTATTGATCGTTTTATTGATAAATATTATGAATTTGTCACTAAAAAATATTAATTTATGCTTTCAGGTCTTTAAAGAAGATATGTTATAAAAAGAAGGCAAAACCGATCAATAATGCAAAGTTTAGACCAACAAGTGGTTAACACAACAAGGACAGGCCATGTCTTTCAACCATGTAAAAAAAAGCACTGTCAAGGGCTAAATCTTAAGTTTTGAAAAGACACGACAGTGACATGACCTGTCACAAACCGTGTCAATCTAGAAAATTAACTTTTCAAGGGACATTTCTAAGACAAGCCATGTCCCAATTGTGTCAATGGAGAGAAAAAGTTCACAGCTTGTTACACAACTTTGGGATAAGCCATGTCCTAGACGTATCGATTTCCACAGTGAAGAAAATTGCCAGACATGCTTAGTGACACGACCTGTCCCCAAACACGTCAATTCGAAAATGTGTTACTTTTTGAGAAACGGCTTTTTTATTGAATAATAACCCTATTTATTAAAGAAACATCTATTGAGCATTAAAGGGGTGTTACTTTGGAAAGCCAAGAGACTCGTAACTCCCATAACTTCCCATTTTTCCCATAATGAGCATTCAATTTCATTTATGCAAAGATCATATAAAATGAAGATGGAGGGAAGAATCAAGAAAGGAGAGAGACAGAGGCAAGAGAAAACACACTTTTGTGTATTTTCACAACAGCATTTATGCTTGAGCACATCAATCCATCAAGGAAAATTGTTTGTATTACTAAATTTAATTTTTAGATCCTTTCTATTTCTCCTTGTTATTGATTTATATTGTTTTATCTATAGAGGAGTAGTTTAATATTGCTTAGGTATGTGGATCTTGATTGATTTCATGTGATTCTTTGTTCTTGATTTCAAAACATGTTGATTTTATTGTATTCAAGAGCTTGTGCCTAAAGAATGAGTCTAATTAGATGGTGCATCACATTGGATACATGTTTGATTTTTGTTAAAAATAAGACCGGGAGGTTGATTTAATGAATAGATCTAAAGCTATTGATGAGATTGTTCATAATCACCTAAAGATAGGGATGGTGAAATCTTCTATCACTCGTTTTGAAATTCATTAGTTTGGTTTTAAAATGAAGGATTCTTGTTCTTTATGCAAATCTAAGTTGCTAATAGTCAGGAAGAGATTCCGACAGTTTAGCTTAGGTTTAGGTGCTTTCGACTTTGAGAGAAGCCTTAGCATAATTTAGTGAATCCGATGGTTCAGTAATCAACACAACTTTTTAAGAAAATTCTTGAGTCACATGAATAGATCTTAGGTGAAGCATGACCCAAGTAACCTTATGAATTGATTTGTCCTTTTGTATGCTTGTTGTGAAATCTGTGAACATTATACTTAGTTTAGTTTCTATGTATATAAAACCAAATATGATTTTTCGGCTTGATAATAGGAAAAGAGCGAGTAGAAGTACTCATCAACGTTCCCTAAGAATATGACCTAGATCATTTCTCTATGCTACATCTGATGGGTGCGCTTGTCCTATAAGACCATAGTTGAAAGGAAAATGATTTAGAAAATTTATAAATTTTAAACTTGGTCTTTTGAACCTATCAATAGGCATTGTCGTTAATCTTTTCAACCACCCGAAATGGTCCATCTTCTAGAGATTCCAGCTTTGACTTTCTTTGCAATGGGAATCTCTCCTTCCTTAAGTGTACCTACACCCAATCATTAGGTTCAAAAGTAACTTTCTTTCGGCCTTTGTTTGCCTATTGTTTTCCTATTGAGCATATTGCTCGTTCCTCTTTTTAATCCTTTGTCGCTCATGTTCATGCAATTTCTTTATAGTTTTTGCCTTTTTCTTTCGATCCAAACTAGTTCTTTCATTAATTGGCAAAGGCAATAAATCTAAAGGTGTTATTGGATTAAAACTATAAACAACCTCAAATGGAGAAAAACCTATAATAGAATGAACAGTGCGATTATATGTAAACTCAATAAATGCTAGACATTCCTCCCAAGACTTTAAATTCTTTTGAGTCATAGCTTGCAACAAGGTCATCATTGTCCTGTTCACCACTTCAATTTGTCCATCGGTTTGTAGATGACGGGCGATAGAAAACAACGGCTTAGTAGCCAGTTTGCTCCACAAAACTCACTAGAAATGGCGCAAAAAATTGACATCCCTATCACTAATGATGCTTTTAGGAATGCCAAGTAACCTAACAATCTCTTAAAGAACAAGTCAGCAATATGAGATGCATTGTCAGTTTTATAACAAGCAATAAAGTGTGCCATTTTTTAGAATAGATCCACAACTACAAATATGGAATCACAACCTCTCTTAGATTTAAGTAAACCCATAGCAAAATCCATGAAAATATCATTCTAAAGTTTACTAGGAGCAGGTAAAGGGTTATATAAACCATGAGGCATCACCCTAGATTTAGCTTTCTTACAAGTCATACAATGACTATAAATTCTTTCCGCATCCCTTCTCATGTGAGGTTAATAAAAGTGCTCAGTTAAAATCTCTAGAGTTTTTGTCATACCAAAATATCCCATCAAACCTCTCTATGAGACTCCCTAACAAGCAACTCCCTCATAGAACATTAAGGTACACACAATTTTCCCTCTCTAAATAAAAAGTTATCATGACTATAAAATTTGTTAAAAGATCCTTTCCTACAGGCAGCATAAATAGCAGAAAAATCATGATCACCGGAATACAACTCTTTAATATGTTCAAAACTGATGGGCTCGTATCAAACTTTAAAATTTATAAACCCTAATTAAATCCTACGATCGATTATAGACAAGTATACCTATCTAAAGTAGTAAAGGATTAAATTAGGTGCCATCCACAGGGATCTTGAAAACAATTACTAATGTTACCTTTTCTCTACTATTTAGCCTCATCCTTGGAATGAATATTAGCTAAAATTATCAATTACCTAATTACTAAATTAACAAACTCTAGAATCAGTTTTAGTGCTTTTCAATAGATATATTAAATCACAAAACCATACCCTAATCATGTTCCACCCTAAACCGTCAAATCTCATAAAAGAAATATATTGATTAACAAGTATTGATCTTTTGAACTATAGGGATTCAAAATTAAATCAACTACTCCTTCGAGTTAATTGATTCCTAATCTTATAAGAGATAGTAGAGATCTCTCCCTCACCAATGCCTTACAAAATTGCATTAAAGAAATAAAACCTAATCGAATATTAAATCTTTTATGTAGAAACTTGAAGTTTTTCTATCTCTAGATAAAACATGCAAGTTTTCTATTCATGAGGATCTATCTTATCAGATAAAACCTCTTTCTATCTAACAAGAATTAGACAAGTAACAAATCTAGCCATAATTCATTACAAGACAATTATAACACATAAATAGATTCAAGGAAATCAATATTATAAATCAATCATCAATTTAAGCACATGGTTTAGGGTTTCACATAATTAGGGCATGAACAATCTACTCCTCCATGGAGTTTACAATGAAGGAAATAGAAAAAGACAAGAAAGAATTAAGAATAATAAAACCCATTTGTTGTTTTGTGATCTTCAAACGTTAGAGCGGCACTTTTCCCTTAAAGTTCTTCCTTTTTTCTCTCCTAGGTTTCCAAAACATGTCTAAGGATGTATGGAATGTGTAAGGATTCAAAACTGAAAGGATGGGATAGCTATCTATAGTGTTGTAACCGTCTTTGAATGTGCCCTACCCCCTACATGGTCGTACTCGGGGTTGTGCACTCTACGAAGTCTTCATTTTCGCCTCTAGTCATATTTTTTTCTTTAACATAGCCTTCTACACTTGTTGAGTAGCAGCTAGGGTACAATTTGGAAAACTTTCTGGTCACTTTTTAGAGCTCTGCTTCAGCGTCTGCATGGCCATGTTGAAGGTTATGTACAATAGAAAACTAACCTTTTACATTCTTTGTCAAATTTTCTTCTTGTTTTTACTTGAATCATCCTTAAATCTTTGAAATATCTTCCTGAAAACTCGGAAATCAAATATCAATCAATTAAGTATCATTTTCTTGATAAATTCATATGAAATCCATATAAAATCATATACAATAAGTACTAGAAATAAGAGTCTTTTGACACTTCTAAAAAACCTAACAATTTTGTGTTAAGAGTTGAGAGAAGGACATACCTGCACGATAAGGCATTAGCAACCACATTTTCTTTACCTTGTAACAGATAACATAGGGAAAAGTTTCAATGAACTCCATCCAGCGGGCATGCCTTTTGTTCAATTTTCTTTACCCCTTCAAGTGCTTCAGTGATTCATGATCTGTGTGAATCGCTAACTCCTTTGGCTATAGATAATGTTGCCAAGTCTCTAAAGGTCTCACCAGCATATAGAGCTCCTTATCATAATCAAGGTAGCTCAAAGGTGCTCCATTCAACTTTTCACTTTTGTAAGCTATTGGCTTACCCTCCTGCATCAACATAGCTCCAATGCTAATGCAAGAGGCATTGCATTCAATCTCAAAGATCTTGGAAAAATCAGGCAAAGGTAACAATGGCACAGAACATAATTTACCTTTAAGTAAATTAAAAGCTTTTTCTTGTGTCTCTCCCCATTTAAAGCCAACAGACTTCTTCACAATCTCAGTTAATGGTGCTGTTAGTGTACTAAAATCTTTCAAAAAGCACCTATAAAAACTAGCAAGCCCATGAAAACTTCTTACCTTAGTGATGCTAGTAGGCGTAGGCCACTCTTTAATTGCCTTAACCTTTTCTTCATCTACTTCTATGCCTCTAGACAAAAAGAACACTTCTTTAGATTAGCATATAAATGCTCTCTTTCCAAAACAGTTAGTACACTCTTTAGATGATTCATCTGCTATTCTAAATTTTTACTATAAATTAAAATATCATCAAATTATACTATAACAAATTTTCCTATAAAAGGACGCATGGCATGGTTCATTAATCTCATGAATGTACTAGGTGTATTAATTAGTCCAAAGGGCATAACTAACAACTCATAAAGCCTTAATTTAGTTTTAAAAGCAGTTTTTCATTTACCCTTTTCTTTCATTCGAATATGATGATAACCACTTTCAAGATTAATTTTTGAAAACAGACAGGAACCATGTAGTTCAACAAGCATCTAACCAAGGGATAGGATGACGAAACTTTACCGTAATTTTGTTAACAGCTTTGCAATCTACATACATTCTCCAGGTTCTGTCTTTCTTAGGCACAAGTAAGACTGAAACAACACAAAGGCTTATGCTCTCACAAACAAATCCCTTTGCTAGTAATTCCTCCACTTGCCTTTGTATCTCTTAGTCTCTTTAGGACTGTTCCTATAGGTAGGACTGTTTAGGATAGAAGCTCCAGGTATGAAGTCAATTTGATTCTCTATGCCTTTAATTGGTGGCAACCCTCCAAATCTCTTTAGGAAATAAATCTTCATATTATTCTAGCAAAAGAGATACAATAAAACAGGAAGAGAAGAGTTAAGATCGTTAGTAAAATCATTGTCTCCTTATACATAAGTACAATCAAGGGCTTTTTCTCACTCACAACATTCCTGGTCTCACTTTTAGTGGCAAAACAATTCAATTGCTTTTTCTTCTGCTCTCTCTTTTTTCTAACCAGCCACTTTGTTTCTTCCTCTATCACTTGTGTATTAGCCTCACTACTCTCTTTTTTCTCTCTTTTTTGCATGGCTCTCAACATCTCATCTTCCTATTTCAACTTCTTTTGATCTTGCGAACTTGTTGTAGTCAAAGGCTTCAAATGGAATGTCTTATCATCCTTTCGTATAATAAATCTATTGAAGGCCTTCATGAATAACATTTCTATTAAATTGCCAATCTGCCAAACAAAATATGACATGCATTCATTGGTACTACATCACACATTATCTCTTCCTTGTAGTTTCCCAAAGCAAACAATAACTTCACTGCTTGTTCACCTTTACCATCCAAAATCGTTCAGCCATTGTAGATTATATGGCCTAAGGTGTTTAGTGTAGGCATTTAAGTAATTCTATTAAATTAGAACTCACCACATTGGCACAACTGCCCCCATCAATAATTAAACTGCAAATCTTTTCTTTCACTACAGAACGAGTATGGAAAATATTTTCCCTTTGCTGGTCAAGTCCGCCTTCATCCACCTGTTTGTGTACTTAAGGTACGTCTAATAACTAATGATAAGTTTGAAGTATCTACCTCCTCATTATCAGTAACATCCTCCAACTCAGGCATATTCATCATCATTTTCTTCACTTGCTAGTGTCTTATATTCATCATTACCCAAAGCAATCATAGCTTTCTCATGAAGGCATTTAGAAGCACTGTCTCTAACACCATTACACTTGAAACAACATAATCCGCTCAAACAAGATTGAGATTCAGGCTTACCTTTGGTTTTATTGGAAGTTTCTTCCTTAGGCATAGCTTGGATTGATTTTACTTTCTTGTTTTCCTTATTCTCCTTCTTCTAGTTCTTCGTCCATGAGGTAAAAGAAGTACCTTCATAACTATGCTTTTCTTTCCTCTTGAGTTGGCTCTCGAATTTCAAGGTCATCTGATACATTTCTTCCAACTCCATATAATGCTGCAATTCTACCTTCTCTGCAATGTTCCTATTCAACCCATTAAAAAATCTAGCCATAATGGCTTCATCATTCTCCTTTACATCAATCTTCATCATGAGTGTCTCTATTTCCATATAATATTCTTTCATGCTCCTACTTCCTTGACTGAGTTCCTGTAACTGACGGTATAGTCCAGTATAGTAATGCGAGGCAAAAACCTTTTTCTCATGATCTACTTCAACTCTCTCCATGTGCTAATTGGCTCCTCTAAATTTTCTTCTATTAAAGATAAGTTGATGCTACCATATGCTAGCATATCCACTAAACTCCACAACAGCCAATTTGACTTTTTCGCTTCCAAAAGTTGTGCAGGCAAAGATCAACTCAATTTTGCGCTCCTACTTCATATAAGCATTTGGGTCACTGTGACCCTGAAAAGTGGAATCTTGAATTTTATAGAATTCAAGTTAGTATCAATTTTCTCATCTCCTCGACCAGTGTAATCCCGTGAGCTACTCTTACCTCTAGCTTAATAGGCTTTCTGTAATCTTGTTCATCATTAGACTCTGGCTTTCCCTTCAAACTCTAATGTTTAAGGCGATCCATTTACACCATCAATCCTTGTAATATCTCTAATATTAGAGCCATATCACTAGTATCTTCCCCCTTCTTTGAGGTGCTTGACATCCTATGATGTTAGGAGATAACTAAAAAGAATAATGAAAATGAAAAGAAATCTCACTACACTCCCTTGCGTATATCATAAGCAAAATATAACACTCAAGCCTTGTGTTACTTAAACTCAAAAATACACTTACCAACTTACCTCTTGATCCTTCGTCTTATGGTTCTTTATCGAACTTATGACCTCAATTCGCGAATTTTCTATCCTGTGTTGTTCCTCCTATGATACTTCAATTCTTGATATATTATATATATATATATAATATATATATCAAGATCGAAATTCTCCAAGTAACAGACAATAGAGATGAATGACAAATCTACTTGTGGTTTTCTTTCTCACAAAACAAATCCTTCAATTAATTTTTTATAGCACTTCTTCTTCTTTTATATTCCTTTTCTCTTCTTTTGATATTCTTTTTCTTTTCTTTTCTTTTCTTTTTTTAACAAGAACCCTAAGAACAAATCAATCAATCAAACTACTTAACAAAAAGATTCAAATCAATAATAGATATGAATGATATGGTTAGGGTTTTGAATTACTACCCTCAAATCGAACTAGATTGTGGTGATTCTTACAAAGTTTTGCTCTAATACCAATTGATGCGTGCTAGGCAAAGATTGCAATTTCGAACTTTAAGAATCGAAGCAGACCTTGACCCGATGAAGTATCTAGAATAGAATCAGGGTAAATTGAACTTGATCCTAGATTTGAGAATTCCATGAACCTTGATATGGATTGATGGAAAGATCTTGACCCATTGGTTGAGTAATCCTAAGAATCTTAATATGAAGATCTCAACGTTGTAAGAAATACCGACCAAGAACCTTGGTATAACGAAGAACGTAATAAGAATATCAAATTCTTGAAGAATTCACAAGCTATTGAAAGAACTAAAAGAAAAAAATTTTCTCTCAAAGGATTTCAATAATCAAAGTAATATGTCTTTCAAACAAATACAAAAGGACTACATATAATAGCAAAAGGGAAACCTAAAAAACAAAAAACAAAACATGTTTGACACATTAACAAAGCTAGCGACCTTTAATACAAAAGTGAGGGGCTTAGTGGGTGGCCTTAAAATATTTGATTTTGTATGCTCTGTACGTCGGTTGTAGACCGACGACTTTTGATTGTAGGTTGGTGGCGTTTAATGGTAGGCTGGTAGCTTTAAGCCGGCCTTGGTCTGGTTTCGGTTGTCAAGTTGCATTCTCCTTCTAGGTTGCATAAATAGTAGTAAATGTCTTCATCGGTTCCAAATCGACGTTGGCGAACTTTGAGTAATCTTTAATAGACTTCTGCACAAATCCTTGGAACTCTTTCTGAAACTTCTTGACTCTATTTCGAGTAATCATTCCTTCAAGTACTTGAAGTTGTTGTGGCAAGCTTGATGCAATTGTGTCTTTATCATATACCAATCACTATAAACTAATTTTCAACCATTGTAGCGCTTAAAAGATTGTAAAACATGTGTGAATTGCATTATCTTTTCAAATTCGTTCTTTCTTCTATCAAATACACTACCTTTTATCTTCATTGTAGAAGATTTTTCTAAAACCCTCCTTTCTTTCAATTTCTTTTTCGGAATATTGCTCTCAACATTAATATGCTCACAAAACCGCACTCATGCATTTATCTTAGTAGGATGACAAAAGGAATTGAAGAAAGATTAAGAGTTACTAGTAAATATATAAACGTTTTCCATAGTGTAGTTTTTCACTTGTAGTATCATAAAAATAATGGTTAACAATAGATAAACTCATGATTACAATCTATTGTTATATCTAGTTAACAATTGAATGGCTTATTAATATGATAACATATATCATTAACGAGATATAAACGCTTACAACCAATTGTCATTATATATTCATTACAAATGGAAGGTCGCTCAATCCATAATTATAACAGAATGTGTACCATAAGTATTTTTTGTTGTAATGAAACTGGCAACAACGTGAATTTTATCTAAACTTCAAATCCAAATTAACAATGTAAAAAATAACTATTTGAAATCTTGAATGTTTTTATTTCTTATATATGAAATTTGAACTTGTTATCTAAACATAAATAATTAAACTTTTGTTCACTTATACCGTCTTATACCTAATAATTTACGGTTATTCTCTTTAACCAATTGCTTTAAATAATTTGTTTAGCAACGCCGGTTGTAACAATTTTGGTAAGGGTAAGTATGATTTTTTTTCTTTTTTCTATAAATAAGTAAAAGAACAGTTAAATGTGATATTTACCAATCACTAATTTAGATATAAAATTTAATAAATAAAATTCGGATAGATAGATAGATATGATATTTCACATTTTAAGCGTAAAATTAGAAAAAAAAAAAAAAGCCTAACATCAATTTATTCTGTCAATATCCCCTTGCAAAGGTGGATACTCATTTGCCAGCAATAATATATACTTAGGTATGTTGTATAGGGTACTCACATGTATTCTGTTCAATTGGGTAAGGTTCGGATGGGTGTTCAAAGTCATTAGGTGTTATAGATTTTCAAAAAAATACACTCATAGGATATGATACAAGTATGAGATCTTTCTACCTTATATTTTCCCTTTGAACCTAAACTTTAGGGTACGTGATCCATGGTATCTTGCCCCAAAATTAAAAATTAAGAAAAAATTAATAACTAAGAATACTCCATTTTTTTATTTTGTAATTACTTTTTATTCAAAGTTATTATTCGTAGAATATCTTCTAGGAATTTTAGTTTGGAAAAAATGTATATTATTTTATTTTAGAAGACCCTTTTTTTTTTTTCAATTTTGGAAAAGATTTTCATTTTATGTCCTTGTACTTTTAAATTATATAGAAGAGTTATTATTTTTTGAGACAAATTAATGCACAAAAGCCTCTAAAGTTATTAATTTTGGAACTTATTATAAGTTCTACTAGTGTTTAATATAGGTTTTAAATTTCACATATAAATGAATTTAGCATATTGCAAATTCGTGATATCGAACAATTATTTTTTTCATTGGTTGTTTCTAGTGAATATATAAAAATAAGATAAATTTACATATTACATAAATCCACATATATTATTATAAATTTGAAATCTAATAAATAAAATAAAAATTTACAAGTTTCACAAGATACCTTGTATTGTATAGGTTTCGTTATCAGAACTACTCCATTGTTATAACCAATATGGGTAAGGTCTATTGATGATTTTAAGGCCTAATCTATCAAACACCACATGGGAAATTAAATAAACATAGCAGATGGCAAATTTAAATAACAAAACACCTTGTTCTACTTTTCCCATGTGTGCAAAATATGCGTCTCCCTAAAGGATTACATACAGGCACTACGCTTAATATCCTTCATATCATAAATTAAAATCTCAACAAACTGCCAATCTTAATTTTAGTACACCTGCATCAGGTTCAATAAGATATGATATTCGAAATTTACTAATTTGATGGATCCTATCTTTGCTCATTTTATTTTATTTTATTATATTTAATTTCCTACCTAATACAATTCCTATCAAAAGCGTTAAGCTTTCATTTGATCAATGTCCCACAAATCTAATAGTAGAACCTATCTTATTAGGCTTAAGCAAGGAATCTAGTCACATATGATTTCATCATTTTCGATTGAATAGGTTTAAATGGGTTCTAATTACAACGCATCATGATGCTAACAAAGGGTAATTTAAATGGCAATTGAAAGTAACGGCAACAATCAATAGTGGTGGTTACTTCCCATTAGCAAATATAAAGACATGAACGTGGGGAAAAATGCTATTCATGTTTTCAACGAAATGTCTTTTATGAATGTGTGTGATTCATGCTATTAATTCTATATGGTCGCACCGGCAGCTTGGAAACGCGTTATTGTAGCCTGTCCTCTATGTACCAAAGGGATTTCATGTCTTCCACTCAACAACCATAAAATGTCCCCAAGTGTGCAATAAAAAGTAGCTCTTTTTCAATTTTCAGACAAATCAAGCATCTTTCACCAACCCAATCATTGGCAAATTTTGGGTACTTAGAAATGCCCTTACTTTCCTTTATAAATGAAAGAGAGCATTAGCCACCAAACGCAAAATATTTAAATCAATTTCAAAGTGGTTTTGGGAATTTGTGCCTCCAACGAAACTATTGACTTCTAGTCTTTTTGGTCTCATCAGTTCGGTAATGGACGACAGACATTGACTTATTTTAATGTTGGTTTTCTTAGACAAACTGTTCTTGTTTTATATGGCTTCCTTTTGTTTTGTTGGATATACAAAGCTACTTTCTTTAAAGAGGAAAAATTGTTTATTCTTTAATTATTTGGTTTCTGATTTTGACCCAACCATGTTGTGGCAGCAGTCCTAATTCCAGCTTTTGCAGATTAAAATACTAGAATTATATGTACCGTCACAACGATCTTTTGGAAAAAAGAGAGCAAAAAAAAAATATATATATATATATATATAAATAAATAAATAAAAGAAACGAAAAAGGTGGAGGTACCTATATTTTAGAGGAAATATACGTACCGTCGGGCGTCGGGAACCAAACAATTTAATTGCTGTCGGCATAAGATCTTCGAAGAAAAGGGTATCAAACTAAGGATGGGCTGGTGTGCTTGTGGGTCACAATTCCGTTTTACCTAAAGCTGGAACCGGCCATAAACCGATCGGTCTAGGTCCGTTTTGCAATGGCGGTTGTGGCTCCACTGTATAGCCAATTTGGCTACTGACCAATATCATACAAGAGACATATTGAACCAACTAAAGGGGAATCTTCAAAATGATAATATGAGTACGAATGCATGTAAGAAAAAGAATAGAAAAAATTGATATCTCAACTGCATGTGCATAACAGTTGATCACACTCGGTAGTATTAGTTATTTCTCTGTAGCTCTAACATTTGCCCCAAGTTACCTAATACTAAGAATTTGTCGAAATGAAAATTAAAGTTAGCCTTGTAAATTTTGGAGGCTAATCTTGTTTGTTGGATTGTTATGAGAATGACGGTTAAGTTGCAGTGATTGTCGATTCGGTTCTCTGGATCATTACTAAGGATTTGGCAGCTTATCTTTATCCAATCTTTTCTTATAGATGTGAGTTTTCTGAAAAAGGTAGATTAGACATGAACTTATATATACGTAGAGGTTGTAAATCTTTTATAAATTAGTTTATATTTAAAGTTATGCAAATGGATTTTGGCCAACAGCCAATCCGCTTTTAAAACATGTTAGGATTAATTTTTTGTTTGCACTTTTAAAATTCACTTACAAGTATTTGGGAAGGATAAGATATTTGTTGCCTATTGTGTGTCAATGTATTTGGGAAAAAGTCTCTTATAAGTGGGCATTGCGGCCTTCTAAATGTGATTAGCAAGTTCATATGATAGAGACAGAGCTATGTCTAGTGCAATCAAGATATTTTAAAGAAATTATCTATTGGACACAATTATGAAATTATTGCTACTGTATGTGGAGGCAATGAACTGGATCATCAATGATTAATATGAAAGATAAATCTTGTATTAGATCATCAATGATTAATATGAAAGATAAATCTTGTATTAGACAATTAGTGTTAGATTTAAAAGCCGGATATTATTGGATATTTTTGAATCTTCATTATGGTGTGGGTTTGTTTGTTTCATCATATATTCTAGTCATTTTGAAATTATATTTTTATCATTTTCAAACAGTTTTTTATCAATAAACAGATATCGGTGAAAAATTGACAGTTTTACTCATAAACAGATCAAATAGATACGATACATATATGATACAGATGTAACACATATAAGTTTCATATATAGATCAAGTATATATACGATACAAATAAAAATCCGATAATTCAAATAAACCCAATGCTAAGGGTGTTTGTTTTACAAATGCTTATATTACCCGGCACTTTTTCACATATAGTAATTGTTCATTTTTTTTTTAGGAAGGAAAATCGAATATGATACTCTTACTTAAAAGATTGAGAATATCACATTACAATTTACAACTACATATATTTATATTTGTACCTACTATGTCCTTGTGAGCATATGTATCGGTAGCACTATCACTCATTTGGCTTTATAACTCTCTACACTTGAGACTCAATTTGAACTATTTAGATAATAAAATTATAAATGCGAAAGGTGGGATTTTAGAGTCCTGTCTATATTTTTTATTAAAAAAAAAAAGACGATAGAGAAAAATGTTTTTTAAATTCCAAGTATTTCAATATTTTTATTTCATTAAGTCAAATCAACGTCGTGTAATTTGTGTGTTTGTCCCATCCATGAGTATTGTGTTGAAACACGACGAGAGAGTAGGCCCACTTGTGTTAAAATGCAAACAGATATTCCATTAACAATCCAATATTGGATTCCGTTAATTAATAACCTGCATTGGATGAGAAAGGCGAAGCCGTAGTCCGATGTTGATGTGAAATTTCTAGATATGGACTTGATAAAATTGAACTCAGAGCATCCCCGATCTTGTCTGCGAGTTCTGCATCTTGTTTTTTGAAGTCCTAGATAATAAATAGACATGTAATCAGGTCTGTTTAAATTGTTAAATTTTTATTTGTATTAAATCTATATTAATTTAGTATTGGTATCAGTTAAGTTTGATCAGGTTATAAGTAAAACTGTCAGTTTTTCATCGGTATTGATTCAGTATATGTTTGACACCAAAATAATATCAAAACGACGAACTAAACAAACCCTAGATAGGCTATCATAGGGTTTCCGACTTCCTTGATCCGTTAAAAGCCGGTTTTAGGATTGAATCTGGATATATAAAAATTCTATAGGGTTATAGGGTCGGATTTTGATTATATAACAAATCCAATGGATACTCGACAATCTGTTATTATAATTTAAAAAAAAATATTACTAAATGAAACAGAAAGGAAATGAGACATAAGGGTGCCACTATCTTTTTTTTTACCTTCCAATGATGTTTTTTTCTTTTATGTCTGTTAGACTAATTACAAATTTTAGAACTTTTTATTAAATTTTATTCAAGTCATGTTTGATGTTGAGATTAATATTATTTGTTATTTATTATATTTTAGTCCCAACATGATATTTAATTTAACAATGTTTTTAAGATATCATATATTGAGAGAAGCAATATATTCATGTGTTTAAATGTTGTATAATGAATGTGGTTTGCAATATTTTCTATTAATTCTACATGCATCTTTTCATTTTTTAATGTATATGAAAATTATGTCGAAAGTATAGGTTTTTCTTAAATTTATTATTAATATTTGAACATAAGTTGAAAAAAATAGAGTTATAGGATTATAAGGTTGTGTTCTGAGTTCTAAATCATACTCTGTAGGACAGGTTTGGGTGCCAATGACATTGTAACCTAGTAGCATTTCCCTAATCTCTTAAGTGAGATATCTCAGGTTTGAATCTCGCCTTCCGTAATAATAGCAAAAAAAAATAAAAAAAAAGAGTTTGTATATATCATGAAAATCCTATAAGGTTATAGAGTTGGGTTTGGTAGACAGTAAAGAGAATCGAGTTATGTTTCGGGTTCATATCATCTATTCAAAACCCACTAACATTCCTAATAATAAGAAAGTCTATAAAACACTTTGTGTTTTGTCCTAAAACGTAAAAAGTAAAGTTTTTTACTTTTTGTATATAATTTTTAATTTTTTAATTTTGTATAAAATTTACAAAAAAACATAAAAAAAGACGCAAAAGCCAAAAGATTTGAAGGTTTATGTTTTTTTTTTTTTCCAAAAGGAAATTAAATCCTTACAAGACTGTTGCGCCATTTTATAAATCTCTTTGAGGTCGTGGGGAATGCGGATGCTCTTACATTGTTGTCGCTTTTTCTCCAGACAACATAACTCAATTCTTCACTGGCTGAACATATACCAAATCTAGGCCACCAAAAAAAAAAAAAAATGTATATATATATATATAGACACACACACACACACCATATCGATGTATAATCGTCCTTTCACAATGCATATATCTGTGTGATTTTGCTCTACCATGCCAGCTAAAATGTAAAACCAGAAGCAAAATCAAGCCATTTCACGATAGATGATTGAAAACTGAAAAATGAGCGTGTAACAACTTTTAATAAGAATTCTGAAACAAGAATCTTCGTCATACCATTAGACAAGAACATACAAATCATCATCGTACAAAACATATATAATATGTAGCAACTTTTTGGCCCCCTCACAATCATACCCAAAACTAAAATCAGCCATAATTAGCCAATGTAATTAGAAAGAGATTGATGAACATAATTATCTTCAAATAATAAATCACCATAAATTTTCACACAAAGTCGCAGCGCCATGCTTTGTTCATCTATTTCCTTACTTTGTTATGTAATGAAACCACTTGATTAAGCAAGAAAATGTTAATGGATGCTATAGGACACTCGTTTAAAAAAAAAAAAAAAAAAAAACCCTTTCATGCTTCTATACATATTCTTTATATGCATTGCGAAGCTTGAAAAGTTTCTTTTCTTTTTTTTTTTTTGAAACCTTTAACCAGTGCACCAGAAATATCCGTTAATAAAGCCCTATTACATATTACTAGGATTTAATAATAATAATAATAATAATACACACCTATATATGTATGAACTATTTCAACAAGAGTAGTACTCCACAAGTTCATCCAAAGACTCAATATGAGCATCGGCATTTTCCAGCATCCAAAGCAAGTGCTCAAACAACACAACCTCACATGCCACAGTGACTGAATTCCCATTGTCATCCATATGATCACGAGCAGAAGACCTTTCCACAAGCTCACGAAAAAGGGGGTGGTCAACTATGTCCGACGTAACTAGATAGCGTCTACGCGACTTCCCGACGTATACCGGGTGGAGGTTGCCAGCGGGCACGGCGGAGGAGTCATCATAGTTGGAGCTGGAGACGGATGTTATGGCGCTAGGACGGTTTTGCTTGGAATTGAATGAGTTGAGCTTTTTCAGGACAGACTTGAGTTTGGTTAATTTGCCCCCTTTGGCCATTGTCACGACTACTAAATGGTTATTAATGACAAATGTAATAACTCAAGACATGAATTGAAGATATGAATTGATGGAATTTGAGTGAGTGTGTTTGGGGGAGGGGGGTTTTGAGAAAGAACATGGAAGGTTGATTTATATAGAGGGAATAGTATAAGTGGATTAAGTGTTGGTGTGGTGGAGTAGAAAAAATTAAATGTGATGTGTTGGTGAATGTGGGTCCATGACCGATATGGTGGATATATGTTGGCAAGTATTATTTCAATATGGTTGGGTTGGTGATGCTTCCATGGGTCAGCTAGTCCATGTCTTGCACAACCCACGTTGGCCACGTAAAACATGCTGCTGTGAATTTCATTTTGAATTAGTTGAAAACTACCAAGTTTCCTTTTTTTTTTTTTTTTTTTGGCCAAATGAAAATCACCAAGTCTCAATCACATCAAATTGCTGGAAGAAAAAATTTATTAAATATTACATACCACGTGTTTTATATAGAATAAACACTAACAATATTTATACTAATAAAAAATTTATTTTTAGAAACAGAAATTCTACGATGGAAAATTAATAAAAAAAGTTATACTTCTCAAAAACAAGATTAGTATCGTGATTTATGTAACAAAAATTAACGTTTAGACACAAAAAACTCGGTTCTCTTCTAGTGCTTATATGTGTATATATGTATGTATGTATATTGTAGTTGTTTAGCAAGCTACCAATTTTACTATTATCCATGCAAAAAATTTTATTAGTACTTGTACACCGTACATGTATATATATAAGTTGCTACTTGCTCAAATTTGATAAAGATTAGATATGGAGAACTTGGGCTTGAATGTTAAGGTGGAGGGCTTGAGGAATAGAAACTCGTTCCAATACAGCTACTCCAATACTTAAGTTGGCAGTCATGATGAGGGACTAGTAAATTATACATGTATAATGAGTTGAATGCAACATTACTGTTCTTATGAAGAGAAAACGAGGTATTTATAGTTGATTGATATTGGTTGCCAGCATTGTGCAATCATAGATGAGTGAATGAGCATAGCAAGTGCCAAGAGGCTTAGTGCACAGGGTCAACAAAAGCATTGGGGGGAGCAGTCAAGTGCCGACTTGGAATAATGAGCACCTAAATGAAGCCTTATGCTTCTGCTAACATGGTCAGGGCTTAAACCAAGGTAATCGATGAACTGAATTTGATTTAGGTGACCTTTATTCCAAATTAGACCATCAACATAATTATATGTGATGTGTAATATTTGATAACCAAATGAATACTTTCTTTTGACCGCTACAAATAAACTTGACATAATATTATTTCAGCGGAAATCATTCTACATATTTCTCTAGTATTTGTTTTTTGAAACACTTTTATCCATGCTCAACTATAAGGTTAAAAATCAATGATATTTGCTATTAAATAGATAATGTAATGAAAAAGTTATAATATAATTACCAAAACAAAAAGGAAAAAAAAAAAGAAAAAGATTGATGAAAAAAGTAATATTATAATGGACCAGCTGACCACCGTTCGTAGGAGCATAGAATCATCCCCACGTAGACCTAAGTTTAGATCCAAAATCAGCCTAATACATGACCAAACCCGGTAGGTGCATTTATTTATTATATTAATAGTTACACCATGTTAAATGCTATGAATGGAAAATAACTTTTTTCTATATTTTTGATGCAAATACTTTGAATTATTAATGTCATTTAATTATATTTTTCAATTGATTTTTTTTCCTTTCCTTTATTTTCTCTTCCTTCCTTATTTATTTTTTAGTTTTGTGCGAATCTAAGTTGGCTATCAAGTTCATGGGTCCAAACCTCTAACTTATCTAAGACTCATCAACCCAACGAGTCTAAACTAAGTGAAGGCTCATGGCCATGAATTTTGGGATGGTTGATAATCGAATCATGAGTAGTAATCAAGTCATATGATCCTCCGATGGTGGTTGATCATACCTTTTAAGGTTTTTTTCCCTATTTTTCTATCATTTAATTATTTTTTTAATTCTATTATTTGTATTGAATTATTATATTGGATTAATATCACAAATGATACATAAACTTTGAAATTGATCAATTTGGTAATTAAAAGAACCTTTCGTATATGCTAATAACATCTCTGTCAAGTTCTTTTATGTATTAAATTGATCAATTTTAAAGTTTTTTAAGTATTAAATTAATTTGTTTCAAAGTTTAGATATATAATTATATATGTTACGTATTATTCGTAACACTATTTCAAATATATTTAATAATATTATTTGACTATTAATTGTTGTTGACCAATTAGAAGGAAACGCATATCATTTCACTGATATCACAAGGAGAGATAAAATATAGTTGTGGAAATTGCAAAGTAGTGTTAGGGGTGAAAGAACATGTATTTTAAGTGAAACTTGCGTAACACTTGGTAAAATTATTATGTTAAATTAACTTTCATGGACGAATCGAATCTGAATCTTGGGACTACGCTGTGTGCTATGTCTCATATTGACGAAGAAGATTTTTATGATTCCATCATAAATTTTGATGGGATCGATCATATTAGTATATAACTGTTCAGATCATATACATCTCGTGATTGAATCACTAAAATAGTTAATATTTTAATTATTATATTTTAATTATGATAGTCCCATCGATGGAACCATAGAAACTTCCGCAAGTAATGATGAAAGACAGCTTTGCATAAGGTAAAAAACACAAATATATAAAATAAGATTTATCCTCATTTAGGACATAATGCTGAGAAAATGAGGAAATATTTTTTTTTCCCCCTTTGTTAGTAAACATTGCATTGAATGCTCTATTGCTGCATCCGATAAAGGTATACAATGATGTGCAAGTTAAATCATTTTAGTTGAGACTTATATTTTCCTAGTTAGTATTTGATTTCATAATTTTTTGTGGTATTAGATGGTATAAAAGTCATTGTACTATATTTGGATTATAAAATATATATAGAATTAAACAAAACTCTTTCAATAGAACTAGATAAAATTTAAATTTTTTATCCCTTATATTTCATAATATAAAAATATTTGAATAAGAGAAAAATATATTTTTTTAATAAGAATTTTGTCCAGTGCTATCTAATATGGGTCTTTTGAGCGTTTCAAATTTTAATTACCAATCGTTGTGTTTTTTCGGGTAGTGTCAAACCAATCGTTGTGTTTTTTCGAACCGTTGGATCTTTTGATTTTCAAAAGACATCTCTTCAACGTACCCGTTAAAAATACAACTTCGTTTTATATATATTTATCTGTTTTAATATTTTTAACTAATTTTACTTTTCCTTTCCTGCCTTGTTCCTCGCTGGGTTATTGCTTCTTCCCTGCTATTCCTGTGTCCTAGATTTTCTAGAGGACTTGTTGAATCCTGGGGGATACGCCATTCTTCATAATATTGGCGAAATATCCTTAAGGACAGTGCCTAGCACGCCTCAAGTATTTTTCCCTTCTCATTTTTTCGGATTTTTCCAACAATCTTAAGGATATTTCCTTATGGCCTCTGATCTACCCCTCCGCCTACTGCCGTCGCTACTGCATCAGTTCATGAAACTGCTTCAAATGGCCCTGTCCCTGTGTTGCCCACTGTTCCATTTGCCAAGCCATTTCCAGATATATCAAAGATCGAAATTTTGATGGAGATAACTTTAAAAGATGGCAAGAACGTATATTCTCTGTTTTGGATATGCACGGTGTTGCGTATGCCCTTACAGATACTAAACCAGTTGATACCACATCCAAACAAATGGAACTATGGGTTCATGCGAACAAGGTATGCCGCCACACTATTATTAGTACCTTATCTAATGAGTTGTTCGATGTCTACTGTTCTTACAAGGATGCAAAAGATATTTGGGAATCTATGGTTGTCAAGTACACGGCTGAAGATGCAGGAAAACAGAAGTTTGTTATTGGAAAGTATTATAGGTGGGAGATGGTTGAGGACAAAGATATCAAAATGCAGATCAATGAGTACCACAAGTTGATAGAAGACCTCAAATCAGAAGGCATTAATTTGCAGGAGGAGTTCGTTGCTGGTTTGCTGATCGAGAAACTACCTCAATCATGGAGTGATTATAAACAACAACTTAAACATAAGCACAAGCAACTTTCCTTGCTGATCTCATCACCCACATCATCATCGAGAACACCAACAGAAAGGAATTCATGGCCGCCAAAGGAAAGGAGATTGCAAGTAAGGCGAATTTGGTGGATTACAAACCGCACAAGCCATATAAAAGGTATGAAAAGAAACATGATTACAAGCCCAGAGCTAGTAATCCCACTTTTAAGAAGCGAGGCAATTGCTTCGTATGTGGCAAACCTGGCCATCATGCACCTCAGTGCAGAAAGAGGATGGGAAGAAATGACAATCCTGCTAAACCAAAGGCAAATTTGGTTCAAGCAGATGATATTATCGCTGCAGTCATTTCTGTGAACATAGTAACCAGTGTGAAAGAATGGGTCATAGATTCTGGTGCTACTAGGCACATTTGTGCAAATAAGGATGCATTCGTGACCTATACAAAAGTTGATGAAGGAGAAGAGTCTGTGCATCTTGGTGATTCTCGAACTACCCAAGTTCTTGGGAAAGGAAAGGTTCTTCTCAAACTCACATCTGGAAAAACTTTGGCTCTGAACGAGGTGTTGCATGTTCCCGACATTAGAACCAATCTGATTTCAGTGGCATTGTTGGGAAAAGTGGGAGTGAAAGTGTCATTTGAGTCTGACAAAGTTGTAATGACAAAAAATAATGTTTTAGTTGGCAAGGGCTATTGTAGTCATGGTTTATTTGTACTCAATGTTTCTGAAGTTATGAATAAAAATGTTTCTTCTTCTGCTTACTTGATTGATTCTTGTGATTTATGGCATGGTAGATTAGGACATGTTAGTTTACCTTATATCAAGAAAATGCAATCCGTTGGATTAATTTCTAATATTAATTCTTTAAGTATGAGTAAATGTGAAATTTGTGCTGAATCTAAACAAGCTAAGAAAACATGTGCATCTGTCTTTAGAGAATCTGAATTACTAAGTTTAATTCACACTGATCTAGGTGATTTAAAGCAAACTATGACTAGAGGAGGTAAAAGATATTATGTAACTTTTATAGATGATTTTTCTAGATATACTAAAGTCTACTTGCTTAGAAATAAAGATGAGGCATTTGACATGTTTTTAATATACAAAGCAGAAGTAGAGAATCAATTAAACAAGAAAATTAAAAGAATTAGATCAGACAGAGGTGGTGAGTATATTTTACTAAATGAATATTGTGAAAAAGAAGGAATAATTCATGAAATAACTCCACCTTATTCTCCAGAATCTAATGGAGTAGCCGAAAGGAAAAATAGGACATTAAAAGAAATGATGAATTGTATGCTTGTAAGTTCTAATGCGCCTGAAAATCTTTGGGGTGAAGCTATATTAACTGCATGTCACTTACAAAATAGATACCTTATAAGAAAACAGGGAAAACACCTTATGAACTTTGGAAAGGTTATTCTCCTAATTTGAAATATTTGAAAGTGTGGGGGTGTCTTGCTAAAGTTATGCTTCCTGATCCTAAGAAAAGAAAATTAGGTTCTAAAACTTCAGATTGTATGTTTATTGGTTATGCTGAACATAGTATAGCATATAGATTTCTTGTATTAAAAAGTGATGTGTTAGATTGCAATACAATTGTTGAGACAAAAAATGCAGAGTTTTTTGAACATGTGTTTCCTTTAAAATCAAAAATTATTCCTAATACATCATCTTCTGAAAATGTCTCTAGAAATATTTGTGAAAATGATGATTTAAGAAGAAGTAAGAGACAAAGAAAAGAAAATTCTTTTGGAAATGATTTTTATACTTATCTTGTTGAAAATGATCCATTAACCTTCTCGGATGCAATTTCCTCGTGTGATGCACCTTTTTGGAAAGAAGCTATTAAAGTTGAAATTGATTCTATTTTACAAAATAAAACATGGGAATTGGTAGATTTACCTCCTGGAGCTAAACCTATTGGTTGTAAATGGATCTTTAAAAGGAAATTAAATCCTGATGGTTCAGTTGATAAGTTTAAAGCTAGATTAGTTGCTAAAGGATTTACTCAAAAGCAAAATATTGATTATTTTGACACTTTTGCTCCTGTAACTAGAATTTCTTCTATTCGAGTTTTGATTGCCTTGGCTTCAATATATAAACTTGTTATTCATCAAATGGATGTAAAAACAGCCTTTCTAAATGGCGATTTAGAGGAAGAAATTTATATGGTACAACCTGAAGGTTGTGTTGTTCCAGGACAAGAAAATAAAGTTTGTAAACTTCTTAAATCATTGTATGGTTTAAAACAAGCTCCTAAACAATGGCATGAAAAATTTGATCAAGTTTTATTAAATGATGGATTCTCTACTGTTGAAGTTGATAAATGTGTTTACATAAAACTTATTAATAATGATTGTGTTATCATATGCCTATATGTAGATGATATGCTTATATTCGGTACCAGTCTTGATATAGTGCTTAAAACTAAATCTTTTCTTGCTTCCAAATTTGATATGAAAGATATGGGTGAAGCAAGTGTTATTTTGGGTGTTAAAATCATAAGGAAGAATGATAGTATTATGTTATCACAAGAACATTATGTTGAGAAACTTCTTAAGAAGTTTGGACACTTTGATGTCAATCCTGTGAGTACCCCTTACGATGCTAATACTCAATTAAAGAAAAATAGAGGTGATATTGTTGCTCAATCTGAGTATGCACAAATAATTGGAAGTCTGATGCATTTAATGAATTTCTCAAGACCTGACATAGCATATGCTGTGTGTAGATTAAGTAGGTATACACATAATCCCGGTTATGATCATTGGACTGCATTGGTCAGATTGATGAAATATCTAGAGGTACTATGAACTATGGTATTCTATATAGTGGATTTCCCGCTGTATTAGAAGGATACAGTGATGCCAACTGGATATCTGATTCAGATGAGACAAAATCCACTAGTGGTTATATATTCACCCTTGGAGGTGGAGCAATTTCATGGAAATCAGCCAAACAGACTATCATAGCTAAGTCTACTATGGAGTCAGAGTTTATTGCTCTGGAATTGGCTGGTAATGAGGCTGAGTGGTTAAGAAACTTCTTAGCAAATATTCCATTAGGTTTAAAACCTACACCATCTGTGTCTATGCACTGTGATTGTCAAGCGGCAATATCTATTGCCAAGAATAAGACCTTCAATGGAAAGAATAGACATATTCGTTTGAGACATGAAGTAGTGAAGCAGCTGCTGAAAGATGGAATTATATCAATAGATTATGTGAAGTCAGAAGTGAACTTGGCCGATCCTCTGACTAAACCTTTGGGGAGAAAATTAATAAATGAAACATCGAGGGGTATGGGACTAAAGCCATGTTGAATTATCAACAATGATGGTAACCCAACCTATGTGATTGGAGATCCCATGAAATAGGTTCATATGGGTAATAACAAGTCGTTGCTTGATCTGTGTAACACTAATAAATGATGTCCCTCCTATGATGTGCATAGTGCTAAACTGCAAAGAATGGGAGGTTGAGTAAAGCTCTTAATCAAATACCATATCCTTTTAAAGGTAGTGTATTCTGCAGTATACGCTTGATGGAATGACCTATATGAGTGTGAAGTGAGGCCGCTTCTATGAGATTGTGGCAAAATCTCTAAAGCACTCATGAATTACCAGGCACGCGCATGGCCTATTAGCGCAAAACCGCGATGAATAGCAGAAAAATGTGGAGTATGATGTGATTAATGAGAATTTTGGCTTACTATAAAATTCTTGGTTCATAGAAGCCTTAAGCTTCACCATTTATTTTGTAAGTTATATCTCATTTTTCTAGGTCTGGTTCATAGTCTTAAGGACACCAGATTCGAGGCATGATACTCATTTGAGAAAACCCAGCATTTCTTTTTATCTCGTTGTCTTTTATCCTTTTGAAATATGTGGGGGATTGTTGTGTATATATATATATTTCAAAAGGAACAAGTCCCACATTCCTTAGATTTTACTCATTGTCCTTGTTTATAAACCTCATTCTCTTAGTGGGCTTGTAAAGAGTTGGTGGAAAGGCATGGGCTCGCGCGCACAAAGGCTAGACCAAGCTAGTGTAAATTCATCGATTTGCCCCCCCCCCCCTGCGCGTGTAGTTATATGTCTTTGCCCGGTTCAAAGGAATATTTTATTTTCGTGTATATTATTATTTTAAATAAAATTAATAATAATAATTAATTAAATCTTATCCGGATATGGGTCTTTTGAGCGTTTCAAATTTTAATTACCAATCGTTGTTTTTTTCGGGTACTGTCAAACCAATCGTTGTGTTTTTTCGAACCGTTGTATCTTTTGATTTTGAAAAGACATCTCTTCAACGTACCCGTTAAAAATACAACTTCGTTTTATATATATTTATCTGTTTTAATATTTTTAACTAATTTTACTTTTCCTTTCCTGCCTTGTTCCTCGCTGGGTTATTGCTTCTTCCCTGCTATTCCTGTGTCCTAGATTTTCTAGAGGACTTGTTGAATCCTGGGGGATACGCCATTCTTCATTAATATTGGCGAAATATCCTTAAGGACAGTGCCTAGCACGCCTCAAGTATTTTTTCCCTTCTCATTTTTTCGGATTTTCAACACACCATTCATTACACCTCTAATTAATGAATAGTTTGTCCATTTTCACTTTTAAAACACTGTCGAGAGTACAAAACTTCATGATAAAATGAAATCTCCAGCGGACCAAGGATAAAAGGTTCCACTACTGATTTTGTTTTAACATGTTGCGATTGTTCTCTTATTAAGAGGAGATTCCATCAACTTTAAAAAATATTTTATGCTCCCATGACGGTTATAATGGGATCGATTGTCCCATCACATTATTGAATAGTTTAGATTTATTTCAATGATCTTCAAATCTTTAAATTTTTTTACACTAAATTTTTTTATAATAAATTTAATAATTAGATTATGCAAATATTCGAAACACGCTTTTTCATGTTACCAAGTTAATAAGAGCAAAATAGGAGAATCACGAAGTACTTCACATGGAAAGAGGGAGGTTGGGTACGACTTACGAGACTTTAGGGACAACACGAAACTCATCCTCACATGGGAGGTGAGATTGGAATTAGGGATTCACTTTAAATGACCGAGTTCTCACCTTCTCACCTTCTCTTCTATTCAATCTTTGTAGAAAATCCAGACTGTATTTTATTGTATTTTCTTTTTGTCCATTTCCTTTCCTTTACAGAGTATGATTTTGGTTCATTAAAATGTATTAAACCCTAAGTACATATAGAACTAATACATATATAAATAGCTTTTTTCTTTCTTAAGCCACAAAAGCTATTACAATTTGGTCATATAAGGTCATTACAATATTTAGCACAGAAAATCAAACTCGATACCTCAAAGATGAGAACATAAACTAAATGCCATTAGACTACAAAGGCAACGACATATAAATAAAAATATTAAGATTTAAAGATCTAACCCAAAAATAGAAATATTATTAGATAAAGATGAGTGATATTAATACTAAAATAATTCCTATATAATTATGGAATGGGACCCATAAGTTCAGATGAAAAAAAAAAGTCCATTGGGATAACAAACATTATAGGAAACAAAAAATATGTAAAAGGAAAATAGGAATTCAATGTGACTTTTATCAATTGATAGAGGAGTGACAAGAGATATTTTGATTCGAATCAAGACTAAAAGATGATAATTGTTGCGCTGTAGAAATGCAAGCAGTACTGGTTATGTTGGGGCGGATTGCTAAAATATAATGGTGACCATCCTAGCCTGGGTTGTAATAAATTAGAAAACCTAAAAGGGGAGAGAGAATCCAGACTGTAGTTTACTCATATTTGATGCCCTATCTCTTATTGTCCAAAATTGAAAATGACTGTTGCTCGTAGGCCACGTTTTACTTGCCTTCACCATGGGACAAGGGTTGGACAGAGGATATCATGTTTCTTCATCTTGTCCTCTAACGGTTAATTTTTGTATATTAGTTTGATATTATTTTAGCATTATTTTTAAATCGAATCAAAGTAAAAAAGAAAAAAAATATTTTTACTTATAAACTGAACTAATATGAATTGATATTGGTCTGATACCGATAGTTACCAATACAGATTTGATACCGATAAAAATCCGACAATCCAAAATAAAAATTTGATTGCTTCAACCTCACTATAGTCGGGTGTGTTTTGATTGAAATGGTATGAGCAGGTATGAAAATATGTAACCACACGGCGCTCTTTTTCCTAAAATTCTATTAAATGAGAGAAATATTGGCTAAAACTTTGAACTGTTGAGGTTGCGTGCTAATTACAATATCCACAAAGATTAATGAATGTAATTTAGACAATCTAAAAGCGTGTCGTGATCTGAAAAGGGGATAAAGATTCAGATAATAAATTATTTAAACATTGACAACTAGATTTTTATCTTTAGCAAATCTATAAAACTTGCATTTGATGATATTGAACTAGACTATTAGTTATATGCATTATACACATGATGTATAAATATCAATCATATTATAACATAGGGTAAGAATAGCGGGTAGTTTTTATATTACCCATATTTTACTATTATAGGTCAAAATATTTTAACACATGGTAAACACATAATAAATAGATGATTCTCATATTTTAATACAAAGCATTCACTAAGAAACTAGGGAAAATTAGTTGTATTACTATACAGACTGAATTATGGGGTTTATTTCTGGGAATGAACATTGCTTCTGAAATGGCATTCTGAAAAACATAATCAATAAAAATTCAAATGCTATTGTTTCAATTTGGATAAATTCTTTAGGTTTCAAATTTATGAATTTAAATTGATCTTTTTTGAAAAATGTTCCAAATGGTTGAGCAGGTAACCTCTTAAGGGAAGTAGTTACAAGGTGGACACGGATCAATTTGGTTCGGTGTCGAAAAACATGTACTACCTATTAAAGCCTCACTCATCACTTTCACCATGCAGTGCCGAAAGACAAGGATGAAGAGTGAGTTTTGTTTGTTCCATCAGACTCTATTTTATATTTATTACTGGTCAAAGCACAACTAGAGGGGTAATGGAGAGGCCAATAGGTATTCACCACAAAACTAAGATAAAAAGATATATTACTAATTAATTGATGGAGCTCTTTCTTTCCTTTATTTTTTTTGGATCGAGGCATTGAGCTACAACCGATATATGGGATTCATTAAAATAAAATTAATCTTTTTCCAAATGATTTTGGTCTACCAAAGTTGCTCAAATTTCTTCTTTTTTTTTTTTTTCTCATTACAAATAAAGAATGGTTATAAATATGGTGCTTCTCACTCAAGAGATCAAGATAATATCTCTAGATTATAAGGTAATTGACCAAAGTTGCTCATGTTTAGTGACATGAATATTGACCTTCCAATATAATTAATCAAATTTAATTCCTCTCATCCATTGACTTGCAATATGGATTTAAAGGGAAAGAAAATGTTGCATCGATGATAATTTCAATTAAATGCTCGGAATTTTAGAGAGAGAAAAAGCTTAGAACAAATTAACTAATGTAATTTATGTTTTCAAGAAAAAGTTCCAAATATTTGTGGAGGGATGCCTCTTCTTGTGTCCAACAAAGGAATTATAGTTGATCATTACTTGGCGAACGAGGCGCAGGTATTAAGTAAGGCTGAAGAATGCATTTTGTTTGTCCCTTCAAGTATTGTACCATGGGTTTGTTTAGATCGTCTGTTTTTTTGTTAGTACTGTATTTATATCATCTCTGCATCTATATCTTATCTATATACTCTATTTACAAGAAAATTTTTTTATTTTTTATCTGTATCTATTTTTAACAAATAATCTGATTGAAATGGATATAAAATAGATACCAAATTGATATCAAACCAACAAACCAAACGCATTATATTTAACAAAAATGTCAAATTTGGTATTTGAACTGTATATCAAAGTTTACTTTAATTGGTTAATTTAATATTCAACTAAACTTTTTGTCACTATTTTTACAATCATCTAATGCCATTTGTTTCATCTGTTGATTTAGAAGAGTACATTATCAATGCTAGATGGTGTAAAGGATGATAGTAAAATTTGGATAAAATACAAAATCATGACTTATATTTTGGTCTATTTACAAACAAATGACTTGACTTTTGATTTTCAATAAATAAATAGCATATGTTTTAGTATTTTTATAAACAAGTGACTTGAGTTTTATTTTTAACAAACATAACTTGTGTTTTGGTATTTTTGTAAATAAGTAACATGGGTTTTGATTTTCAATAAATATATGATAAGTAATTAAGGTAAATTGTATATTTTGTAGACATAAATTATATAGATAATATTAAACTATTAATTTAGAATTGAAATTATATAACTGTTATATAAGAGCTCCAAATATTAAAAAAATTCCAAATATACTATATTAAATTCTGTCAATCGAAAGGAAAAATTTTTCCACACTGACTCCAATTATTTTAAGGATCTATTTAAATAGTCTGATTTTTACCTAATATCTTATTTGTATCTGATTTATATTTATATCTTATTTGTACCTGATATGTTTTATCTGTTTATGAGTAAAAATATATATTTTTTATTTGTATTTGTTTATTAACAAATATATGTTTGAAAACGATAAAAAAAAAAGATGTTAAAACAATATGAAGAAAAGATGAAACAAATCAGACCCTAAAAGAAGTTGGTAGTTCCACAAAAAATGCTAATGGGTGATAAGATAGGAGACAAGGATGCATATAAATTAAATATGATTTTTTTCCATTTATATTTTCAATATTTAGGATATTAAAAACTCTTCATAAAATGATTCTACAAAAATATATCTAATTTTACGTCCAATTATTCTACTATATCATAGCCAAAGGAAAAATGTCACTGAAAGCGACAGACATGTGCAAGGGTCGTGTCACTATAAGTTCCAAGTTAGCCGACCAATCAGTCGAGTAAACTATTTCTTTATTAGTGTGATTAATGGTTGATTCGTCCTTTCTATCTCCCCACCAACTTATACATCAATTAATTAATTGAACATATAGTTCCCCGGATTATTAACCAACCGGTCAGTAGCCTAGCTCAGCTACTTAAATATTCGTATGGACCAAGTAATTAGGGTTTTCTCTCGAAAGATAGTGTTGTTTTTTTATGAGTATATTTTATGCTTGATTACGTGCACTTCTAATCATTAGCTAATGCAACAACCACGTTTGCATACATAAAAAACATCACTTTCCGAAGTCGCAGATAGAATAAATTATCCTCAAGTAGACGAATTATTTAAATAAAATCTTCATTTTTTTCTCTATCCTTTGTTCTTTGGTATGTTGTAAGGAACTATTTATATCCTGAAAGTCTTTACACAATGTGGTTATATTGTTATTAATAAATGAAACATGACAGTTTGTCCATAATTTTTTTCATAATTTTGTCTGTATATTATTACAGTTAGACACTTTACTTTCATACTAAAAAATATCATGTATTTATTAAAATTAACTCACTACAACAAAACTTGATTTGTAGGTAAGGCACGAATGAGCTGAGCCTGGCTGAGCTACTCTTAAGCTACTCGAGCTCAAGTTGCTTTAAGCTCAGCTTAGCTCAAACTTAATTAATAAACGAACTGAGCTCAAATTTAAAATAAAACTTATTTATCTAAACGACTTAAGCTCAAGGTTTGATTTAACCTTGCAAACTAGATCGTGAAAACGTTCACTTGTGTCAGTGAATAAGCTCGTTAAATGGGTAATTACACCAGATCATCCTAATATTTATGGATAAGTTCATTTGACATCCCGACGTTTTGAGTGGTTCAAAAGATGTTCCAACGTTGGGAGAAGTGGTTCAATTGAGGTATCCGTTGACACGTGTCGACAATAAAAACATTTAGTCTAAACTCAGATATTCATCACATTGTGACACATGTTAATGAGAAACCTAAATTGGCCCACTTCTCTAAATATTTGGACTTCTTTCGAATCACTTGAAATGTTGGGACCTCAAATAAACTTATCATCAACCATTGGATCTTTCAATGTAATTTGCCCCTCATTAAATACTCGTTAACAACCTCATGAGCAAACTCACTAGCTAATCTATTGGTTTTATATTTATGATATATTATATACAAATATAAAATTTAAAAAAAAAAGAAAATCCATTTAATATATATTTAATGACTCATATATATTATTTTTATATCCAAAAAAGTGAAAAATAAGTTATCTAAATGAATTGAGCTTGAACTTGAATTTCAAGCTCAATAAGAGCTCGATTAGGCTTAATAAAAAACTCACCTCGGCCTAAGCTTGATTTATAAACAAGATGAGCTCGAGCCTAATACAATGATGATTCACTGTGAATGTTTCTAAAACAATAAGTGCGAATTCTATCAGCAAGTGCATTAGGTAAGATCAAGTAATATAGAGTGAATAGAGTGTCGATCCCACAAGAATTACTTAACTACTAAACCTATTGTCAACACCCAATTATTTCCCCCTTTTAGAAAATAAAAAAAAGAAAAAAATTCAAAAATCATAAAAATTCTAAAATATGGAAAATGCAATAAAACTAAAAATTATCAAAAAAATACAAAAAAAAATTAGCTAAGCTAAAAATTAACAAAAAAAAAAAAGGAATAAAAATTACAAAGTTAAAAAGAATATAAAAATTACAAAATTTAAAATTTAGAAAACCCCTTTTTTTAGCTTTTTAGATTTAAAAAAAAAATTGAAAAAAAAAAGAAAATATAAAGAAGATTCCTTTTGAGCTTACTATTGATCTTATGGTGCTTTGGGCTGCAATTTTAAATCATGTTGGATCTTGGACCTGTATTAGTTTTGGCATGTTTTATTGAATTTATTTTTAGTTTGGTATAGGTGGGTAAATTACTCAAAAGCTAAATAGCTTAGTTTGTTAAGGCGTTGGGAAAGTAGAGAGAAGGCTAGGGCATGCACGTGGAATGAAATGCATCGTCTCCAACCCTTCTCCTCCGATCCACCATTGTTGAGCTCGAGCGAGCTCATTTTAAGCTCCTTTTTTTGCCAAGGAAGATCAAAAGTCAATTTTAAGCTCATAAATCCAGCTTTTAATGCGTTCAAAAAAGATTAATTCAAATAATTGTAACTCCCCAGTCCTCCATCTTCCATAATCGAAACCCCCCGGCTCTTTGAGCTTTGTAACATTTGTCCATTAATGGTTGCGCTCAACCCCTTTGTCTCCTTAAATCTCCTCGACTCTCCTAGCTTCTATAAAAAAGAACCCAGACCTCCTCTAAAAACCGAGACCAGAAGTTCAAAACAAGGACTCCCCAAGTTCCTTTCTAGAATACGACCACCATCAACCACCATTAGAACCACTAGTTAAGACTAAAACACTCGCTGCTCCTCTTCTCTTCGAACCCAACCCAGAATCGAACTGCCACATCAGCTTTGCAACCCATTGTAGCCACCACTCTTCTCTCCAAACCCAAACTCAGAATCAAACCTAGATTAAACAACCTAGAAACTTCCACCTTTGCTCGACCACTATTCCACGTCTCATCCTCCATTACTTCACGATCTGCTACCCGAACTCAGTTCCTCAACCTCCCTTACCCACTATCCTTTGAACGAACCTAGAATCCCAAACTTGACCCGGCCTCTGCAATCGAAATTCACACTCAAATTTGAACTTAGAGCCACATGAATCCCAATCCAATAACCCTAGAACTCAAATTCACGAGCCATAGAGAGAGAGAAAAGGATAAAGGATTTCTAGTTTCTGTTTTGCAGGTATTGGAGGTCTACACTTAGTCCATCCTAACTTGATTTCTTTTGTTCTTCTGATCCGAGTTTTGCCACACCAAATCTGCTTGTCTAAGGTCGATTGATTTGTGAATCTTAGTTTGATGGTCTTCATGTTCGTTATTATTATTTATTATTATTATTTTATTATTATTATTATATTATTATTATTATTATATGAACTTGCATAGAAAACGAAAAAAAAAGAAAAGGAAAGGAAAGAAAAAAAAATGTGTTGTGAATATATAATATGCATGTTATATTTCTACTAGTGTTAGTAAATAATACTATATTTAGATAAATAAAAATTTTAGAATATAAGTTTCAACATATAAATATAATTAGTAAATATAGGTTTTAGAAGTTAAATCATGAAAATAAAAAAATATACATTACCCTTTTATATCACCGTTAATTGATCATATATCATATATATTATTTTGATAATGATTTGCTATGAGTTGAATTGAGAAATATCAATAGAAAATGACAAATCATTTTGGTGTGATCACAGCTTATATAATTTTAGGAATCTTGTAAATATCATCTTTTTGTTATGAAAACCAGAAAAATGAAAAAATTTGCAAAATAAAAAATTCTTTTTTACCTTTTTCTTTCCCATATATATGTATTTAGTATAATATTAATGTTTTGTTACCTTATATACATATCATTAGTTATTTTCTAAATTACCAAAGACAATAATAAATGGGGTTTTTCAAAAACATTAGTATACTTTTAGGAAATTTCAGAAAAAAAAAACAAAAAGACCAAAATATAGGTTTCTTTAGGATTTTCTAAAAAAAATAAAAATAGATAATTACTTAAACTTGATGGGTTTTTTACAATTAAAAAATACAAACAAATTATAAAATTTTACAAAAATCTACGGGGACCTGATTCTGGCTAGCGGATACATAGGCACTGTAGGGCAATCACAAAAATAAAAAACTCTTAGGTTACTTAAAAAAAAAGAAAAAAATATATTTTTGTAAATATATAATATCTCTTTTTCAAAAAAGACAAAAAAAAATCAAAATTAATTCCTTTTAGCCTAAATATTCAAGATTTCTAAAGCCCATGAAAAACTAAATAATCATTTAGGTTTTAACATAGCAGCCCCTAGATTCATCAATTTCTGGTTTTCACGCAAACCAGTGGCCGAATCAAAAATCAAACCACCCATTTGATTTCTGGTTTCACTTTCTTCCAGCTTTAGCTGGTGGCGACTCCAATCAAATTATTTTTCAAAAACTGGCTTTTTATGAAAACCCTATGGTTCTTTGTCGGGTGTTCTATGTCAAATGGGCTAGGTTTGATATGGATCGAGACCTTTAGTAGAATAGGAGCAAAATTCGGGCTCGACACCTATATTAGATTATACTATTATTTAGGCAATCAATTGAGAGAATTACTAACTAGCTACTAATAGACCTAGATTATCACTAAAGTAAAGAGAGAATGTTTGGAAAAAAAAATATTAATTGAATGTGGGAAAGAAAAAATCTACCCTAGTTTCACTAACTAGATTGTCATCACGTTATAATAATCATTATTTATGTGGGTATTCATATGAAATTGTCAAAGCCTTTAATTCTTTTCCAAGTTTTAAAGTTTTAGTGCCATAAGTTAATCCATTAGCTTCCTCTAGACAAATTAACAATGGACTCTAAATTATAACCATGAATCTTCCAATTCTATGATTGACTAATGCCTTAAATTAATCTCTCCTAATCCCCTAGTGAGAAATTAACCGAAAACATTACATTAATCCCTAGGACAATTTCTAATTAGGTTAAATAGCTCCGCTTCCGCATATATCATTTAACGTTAATCAAGAAGTCCTATTGAACCTTAATTTCCTTTTCGAGTTATTAACATTCCTATAAATCTAGTTCAATCAAGAAACCCGGTTTATAGTAAGAATTACAATATGAATTTTCCACATATCTATCAATTCTATGACATAACTACAATCATCATCTTAGTATTCTAGGGTTTCATCGTATTCCCATAATGAAAACTTAGAAAAACATGGACTGATTCATACAATCACAATTCATAGGAATTATTGCAAGATTTCATACGTAGAAATAAGATCAAATGTTAGAATTGCATAAAAAGAATAAAAGTTCAAAAGTCACCAATCTAATCAATAATTGTATGAAACCTTGATTACATGACTCTAAGAACTTTAAGAACAAAAGTCTTCAACTCCAAAATAATTATAAGTTCTCAATCAATGAAACTCATTGAATTCGAAACAACTCTCTTAGCTAATCTAATCTAGGTTTCCTATTTTAGCTAAGATACGACATGATATGATATGATCTACTCCCTAAAACAGCAACACAGGACATTTTTATAGAAAAAGCAGAGGAATATTATCTATCATAATGAAGGCTAGCTCAAGGCCAACAGCTTATATGCTAGCCTTGAAATTGGAAATCGTTTCCGAGATGAGATGGCCAATAGCTTTAATGGTGACATTGAAGTAAGCTGGCTAAAGGCTGGTGGCATTGAGTATTGGCACACATTGTGTTGTTGAAAGCCGATTCAAATTGTTGTTGAAGGCTAGCTGCTTAGATTCTTTAATTGGCTGGTGTACTTTGTCTTGTTGAACGCCGGCAGCCTTGGTTCCATGAAAGGCCAACCTTGAAAATTTACATCTCCTTAGTTGCACAAAACTCCTCTAAAATTCTTGTATTTGTAATCCTAGTCCTCAAAGACCTAATATATCATAATAGATATATTTAAGTACCATTTCCTTATGATTTCTATAAAATCAATAATAATTCAGCATGATTCATATAATAAAAAGTAAGTATAAAATGCTCTTATCCAATGCTTGTATAGCTAATGGGCTAAGCTCAAGCTTAAATTCCACACTCCTCATCAACGGCCACTCCCATGATATATGGTTTTCGTGTTGTTTATCTATGGTAAATGAATTTAACCGAGTTTTAAAATTTATAAAATCTAAAGTTCCATTTCTTTTTTCACTACCATCGGTATCAAGGCAAGTGCACTTACCAAAATAGTATAGAACAATAGGTCGTAGTCTTAGGGGTCATTAGCTTCTAGTTTACTCACTATAATCTATTATCTAGCTCAAGAAAATGAGCAAAAATAAGTAACAAAACTATAACTAAACAGAGTAAAAAGAAATATTTACACAAAAGGAAGTTTTATATCAATTCTACAAAAAACTAAGATCAGAAACAAGAGATTGCTAAAATTGTTTCTTTAAATCATTCACATGTGATCGAAGAGAAAAATCATCAAATATCGTTGATGCATTGTTGAATTAAACTTATACTGTCAGATTCACTAAAGTATACTAGAGTCTCTCTCAAGTTCAAAAGTACTTAAACTTAAGTCAAACCACCAGAATATCTTCCTGACTATTAATAACTTAGATTTGCATAGAAAAAAAGAATCTTTTGACTAACAACAAATCATATGCAATTAACCAAAGACAGAAGAATTTCACTGCTTCTATCTCTAGATGCTATGGGCAATTCTCATTGATAGCTAGGATCTATTCAATGAACAATCTCTCCATTCGATTGAAAAGAAATCATGCATGAATTCATACTGCACAAATATAAATTCAAAATCACAAAGGTTCAAGCTATCAATTACAAGTATTCGACAATACTTCAACAAAAGCACAAAGCAAATCACATGTTCTAGATTTAGATCCACAAGATCTAAGCAAGATTCAATTAATCCTCCATAAGATGAAGTCAATTCAAATTTGAATTCAGAGAAGTAAAAGAAGATAAACATAGATATCACCTATTTAGTATAGAGTTCTTGTAAAAGATCCTCAAGGAAGCGCTTAAATTGATCAAAAACCAAGAAATCTATTAGAAAACCTAAGTGAGAGAAAATAAAGTTCTTTTTCTCTTCAAAAGTAACTAAAGAGAATAATATGTATAAAAGGAAAATACAAAATCCGAACTCTCCTAAAATATGTAACAGACAAGCTATTTATACTCAACGACTGCTAAGTGTAAATAGATTTGAAAATTGGCAAGGTGAACGCAGTAACAATTGCAGGTGCATCCATAAGTGCAGTTGACACAAATTAAATTTTTCATTGCATCAGATGTTACTTCAGTTTAGATCACAGGTAGTAACCAATGCATGATTTGAAAAGTAAAAATGCTTCTTTGCTTTCAATAAAGTCGTAGATCAAAGTGACTTCTACTAAATTTTGTTGTTTTCTTTCTTTTTCTTCGTTAAAAAGCTTCAATTCTTAGAAACCATGAATTTTAACAATTTGGCACTTATCTTAAGAGGATTTAATAAAATTATCATCAAAACAAACATCATTCCTTTTTATTTGAATAGAGTAATTAAAACTTATCATATTTTCCCCACACTTGAACTTTTGCTTGTCTTCAAGAAAATTGTCAATCAACTAGATAACAAACAAATAGGAAAGTAAATCATAAATGATACAATCATTCACTATATTACTTTACTTCACCTTACTTTCATCTTTTTCAATAAGCATAACCTTAGCAATCATTACACATATCACTCCACTTAATCTTCTTATGACATGTAATAAAATTACTTATACTAGACTTACCATATTTATCCAAGTAAATTAGTGTTTGCCACTGTCATTTAAACAAGGTTCCAAAGTTTGAATTGCATTAAAGATCAAATGAAGTGAAAAAGAGAATTGACTAATTTCATCTACTTATTGCTCTTCTAAACAATTTTCACCAAATGGAAAGGCATGTGCAACAATTAAAAACCTGAATTTTCTTTCCATTTTTTTCCAAAAAAAAAGTGGCAAAGGGGAAGGTTTTTGCTTTCTTATTTTCTTTTATCTCTACGAGGGTTTTTGCCCTTATCTTTTCCCTTTATTTCAATTAAGAGGGAGTGAATTTCCCTATCTTTTCATATGCCATTTTAATAATTATTATTATTATTATTTAGAAGAGAAATCATCAAGTTAAAAATACCATTTGAACTTTCAAGAAAAGGCTATAAAGTTCATCAAAGCTTATGAAAAGAAGAAAATACTAGTCAATAAGCTTAGAATTTACCCAATTAACCTTTATTTGGGATCTTACATCAATAAGAACTCTAAAATCATAGGTTAAAAAGCAAGTAAAACTACTTCACATGGATTTCACTAAATAACTCTAGCATGTAAAAATAGCACAAATGCAAGAGAGTAGTGTTTAATACTAAGATTATTTAAGTCACACGGTAGTTTATTTCCAGCAAAAGTAAAAAATTTTACTCATTTTTAGTACAATTAATGAAAAGTACCATTTCATTACTTTCCTATACAAATTAGGGAAACAATGATCAAAAAGAGTATAAGTTACTCTATTCAAGATTTATCCAATCTGATTCAACAATTCAAGTTTAATTTTAATTCTCATTTGATCCTTGCTTGAAATTTCTTAATTTCCCCCGCACTTAATCAAGATATTGTTCTCAATGTCTAAAATGATACCAAGGGGAGAAAAATAGAAAATGACAATGATAAGCACAAAGCAAAGAATGAAAGAAATGCTCCCTTCAAAACATCGCGACTATGTCCAAAACAAACTAGATACCCTATATTCAAAACAAAGCAAACTCAAATAAACAAAGGTAATCAAATGATGGAATCAACTGCATATGATAAAGCAAACATAACGATAGGGGCGATTAAAGGTGCAATTGAAATTGGAAATGAAACATCAAAATGAAAAAGATAAATTGCGACTGTGTAAATGGATGCGATCGGTTCTGTGGAAAGTTTAAATTATGTCAATAGTCGACTGCGAGTGCCATTAGAAATGCGGTCAAAGCTGTACTTTTGCAAAACATTTAGAAAAATTAATCGTAGGTGCAAGCATGGTTGTCAAACTCATAAGTCAACTCATGCGTTTCTACGAGTTGACGAGTTGATGATGGGATTTTAATTCAACTCGCACAAAAATCATTTTTAGTAAACTCATGTAGAATCGGTAGAAGAATTGTAAGTAGAATCGATGTAGAATTGCAAAGTTGTGATTTTGCACTTTTTTTTTTCTATTTGAACTTAAAAAACACAATCAATTTAGTATGTTTAAATTTAGGATTTTTGGGATTAGTTCTTGATGTTTATCTTAATCTAGCTTAATTTTAGTTTTTTTCCCCTTTATTTCCTTTTTTTTTTGTTTAACAAATATACATAGTGCTATATTTTTTCCCTTTCTTTAATAATTTTCTATATGTAATTTATTTATCATAAATGCAATGATTTTTTGCATAAATATATAGTAAACATGAAAATATTCATTATTGCACAAAATCAGCTACTCCTACATGATAATTTAATGATTTGCAATACATTTTAATAATTGTAGATTGTAAATCATCATTAAATAAAAATAATTATTTTAATGATCAAAATCGCATTAAATATATTAATGAAAGTATGTGAATTATGATTGGAAAAACTTAAATTTTGGTTATATGTAACTAATTTAATACTAAATTCTTTATTTTCATAATTTATTTAAAGTTTTATTAGTATAGTAAGTAAATCTATGGTTTTTATAAACAAATTTACATTAGTGATAGAATCTTACGATTCTACATTTCGATTCTACTATCAGAAAAATTTGTCTATATCTCAAATTCTTCTTGAAAATCTTCAGCAAAGTCTCTTTCAAGCTTATAACAAGCATCTTCATCAATAGAATTACTAAGTGACTCCGTCCTCTCAACCATTTTTTCAACTTTGACTCTCTTAGATTTGGAAGCAACTTTGTTTGCTTGAAAATTTTCTTGCAACAAAAAAGGATCATGCTTGGGTTTTCTTGCAAGAGATTTCTTTCTATTTCATGTGTAAATTGGAGTGTTGCATCTTTCTACACTATCTTCTTTTTGAGAAGAAAAAATTGGCATGGAAACATCATCTTGTGTTTGAAAAGGAGTTGGTAAAGACTAGAAGGCTTAGGAAAATTTTGCCTTTTAGGATCTAAAGGAGGGGAATGAGATTATGATTTTTGCATTAGAGTTATTGTTGGGTTTTTAAATGATTTATTATTTGAAATTTGCAGCAAAATTTAATAAAACCCTAGAACATGATCTATGTGTTTTTTATTAGATTAAAACAATAGGAAATAATTTCAAAAATTATACCTTTACTTGTAAATCTACGACAAATTGGCTGAAAAGATCTCTAGGAACCATAACTCCGTAATTCCCTCTATGGTATCCACACAAACGAATTTTCAATCGGATCTGGTGCGTGTGCTAGCACATTGGAATGATTCCAGGAAAAACTCACAAAAGGGGTATCTCATGTTTTCTTTTCTTTTATAGACTTCTCTGTAAATTCTAATATGACAACAAGGCATCGCTAACCCCTACAGAGACCACCGTGTTCTATTTATATGATACAATGTCATGGTTTACTTGCCTTAATCTTATTAGGGTTTCCAAAAGACACATGTCTTATAAAATAATGATTTTTAATTAATAATTATTTATTTATCTTAATTGTATTAAGATTAATAGATAACTAGATAGCATCCATATGGCCTAGGGCACATCACTAGCAATTATAGGTGGGGTGGTTTGTTTTGGAAATTCTTGTGGTAACTCAAATGTGGAAGGAATGTTAGAAGATGATGGTTGTGTAGGTAGTGGAGCAAAAGTGGAAGGAATGTCAGGTTGAACTGATGTAGGTTAATGTGGTGATTGTAGAGAGTACCTGAAGAATCAGAAGATGAAGATGAAGATTGTGAAGGCTTGGAAGGTGCAAGTGTCTTTAATTTGTTAAAGTCATCATGGTAATTTGGATGTTGTTTCTTGAAAAGCTCATATGACTTATCAATATTCCATTGACACCATGAGGAAGATCAAAATTAACTTTTCTATTAAGAGCAGTAAAACTAGTTTTGATGAATTGAATTATTTACTCTAAATTTGTATTAATAGATGTCATATCTTTATGATATTCTACTATAAACTCCTTCATTTGCTTATCTAATTGAACGAAAAAAACCCTGAGAAAAAAGTAGATGTCTATACTAGTACCTCTTTTTCCACTCCTTCAATCTCTCTATCCGCATCATAATCAGAAGGTGTTGTAATACCCCATCTATGAAATAGATCATCATTAAATGTTTCAACTTTCCTAATGGAATCAGTTGGTCTATTCTTAATTGGCCAAAACCCTAAATTCCTTAAAACTCTTGTAATGAAACCTCTAACAAAGATTCCTTTCTCCTATTTTGATGCTTGATGTCTTATTGCCTAGACTACCAATAACCTAAGATCCATCTTAAAATTCTTCACCATACTATATAACGAAACCAAATCTCCTTGTGAAACAACATTACTATTTTTCATCCTTGAATGAATTGATCTCACCAAAAAATAGAGAAACAATCTGGCACTTAATTTCTTGAATGTAGAACCTATAATATTTGAAGGAAAAAAAGTACTAGCCAAAAGAATTTTCTTTTCAAACTCCCATCCTTCAACTAGGATATCACTTGGAAAATATTTAAAACTTTCATAAAAAATCTCTTCTTCAAGCTCGTACAATCCTAAAGCAATAATAAAATTTCACACTGGCATTTCTCTTCTTTCTTCAAAAGCAACAAAATTAATTGTATCATCTATACATGACACAATAGCATGAGTACAAAAGCTAGTAAGGAAAATCAAAGTTGTTTCCTTATAAATTTCCTCACTGGCAACAAAAACTTCTAGCCAAGCTTTATCTTCAAAGTATCTCCTAAAAGCATGTGCTACTCCAATCTTCTTCATAAAATGCCAGTTCAAAACCAAATTTTTAACTATCACCTTTTTTTTTTAAATGACTCTTAAGTAATTTCTTCTCTTTATCATTGAATACAATAAGTGGTTGAATATCCATACCTAACTGAGAATTAGGTTGAAGAGCAACAGGAATAGAACTTGATGGTCCAATTCTTGCTCTTTAGGATTTGGCTTTGTTTAGAAATTTTTGTTGCAACTCTCTTAGATGCCATATTCTTGTGAAAAAAATCAAAAAAATTTCAACAATATAGTCCCTTATGAGTCCAAACACAAAACAATATGATATCTCATTCTTATGAGAATTAGGGTCTTGAAATAGAATTGAGTAAATAAAATTGAACTAAAACTAACAAGTAAATAAAATTCCTCCATTTTATTCACTCTTATCATTTATCTCAATTTGGAGTTAAACCCAAAATTTCAAAACCCTATTAAGAACTTTACACTTCAAAATGTAATAAATGTAAAAGAAATGACCTTAACTTCATAGATTGAAGATGATTTCAAACACTAAAAAATGAGTAAAAATTTGTGATTTGTAAGCTAGATGATAGCAAGGGTTTAAAATAAGATTAGGCGCGAATAAAGTGCAAAAAGCGTAAAAGAGCTTGAGCTTGTCTAAGGATTATGTAGTGCACTAAACTTCTTTTGGCAAACACGGTCGTAAAATAGAGTTTTATTCTAAAAAAAAAAATTGAACCACGACCGCACTTAAAGATTTGATTGAACTTAGATAAAAAAAAATGAAAGATAAGAAAGCATTCGCAATCACCAAATACAGTGCGATTATTATTGAAAGAGATTCAAAACAATTTAAACTCAATTAATTCTGATCGCGAAAATAAAAGAAAATGAAAAAGAGCTTCTTTAAAGAAAAACCAACTGAAAACATAATCAAACAGCCATAACATTCTAAAAACACTAAAAGTATCCAACAAAACAAAATCAAAAAGCTGAAAATAAGTCTTTACACTGGCTACACAACAACAATAATAAGAAATAAGAAAAGTTATAGAAACTCCACTAGCAAGTCACTCTCTTCTTCCATCTTCAATTCTTCATTTGATCCCTAGGATTAGGTTATATATTTCCTGGTAAAGCTCCGTGATTTCTCTCTGACAATTGCTTAAAAAGTTGACCAATTTGAGTATTCAAATTATGAATTGATGCAAAATGGCTTCTTAATGCAGTGTCAATACTCTGTTGATGCATTTCGTAAGCTTTTATAAATTGAGATATTAAGTCTTCCAATGATCCTGACTTCCCTTGAAAAGTAGTTGATCCTTGAGTAGGCATAAGGACCTAAGATTTCTTAAAAGTTGGAGGAATACTACTTTAATTTTGCACATTATTATTCCATCGAAAATTTGGATGATTCCTCTATCCAAGATTATATGTGTTGCTAAATGGATCATTTCTTTGACCAAAATAATTTCCAAAAAAATCAACTTGTTTAAAAGAAATTCCATCAGAATTGTTACTAAATGTCTAATCTCCACAAACCATCTTTCCCTGAACTGAAATTATTATCAAGTTAGCCAGTTTCTTTGCCAAAACATCAACTTTTGATGAAAAATTTTGAACAACATCCAACTCAAAGATACATGTAGACTTCTCCTTCCGAATTCTAGAAGATGACCATTGATAATGATTGCTGGTCATATCTTCAAACAATTGTAAACAGATTTATTGTTCAAATTACCACCGACTGTTGCATCAATAAGTTGTCTTGTTGAGTAGTTAAGTCCATTATAAAATGACTAAATCTGAGTCCATTTCGATAATCCATGATGTGGAGACTTGCTCAACAATTCCTTCCAACGTTCATAAGCTTCATAAAGATTTTATGCATCCAGTTGATGGAATGAAGTGATATCAACTCAGAGTTTAGCTGTTCTGGAAGATGGGAAATATTTGTGCATAAACTGATTTGCTAGTTGCTGCCATGATGTAATCGACTTCCTTAGCAAACCATTCAACCATTTTTTTTTCCAATGCTCCTTAATGAAAAAGGAAAAAGCTTAGTCTAATTACATTAGAAGCTTTGTTTATCTTATATGTATAGCAAATTTCAAGAAATTATTGAATTTGAACATTCAGACCTTCATCCTGTAAACCATCGAACTGGATGTATTACTACATCATCTAAGTAATATTCGGCTTTCTCTCAAAGTTATTAGCAACCACACGTAGACGTACTATATTTGAATTAGCTCCTTCAAGAGTAGGTCTGCAAAAATCCATCATAGTTCTCCTGATTAAGAGGATTCACTCTCAACATATCATTCTCTTTCCTCGGCATTATTCTCAACATTCTCTAGATTTTCTCCAATCTTACTTCCTCATTTCTAGTTCTAGCAACCATATCTACTTCACTTTGATCAGTCTTTCTAATCTTTCTCCCAATTCTTTGCGCTTTAGATCAAAAGGAAATAAAAGAAATAAGTGTCTTTTAGTCATACACCTGAGAATTAATAAATTAAATTAGATTTTTACACTATTTTAAAAAGTTATACAACATCATCTTAACTACAAAGCAATCATTATACTAGAGCAAATAACCAGATTAATAGACTCGAGCTTTCTAGTAGAGTTAAAAATTATATTTCTCAAAGAATTAAATTTTGATCTTCCCTAACAGTGCCAAAAACTTGATTTCTATGTTGTGCATTTGTCGTAAATGAATTGTAAATGAGTTTTAAAATTTATAAAATCTAAAGTTTCATTTCTCTTTGGTTAATAGGTCGCATTCCTAGGGATTGTCAGCTTTTATTTTACTCACTCTAATTTACTATCTAGTTCAAGAAATTAGCCGAACATGAGTAATAAAACTACAACTAAACAGAGCAAAATGAAACATTTACACAAAAAAAAAAGTTTTATATTAGTTCTACAGAAGATTAAGATCAGAAATAAGAGATTGCTTAGAAATTGTTTCTTTAAATCATTCACATGTGATCAAAGAGAAAAATCATCAAATATCATTGATGCATCGTCAAATTAAACTTATCTTGTTAAATCCACTTGTCAAATTGCTGGAACTCTTCCTGACTATTAGCAACTTAGATTTGCATAAAGAACAAGAATCTTTTAATTAACAACAAATCTTATACAATTAACCAAAGATAGAACAGTTTTACTACTTCTATCTCGAGACGCTATGGGTAATTCTCATTGATAGCTAGGATCTATTCAATTGAACAATCTCTCCAATCGATTCAAAAGAAATCATGCATGAATTCATACTGCACAAATATAAATTCAAATCACAAAGGTTCAAGCTATCAATTACAAGCATTCAACAATACTTCAACAAAAGCACAAAGCAGATCACATGTTCTAGATTTAGATCCACAAGATCTAAGCAAGATTCTATTACTCCTCCAAAAGATGAAGTCAATTCAAATTTGAATTTAGAGAAGTAAAAGAAGATTAACATAGATATCATATGTTTAGTATAGAGTTCTTGTAAAAGATCTTCAAGGAAGCACTTGAATTGATAAAATACCAAGAAATCTTTAGAAAACCTAAGAGAGAAAAGAAAAGGTCTTTATCTCTTCAAAACTAACTAAAGAGAATAATATATACAAAAGGAAAATTTAAAATCTAATCTCTCCTAAAATACATAACAAACAAGCTATTTATACTCAGTAGCTGGTTAAGAGTAAACATATTTGAAAACTGGCACAAAAGATGAACACGGCGGCAACCGTGGGTGTGATCCATAAGTGCAGTTGGCACTAATTAAATTCTTCATTGCATCATAGGTTACTTTAGTTTAGATTGCAGGTAGTAACCATAGGTGTGAAAAGTACAAATGCTTCCTTGCTTATGATAATCATAGCTATGGATCAAAGTGACTTCTACTAAATTTTGTTGTTTACTGATATAAACTAGAAAACAATAATTTTAAAAATTTAGCACTTATTTCATAAGAATTTAATAAAATTATCATCAAAACAAACATCATTCATCTTGATTTGAATAGAGTAAATAGAACTTATCAATATACCAATCTCTTTATTTCCATCACTCTCTCCCTCAATTTTACAACCTAGAAAAGACAAAGATGAAGACAAAGGAAAATATGACAGAATACATTACAGAGTACTTGTAAAATGTTAGAACTTGTAAAAGTAAGTTGAATAACAAGTTATATAGCAAGATTGTTCAAGACTTCATAGATTTAACTAGATCTACTACAATCGCAGCATGATTGTAAACAAATACAGTAAATACAAGAATAGAGAGGGGGAAATTGTAATCCCCCCTAATTTTACACAAACATAGAAATAATTACCAAAATATAATATAGAATCATAAAGAACTATAATAAAAAGTCGTGGAAATCACTCCCAATTTTTTGCGATTTAAAATTATTAAAATATTAAGTGTGAACAAATTTGATTATAGTTAGAAAAATTAGAATCCTTACCAATGAAATTTTAAAACACAAAATATAACTTTTATAACCTTAGACAATCAACGATCAATGATAAATCAATCGTTACTGTAAATTTCAAAAACCTTTTACCTTAAATTTAATGATTAGAAAATAAATTCTATACTAACTAAATAATGATATAATAATTTCCAAGTTATTTTTTATACTAAAAAAAACCTTTAAGTAGCATTAGAAAATTTATGATTATTAATTATTTAAATAAATAATTCTTAGGACATGATTCTACAACATGAATCAATAACTCAATAGGTAATCATAGTTGACCTTAGATTTTAATTATAATAAAAGACGATTAACTTTTAGAACCTACTGATTATAAAAAGACGGTTTAAGGATAAATCATTATAGTTATAAAATACACAAAAAGATAAAAACCTAATCGATATCTAAGAATCTAAACCTTAATTAAATATTTGAATTATACCAATATTTTAGTTAGAAAATTTTGAGTCTATAGAGACTAAAATCCTGATTTAATCGTTACAATCCCGAGAATTTTTATAACTAGTAAAATGAATAGAGTAGCAAATATAAAATAGATATTAAACTTATGACTAGGTAAAAATCTTAAAAATAAACCTATTAGTAGTAATAAATTCGTTTATAATTAAAAAACCCGAGTATAAATTTCTTTAACCTTAACGGATATTAAAGACAAGATTTCGTATCTTGAACTAATAACTTAAGATATAATTAAAAGTAGCTCTAAATTTCGAAAACAATAAAAGACAATCTGTTTATAGAACTTATTGATTATAAAATGATAACTAAAAGATGAACCGCTAGGATTATAAATACGCAATAAGAACAAAAAAAATCCATAACTAATAATCTCGACTACAAATAAATATTTGGATTGCGCCATTGATCAAGCTAGAAAATTTGGAGTCTATAGGTTCTAAAACCTAAATTTGACCCATTGGGCTTAGGAAACCTTAGTAGCGTAAGATAAAATTCAAAAATTATATAATCGCGTAAATTTTAAATTCAAGATTTAAACTCATAAATAATCTAAAGAATTTGTAGGAGCTTTAAGTGAACTTTTAGAGATAAAACTCCTACATAACTGATATTTAAATACATGTAAAGTGTATTATATTACTTGAAAATCTAGATAAACAACTAAACAATTGAAATCCTAAACTAAACTAAGCCGTCACTATGGGAAATTAAAATTGGAACTTCGGCTGCTGCTGCATATGGGGAAAACCACGCCATTTATTCCTCAAATTGTGCAAATTGCACAATTAAAAGTCAAAATGAAAATGACCTAACAATAAATGACAAAACACAGACTAACCTCTTCATTGAATGAATGTAAATCAACATGAAAACAGGCCAAAATTTTTTTTCCTTATTTACATGAGTCACAATAGCATTAGGAGACTAAAAACACACAAAAATTTCAACACACAATCCACTGAGCTTAGGAACATAGGATTTTCAAGCTCATAAAATTTGACAACTTGATCTCTCAAAACTCTGAAACACACAAATCAGCCTCAAATATTCTCCCCAGATTTCCATGAGTGTTGCTATCGCTAAGGAGACAATACATTAAAAAATTCCAACTATTTTCATCTTGTAGGACTCTAGGAATTTGGAGCCAACAAAGTTTGACAAAGTTGGCTTCCTCATCTCCAATAAAAAACTCTTCAAAGAGACACATAAGTGTAGAATTGTTGACTTGAAAATCTATTGACCCAAAAACACACACAAGCTAACTTTTAAAAGCTTCAAATTACAAACGTAAAATGGAAATTTCTCCAAGCAGCCATCATGTCCTAAACATCAAACTTGCACAACAAAAACGACCCATGTATGGATATATGAATGAATATAAATAACATACAAACAAATTCATTTATTTCCCTAGACATTTAAACCATAAAAACAAAACAAACTGACCATGGAAGCTCCAAGAATTTAGATGAAAATTACAACCAACATTCCTACCAAAATTATTCACCCAACTTGTACAACAAACACCCCATATATATAGCTATAAATGAGCTTCATTAACTAGCAAACAAACACAATAATTTCCCCTTCTTTTGACCTGAAAATCTGCAGCAAATCTAAGCCAAAACACCTCCTTTAATCTCTCCAAAGTTGCAACAACTAAAATAGAGAAAAGAATCCCTGCTCTTCTTATTCCTCCACCGTGACAACCATATTTCAACAAGACAAATACTAGAAATAAACCAAAACCACAACCAAGCTTCATCTCTTCCATAGATACCATTGTGATAGGATATTCAAAAGCCAAAAACTACTCTAGCTAGGGCAAACAAATTTCCAAAGTCCACAACAAAAAGGTAAGAAAGTTTTAATTGAAATAATTGAATCTTAGAACAATTGAAACTCACATCATGCCTTCTAATGCTAGGATTGGTTCTTGTCAAGGAGAAGTGCTTAGTATCCTCTTCCATATCTAATCAAGGTGACATCTAAATTTGCTTTAATTTCCTATTACATTCATGTATAGATATTAGAATGGTTCGAGTTGTATTGGAAGATGTTAAAAAGAATGAATAAGCTGTATTGATACGTCTATCCTAAGCCAAAATCACCCCACTAATGGAAAGTACACGAAAAATCCTATGAAATTGACTACTTATTTGTTAAAAACGGATAAGAAACTGATTAGATATTGCAAAAACAAAGTTTCAAATTTTGCTTTTAGATTTTCATGAAATTGCAGAACCGACCTCATATTTTTACATTCTTAGATATCTTGTTTAGTGAAAACAACAGAACCAATGGACTGTACTCGAAAAATTCTATGAAAATGACTATTTATTCATTGGAAAATGGATTATAAATGAGTTAGATATCATAACAACAAATTTTAATTAGAGTTGTCATGTTTCACCTGAAATTTGCAGAATTAATTTATAAATTTGAACTTCTTACACGTTCCTTTTCTTGAAAACAACACCACAAGTGGAAAGTACTCAAGAGTACTATTAAATCGACTATTTATACATCGAAACAAATTAAAAACGAGTGAGATATTCCCAAAAAAAAAAAAAAAAACTCACTAAGAAGCTGTCACAACATTCACACACAACACACATTGAGCGCTCAACCATGTTCTCCATGGCACCCCTGTCCTAGCTCCTGAACTCAGTTTGCACTCTTAATTTTTCTTAATGTATTTGATCATACATACACCTATTATATATGTATGTATAAAACTAAATTTATTTTATTTTATTATTCTTCATCATAGTATACATGTTATGGTCTTAAAAATAAGATTTAAGTTTAGTAAACGTTTGATATATATCTAAACTCTATGAATCTACGAATATGTTAGAAAAATAAACTAGTAATTAAATGATAGAACATAAACATATAAATAACAAAAATTTCAATTTACAAAAGATAGATAAAGTTGACAAACAAAGAAGTAAAAAAAAAAATTCACTATCAATATGGATATTAACAGAAAAAACTTAAATAAATTTAGAATGAATAAAACGCCCTAAACAAAATATAAATATTACTTAAAATCAAGACAAGCAAAATGAAAATAAATAATAAATAATCAATACTAACTACCTTATGGTAGACATACTAAAAAGGACTACATAAAATAATCAAAGCTTAACAATAAATTATTAAGCAAAATAGAACTTAAATATTCTATGAGTTAAATTTGGATAAAAAAAAATGAGAACATAGGACTAAAAATAATAAAAATTGATTTTAGGACTTATTATAAAACTATAAATACGGTAATGAGCCATTGTTATTTCATTTAATAGGAGATTTTAAGCCTTGTTTTCAAACCCTAAATACTTTCCAAGGATGTATCAAGTAAACAAGAATGCTTAGGTGAAGGAATTCTAATGATTTGCTATTTGCTTGTGTTTGCTATTGTTTGCTGTTATGTTGGTTGTATTACATGTCTGATAAATGATTGATTGTTGTGAATGCTAATCATCTACATGACTGCCTAAATAAATGGATAAGAAAAATCACTCGACTAAATAAATCGGACATATTCGTCACGTGTGCATGAGACCCCCTGTAGGAAATGTCCCGGATTATAATCAAATGTATTTTTGAAATGTATGTTCAAAAGATCACGACTTTGAGAGTCTCAAGTAGCCTTTTTTAACTCTTAAACGAGTTTTACCAAAAGAGTTTATGAAATAAATGTGGGACATTCCCAAGTATTGATTTACAGGAGATGTTGCCTGATTCGAGTCCACTTGTCAAGTGGCGGTAGACGTTACTTGATTCGGGGTCTACCTGTCGGATTCACCATTGATTGGTGATGGCCCATTTTAGTAGTAGAGGTTCTACTTACCTAATTCTCTATTACATAGTAATGGTTAGTTTAATTCGATAGTATTTGGTGATATTCAAATTTAAATAATAACCAATATTAACCAATGTAAATCATATGAACACGTTGGGGAATATTGCATTTTACCAATGACACATAAGCATTGGGGAAGTCTGGATGGATGCTACCACTAAACAACCTCGTTTATGTTAAGTTAAGGTGTCCCATATACTTAAGTATGGAGACAATTGATACATAGACAGTATAAATCTACATCATTTATGGCTCCAAACACCTATAGATGTGATGCTTGCATTCATATTGCGTATAGATAAATTTAACATGAATGTTTAATTATATTGATAACTTGCGTGATCAGTAGTAGTAAAGAATGAACTCACTGAGCTGTGGCCCCCCAACAGTTTTTATGCAGGAATAACTCTAGCTATGATTGACTAAGAATGTGTGAAGAATGCTTTTCTATCAGACCTTCATGAAGATAGAAGCTAGGTTGCAAAAACTTAGAATATAATTCTGAATAATTTGTACAAATAGCTTATTAGACTTTACATTTTGTAACCCCATTTTACTATTTGGTAAGATATACCGATTATTGTGATCTTTGTGGAATATAGAAAATCGGATTCCATAGTTGAATTTCAATAATACTATTATTTACGTATGTAACATTTTCGATAAGAAATATTACTAAATAAGTAGAATAATGTAATCTCTGACTTATAAGACTGTTCTATTACAAGTGCACACGTGGTATGATAATTCATATAATCCTACTAGGCCCCCTTTTGAGGCATGACAAAAATAATATCATTAACCCTTTGAAAATTAGTGTCTCATATTGTGTAAGTGTTTAGCTTAACTCAAAGAAGCCTCTTTTATCATTAATGTATCTTACAAACTCACAGCATAAAAATGCATATCATTAGATGAAGCCTTAAGATAAAAACTAAAGAACAGGGAAAGAGAGAGTAAAATTTTGGTCGTTCATGATATAATATGGTTTGGGATTAACATATCTGCAAAACCATTTTGACATAAAATTTTGGGTATAATACAGTTTACTACTAGACATTCTACATTCCATATCATTTTGAATATTTTTTATATAGTTCAGTATAGCTATATGGTTCTTTTACTTCTTTACAAGTGAAATTATACGTTGAACTTTAATTATGTTAGTATATTTCTTTTCCATCAATAATATAATCTCCATTGATAGAGTTATGGCCATAGGATAAGGATGAGTAAGTGGTGGGTTTACTCTTTCTATAAAAACTAATTACCATATTAGGATTAGAATCAAATTAATTATCAAAAAAATCCACTAAAATCATATCTTGGAAATGCGAAAAGGCATACAAACCAATCACATGTAGAAAATTTATATGAAAAATCACATTTTTAACATATGATTTTTATTTATAGAATTTTTCTATTTATAGAAATCGCGTGTTGAACATGAGATTTCCATTTATGAATTTCCTATTTGTGGAAATTGTGTGTTCAACAAGTGATTTTAATGAGTTATTTTGGTAATTATTTTGGACTGATGCTTATTTTGGTAAATATTTTAAAAATGCATTCTAAATTGATAAAAAAAAAATGGATAAGGAGTGCTAACAATGTTTTGATTGGAATATATAGATATGAGCAATAATTGAAAAAATGATTTTCAAGTAGGCACGTTGCCGATTACAAAATTTAGAAAAGAATTTATTTAATTATTGGTTTAAAAATATAGATATGGCTTTGAATTGCATTTTTCTTCCATTAAAGCAAGTTGAATTGGAGATTGAAATTGGTCAATGCATGGGATATTTTATATACATGTACACTTGTGATGTTCATTTTGAACGAGATGCCACTCTAACTTAGCATTTAAAAATCACTTATTTAGTACTTTTATTTAGAATGAGCTAAGCTTTTGTGAGACGAAGAAGAGAGACACAACAAATTTTTAATGGTGGCTACAACCTACAACTACAAGGAAGAAAACAAAAATATGGTTTATTTGAGTTAGAGTTAAAAAAGGAAAATAATCAAACGGTGGCTGGATTTAATTTCGATATATATATATATTATATGTACAAATATATATACTCTTGTCAATTTGACTAAAATAAATTCAAATCCATAACTTTTCCTAGTTAGAAGAAGTCCAAATTAGTTACATTAGAATATATGCAGGAAAAACAACTCCTTATTGAAGAAATGTTAATTTTTTTATATTTTTATTTTGAGGACTTAAAATTTAACTTCATAACTAGGTAAAACTATATAATAAAAAATATATACATACGTACTTGTCAGAGATATAAAAAAAATTAATAAAATGTCAAATTTTCTAAAATTATTTTATTAATTCACTGAGCATTATTATTAATCATTGTTCGTGCATTATATTTAATTATAAAATTAAATTATGTGTACATATTTCATCGTACAGGTTATATAAAAATTAAAAAATATTTAAAATCTACTTTTCGGTTTATATTAATTCGATACAAATTGGTACAGTCTAGTTCAAAGCTTGGTATGAATCTGCTTAAAATTTAGAATAGTACCAAATGAAAATTGACACTTAAGTTCAGTTTTGGTCAAAAGTTAATGAAGCAGTTCATTTCTAGAATTTTTTTTTTTTTTTTGCCCCCTGGTTTTGCAGCTGAGTTCAGGAGTATCAAAATCTACAAGCAACCCTAGTTTGATAGCAACCATTTTAGCTTGGCTTACATTTTAGCTTTAACATAAGCCTTATACCCGTTTGAAGCACACACACTCTCTATCATTCTCTCTCTCTATGTATACGCACATGCAAACAATGTCAGGATAAATACAATACCTTGTTTTAATCACAAAATATGTGCATTACTCACGATATGTTTGGTTGTCTTCATTAAATATAGAAAAGAATAACTATATTTTTACTATAAATATATTATTAGGTTTGTTTTTATCATAAATGTTATTAATTTTGGTCTATGAAAAAAACTATTTTAAGAAATTCCTTTAACAGTCGAATAAGGAATGGCCATTCACATGACCAAAGCAATCACTATTCCTTAATCTTTTTCAGCATATTTCATTTTCCACCCAAAATTTCTATCCTAACCAAAACTTGCATTATTGGGATAAGAATATATAGTTTTTTTTAATTATATTTTTAATTTATTATCATTCACCATAGGAAAACTGAGTTTTAGAGACATAATTTCTATCACAAAATTTATTTTTATTGATTCTATTTGTAGAAATATAAGTTATCTTACAAATTTTATGTTTTAAAATTTATGTTTCTAAAGGTCAATTTTCTTATGGTGATTGTTGTGAATAAATTTCAAATATGATAATTGTTACTATTTTCATTTTTTATTTCTTAAGAAATTATGATTTTGTTTTTATTTTGGGTTTGTTTGGATAGTCTATTTTTTATTTATATCTATATCCGTATCTGATCTATATCTGAATCCTACCCGATCTGATCTATTTAATCTATTTATGAGTAAAAATATCTTTTTTTTTTTATGTATCTGTTTCTTAATAAACAATTTGTTTGAAAACGTCTGTTTGACATATGCACGATGAAGAAACAAACAAGCCATTATCTTATAGCAACCACATATATATATATATATATATATATATATCATATTATTTATTTATTGTATGAAATATACCAACCACATTTGTCGCTGATTAAAGAAATCCATCTCATTTAGAAACATAGTTCTGTGAATAGTCTCATCATGCATATTCGGAAATTTCGTTGTCAGTTTTTTCAATATATGGCATCATGCACAAAGATAAAGAACTACCCCAAAAGCTTTGTTTTATTTATACAGTGACTCAACATGAAGTGAGGGGACCTTCCATACGAGTACAGGAAAAGCCCTATTAATTTTGTCATACTTTTGGTTGTGTTAAAAAGTAAATTTCGCTTATCATATATTTTTCGTGCAAAACCACATAAAATCAACAAAATTAAACGAATTAAGATAGGATTTGAAAAAATTAATAACAAGATTTCTATGGTATTAAAATCATGTCATTTGATTAGTAGCATATAGGTTTTTAGTAAAAATTTTAATATATGTAACTTTTTTAAAGATTATGCATGTCATATCATTTGTTAAAAGAGTACCTACCCATTTATCTGAATACATATGATGAATTAATATTAGTGAATCTTTTTTCACTATAGAATACTAGAACAAGTGAAGGGCCATTAAAAAAAGAAAATTATAAGTAAGGGAATTAATAATGGATCATTCAAATAGAAAATCAGCTTTAAAGTGATTAAAATTGAGAATCAAATTTGTATAAGCGTTTCAAATATAAGATCTCGTCATGACCTTTATAACATGTCAAATTGAGATGGTGACATGTTTATATAGGGATGTGATAGTACGGTTCGGTCTAATTCGCCTCCTGAACCAAACCGCACAATATATTATTGTTTGTTTTTTCTTTTAAATACGATTCTAACTATATATTAGGTTTCATAAGTTTTTGAACAAAAAAAAATGCAGTTTGGAATGGTTTGGTTTGTGATTCAACAACCATTTTTATTCTAAAAATAAAAATTCTATCAAAAAACTTCAATTGCATATTTCTTTTACTAATGCAAATAATAAATTTAAAATTTAATTGTTTACCCAAATAAACATATAAAACTATAGCGAATGAGAGATTTCATCCATCATAAAATTATAATTAAAAACTAATTTTATTCTCTTGAATTATCTTGAACTATATAAGACTCCATCCCAATATGAGCACAAATTCTAATCCAATGTACTTCTAAAAAATTGATAATCAAATTTATATAAGTGTTTTAAATATAAGATCTCATCATGACATTTTATATATGACTTGTCAAATTGAGATAATGTAGCATGTTTATAGGATAGTGACGGAATCCACTATGAACCACTTAATATAAGAGTAATCCTGCATTTTGACTACTTGAAAGTTTTGATATATTTAACATGCCATTGATGATCTTCTGTATCTTAATCACTCTAAAGTTGAATTCTCTATTTGGCCTCAAACGTCACTTGATAGCAATATTGTGTATCATTGAAGGATGGAAAAGGGAAGAATGGAATGAGTACATTATCATAAAGATTATCAATTCGCAACCCTTTCATGAGTGTTTTACAGCAACACTAAAATGGATCGCTTAATCAAGAAGGGAACAAATAAACAATAAATTTAATTCAAAGCACCCTAACAAAATATGAAACTGTAAAAATTACCATGCGACGAGCTTTGTCAATCCAATAGAAGTTCTTTAGACTACGCTTACCATGGTTGACTGAACTTTGACTTTGGATTGATCAATATTCATATTTATGCAATAATGATCGACTTGACATGAAAAAAAAAAAAACCCAAAGTTCAATTTGTGTTGGTGTTCTACATATATGAAACAATATGTCGATAAAGAACACAAAGAATTAAAGGTACAATCAATACATCAAGCTATTTTGGCTTGAAATCTTGAGTGAATCAACCAAACAAAACTTCCTTGTCCATAATTAATCCACCATGGGGCTATTGTTATCTCTTTGTAAAATGGAACGTTAAAATCTCTCCTCTTAGCTGCAGGACATTTATCTAAGACATAGCTCTCAAATATTTTGAATGAAAAGAAAGCTCGATTTATTCAAACCCATCCAAACAAATAACCAAATTTCTTAAGGATCGACCTAGGAGCTACAGTATCAAAACTTTATATCGCAATCCCATACATGTAATTTACTCAAGAATTATTGATATTCCATCTATACCATGAATTTTATAATATAATTTAGGTAATTATTTTTAATAATCTATATTTTAGTTTTTTTTAACTGCTATAGAGACATACTACACCTAGAAAACTTGTGGAAGTAGAAGAATATTTTATTTCTTTTTTTAGGAGTGTTTTTGAGTGCATGTTAAAGAAAAATTAATTTCAAAACCTAAGGAATGCTACTTTGTGAATCCCATATTTTGTTTCTAAGTTATGTTGGTTTTGGATTTGGTATGAGTAGAAGTGTGATCAATGTGTAACTTAACACAATTCATCCTTACTTGAACAATACAATCATTCACCCATTTTTTATGGTGCTTTTAAAATGAAAGAAAAGATCCAAAAAATGAAATTATGTGATAATTATAAGAAAAATTGAGAGGAAATAAAGAAAGAAACCTAAATTTGTCTTTATAATACCCCATGCTAAAACTAAGGTTTCAAATTACCTATGTTATTTGCAGGTTAGCAGCTTGGCTCAAGCTCGTGTGCTTGTTTAGTAAACAAGTTAAAACTCAATCTCATAATAAAACTTGTTTATTTAAATGAGACGAGTTCAAATTTTTATCTGCTCATAAGTTATATATATATATTATATTATATGTGCAAAATATATTTAAAACAAAAAAAAAACTAATTTGTAAATAATATACACAAATAATTTAATCTTTCTTCGTTATCTAATAAGCTATTTATTTATATATATTTATTTTGTTAAGAAATTTTCTTAATTTTTTGGGCTTTTGACTTTCAAGTTGTTTAAGCCCGATTTGTAAACACATGAAAGCACATTTAAAATAAAATTATTAATCTAAACTGGCTGATTAAGATTGTGAATATCAGATTTAATAAAAAAATTCAATTTAGATAAAACTTAGTAATTTTTAAATGAGATAAAATCACCAGCCAAGAGGAAACGGGTCGGTCTCACTTGGTTGCCGTAGTAGCCATTGGCGCGGTTGAACAAAAACTCTAGGCTTCTCCAGACGCCCCAAGCCCGGTCCCAGCCCCAATTGTGGGATCCACACTAACTTCACAAAAACCGTTAGTTCGTTTCCCGGGAAAACAAAGCGTAATCCGCGTCCCGCTTCCTCCACCACAAACCACCGTCGCTGCCACCGCCACTACTACCACTCTCTCACTTCACTACCCCACACAACCACCACCCTCCACCACCACCAACATACGATCTTCATCCGATGATCCAAAACCACTTCCAGTCTCCATCTACTTCCCTCCTCTTCCCTCCCAAGAACCCTTTCCAAATCCGAAAACTCCGTATCTACAAACGCCGTAAACTCAAACCCAACCCTACCCCTAACCTTAACCCTACCCGAAGTCAATTCAAACTCAACCTCGCTTTCGACAACCTCCTCCACAAACTCTCCTCCCATTTCCCGCCCGACTTCCTCTCCTCCACTCTCGCCTTCGCAGCTGGCTCCGCTGCTGCCGTCACCTCCTTCTCTCTCTCCCAACTAAATTTTAACCTGAAGGGAAATAATCAATCTCGTTGCGACATAGGGGAATGGATTCTTTTCACTTCTCCGACGCCGTTCAATCGGTTCGTGTTCTTGCGGTGCCCCTCGGTGTTGATGGAGGGGAACGACCTGCTCGAGGACGTGAACGAGAAGCTTGTTAAGGAGGATAGGCATTTTGTGAGGTTAGATAGCGGGAGGATTAGTGTTGAGGATAGAAGAGAGTATGAGAAAGGTGATGAATTGGTTTATCAGAGAGTGTGTATCGGGACGGAAGATAGCGGTGTGGTTTCGTTGGATTGGCCGGCGAATCTGGACTTGAAAGAAGAGAGAGGATTGGATTCTACTCTGTTTCTAGTGCCGGGTACTCCACAGGGGAGTATGGATGAGAGGGTGAGAGGGTTTGTGAGGGATGCACTGCGGCGCGGGTTTTTTCCCATTGTTATGAATCCTAGAGGGTGTGCAGGATCGCCCCTTACGACCGCAAGGTAGGAGTTTGATAGGAATTCTATGTTCTAGGATAATAGGAAGTATGTTTATTTTATGAGATTTGTAAAGTTGGAGAATTTAAATGCTCATAGTTAACTGAGAGGGTGATACCATCAGACTTCATTTGGGACTGTTCCCCCCACCCCTCCTCCACAATGCGTCTGACAGGATGCTCAACTTACGAATGGTATAAATATGACATGCGATTCTGAAAATATAACGTGTAGATGTATTGAAAATATAAAAAGTGTTTAATGAGGAGAAGCGGGGTACTCTATATAGAGATCATTATGAATTTACAGTTAATGAAAAGTATCACCTGTGTATATGATTTATCTGACTTACTAGGATAGTAGTCAAACAAGGGATAAGAGTAAGGAATAGAGCTAGGAGGTGTATACCACAGATAGGAAGAAAGGACTGGCCATCCACAGCTGAGAACCCAGGAATGACAGAAAGGAAAAAACCTAGATACACGACCCTATATTATCTTCTTCTACCTAGCCAGGCAGAAAAGCTAGCATAAGGAAAAGAATAGGGGTATTCCATATAGAGATCCCTTTGAATTTTATAGTTGATTGAAAACTATTATCTGTGCATATGATTTACCTGAAGTCCAAGTATGTAGTTTCTGTTTAGTCAGAAGCTCAAAGGCAGGTTTGTGGGTGAACATTTTATTCTGATGATAAACTGGCATGAAGATTGGTAAAGACGAACAAAGTTTCCTGGTGCATAGTCTATATACCTTGATGAAATTTCAGAACAAATGTTTCCTGCTTGAAAAATCTAAAGTTTCACATGAAATGAACTGAAACTTAATATTGGTACTAACCGTAGCTTTATTGAAAACGTGGAGATCTCTGTATGTTATGTATGACCTGCTTTTTGCACAACTTTTTCAATGGTTTCAGATCATGAACTTCCGCCACTTAAATAAAGACAAAATCACCTTGATTAAGAACAAATGTTCTTTTGCTGACATCATACAGAAAAAGTTTCTGATGGTGTTTGGTAGTTGGTATTTCTGTAATATTCTTATCTTATAATAGATAAGACAAAGCCTCTGGGACAGGGTCACTGGGTGAAAATAATTATCTTTTGGAATTTTTGTGACCTCTTCTTCAAAAGTAAACTGATAGTAGGAGCCTTGAAATACTTTTTTGTATGTAGGTTATTTACAGCAGCTGACAGTGATGATATCTCCACAGCTATACATTTCATAAGTAAGTCACGGCCATGGACAACAATGATGGGTGTTGGCTGGGGTTTTGGGGCAAATATGCTGACCAAGTACCTGGCAGAAGTTGGAGAGAGAACACCCCTTACAGCTGCAACATGCATAAATAACCCTTTTGACTTAGAGGAGGCCACAAGATCCACCCATCATATTGCAATTGACAAGATGCTTACCGGTGGATTAATTGATATACTTCGAGCAAATAAGGTGTCTATCCATGGCATCATTTTTGATTCTTCAGTAACTTGAAGAATTAATTTTCCATGAACAATTGACATGCAGTTGAAGTCAATATCATTTTGGTCGTGTCCTGCTTCAAGTTGATTGTCATTATTAACACACTCATTTTGCTGATTTTAGGAGCTCTTTCAAGGCAGAACAAAAGGGTTTGATGTGGAAAGGGCTCTCTTAGCAAACTCTATTCGTGACTTTGATGAGGCAGTGTCTATGGTATCCTATGGCTATGAGGCCATAGAAGATTTCTATCAAAAATCGAGTACACGAAGTTTAGTTGGAAATTGAAGATTCCTGTTCTTTTTATACAGGTGCATATTTAGTTGTTTCTTTGCTAAACTCCTTATACTAGAAAAATTCTGCATCAAATAGACATCTAACCTTATACAAAGTTCTTTCTAACTTTTCCCCATTCCTTTCTTGGAAGTAGGACAGCATTGAAAACATATTGTATGTGGATCATTTAGCTCTACTTCTGCAGGACTTGCTCTGTCAAATTGTATGAATATCAAATGCTTTATTATTCTCTTGCTGATACATTGTATTGGCAGTTTCAGTTGGTGTTTTCTCCCCCTTTTCTGCAGAGATCAACTGAATTGTTCATTATCATCTATTTTTAATTAGATATTTTTCTATCCAGAATGTAAACTTAATTAATTATGAGTTAGATAGCTGGTGAAATGTTTCGAGTCAAATGCTATGGTCTTAACCTTATAATTGTGCCTTTACTTCCTTAAGTGCTGTGTGACAAATAGCAGTTTCTTTTTTGCTATATCACTAATTTTGGTTATAGTATTATATATTATGCTAAATTACTTCAGTTTGATATTCTCTCTATTGTTTTTATTTTTATTTTCATTTTTAAGTTGAACCTGTTTTCTCATTTTCATTCTTGTGTTTGTGTTGCATATATATGATTTCACATAATTTTTGGTCTCTGCCTCTTGAAAATACTCTCTTAATGTTGCATACCATAATCAGTATCTGAAGTCATGCTAGTATTATTGGTTTCACATGTTTTATATGAATATTTGTGTGTTAGTGGCGCACATTAGGGCAGTGTTATGCTTTATTTATTTTAGCATGTTTTATGTAAGTGCGAGTTGCGATCTGTACTAGCCAGCTATAGGGTGCGGCAGAGCAGCCTATACATCCTGTTTTTTCCTCCTTGATTCTTTTGATAAATACTCGATTTTCTCTTGTATTATGTATTGGGTGATTATTTTGTGTACTTATATATAGCAGAGGTTCAAAACGAGAAAGAGAAGTATTGTTTTAAGCGATCTTTTTATAGAAATTTTGGGTTCTCTCTTAAACGGAGTGGTAGTAAATATCAAAATATTTATATTGATATAGTATTCTGATGGCTGGGTCAAGAGGATCAGGGTTCTAGGTCCAGGCTATTGCATGTATCTTTTACCTAAAAGTTTGAATTTCATTCTAGCCATGGAGATATTATGGATAGGTAACAGATGAGTCTTCATGGAGTGAAAGGTATGGTGGTTACCTGCAGGTTATCACAAAGTCATGTATAGCATTCCTCAGATAATCAGTTAACTGACAGTTACTAATAAGGAACAAATAATTCTCTATTCTAAAACAACCTATAGTACTCTCACTTAGCATTTGATACATAATCCAACTCTGAGCAATCATAGTCACTGGTAAGGGTATGGTTATCTTCCCTAAATATTGCGGGAAGCGAGGAGGATGGGACAGTGGGTTGAAACTAACTTGGTTATCTTATCCTAAAGGTGGGCATTTAACGAAGGCACATCCATCTAGAGTCTCTCAAGTACACATATTTTAACACTCTCTGTAAAAAAGAGTAGTACTGGAAGAAGAGATTTTGTTTGTATAAGTTAATGGGTACTTAAATATACCCTGGGCGGTAACTTATGGGTAGCATTTAGGTGAACAAGGAAGAAATTAGAGGAGAAATTACCTGTTGATTTCCTTTAATCTAGACCCATCCCAAGATCATTGTTACAATCATGTAACGTGGTAATGGAGCTGGAGCAAATGGATGAACTTAGAAATTTGGAAAAACATTTTGAAATGTACATGGCTGTGTGTTAAGAAGATCGTGTGAGAGAGTGAGCTGTTGAGAGCAGTGACGGCCTTCATTAGAAGCAGAACAAGAAGAACTTATGCATCAACTACCAGAATTATTAAGAGAATTGAAAATCTTGAAGTTTGATAGCACGGAGTGGGTTAAAAAAGTAGTAACAAAGGAAGGAATGAAGGCATGATGGTATATAAAGTGGGGAAATTTTTTCATCTAACCAAAATGAAAAGAATTTTGCTCTGACATTCTCAAAGTTGGATTTTCCATGAGATGTGGAACTTCTGACCAATTGGAATGGGTAAAGCTGAACTGAGCACATTTTCTGCCATTAAACAATTCTAGATGAGGAAAAGATGGTGTTTCTGTCATTTTGTTTGGTGGGGGATGCCTAAATGTGGCTTTCGAGGTTGGAAAACAATCACTGAAATCTGCCATAGGAAGAATTTGAAAGTTTCTACTATATGAGATTCAGGCCACTGCATGAAGCAATAAACTGGCAGGAATTATCCATGCTTTGGTAAACATCCTCCAAGCATAAAGATGCAATTTTCATTTGTGGATTAAAGGAGACTGCAATTTTGCGCATATATTACGTCTTGCAAGATGAGGAGGAGGATTTCCTCATATGAAGCTATGGTAGGAAGTAAGAAAACTGTTGTATACTCCGCTTTATGGTCAGCTACCTATGTAAGCAAATTCACCATGAGAGAGTCAGAAGAGAGGAACTGGGGCTTTGTTATATCTGTGATGTTCCATGCACATTGGAAAAGAAGTGCAAACACAGTTTTTTGTTGGATGGAGTGGAAAACGTTGTAGAAAGGCACAAGCAAGTGAACAATGGAGGCAAGGAGCCACAAATATATAATCATTAAGGTGGTGGTTAACCATGTCTTGGAAGGGGGAAGTGATGCTAACTGTCATAATTAGTTCCCAAGGGTCATTTTTAAGTCGTTTGTCTTAGTATTAGTGCTGTTTTATAAGAGGGAAGAGTTATGTTTTATATGCCTTGGCATGTGTTTTGTTATTGCAGATCTGTACTAGGGAAGAAATGGGTTGCAGCAGTACATGGACTTTTGTAGTCTGCACAACCTGTTTTTTCTCCTTAATTGAAATTGGGAAAGATATGTATCATTTTCAGCAAACTCTTTGTATAGAGATTTTGGTTTCTCTCTAATTGAGCCCTAATATGTGTCAAAATACATAAACAAAATATATGAAGATGATATTACCATTTAATATCCTCCACCTAGACCCACTGCAAGATCATCAACATAATCCTGTATCACTCGATATTTTCTTGTGTGTTCTGGTACGTTGCGACATTTCTGCTTAGTATTCTCACATTCCATGAGGACTTAGAGTACAATAATCTGAACCATTGTCCTTCATGTCAATCAGAACGATGATGGAACTGTTCCAGTCTTCTCAATACCACGGAGTACAATAGCAGAAAATCCTTACACAAGCCTGTGCTGTGTTCTTCACTGCCGTCTGACATTAGTGCGGGCAGCAGATCTGCTTTGTCATGGTGTCAACAATTCTCGATTGAGGTAAATTCCTAGACCTATTAATAATCAACATCACAAGCCACATCAGTTCATTTATTGCATCAATAGTGGTGTTGTCAGTTTAAGCTATGTTGAGAATAAACTTCTTACCAGCTCTTCACGTTAAATTTGAATGCCTTGTACAATATGTATTCTTTTTAGCATGGAAAATGATGTGTACAGTGCAATGGGCTAGTATATGCATAATGCGTTTTTTTATTTAATTTGACATGTGAATAGGAAGTTTTTGAATGGAGGCAGTGCAGATGATGATTCGCATATGTAATGATTGAATTTTTGTAGTGTTTTATCAACCGTGGCCATTCCTCAAGTATGGCAGGTTCTTTTTTCCCATTTTTCCTACCAATTGAGACTATAGCCTTTGCAGAGGAGGACATATGGACTGCATTTTACTCATGTCATGAGGCAATTGGTAGACAATGTTTTTGACATCGATAATGCATGAATCAAACATTAATTTGTTGGAGCAATTGCATTTCCCTTTCTACAAGCTTATCTAGCCAATACTTCTTACTTTGGTCCTTCAGTGGCTTGCAGCAGTGGAACTTGGGCTTCTTAAGGGTCGACATCCTCTTCTGAAAGACATAGATGTTACTATCAACCCGTCGCGGCTTGTCCCATGGAAGGAAAACTATCAAATAAGAGTGGAAAAGGTAGTAAGTATTTGGAACTTACACACGTGAATGATTTGAATGGGTATCCTTTTGGCCTTATAAAGGACGGTCTTGATGGTGCGGATGCTTCTGCTAGTGATGCTTTCCAATTTAAGGAGAATCAAGAGAGAGGTCAGAAAGATAGGAGGAAAGTACAGGAGAGCCGTTCTGTCGACACACAGTTGGTTGATGAGAAGCAACTGAAAGAGGAGAAGTGCTGCAGACAGCTCAAGTTGTAATGAACATGCTTGATGTCACTATGCCTGGCACCCTGACAGAAGAACAAGAGAAAAAGGTATACTTGAAATCATGTGCTTTTTTTAATTCTGTTTTTCAACAGGGATCATTTTCCAATCTTGTTTTTAGGAGAAAGCAAGCATGGAACGACTGATTCTATAGCTTGTCTATTGGCATTTTTTTTTTCCAGTTCAATATTTAGTCTGCTCTGCAACTGGTAGAATTTGCAGGCTCTATGTGATGTAGGACAAAGAAGTGTGAAATATAAGTGTAGAAGAAATGTATTTTCATGTGATGAATATTTTTGTACGTATAAGAATATATATGTAGATGATAAGCCAGTGGTTGGTGTATAAACTCCTACCTACCACTGTATTAATTACACTTAATAAATACAATATTATATATTTTTCCCATAAGACTCTCTCTCAAGATAGAGTATAGATATTTATTATAGCTAGGTTGTTACGCAGATAATTAACTTGAGTTCCATTCAATTTTGTGAAATGGTCTCCAGGTTTTCTTCGGTTTTCACATAATTTGTGAGATTAAATTTTGTTGTATCTTTTCACGAACAAAGGGATAATCAATCTCGAAATGCTTAGTTCATTCGTGAAATACAAGATTAGATGCAATATGAAGAACAACTTGATTATCACACCACAATTCAGCTAGCAGAGGAACTTTGAGCCCAACCTCCATTAGAATTTGATAAATCCACATTTCATCACATGTAGATTAAGCATAGCTTTATACTCTGATTTTGTACTATATCTGGATGCAATATTTTGGTTCTTACTTTTCCATGAAACCAGACTTTCCCTAAAGAAAACACAATAACTAGTAATAGATCTTCAATCTTCTTTGCAACCAACCTAGTCTGCATTTGAAAAACATTCTATATAATGGCCATGATTTTGTATAGTATACCTTGTTCAAGAGCATCTTTCAAATAACCAAAATCTATTCCAAAGCAGCCCAATGATGAATTGTTGGAGAAGATATAAACTGTTCACAACGCTAGCAGAATATGCAATATTAATTCAAGTTACGGTAAGTAATTCAATTTTCCAACCAATCTATTGCATGGTTTTGCCTCTAACTTCTCTATTTCAGATAAAGGTCAAGTATATTTTCGTTGATAAGAAAATACCTTTCTTATTCCCCATCACTTCAACTCCTAGAAAGTGCTTCGAAGACCCCACTATGAAGAGACTTTTCAAAGAGGATATTCCTCTTTTATCACTTCCAATCATAATTATATGATCTACATAAACAACGAGAAGAATAATTCCAGAAGAAGAATTTCTATAAAATACTGAATGATCAGACTTCCTTTTGATCATTCCAAACTCTTCAATTGCCTGACTAAATTTTTCGAATCAAGTACGAGGACTCTGCTTCAACCCATATACTAGTTTATGGAGAAACAAACTTTTCCTTTCTTTTTCTGTGCAACAAATCTAGGTGGTTGCTTGATATAGACTTTCTCTTGTAGATCCCCATGTAAAAAGGCATTTTTGATATCTAACTGGTGTAGAGACTAGTCATGAGTAGCTGCCATATAGATAAATAGTCGGATAAATGTCAATTTAGCTATAGGAGAGAAAGTATCTGTATAGTCTACACCATAAGTTTGAGCATAGCTTTGAGCCACAAGACAAGCTTTAAGGTAAGCAATATATCCATCGATATTAACATTAACCACAAAAACCCATTTGCATCAATAGCTTTTTTACCTTTAGGTAAGCTTACCAAATCCTAAGTATCATTAGCATCTAAGACATTCATTTCCTTTATTATTGCACGATGCTAGCCTGGATGAGACAATGCCTATGAAGAGTGTGAGGGATGGATGCAGGATCAATAAAGGCAACCAAGGAACATGAAGAGTATGATAAACGATCATATGACACAAATGGAGAAATAGGGCAAGTGCATTGTCTTTTACCTTTGCAAAGAGCAATTGGAAGGTCCAAGCCATTGGTTGGTGGATCTAATGCATGCCGAAGAAAATATTAATGATAGGCTTGTAGTAGAAGGATATTGGCGTTTAGCATATACATAATGAATAGGCGGAGGAGGTGGAGGTGAAGGTGAAGGTGGTATAGTGGGAGACATATTTGGTGTTTGATGGGTAATATGGTAAAACAAGTGATCATCATCTTTTTTCGCTTTACCTATAGACTCAGAAGATATCGGAAAGAAAGGATATTGTTCCATAAAGATAATATCAGTAGACACAATAAATTTGTTAAGATTAGGGCAATAGCATTGATATCCTTTTTGCATATGAGAGTACCCAAAAAAACACATTTGACAACCTTAAGGTCTAGTTTGGTGACTTGAGGCCGAGTATCTCTAACAAAACATGTACATCTAAATATGTGAGGCTTAATAGGAAACAAGGATTTTGTAGGAAAAAGAATCTTATAAGGAATCTCACCATGAAGAATAGATAATGACATTCGATTAATCAAGAAATAAGTTATTGAGACAGCTTCTGCCCAAAACTGTTTAAGAACATGATTTTGTCGCAAGTGTGTCCTAGCTATTTCTAGAAGACACTTATTTTTCCATAAAGGGAAAGTTTGATAGACTTAAGACAAAAAACAAAGAAAGCAATGGATTCGGATGTACTGTACCAAAACCAGTAACAGATGATGTAGAGCCATCTTCTAAGGTAACAAAAGAAGATGGTTGTTTAAAAGTATTGAAGAGATTAGAATTACATGTCATATGATTAGTAGCACCTAAGTCAATAACCCACTGTGACACGAAAGAAAGAAGGCAATTATTTAAATTATTTGACTCGGCAATAGTAGTGATGGATTGAGATTAATTTTTTTTAATGCTTCTTGATTCTGATGGAATTGGGCATGGTGCTAGAATAGCCTGGTTACAATAGTAGTGATGGCTTAAGAGCTAAACGTTGCTCACTACAGCAATAAGAACTAAACCTTAATTCAATAAAACCTTGAGGCTCTGATACTATGTTATTAGAAGAAGAAGAACAAAAGTAAGTCTATTTTGTATATCCTTTTGAAATTCATTAGGTAGGTGGTAAGAGACTAATCGTGCTGCATAGCATGATAGAAACTTGTACACACATCATAGATACGGGAAATATTCCTTTTTTTAGAATATTTGAATTCCAAATACTCCATAAGCTTCTTGACATACTCATAGTGATAAACTAAATTAACTATCTCATTATCAGTGGAATTTCTAAGCTGCAAAAATATGCGAGCATTATCTTGTAATCAGGCCTATCTAGTATCATTAGACGGTAGATTACTAGTAAGATGATCATTTTTCTCATTATTAATGGAATTTCTAAGCTGCAAAAATATGCGAGTATCATCCCGTAACCAGGCCTGTCTAGTATCATCAAATGGTGGATTATTAGTAAGATGATATCTTTCTCAATGCTGCATAGATATACCCACACAGTTTTGCTTCATGCAATAAGGTTGTTTCCATTAAGTTTATATTTTGTAATTTTAGTTTTCACTGGAACCATAGCAATGACTTGTGATTTGCTCTCGGTCATCTTATTCAACACGGTAGTCCAACAAAATTAAGTATAATTTCACACTTCCTTTATGCCAAGAAAAAAATTCCTAATGGCACAATAGAAGCCAAAGCAAATTCTAAACACAGTGTATCTTGCAATCCAACAAGGAATAGATTATCAATTTCCAATGCTAACTAGCAAAAACAAACACTTTAATTGCTTTACCCAAACACAACTTTCAGAACCACCAATGCAGAAACCACTAAACCAGAATAAATGCTAGACGTTCCAACAATAACCAAACCAAACCAGAAACCCTAACCTTAGCGAAGACCACGTACCCCAAGATGGTTTGCCAAAATATCGAGAAAAGGGTGAAGAACTCTGTACTATGATAGATATTGGTCAGCTGTCTCTCCTCTTTTTTTTGGTTGGGGGGGGGGGGGGTGGTGTGCGTTGGGGGGGGCGGTGATTGGGGTGCTATGAGATAGCACACGAACACAAACAATCTCTAGGGTGTGCATAAGATGCAAAAGTTGCTCACTAAGGTAGCTAGGTTTGATGAAGGTTTAACCTAAAGCCTAATTTTCAAACTAATTTTCAAAAGTTCATATGCTCTGATACCATGTGAAATATAAGAGCAAAAGAAATGTATTTTTATGTGATGAATATTTCTGTATATATAAGAAGATATATGTAGATGATGTGTTCCTAGTGGTTGGTGTACCAACCTCTACCTACCACTGTATTAATTAAACTAATAGATACAAAATTATATATTTTTCCTATAACAAGAAGTAATTGCTCTTATGTCAGATTTGATCCAGGATGGTGCAAGTGAAATTTTTTAAAGGGAGTGTACAATATGTAGGATTGCAGATAATACAAAATAGCATGGAAAAACACAAATAAAGAAAAAGTAATCTGACAAATAATTTATTGAATATTCTAGTCAATCAAAACAAATAGAATAGCGGTTTTTTAATTTAATTAATTAATTTATATTTGGATAAAGAGCAATAAACTTGGGAAAAGGATATAACTTTTTTCTTCTCACCACTGGATTTGTTATGCTATCACATTATCGTAGCATCCTTTGTATTTTTATTATTATTATTATTCCTCATTGTAATGTGTATGTGTTTGAAAGATACTTCCAATAGCATTTTTGACATTTTATGAGTGGTCGTATTTAGTCATAGACTACATCTACACATTAAAAAAAATTTTTAGTACTCTGGGTATATTTTTGGATATTGATATTCATTTATAGCCTACTTGCAATCATGGCCCTAAAAAACTCATATATTTTCAATTGTCTCTTTTTATGTTAGTGAAAACAAACTATTTGGATAATATATCATTCTTGTGATATTTTTCATTTTATTTTCCTTTTTATTTATATTTGCAGGTCAAGTCAAAATAATATAGTGCTAAGCATCAACTCAAATTTGAGTTTGATTCGAAATTTCAAAGCTTGATTTTAACATGAACATGATTGAGTTTGAGATTTTGAACTCGAGCTTGACTCGGAGTAGTACTGGACAAGATCAAACTCAACTCAATTAAGTTCGTTGAAATTGATCTTATTTAAACTATATATTTTTGTTCTAATTATAAGAATATCAATACTCAAACTTGATTAATATTTATATTTGACTCAAGTTTGATTAGGCTTATGAGCTAGTCAAGTCAAATATTATGATACTTGAGTTTGACTTGATTTATTATTGGAATAACTTGAGCTTGAACTCAACTCGACTCAATTCTTTTTTAATTGAACTCAAGTAGCTTACAAGTAGTTTACACTCCTATTTGCAAAATTTGGTTTTGAGTCTGTTTATTGTTTTACGAATTTTGACATGAATTAGAATTTGAAAATTTTACAGCTGTGTATATTATCAAGATTGCAAATTTTACTGAAATAAAGATAGTACTAAAATCATATTTGGTCCAAATAATACGGAATAAAATGAAATCTGTGAGAGGAAATTATCATCCCATATTGGCTCTTTTGTGGTTGCATTATTTATCTTCTCTTAACAAGATTCATTGTTGAATGTTGAAATGTTTCTCTTAATCCATCCAGATTGAATTCCTGTCTGCAAAAAGCAAGCTTGAATTTATAATACAAAAATTCTCAATGGTCTTTATGAAGATAAATCACTTTTGATGAGTGTTGGTTGATGTAATGTCTATTAATTCCCACATCATCATTGCACCCACCAATAATGTTTTTAAGCTCTTCTGCATTTGTTCTTCTTGTCACAATCTCCATAATTTCTTCTGGATATTTACAAATCCCTGTGACGAATCTCTTCAACATACATAGCATTTTACTTATATTAATTTTCTTGTCAATCTTCATGCAATTAACCATAAATTTGAATGGAATTGACTCAACGGGAAGTGGAAATAGTGTAATCTCACTAGCATCTGTTTAGGAACAGAATCAAAAGAACTCACAAACTTGCTCCTCTATTTTTATGAGTGCCCTATATTGAATATTTACATTTTTTTGCTCAATTTTGGGGGGGAATTTGTACTCTATTTTGTGGATATTATAAGAAAACATTGAATATGGTGCACTAATAAAAATAGAGGAGGAAGTTTATGTGGCTAGGAATTCAGTTTGTACATATTTCTGATTAACAGCAAAAGTATCAGCTTCCAGGTGCTTATGACGATGAAGGTTCTTGAGTTGGCGACTCATTGTGCCTGACTAAGCATCAAACATAGAAAAAATCTTTATTATTATTGTTGTTGTTGTTATTTTATGCGAAGAAAATCAATACAATATAAGATAACAAATTTTTTTTCCAATGAAAAATGATAAACCCAAATAAAAAGATTTATGTGGTGGTTTTACAACACCAGATTCTTACTGCATCACATCATAATGGGTTTCTTCAAGGCCTCTCACCAACAGTTCTTGATGCATCAGACTAGCAAGAGGTATTTTGATGGAATTTTTATCATTAAAACAAAGAAAAAACATCACACAATTTCTCATTATAAAGTAGTTTGTTTTAACATTTCAATGTCTCCATCAAAATCCTAATAATATAAGGTATTTATATAAGGTCAAATATGATCTAAGTTCAGTCTAATGACTATTAAAATAACCACTCTAATTAAGAAAATAACAAATAAATAAAATAAAATATTTGCTATTTTAGAAGTTAGATACAAATCTAATCATTTAAATATTAACTAAAAATTAAAATAATAGTTAGCTCAAATAACATAAAATAAAATAAATTTATCTAAGAAATTGTCATTTCATATCAGCTCTTTCTTTTTCTGCATTACTATGTACATGTGAAACATGGGAAACATTCTATTTAGTTTCATCTTAGGTCTCTCTCTAACTTTGCACACATCCTTGCAAGATGCAAGAGTGCTTGTTATGTAGATTTACATGTCTTGTCAACCCTACTGTTACCTGACTGTTCTATTCTCTTTTTGTAACTTATTTTGCATCTAGGTCCTAAGTGCTGTGGGTCAAGGGGAGACACTTATGAAAGCTTTGCAGGATGCAGTGCCCGAAGATGTTCGTGGAAAGCTTACTACTTCTGTATCTGAAATTCTGAGTGCTCATGGAACTAAACTAAAGTTTGATGGCATCCTAAATATTGGAACTAAAGTTGGTTCGTCATCAGGTATAAAACCAGCATCCCAGGAAAACCTTGGTGGAAGCTCAAGCACAGAGGGTTTAATCCATGACAGTCGTTCCTCACATCAGATGCACAATACAGATACATCTGTGGATACTAATCTGCAGAGGGACACATCAACCTCGGGCCAAGAATCTGATATTCACTCTCCAGAAAAATCTAAGAGTTATGAAGATAAAGATAATAGTGAGTTAGGCAATAGCAATGATGTGAAAGGGTCTTCTAATGAAAAGCCTCCTCATTCAAACCTTCCTAGAGCTGAAAGGACAGATGGAGGTGACAAGGTTACTGCTAATGATTATAAGGATGACCAGAGTAGGAATGTTGCTGATGTAACCACCAAAGAAGATATTGTTAGCGACAAAAATCAAGAGATGAGCCAGGATTCTTCAATTGAACAAAAGAAGGAGAAGTTAGATAGTAGTACAGAAACTCAGTCGCCGTCTGGATCCCGTTCTGAGCTTCAAATAATGGAAAAGAAAAATAATGATAATCAAAATAGAGAAGATTCAACTATGCAACCTGTTTCAGATCAGAATAAAGTCATCACACCTGATGCTAACCCTCCGGCTTTCTCTGTTTCACAAGCATTAGATGCTTTGACTGGGTTTGATGATTCTACCCAGATGGCTGTTAATAATGTTTTCGGTGTGCTAGAAGACGTGATTACCCAACTAGAAGAGGCCTCTGGTAATGAAAATGAAGACAAGGACACAGTCAAGAATGAAGGGACTGCTTCTGGATCTAAGGAACAGAACACAACATGTGATGAGCAAATCAAAAGGCAAGAAGTCCATAAGGACACAGGTTCAAAGCATCATTACAACAAGACTTCTGGTGCTAATGGTATCAATTATGGTATTGAGTCAGAGAAACCCGACACATTCAAGAATGATGGGACTGCTTCTGGATCTAAGGAACAGAACACAACATATGATGAACAAATCAAAAGGCAAGAAGTCCATAAAGACACAGGTTCAAAGCATCATGACAACAAGACTTCTGGTGCTAGTGGTATCAATTATGGTATTGAGTCAGAGAAACCCAACACATTCAAGAATGATGGGGCTGCTTCTGGATCTAAGGAACAGAACACAACAAATGATGAGCAAATCAAAAGGCAAGAAGTCTGTAAAGATACAGGTTCAAAGCATCATCACAAGAAGACTTCTGGAGCTAATGGTATCAATTATGGTATTGAGTCAGAGAAACCTGATCAACAATGCGTGTCAGTTGATCGAAAATCTAATGATGATATGGTACAGGAAAAGAGAGATGGAAGTAGGTATGAGTTGATCAATAACAAAATTATGGATAGTAAGTTTGACCTGGTTAAACATGCAAGCACTGTTCCTTTGATTACATCAGTAAATCCATATGGGACCTCTCTTTATGATGATTACATCCGCAGATACTATCTCTCTAAGATTCCTGCCAAATCACTCAACAGGGATGCCACGAAGGCTCTGCTGCTTGACTATTTCCCTGAAGAAGGTCAGTACAAGCTTTTGGAGGGGCCAAACAATATTGGCGATGCTACTGATGATTTGGCTGCACAAAGCAGTGTTGATAGAAAAATAATTTCTACTGATCCTTCATTTGCAAAAGCCAGTGATAATGATGATATAATTGAACCCTCCTATGTAGTACTTGATGCTGGAATAAGACAGGAACATATTGGAGAATATGAAACAAAAAGTAAGGTGAACACAGAAGTTAATAAGACAAAGAAGGTGGTGGAGGATAAAGCCGTTGATTTTGGAGCAAATAAGATTACAAATTTTATGAGGAATATTATATTGGATTGTCTGACAATTGAAGTGGAGCGGAGGCTAAGTCTTGGTGACATGAAAGAAATGAGATCTGACCTTGCTGGAGATTTTGAACGAGTTGCAAATGCTGTGTGCTCAGCTGTTGGCCTTACTAAGGAGTATTCTTTAGTCCTGGAATCTGGAGACTACAAAACTTTGAATAAGTTGGGTACTGTCAATGGAGATCTTGTAGTTAGTGCAATTTCAGCTGCTGTTAATGAAACACATTATCTTAAGAGAGTACTGCCCTTGGGTGTCATTGTGGGTTCTAGTTTAGCTGCCTTAAGAGAGCATTTTGATGTTTCTACTACGAATGAAAATGTTGAAGAAAAAACAAGCGGAACAGAAGTAACAAAATCTGGTGACAACGGTTGCAATGATGTTGATGCAGATCTGATGATTCCATTAGAAAGGTCTGAGTACAGTTATAACAGAGACGCTAGTCCTACAAACTTGGATGATTTACCATCTGAAAGTGCTGACGATTCATCACATAGTCAGGAGGAAAGTGTGGAAAAAGATAGAAAATACGGTGATGCTGTGATGGCTGGTGTTGTTACTGCAGCTTTAGGAACATCCGCTTTCTTGGTGCAGCAACAGGTAATGGTGATAACCCAAGCGGACATTTTGTCATCTATTGCTGTTTTATTTTTAAATAAAAATCTACCATAGACTTATAAAGACCCAGCTTCTACTTCTCATTGTGCATTGTATTCAATATATTTGCATATTTTCATCAAATGGTGGACTTAGTGCTTTAATGACAATCTAAGCACTTAGCTAGATGCCAATTTAACAATAAGTGCCATGGCCTGTTGGTTTAGAGAACCATGCGTTAATGTTGTTGAAGCCATTTTATTTATTTCATTTAAAAGTTTATGTGCATCTTAATTTCATTGTCATGTAGCGTTCTTAAAGAGCTATAAGCATCCTAATAGTTACGGATGAGATTCGTGGGAAAGGCACTTAAAGTCACAAGATCTTGTTTTCTCATATGCCAAGTTTAATGCCAAGGGATTCTTTAAGAATAACTAAGGACAAAAAAGATATCAGGAGAAGGGCGTTTTATTGGATGACAGCAAGTTATTAGTGTGCCTATGCCTTAAGATTTACTGCGCATAGTGTAAGCATCAGAATAAATATCTAAATGAAAGAACGAAAGTATCTTGCAAAACCTATCCTCTTCTTCATATGATTAAATTCCTTTTAGATCGTCGATTTGAATGCATCCTATCTTTATCATGCAAATTCTACTATGTGAAATGGACTAATCATGTCTGGTTTAATTAATCTGAATTTCCCAAAAGATAAAATGAGCTTAATCCAAGGAAATCAAAACACAATTGAGCATAAAGTTCTTAAGTCAAACTGGTCCTTACATATTCCTTATAGTCAGCTTCATTGCCTGGGTTTTGCCCTTGTATGGGTGTGGCTAAAGTCCTTGGCCAGGGTGTTATCAGATATAGCAACATATATGTGATTAAGGTGCCATATACCATCTATATCTGTGCCTTATATTTTTTAAGTGGACAGAAAACCGGATAGTCTTCCTTTTTCCTGATACCTGATGTCATTTCTTTGCCATGTAAAACAGGTTTTCATCAATATGACTTGGTGTTCTTTTCCACAAACTAAATTCTCTTTCCGTTTTTCTTAATTAGTATCTTACTACATTATATTATTTATGTGTATATAATATTATGTATATTGCATAAATCATTTATATAGGGTTAATTTAGTCTTGTTCTATGTGGTATAATAGATGCAGTATGGTTTGTGTTATCTCATATATATAAAATCTTGTGTTATACACTGTAAAAAATCATCCTCATTATCAGTAATTCACATTTTCTCAATGATCATACACTTTGGACATATTAAGGGAGAGAGAGACAGTTCTCAATGTACTACAGCATTTACTTTGCATGAAAATATTTTGTGTATTTGCTAATGACTTTTAGCAATTCAATAATGAAGGAATTAGACAAGATCAGCTCTGAGGAGGGGGGATCACAGAAGAAAGAGTCTGACAAGCTTGCAGATTCGTTGTCTGATCAAGACCAGAATAATACAGCCACAAGCCTGGCTGAGAAAGTGATGTCAGTTGCTGGTCCCATTGTACCCAAAAAGGAAGATGGCAAAGTGGATCAAGAGAGGTTTGTAAGATGCTGTGCTCATGTACTTTTATAATGCGAACGTCTTCTTGTCTATTTTCAGCCTAACTTGAACCTTGCTACATAATAAATATAACATCCTACATCATATGTATAAGCTTAAGCTTTTCGATTAGATAGTTATGATACTAACTTTTAACATATAATATTAGAGAAAAAGGTTATGAGTTCGACTCCCTATGCACTTGTTACCACCCCATTAAAATTAAATCATTCACTTGATGAATCTTAGTCAAAGTCAAAGTCCCATACCACATGTTAGGGGATGTGACATAATAAATATAGTATCCTAACCATATCTATAAGCTTTTAGATTATATGGTTGTGGCACTTACATTAACAAACCTTCTTATTCTCTGTCCTTTCTCTTTGCATATATAGGTTGGTAGCAATGTTGGCTGATTTGGGTCAAAGGGGTGGAATGTTGAGGCTTGTTGGGAAGGTTGCTTTGCTTTGGGGAGGTTTTCGTGGTGCAATGAGTTTGACTGACAAATTGATCTCTTTTTTGCGTATAGCAGAACGTCCCTTATACCAGAGGTGAGCAATGATTAGGATATTCACTTTTTCCATGTTTTTGGGTACAAGCTACTTTCTTTTAGTCCTTTTCACCAGCTTTTAGTTTGTTGAGTCTTGAGATTTGGCTGACCTTTCCACCTCCCTCAGGATCATTGGATTCATAGGAATGGTGCTTGTTGTATGGTCTCCTGTAGTGATTCCACTGCTCCCCATGCTTCTGCAGAGCTGGATGACAAGGAGCTCTTCTAGGTTTGCTGAGGTTGCATGCATCATTGGCCTTTACGCTGCTGTTCTGATACTTGTTATTCTGTGGGGAAAAAGAATACGGGAGTACGAAGAGCCTCTCAAGCAGTATGGTCTGGATTTGACATCGCCAAAGAAGGTTCTCTCCTTGTGTCTGTGCATGTTTAAGCATTTATGGTGTCTGTTTGTATTTGTAGATCATCTAACCCTGCACCTCTTCCTTATCCCCAAAGACATGCCATGTCTCAAAATCACAAGAGACTGCACTTGAGACAAAAGAAATAGTGAATTAACCTGCTGCTAAGTCCCTTTTTGCATATGGAAATAGTCATCGTTGGAGATTGATCATTAATATTTTTCTAAGACTATGAGACTAGATGCTTGTAAAAACTGTGTGTGCTAATATTCTAATGTGATTTATGATAAGTTTAGATATGTAATGATCCATTTTAGATCATTAATGAAAAAGCGTGCTAGAGAAAGAAAGAAACAAACTTTATTCATCATAATGGTGTTTTAAATTCCCTGATGTAACATATTTTAAAGATATATATGTGCAAATTAATGTGCTTTCTTTAACCAACACAATATCGGAACTCATTGCATCAAATGATTTCCTAATGGTGTGAAAAGCAATGTAGTTATATACGTTAAATTTCCTTTGCATGCAAAAAGATGGTATTTGCTTGAAGAATGACATCATATGAGAGGAGGTGCTGTTTTTATTCTATGAAATAAAATTTTATGCAGTATTTGCTGTAATTTTAAGAAAGTACTTGGTCGTGATATGGAGTGATGATGAAATAATATAATAGCTGGTCTGAAAGAAATCAAGTTCCAAGGAATTATGAATAATAAGCTCATATTTATTGATAGATGCGTACACTCTCATCAACCTCTCACTGAAAAAAATAGTAATTACCATTCATGCCCTATTCCATGAAAGTAACCAAGGATGGCCTGGCAATATTGCAGTTCAATTGCATGTTGTGTAAGTATATTAGGTTTGTACTGTTGCAATCTTCTATTCAATCTACATGCCTAGAATGAGTTTTGTTGAAACTGTTTTCATTTTCCTTTTACGCAATTGAATTTAACCTGTATGTCCTACTTCTAGTGTGTCGGTATTTGGTTTTGAGAGGGAAGGTTTTTATTTTAAATTTCTTTACATGCAGATTCAAGATTTTTAGTAGGCTTGATAGGAGGAGTGGTGCTTATTTTATCCATACAATGTGTCAACTTTTCAATGGGCTTTGTTACGTTTTCATGGCCTCATAGTCTCTTTCCATCGTCCTTGGATGCTGTAACAAGGCTGAAAGTTTGTGGGGAAGTGCTTGTGGTGATTGGCCGAGCTTTTCTGACTGCAACAGCTGTTGCTTTTGTAGAGGAGGTGCTTTTCAGATCATGGTTATTTGAAGAAATTGCTGCAGATTTTGGATACCATTGGGGAATCATTTTTTCTGGACTTGCATTCTCTTTGTTGCAGAGGTAAGCTTTGCTATGTCTTTGACATCCAAGTTGGTGCATTATTTTTCCCCTGGGAAATTCCAGACAAAATATGGTTCCATTCTTTTGGGCCTTAACAGGTTATTAAGTGCAAATGAGAAAAAACTAAGTTTTTAAGTTATGAGTTTCCATGTCATTTGTATATTTGACTTGGTAAATTTTATTCAATTCCCCTAGTCCATCTAGTCTGATGAGTTGATGTAATGGAAATTAGACAAAAGATGCCAGTAATTCCGGCAGGTCTCCTCATTTCACATTCAAAAAACATCCTGCTTATGAGATGGCACATGAGACATATGTATTTCTACTTCCTATTGTTCCAAATATCGTACATCATATTACTTGACACAATCTTGAGGATTTTGCTGTTTGAATGTGAGTGTAGGGGCTTTTGTCTTCATCTTTTCACCAAATGACTTTTTCTTTACTTATTCATAAATCCTCCTTCAATCGGGTGGCTTTTGTTGTGCACTGTTCCTATCTGTGTTCCTATTTCGTTTGTACATGTTAAAATATGTAATAATACAAAAGAAATATTATGCCAATATATATAAGTTTAAACTTGTATATACGTTGTTTATGGGCCTAAATTTGACATGAGAGTAGAGGTTCTGATTTCCAATCTGCTCACCTGTCTCACGTCTCTTAATTATTACCACATTGTTTTGATAAGTATACTCATATGCCGCTGCTTCACACACCCCACACACCCACCTCCTAAAAAAAAAAAAAAAAAAAGCCCCCGCCAGCAAACTTATGTTTTTATGTCAATTAGTTGTCCATTTATTCTATTAGCATGACATTTGCATGACACAGTATGTGATTTTCTCTGGCTAAGGTTTGATTCTCCCTCTGTGGTCTAGTATGCATTCAGTCGCAATTTTCTCTTTTCTAATTATGGGATAGAGTCCATCATTTTATTGGTTATGAAGTTCATAAATTTCTTAAAAAATTTCAGGTCGCCATGGGCAATACCTGGGTTGTGGCTCCTGTCTATAAGTCTGGCAGGGCTTCGCCATCATGGAGAAGGCAGCCTTTCCATTCCTATGGGTTTACATGCAGGGATTCTGGCTTCAAGCTATATATTGAAAACAAGTGGCTATCTGATTTACAAGCCCAGTATTCCCCTTTGGATAACTGGCTCACACCATTTCCAGCCATTCAGTGGGGTGGTCGGTCTTGCATTCACCTTGTTACTAGCAATGTTATTTTATCCGAGACAGCCTACATTGGAAAGTAACCACAGCAAACTAAAGAGAGTGAGCACATGACAAGCCTGGTACATGTCATCATAATGTTGCAAGATTATCTAATAACTTTGGGGATAGTCATTATTGTCAATGTTGTGGCGCTTAGAATTTTCTTCGAGGAGTAAAATTTATGGTCCAAAGATATCTAAAGCGCTAAGAAGGGAAAAAGGAGCTACTGGTAATGCGAAGAGCTAATGAATTGGTAGCTTGAAGAGCCACAAAACAGCTTTTCGGTGCAGCTTATGGAAGAAACAAGCTTCAGGTGCTGTATTTTGCGAGTGATTCTTGTATTTGAGATAATGCAATTTTGATAGAGAAGTAACGCCATATATGCAAATTATTGTATACTTGCTTGAAGTCTTGCATTCATTGGTACAGGTAAAGTTACAAACTGCAGTTAATATAGTTATCAGAATCTTCCCCCATATACAGCAGATGTGTACAGTGATGATCAAGCAAACTTGTGTTGTAAATAGAGATTGTATGTTAATAATGTAAAGGACTGATGGCTCATTTTGGGAATGAAAAGTGCTGTTGCACTCACTCTCTCTCTCTCTCACTCTCTCTCTCTCACCACACACACATGTTACATCAAATCTTCTCAAAATTCAGTAATTGTTACCATACCAAGTTGCTGGGAAAGTAAAAATAGGTGGTTGTGGCAGCACCCTTCATTGATGTTAAAAATAGATAAACCTGGCCAACTATTAGGTTGCTAGCTTACTGTATATCGGTATATAAACTGCGGACAATTGACATGTTTTATCGTATTGTTACATATTATCCTATATCGGTTTAGTTTGTTTGAAGATGGTTATAACAATCTTTTCTATTTACATCGTCATAAAGGTTTTGCATTACTTATAAATGCATCTTGCAATCATACTTTGTAAACTAACACTTCTTATAGTATACATCGTGCTGTACATTGTATTAAAGCACTAACAAAACCTTAATCTCAAACCTTTTTCCTTGCCAGATTTGTCCTCTTTGACAACCATGGCTACCAGTCCTCATACTATATTTCCACCAGGCTTCATGGGGCCTTGCCATATTGATATATAAGCAAACTACTGCTGGCCACAATCATGCCTGAACCTTAACCTTAGGAACCTAACTCAGCTAGATCCATCTTTGGCTACACAAACCCTGCCACAACCTTGAATCTGTCCCTACATTCTCACGCCAACACCATCGTATTTGACCTACAGCACCTACCTCGTTTGCCATTTTACTGCAGCCACCACCTCATCTTTTCTCTTCCTTACACTAACCATGCCTCATTCACCATGCTAAGAGCTCTGTTGACCCAATCCAAGCCACATCACACTCCATCCTATGCTAGTATTGCCATAGCATCTCTGGTTCCTAACAGCACACATTACTCTCAAGCTCTCTTCTGAAAGTCGTCACCTTATTTTTATGGATTTTTACAAAACGTTAATGGTACTACCATATCCTAGAACGTAAAATTCTCCTCAACTCAAGTTTTCTGCTCACACCAAATTTGGAAATATGCACATACGTGCATATTCTAGATAAATCACACGGTTCAAGCTCTTATCTTGCTAAGATCTCAATTGTAATACTCATGGATCTCCATGACATTCTAGCTACATATAGTACCAAGACATCACTCGAATAACGTTTCTTTAAGAACTCCATGGGCTTTGAAAACAAAATTAAAAATCTTTTGTCAATCCTAAGAAACAACATTTCCTTTCATGAGTTCATATCTACTACCACCAATCAATTTGCCTTCATCAAAACCTCTCGACATTATCAATACCTGTACTCATGCATTTTGTGGTATTCCCTATAAAAGTATGATACCTTAGTCACTCTTAACCATTTTTCCAATCCACTCACTTTCGAGTAGTTTCAAGCTAAACTCCTCAATTAAGAACAATGGCTTCAATACTACGATGAAACAATGCCCCCAACACCCAAGTTTTGAGGTTATGGTGATAGCTAAAGGGGTCTGAATGCTCCTCTTCACAGTCATCTCATTGATGACATCAACTCTACTCCACCTCTAATCATAGCTTCTTTAGTTAGCGACAACTTCCTTGACTAGACATTACTCCAGGCTTCACATAAATCCCTTTGATTACCTATCAAATCTATGACAAGCCTCGTGATACTGCTTTTTGGTGCTTTCACGTGTTTAACAAATCTTTGGTGAATGTCTTTAAGTCATTTGTGCCCTTTTAAGAGTATTATAGGGTGGTATTTATGCTTTTATTTTGGTGCTGTGCATCATATGACAATGAATGTAGGAATATTCACTCACTTGACCCCCTCATGTTGGTTTAGGTAAAGTTCTTATAGGTAATTGTGCATCATTGTCCATACCTACACGAGCATTCTATCATATTTAAGCATTTTAATGTTTATTAACAAATGTATTCCATGCTCTAGGAACTCTCAAATGTATTATAAAAGTAAACTTTTATCTCATTTTAAGTAGTCCGGTCTTTAGTTGAAAATCATGTCTCTAATCATATTAGAATTTATTATAATGGTGCTAATAGTAAATTTATTGATAAGACCCTAACAACTTTCTTGGATGATAATAGCTTATGCTTCCAATTTTTCTATTCTTATATTCCTAAACAAAATGAAGTTATTGAATATAAACACATATTTAATATTAAATTGGGTCACACTATTTACCTACATACAAGCCTTCCATTCACAATCTAGGTTAATGTTACCACCATTTCCCTTTACACTATTAATAAACAACTACTAGAATTATTAACCACAAATCTTCATTTTTCACTCCACAATAAGCCTCCAAACTATCAATTACTTCATGTGTCGTCATTAGCTATTCAATTTACCAAAAAGGCTTTGGTTGTCTTAACTTTACTTACATTAGTTGTCATATGGTTCCTATAGCAACTTTGTTTCTTTCACTACCTCATTTTCAAGCTTGTTGATATCTCTCGTTAAGATCTTGATGCTAATAAAACGAATCAAATGTTTCTAACATGTTAGCCCAGTGTATAGCAAAAAAAAAAAAAAAAGCATGAAAACAATATTCTTGAATCTAGAAAAAATGTACAATTTTAGAAAGATGGAATTAAAAGTTGAAATCATAATGTGAAATCATAAGTTGGTATGGACGAATGAACTCACCATATATCAGAAATCATTTTATTGAAGATGTAACACCACAAATTAAATATATTAGGAAAATATATTTAATTATTCTACTAAAGTTGGACTCATATCCAAGCAGAATCAGTTTTCCTACTTGAATTTTTTGTTAGATAATTGGAAGTAATAATTTTTTAAATATGATGAAATTTTGATTTATTGAGCTCGGTTGATGAATATCAAATCAAGAGAAATTTCCAAAATTAATTTAAAGATGCTTGCTAAATCTACACGTGATCTAGAGAGAAGTTACAATAAGTTAGACAAGTAAATCTTCTATAAAAGGAAATCCATCTCTTGATTTTGTCAAGAAATCATATCTTTCACAAGCATTCAAGATCTATAGAGCTTCTCTAGAATATTCTTAACAGCCAATTGCTCTATTTAGAGAAGCTTTTTAAATTTAAAAAAAAAAAAGCAGATTAATTCAATTGAATCACTAACAGTTAGCAATTAAATGGAAATTTATCCACTTTTGAAGAAAGTTGAAAGTTGGCAAGAAGAATATAAAAAGAAGATCCACTCCAAAGCTTCATATAACAAAAGATACATGATTATTATTGAAAGCAAACGGCATACAATTACTCTAAGTGGAATTGATTTACTCAAGCGTGAATACACTTCAAAGTTACGTTCAAAGATATTTTAGAAGCTTGATTGAGAAGCTGCTTAACGTGACACTTTCAAAAGCTATTTTACTTTATTGAACTAAAAATTTAAGGATTCTCTTTGTTGTAAATCCTTATTGTTTAAGTTGTAAAATCTCATAAGTATAATTGTGATAGTGTGAAGGTGATAAAGGCCACTATAGGACTATGTTAGCTTAGGGCTAAGCTAGGAAAACGGTGCGGTCAGTTCAATTGCTTAATTGCTTAGAAGCAAGATACTTTATATCTTGATTGAAGTTTTTATTAGATAAATGGAATAACTAGTGGAAGACCGATAACCTGGGGTGGAGCTGGAATAGTAGATTGACGCACAAGGCGGAACCATTAGATATACTTGAGCATTCTCTCTCATACTCTATCTCTTTTATTTCCACATTTTTTATACTTTGATAATACTATCTAACAAATTTTCTAAACCTTATAATATAAGAAATAAAAACAATAAATCTTGACCTATAATTAGTCTAAGTAATCAAGAGACACGTTTCAAAATCAAACAAAAGATTTTAAATAAAATTTAAAGTAATTAACCTACAACTTGGGACCAAGAGAGCTCACCTCATTTTCCTTTACCTTTACGATCAACGTCAAGATAATAGATAAATAAGAATAGTTTTGACTCCTTTTTCAAAAAAAAAAAAAAAAAAAAAAAACATAAATCCCATCGCCTCACAACCTCATCAAAACACTGTTAGCATCACATGCAAATTTCATCTCAAACTTAATGCAAAGGACTAGGTTAAGCATCATAAAGCTTGTCTCATCTCCCAAGGGATCACTTAGTAAAAAGGTATAGACTACATAAGAAATTCAATTCAATTATTAGACCTGCTACCATTCATTTTCTCCTCTCTCATGCTATCTCATCATGACATCCACCAACTTGACGTAAAAAAATTGCTATTCTTCATGATCATTACACTATACAATCTAAATTTAACAAATAGATGAAAGAATCATTCTATGGTTTAAGACGACTCTTCAGGCATAGATGTGGATTTAACAGCTTTCTCTTACACTTAGAATTTCAACAAAGAAAAATTGACACGTGCATGTTCGTGCATACTTGGGGTTTTGACGCTCTCTTCCTTCTACTTTATATCAATGATATTATATTCACTAATAGTAATCTCACAATATGATACCATGCCTTAGTCCTCGTTTGTCAAAACACATTTGTTGCCTCATAGTGATCTTAGTGCCTTTGGCTTACCTTAATTACTTTATCATGCTACATACTTTGAGATTGTTACTACATTACAATACCTTAAAATTTCTCAAGAAAATATTGACTTCATGATAAATCACTTTAGCTAATACATTTGTTTCTCAAACATGAATCACATGTGTTGACAGTAGAATATAAGCCATAGCCTACTTGATCCACTATCATCACACATGGGCCCCGAGGCTTAAGATATCACTAATCTTACCAGTCAAAGAAGGGTCCACCCTAGAGGACACCTCGGATTCCAACCTAGTGAGGAAACCCAAAGTGTTACTTGTACTACCTACTAAAGTGATCAACGGATGACCTCTCCAAGAGCTCGACCTCGAGCTTATTCTCCGGGCTCACTGACGAGGCACCTCCACAAGACTAAGCTTGCTAACGAGCAATCTCCATGAACTCGCCCAGGCCTAGTAGCCATAAAATACCCATGTCCCATCACCTCTAGACCGGGGCGTGGGGCTGGGAGACATAATCGGTTTAGTCACACTCCATGCGACAACCACTCCTTTACCTTGGGCATCAAGTAAGACTTCACCTCGTGTTCTAAGTTAGTTACGAGATAAAGATTCGCCCTAACAAAAGATTTAGTGGGCCCTATTCTGGTGTGGTCATGAACTATAAAGAGTCACCCCCTCTATTGTGGGTAGGTAGGTAAGGGGGAGGGGGTGGTGGGGGTTCAAATTTTTCCTTAAGTGAATACCGTTTTAATAGATCTTAGAGAAAGACCCACAGACTGACTTAGGTATCAGAGTGGCCGCATCGGGCAACCCCCTGGTACACCTCTAATCAGTTTTCTATGTTTGCCAAGAGCTAATCTCTATCGGCAAAATCAACTCGTGCAACATGTGGCACCATCTAGGGGAATGCTACGTCCTCTTCTTTCTTTTTGAGATCATCTTCTTCACTTAATCCTTTCATAAACCTCAACACTCTCACTAAAACAAAAACTCATGATAGATAAAAAGCAACTTCCAATGCCGACCATGCCGAGACCTTAATGAAGTAAGAACCAGCTTCATCCTGCCTCTACTCAGCTACTAGCTTCTCTAACAGATGATGGAACTCTTAAGTTACCTAACCCAAAACCGCCTTTTATAGGTAATGTCGGTTTTCTGGACCCAAGACGTATCCTGGAGCTTGAGAATCTATGTAGACAAATTGTACATAAGAATGTTGAAAACAAGCACAATTACAGAGCTAAAAGTGTTGAAGAGCCTACACTTGGAGGAATAAGCTTCCAGTGCACAACGAAGTGATTCCCTAACCCGTTCACCCTCAAAATGCGACGGGGCATCATCTAGGAGAAATCATCGGTGTACCATGACCTTACCGCGGGCTAGCTCCTCTAAAAGAGCTCGATCTTATAGCTTGAGACCAATGTGTATCGAAGATCCACTGTTTCCTAGAGCCTAGTGAAAGCTGCTTATCGTACATCACGAAAGTAGAGAACATCTCAACTTTCGACTCAAACATCCTCAAATCACCATATAAAGGATGAAATATACACAAAATTAGATCATATAGGTTATGGCTCAACCCAAGCTCGAGAAGACCAAGGACCCATATTCCTTGCCATGGAGGCCCATCCGAGTTCAGAAAAAGAATGTACCATCAAGGAGATCAGAAACATATGAGAAGGCTATCAGCTATTAACTATGAAAGAAAGCTTCAAGAACGGATCTATAGCTAAGATAATACCAAGAAAAACACCCTTTGTAACTGAGACCAATCAGAGGTGCTCCCTATCGAAGCTCAACTTTTGAAATTAGGTTCTAAGACGAAAATGGAGACCTTGAAGATCATATCGCCTAATCTCAATCCATTATGGCAATACATAACTTCTTAGACATCATTTGGTGTAAGACCTTCCTCACTACCTTTCGAGACGCAACTCAAATATGGTTCAACAAGCTCGAATCCAACATGATCAAGTTGTTCAACTAGCTTAGTGAACTTTTCATAGCCCATTTCATGGCAAGCAAATCACCAGAAAAGAATGCCTCGTACCTTTACAGCATAAGACAAAGACAGGGCGAACCCTTAAGGGATTACCTAACAAGATTCAATAAAGTGTGCCTGGATGTCCCAAATACAAGGAGTCATCATGGATAGTCCCTTCTTTGATTCCATTTCGAAATGCCAACTCACCACCCTAGACCAGATAAGAGAGAGAGTGCAAAAATACATTCAACATGAAGACACTAGAAATTCCAGGAAGGATACTAAAGCCAAGGCTGAGCTTGCTTGAGCTGAACAAAATTAGCATCGAGACAAGGAGCGATGTAGAGATCACTGCAACTTCAACAACCAAAGCGACATCAATCATGTTCACAGGGATAACGATAAGAGGAAACTTTCCTGATGTACGATGAGTTCACCCCCTAGAGTTACCTATACAAGATTTGTTGCTTGAAGTAAGAAACCAAGGCCTCTTACTAGCACCTCCTCCCATGAGACCCAACTTAAAGCAAAAAGAATTAAGGGAATATTGTAAGTATTACTGCAATTATAGGCATGATACAAAGATCTATTGGAAGCTACAAAGTGCCGTTGAAGACGCCATACAAAGTAGGTGGTTAAAAGAGTACACCGACTATGACATGGCAAAACTTGAGTTGTTGGCTCAAAAAAGGAGGATCGTTGAAGAAAAGAAAAGCCAAGAGGCCAGCGATTGAGATAATACTAATCAGTCGCAACCTGCCTAAGAATGGCACGGAGAGATCAACACCATCATAAGGGGACCTTTGACCTCAGCCTGAGCAAGGCTTCAATCATGCCTAAGCGGATCGTGGCAAGTGATAAATTAGAACCTAAAAGAGCAAAGGTCAACACCACCATCTCCTTTAACAACAAAGACTTTGAGGGAATCCAAACCCCACACTAAGATGACTTAGTTGTCTCAACCCATATATCGGGCTGGAGGGTTAAAAGGGTACTAATCAACATAATAGTAGCGCGAATATCCTCTTCAACTAAGCCTATGAGTAGATGAAGCACAAATTCCGACGTAAGCTAAGGTCGTATGACCATAACCTATATGGGTTTGACAACCAACCTTTTTTCCCTCGAAGAATCATCACATAACCCATCGAGTTTAGTGGCGGGAAATGCTATGCTACACACCAGATTAACTTCCTCGTGGTTAACTATTGATCCGTATATAATGTCATATTAGGGCGAGCTACACAATCGATATTTGGTATAATTGTCTCACAGCCCCATCTTAAAGTCGAATTCCCTAACCTAGAGGGGATAAGGGTACGTAAAGGAGACTAAGAATAGTCTTGAAAATTATACCTTAAAGCGCTAAAAGGAGATTATACGTGTGTGGTGGACACCAAACCAGAAGGTCAGCTCAAACATCGCAGTGAACTAATCGAGCTCACTAATGAAGTCTCCTTAGATGATAACCCCGAATATGCTACAAAAGTGGGGACATCAATTCCCCCTAACCTAATAGAGAGTTTGATTGCATTCTTATGGGCGAATAAAGTTGTCGTCACATGATCACCCTTTGCCATGCCAGACATCAGTTCAAATGTGATTACCCATTAGATAAATGTGAATAGAACTCAGAGGCTGCTCTGCTAAAAGATCAGGCACTTTGTCCTAGAATAGCAGGCCACCATCAAAGAAGAGGTCCAAAAGTTCCTACAAGCTAGGTTCATTAGGGAGGAAATATACCTGACCTAGTTGGCTAATGCGGTGTTGGTAAAAAAATCCAATGGAGAATGGCATATATGTGCAGACTACACTGACTTGAACAGGGCATGCCCGAAGGACTATTTCCCACTACCTCGGATCGACCACTCATTGACAATACCTCAGGTTACGAAATGCTAAGCTTCATGGATGCCTTTTTGGGTTATAACCAAATCAAGATGAAAGAAACCGATGAAGTTCACACCTCTTTCATTACCTCCTTTGGCACGTACTGCTATAAAGTAATGTCGTTGAGGTTGAAAAATGCTAGAGCCACCTTTCAGAGGTTAGTCACCAAGGCATTCAAATCATAGATCGACAAGAGTATGGAAGTTTATGTCGACAACATGATTGTGAAAAGCAAACAAGCGAAAGATCATCTCTACAATCTCTAGAAAACTTTTGACCATCTCCACTTTTACAACATGAAGCTCAACTCGCAGAAAAGCACCTTCGGGACCACCTTGGGAAGGTTCTTGGGCTATGTTTTGTTGCCGAGAGGGATTGAGGCCAACCATGGCAAGATTAAAGCAATCTCTCTTTAGCCAAGGGCATTATTTTTTGTAGCTGACGCTCTATTTAGTTGGTTGAACTATGACGTCAACTATTTTAGGCTCATACCAAGTGGCATTTTGCTATGGGTGTATCTATAAGCCTATTTGGAGCCTTTCTTCCTCAAGATTTTGGTACTTTCGGAGGTTTTTAATAAGACGGCCGAAGTGATTTGCACTTGAGATTCTCAAGATTTTGTGGCATTAATTGCTACCAAGGCATACCTTTCTTCTTTATCTATAAATAATGCTTTCGGCTAGAATGGTGTTCATCACATCTTTGAACGTCATAACTCTTAAACATCGAGTTGAACTCTTTCTTTCTTCTTCATATTCCTGTACTTTAGGTCATTTTCATATTAAAATGTCGTTGCTCTGGTTCAACGCTTTTCTTGACCTACTATGGTTAGATAGGTCGAGTCCCGAGTTTAATGGAGTTGATCACTCTCATATCTATAAGCCCCTAGATTTTATACTACGGTTTATGCCAAAACCCTAAACCAAAGGTCAACCAGAAACCCTAAAGTCAACAAGTCTATAACAAATCCTAGTAGGTTTAGATTCGACAATCCCTTAACCCCTAAACAATGGAATTGAGATAATTGTGGATTATAGTCTGTAATAATATAAGAAAGCTTTAAAATATCATATTCGTTAAAATTCAGTTTGTTTCGAATCAAAACAGGATCATATTTTGAAAACCATGCTTTAGTACACCGGACGATAAAAATATTCTAATAATACCGTTAGATTCGTAAAAATATAAATATTTCAAAAATATTAGTTTTGTAATTTTTCGGTATGAAAAAATCAGATATAACTTAATTACATGTATTTTATTTACTACCGCTAGTAATTTGTCTAATCTACTATTCATAGTACTATTCTATACTATTCATTACTATTCACCTATTTCTAATTTTTTACCACATATTCTTACACTCTATCATACCTATTTCTTATTTTTTATTTTTCTCATACAACTTTATTCACATCATACTTTACAAATTATTACTTTTCATTAATAAAAATACAAAACAAATATCTCTTTCTCTCTTTCCCCTCTCAAAAACGGTGCCTCCCCCTTTAGGCATCTATATATTTTTTCTTTTTTATTTTATTTTATTTACATAATTTTTCCTCCTCAAAACTCTATAAATACCACATCTCTCTCCATTTCTTTCACACACTTATTTACCTTACTAAAACTCTCTCAAAATCACCTCTTAACTTTTCTCTTTACGATCTCTTCTCCCCTTCCCACATCTCTACCATTTCCATGCTAAAACAACCTCTCTTTTTTTACCTTTCATATTTCTAATTTAGGTAAAACTCTTATCTATACTTTCTCACCATGTCATGTAACTCAATATGACCATGGTATGTGTTTCCTAAATATCTAAGTGTTATGGAAGTAACATTATGTTCATGTTTTGTTCTTGTTCATGAATAAATATCATTTTATTATTATGTTCTTTTACTATTGTTATATTGTTACATGTTATTATTATTGTTCTAATCTAACTTCCATATATTAGTAACTATATTTATGTATTTATAAATATTTTTGGAGCATATAAGCTCACTAAAATAAACCGTTATTTATTTATTTATTTATTCCATGCTTTTATTTTAAGACTAGTCTTTCTAGTCTTAGACTTGTCCTCATCAAGTGAAAAAAAAAATTCTTATTTATTTTGTTTTTCTTTTTGTACTTGCCTATGTCTAAGTCCAGAAGCCTTGATTCAAGTTAAAACTTCCAATACTTGATATTTATTGTTTGTTTATCTCTATATTTTGCATCTTTCTTATTAAGTATTTTTGTCATGTTACTTAGCTATAAACTCAAGTCATGCATGATCATATTGAATTTTGTCTTAATAAAAGCGAAAAGTTCTTTTTTAAGTAAAAGAAAATAAGCTCGACTTACTTTAAAAATGTAATTTTATCACTTAAGAAAATGTAATACTCCTCAAATAGAGATTAAAAAACTCTAATCACAGAGGTACCTTTTCGGTGTAATGGTTTGGAGTTTATTAGAACTTCAAAATTAAGCGTGCTCTGAGCAGAGCAATCCTAAGATGGGTGACACCCTAGGAAGCGTTGGCACCAAAAAGGACAAAACCGTACGACGTGTGGCCAAAGCGGACAACACTTCGATAGGTAAAGTTTCGAGTCGTTACACGACGCCTTTGGTGTCCTGGTTATGCCTGAGGGTACGCTGGGAGGACCAGTATATCTGGCATCACGATCCCTGCCCAAGGTGGCCTAAGGACCTAGGGGCCCCCCCTTCGCTACTATGGAGCTTAGGGTGGTAGGTCATGACAAATTGTATCAGAGCAGTGGTTCTGAACCTATGTAACGAAACTGATAGGGACATTAGTTCTATAAATGGGGGAATATGTAATACGCATCAAATATAGATGACAGAACTCCAATCACAGAGGCGCTTTTTCGGTATAATACGTTGGAGTTTGTCAAAACTCCAAAGTTAAGCGTACTATAGGCAGAGCAATCTCAGGATGGGTGGCCCCCTGGGAAGCGCTGGCACCAAAAAGGATAAAACTATGTAGCGTGTGACCAAAGCGGACAATACCTTGGTAGGTAGAGTTCCGAGTCGTTACACAGTACCTCTGGTGTCCTAGTTGTGCCTGAGGGAACGCTGGGAGGGCCAGTGTATCTAGCATCGCGATCCTTACCTAAGATGGCCTAAGAGCTTAGGGGCGCCCCCTCCGTTGCGGTGGAGCCTGGGGTGGCAAGTCGTGACAAAAAAGTTTCATTAAAGTTTAAATAACTTTATATCAACAAAATGCTTGTCAAAGAATTTTAGACAAAGATCACCATAGATTTTAGTATTGTTAACATATAAAGACTTTTCAAAGGTTAACCAAGAAATTCTTTACTCTTTTTAAACTATCATTAAAACCTTAATGTTGATAATACTTTATTATGAGAAATTTTCTTTAAAAACTTGTTATCAAATCCTCACTAATATTTTAATATATACAAAGACCAAAACAAACTTTTCAAAACAAACTAAAATTAACTCACCAAGTTAAGTATATTTAGGGGATAAAATTTATAGATAATTTGGAAAGACTAATTTTTTTTTAAATTATCTTGTAGGAGTTAAGGGAAAAATAAATCATATCACTTGTTTAATGACTCAAAAATCTATAGTTTTATTCCCAAACAACTTAAAATAATTTTGTTAACTTCACTTTTTCAACTAGTAAGACAAGTTGTTTTATGAAAAAACATTTATTAAGACAACATCATTAGAATAATGTGTATAATATGAGTTGCATATGTATTAAAATGATTTTTCAACTATATAAAGATATATATTTATATGTTTGCTATGGGATTTTTAAATGATAGAAAGTTTAGGAAAATCATGTTTTAAGGGCTGGGATTTTCGTATCGATTCTGTATTATGTCTTTCTGGAACCTAAATGACCTTTTATGATAAAAATAACCTTAGAAATAGATAAATCTTTTCGATTAAGTAGAAAATGGTATATAATATGTGAAATTCCAAGTTAAAATGAGCAAGATATTGCCACTTTAAATTAGAATTTCACCGCACACGAATTTTAATGAACTTAGTAAAATAGAATTTGCAAGTTTAAGTAGAACTTCCAAGAAATACTCATTTTAGGTATTTCTCTTGTTTAGGTAATGAAAAGCCCGAGTTTCCTTATCTATAAGACTACTTCGACTAGGAGCTTTCTACTGCCATGGCTGAGTGAGTTTATTTCTTACGTTTTGTACTTATGTATTTGCTTATAGAATAGAGGCACTAGATTTAGGAAAAGATAAAAACATGAAAGCGCATGTGCCTTACATATATGGTTGAAATTATGTTAAGCATATCGAGACAGGAATTATCGAATAATCATTGTATAATTAGTATAGGAATGTTATGTCTGCAAACTCTATGATCACTTTTACAACATATAATATTATATCATGATTATTTAAATAAAATGATTCATGCATAACACATAGTGAGTCACTTTGCATTCATTACTATACCTTTAGTGGGATGAGGGCATAGTAGTGAGGTCTGTAAAACCCGAAAATCTACTTTATGGTGAATGTTCACCCGATTAAAATAGTGAGTATACACCTGAATTAACTACATTTTAGCGGCTAGTAGTGGCTCATATTAAAAACTACAAAAACTTCATTTGCGAATTTTAGCCTTACGGCCCAAAACACCTAACCCCAAATGGAGGGGTAAATGCATTCAACATTGATTCCCAGAAAATCATATGTATTATTTGCTCACGTGTTTGTTGCATTTCATATGCTTATTTAAATAACTTGTTTGAATATTGTTTGTTCAAGTACTTTATTTGTGGAAATAATTCTCACTAAGCAAGGAAGCTTACCCCTTATACATATTTATTGCAGCACCCCTACCTTTGGTTGACGCCCAAGGGATACTTTTCATAGGTACTATCTTTAGATTTAGGAGTTTTTGTATGAAGTCAAAAACTAGTTATAGAGTTAGATGTCTAAGTAAATCTCTAATGTAATTGTTATAGCTAGACTATGATAGACTTTATCTTTTGATAGGAAAATGCCCTTTTAATATTTGTAAGACTTTTATATTCCATATTTAAGGTGCTTATGTTGTGATTTCCATTCTTAACTGCTATTATGAATATCTTGTTAGATAACTTGTTTCAAAGTTGGTCCTCTATGATCATGAAGGTATGCCTTACACCCGATATCGAAGCTTTTGAATGACTAAGGTTGTCATACTTAAGCTTTAATATTGAGTTTGGTGAACTATTGTGTTTAAGGTACCCTTTGGGGTGTGACAATATCCCTGTTTACATAGAGTCAAGAAGCGGTTGAGGTGATTGCCTAGAGGTCAGGTTGCTTCATCATGCTGGCTTCTAGTTTGGTCGAACTCCCTTCTCTACGTCTAAGCTGGGCTGGAGTTGTGTTTCTCTTTTGTGGCCTTGATAAGTTCTTCAAAGTCCTTAAGAAAGGAAGTGACCTTAAGGCAAATGACTAGACCTTGTGCAGTCAAACACAAGCTTCGAAAAAGAGAGAAAGAGAGAGAGAGTAACCATAAACATACAACAAAGGAAAAGAGAGAGATCAAAATATACAAGAAGCAACATTGTAAACAATTCATTAAAGAAAAGTTTTACATTCGAAGGCCACCAGAGGGCTAGCGAGCAATTCAAATAAGCTGACAACACGGCTCGCATTACAACGATAGAAAATTAAGAGAAACTTAATTGGTCCGGTAGTTAGCAAAGATCTCTTCACTTGTAACAAGTTCGGGGGTAGTAGCGACAACCTCCACTTAGCCTTTAGCAAAAGCACTACTAGTAGCCTTAGCATGGCCTTCCACACGGGAGTTAGGTGCCAATGTGACCTCGAGAACTATAGCTTTGGAAGCTTGCTGATCGGCCTTTTAGGATGCATGTAGGTAAGGATGCAACCGGGATGGGTTTGGGACGAGTTTTACAAAACTAAACCCGATACCTTTTAAGTTTCCTAAAACCCGTCCCAAACCTATGGGTTTTTGTCTATAAACCCAAAACCACGGGATAGACCTTATAGGATACCCAAACTCAAACCCAAACCCGAACACAAACCTAGAAGCTTATAAATATTTCAACTTGAATTATTTTATAATTAAAATTATCTAAAAAATATTTTTCTCATAACATACATAATTATAGTTTTCTTCTTGTCTACTCATGGAAAAACTTATTTCCATTAAAATTTGAGTATAAAATAAATCCTTCTAAACTTATTTTCCATTAGCTTAAAATTTGAATGAGTCATCATGATTAATTAAAATGAAAAATCATAAAAAATGAACACTTTATAATTTTAAAAATGCATATACCAATTTACTAAATTGAACTACAAATTTAATAATGCATATTTCATTCATTAAATTAAACTAATACCTAAAATAACTAAAATATATAGACTTAAAATCAATGTTGTCAAAACAAGACCAGGATTTGCCTAGACAAGCTAGGGGGCAAGGGTTGAAGCAAGTTCAACCAGGAGTCAAACCGGGGTCACGAAAAAGTAGAAATATAAGGGATAATTTAATTATGAAATACCAATATATAGGATATCACTCAATTAAATCTATATTTAGATCAAATTCATCAATTAATTATTAAATAAACATGATATAATGATTATATTTTATAAAGTTATCATAAAGTATGAATAAATATTTAAATTTCTAGCTTTTATTTTATTTTTTTGTTTTTTTCAGTCCGAATCAACTAGTTCGACCTCTTGGGTTTCTCAATTCAACCCGGTTCAACCTGGTTTATCCTCTCGGGTTGACTGGGTCTCACCGGTTCGATGCAAAAACAAGTCTTAGGTGAGACCTAGCTTGGCATTAGTGTTAGTTTTGACAACAATTCTTAAAATTAATTTGATTTTTAATTTTATTAATTGAAATAAACTTAATATTTTTTTTCTTAATGGGTTTGGGTTTCCAACAGGTTTTATATCCTTTCTATAACTCGAAGCAAAACCTAATAGGGTTTTGTATGTTATCTTAAAACCCATCTCACACCCTATAGGGTATTACCCTATCCAATATTGATCGGGTTGGGCTGGTCAGTACCCTATAAAAACCCACCCAGATGTATCTCTACATCTAGGGCAAATGCTTTTGCCTTGTTCAACACAGCAGCATCTCCCAACCCATCACCCTCCTCGACTTCACGAGGCTCCTTTGCCTACCATGTCTTTCCTCTTCTTCCTCATCTTCTTCATCAACCTTAGCAGTAGCCTCACCTAGATAGGCAACCAAGATCAAGATCGAGATATCTCCGTGTATATCATCATGACAACCTTTGCACTTTCCCTTGCAATCATCTGATAAAGCTCCCTCTACTCTTGGCTCTTATAGAGCTTCGTTAACATGCGTTTCTTGGCTGGCTTAGGAACGACCTAATTGCTCTCTAAGTTCTCCACCTGGGCCTACATAGAAAAAACAATGGTTGAAAAAAAAAATAGAGAGAAAGCAAAGAAGGGAGAAAGAGGAATAAAGATCCAAAGAGAAAGTAACCGACCTTGATGACACTCCATTCTGAGCCCATCATCTCATTCTTTATCTTCAGCCTATTTAAGCTTGCAGTGATCTCTTTCAACTAGGAGGACAAAGCATCCTGTTCTTGCCTTACATCTCTCCACTTCTTGTCGAAATCACTAATAATTTGCCCCAAGATAGATTGATCATACTTGGCTTCGACGACTTTGTGTTGAGAGTGTAAGGCTACCACTTTACCTCATGCACCAATGTCTCTTTCTCCACCATCAACTCCGTGGCTTTGCTCTATAGCTTGATCCTCTTCATCATTTCCTCCAAAGCCTCCTTCTCCAGTTTAGTAATGCGAGCCCTTGATCTCTCTAGCTCTACATCACCCTATCAGGAACAAATCAAGTTACGAATGCCACTACATTTACAAAAGACTGATTGAAAAAGCCACTACAAGGGCAAAAATAATCAATTTACTACCCCCTAGTTCAACCTTATGTACCTCGTGATTTTAAAGACAACCACCATAGCCTGCAACAGATAAAAACAGATAGTATTAACCGAAAAAAAAAGAAAAGAAGAAAAAGAAAGAAATGAGAAAGAGAGCCATCTTGTACAATTTGCGAGCTAAGAAGTCTAGCACCTGATCCTTAGATTCCAGCTCGCTCAGCAAGGTCTACACCTTACTCTTATCATTGACGACACAGTGTCTTCAAGCAATCCCTAGTCAACAACCACACCAAGTCACTTTAGAGCCCTCTCACCCATGACCTCTGTAGGGCCCCCAACAATGGCTCCGCCTAGTCAATCTTCAACAACAGCCACCCTAACGGAGTCAAAATTGCTACTACTCCCAGCACCTCAACCTTAGGAAGTGCTTGGCTAATCTAGAAAATGGCAATCGGAGAACGTTGTGGCCGACTTTGCACCTTAGGGGATCAAGGGTATGGCGAAGTATACATAACCTACACACCAGGTTCAACAATGGGAGTCTCATCACTGTGTTAATTACGCTTGTGGGGACTCGATGAAGACATGATTTGAATTTCCTCCATAATTGGAGTAAGACAATCTTACTATCCATCACAACAGCTCGCCTTTTCGAAGGCGCCTTCTTCTTTGCCAAAGTCTTCTTCCACTTCTTAGTCGATGATTAAAAAGAAGCTCATTAATTTTTACCATCTCTATCTGCATATCTAAAAAAAAACAACAACAACTACAATAACAACATTAATGAAAGATAGATAAACCTGCTAAGTTAAGCTCACGCTCTGAAGAAAATGAGACAAATTTAAGCTCGCAAAAGAATTTCTCCCATTAGAGCTCGACTTGATAGACGTCAGGGTGAGAGTGAGAGAGAAGCTATATCCACAAGAATGATCGACACCTTAAGGAACCACGCCCCCCTCGCCGTCATTAATTAGCAACCCCTTTAAAAAGTTCCTCACAATGAGCTCAGCATCGAAGGGTCTCCTACCTCGCTCTTCATGAACTCATCTATCACCTTTTGCCCCCCGACATCGTACAACCTCAACTTTAGAGGCTTACAGCTTGGAAGGTTTCGCCAGTCCACCCATAAATCAAGTCATACTGGGTACCCTTCTTAACACTAACTACCCATAAATTACTCTTCCAGTCTCGCCCATTCAAGCTAGCAAGCCCATCGATAAGCTTGTACGAGCTCTTCGCCTACTTTATGAGGTACCGCTATCTAAATTTAGACCTCTTGTATGAAAAATATCTCCAAAACAAAGTGGGGGCAGCTCACACACATATGCTTAAATAGATGGCCTCTAAGGCCACAAGGATGTGCTAGGCATTAGGCAAAAGTTGAGTAGGACACAACCTATGGTACTTAAAGAACTCCTTCTAAAACATGGAGAAGGGCACCCTCAAAACAAACTTGAATGCCCTACCATAAAGGGCAAACCTTCACCTATCAAGAAGGCAAACCCGATCGAAAAGCAAAGGCACCATGACCTCTTACTCCTTAGTAGCCCCCTACATCTCCCTTTAGCCAATCACCTAGAGGGCCTTTTCCATCATTTTGCAGCTAATCCCATCAGGGCCAAAGCTATTTGTTGCCAGAATATGTAAGGGGATGATGGGTTTTTCCTCCAAATCATCCAAAGGGTACTTTTCCTTTGAGAATCGATAAACTTTATCAACTAACTCGGCATACGAGCTCGAGTCCAGAATGGCTCGTCTCTCCAGCGGTAATACGGTAAATTCACCGCCCCTTCCTTTGCAGCCACTTACGGAGGCTAAACCTCCATTCATAAACATATCCTCTCTATCAGAGCTCGAACCCCTTGAGCTTGTAGTGTACTTGCTCCTCCTTCACTTCTCCCTACCTCATCTATGATTTGCTATGCTCTGCCTTCAGAATTATAAGAGAAAGATTGAGTGTCGGAATCATCTAAGCTCGACATTTTCCTAAACCAATGAATGACACAAAGAAAGAAATACAGAGAATATTTGATTTTAGAAACTGTAGAGAGAATTTTTTGTCGAAAACTCCCACCAAGACGCATATATATATGTAGAGAGAGAGAGAGAGAGAGAGGGAATAAAGGGGAGGTGAAGCGATCACTCGCTACCTAGAACTTAGGAGCAGTGCAACCCCAACATCACGAGGCTATATGTTAGGATCAATCATCATGATTGTCACAAATCCCCTTACGTTTTTTATAGCATTATGAAGCTTCCCAACAAGTCTTACAAAGTCGAAGCTTATGACAACGGCCTAACTCAAAACATAGTGAGCCCATAAGATACAAGCCTTGACAACACCAGCTCTTTAGGGGATGTGGCTCAAATGAAAGAGAAACGACCATTCAAGCCCACCTTGTAGGCTGAGTCCAGGTCGCTTACTAATAGTCTAGTAATAGTTAGATTTTGAACTGAATCACTCAAATGCAATTCGATATAGTTTAATTAGGTTAAAACTATTCTAAAGAACACCTTTGTCTAATTGATAGTATTAAAGGGTTAATGTTACATATGGTGCCTGAACTTTGGAAAAATATGTAATTAGGTACTTCAACTTTAAATTGATCAATTTAATATATGAAAGAATATTTCACGTATGCCCATAATCTTAGACAAATTGGTTAACACTGTCATTCAACGTAACATTTTTAACTAATATGATGGAAGTACCATTGGCTTATATGAAAGGTTCTTTTAGATATTAAATTGATTAATTTCAAAGTTCTATACTCAATTTTTTATCCTTATTTGTACCAATTTATTAATCCCTCCCTCCTCTCTCTCTCCCTCCTCCCTACCTCCCTCCCTCCCCTAGAGCAACTTAAAATGTTTATAACCTATTTAAACTTACTCAAATGTTGATCCATTCAATAGTTTCCCGTTCTCTAACTTGCTGATAGGTGAATTGATCTATAATATAAAGGAAGCAAATTTTGCGATTCACCTGGTTGGGTTCAATCTTGGTTATGTTAATTCAATTTGAGTTGAAAAACAACCTTAGATTTTAGCACCTTGAGATTGAAAGAATATATTTTGTATATTATCTATCACATAGTTTTCATGTTTAGAGTAAATTTTTTTTTTTTAACTTTTCTTTATGTTGTCACTAGGATTTTGTTACTTATAATTTATGATAGTATTTGATAGTAAGAATGAGATAGTGATATAATAAATATTAAACAATATATTTCTTTTGTACTATATTTGATATATATAGTATAAAATAAAAATTCTTATGCTGGTGTTGTATTGGTGGTGTAATAGTAGTAGCAGTAGGGGTGACGATAGCACAATAGTAGCATTGATAGCAATGATAATAGTAGTAGTAGTGTTGGAATGTTAGAATGGTAAAAATGAAATAATAATGATTATATTAGTCCAATTTCATATTTTTATACCATTAAATACATTTTATAATACTAAATACATTTTGTAAGTCAAAATCATGGCCATTATCCTGTAAAATTGTGCCACCTAAACAAATTATGCAAGTACACGTTGTCGTATGCCCACTGTGTGAGCCGTGATCCATTTGCATTATTGCAAATTGCAAGCATAACCATGCACAAAAGGTTTAACGACATCTGGCTAAAAGTTATGAGGAAAAATGAGAGGGTGAGTGCAACTTGACGCAGTCTATTTCAAAGTAAATAGTCGCTCGTAAAGTCTTCTCTTAGATTGGCTCCTTTTGACTTTGTTCATGTAGGAAAAAGAACCAAGTAAGGATAGCAGGTAGCTAAAGAGAAGGTGGGAGTGGCATTTGCTGTCTTTGTTATGCTATTTTATTCGTGTCCTAAGCATTTAAAACGTATATAATATAAAAAAAAATTAAAATAATATAAATAATAATTAACTTTAAAAGATGTATTAATTACAGACACCATCACGGAAACAACAAATTTTAATCCAAGAAAGTGACTGCCTACTAGGAGGACAACACCCAATCGACCATCCCTCCTAATCTTTTTCGAGAAAAAATAAATGAATAAAAAAAAAAAAAAACCCACACTTCCCACCTAAATCGACATCGAGTGTGACTAGAAACGCATCAAGAGTGCATAAAGCGAGCCTTGTGTGTTCCTACTAAGGTAGGAATACACGACGGATTGATTTGTCATGTCTTTTTGGTTCAGGACATGACATTTGCTTAACTTTGTTATCTTAGTTAATCGTTCCTTAAAGCAATGAAGATGCATTTCAGAGGAAGATGAAAAAGATACAAGGAAGGAGAGAATTTTACTAAATTGGTGGGTTAACAAACCCAGATTTGAAACAGCATCCCCAAAACGTTACAAGTGAAGTGAAAAAAAAAAAAAATTGAAGAATAAGAAGAAGAAAAGCAAAAGGCCAATGCTTGACCAATCATAAACATCAAATCAACAAAAACATGGGAAGTAGAAAACTCCTTATTCCTTGCTCCGCCGCAGGGGACTTGCCTCTTTTCCATCTCTGACTCACTCAACAGCAAGGGGAACAGACTCAGCCTGCGCGCGCACGGAAAAACATAAACATGAGTTACACTCAATACGATGATAACTAATTAATTTCATGGATAAAGATAAAGAGGATAGTGCGAGGATAGTGCTCTTACCAATTTGCGGTACTTGAGGGCATAGAACATCTCAATGTAACGGCGGCTCTCAAGGCGGTCAAGGTTAGACACATGCTTCCAGAATCCATATACAGTCAGGTTGAGCAGTCTCTCCGAGTAGATTTGCCATGTGTACCTGCAAATATTGCAACAACCAAAGATTAGGCTCCCCCTGCCGCAGAAACACAAATTCTAGTAATTGAATTTGATTCATTGATTCCTAAAGAGACAAAGGACAGTGTTTCGTACTTCTCCTTGATCCTCTGCATGGCACCCTGTGAGATTTTGTCCCAGTGGCTTGGGTTCGCCTTGCATTTCTCAAAGAAATCAGCAAGGAGCTCAGCTGCCTGCTCGCCATGATAGGGATCAATATGGAAGCCCGATTTACCATGCACAATGATCTCAGCAGGACCACCATTGCAGGTTGCGAAAGTTGGCAATCCACAAGTCATGGCCTCGACGACAGTCAACCCGAATGCCTCATAGATAGCAGGCTGTACGAATGCTCCCTTGGTGTCACAGATGTATCTGTAGAGCTCTCCGTTCCTCACTCGGTTCATCTGGGAGGATATCCACCTAAACTGACCATTCAGGTTGTATTTCTCGATGAGCTCGTACATCTTTTTCATCTCGGCTTGCTCTTCTAAATCCTTTGATTCCTTCCTTCGGTCACCACCAACCACGACTAAGTTAACCAACTCTCTCAAACGGGTGTTCTTGCCGTACCATTCAACGAGTCCACTCAAGTTCTTGACACGGTCCAATCTTGCCATTGTGAACAATATTGGCTTCTTCTTGTCCTTCAATACACACCTGTTTTGACAACAAAAAAGTTCAAACAATTAGAAACCATCGCGATCTTTTGATTAACAAGAAGTGGGTTTCGAGCAGAATAAGGGATTCTCACAGGTGCTCCTTGTTCTCAACATCACTGAAAAGAAGTTCTTCTATTTCTGAATGGAAGGACTTCAACCTCCGTTTCTCTTCGGTGTAAGCAAAGTAGATACTCATGTCAGCTCCTGGTGACACGATGTTGAACTTAGGATCAAAGACATCAATTCCATGAACAACTCTGTACAATCCGGGTAAGGTGAAATGGGTATGGCTCTCATATTGCCCAACAGTGTCCTTGCTGCAAACACGATATGGGGAAAAAAAAAAGAACATTAGCTGTTATAAGCTGATAGAGGAATGAGAACGTGGAGCACGTTCTATAAAAGATAAAGATCCATTACCTTCCAGCAATCTCTTGGAAGGTACTAGTAATGATGAAATCAGTGTGGTTCATGGCAATAAGATCAGCTGTAAATTGGCAAGAGAAGTGGTATTTCTCCTCAAACTTCTTCCAGTAGATATCAGACTCGGGGTATTTCGTCTTCTCAAGGGCATGAGCAATTGTACACTGTTAAACACCAGACGGAAGTATATAATTAAATTAAGCTGCCTCCGAACGAAACCAACAACGAGAAGATAAGAGAGAATTAACACGACCAATATGTACCTGAGTAACACCTAGCTTGTGAGCCAACAAGGAGGCAACAATGTTTCCATCACTATAGTTACCAATGATCAGATCGGGTTTGCCTTGCAATTCTCCAGCAATTTCATTTGCAACATCCTGGTGATAATACAACATGCCAATCTCATATCAACTCTGCTGAACTATCAAATTAAGGAAGAGGATGAGTCTTAATAAAATATGAATATGTATCTTGTTAGGCAATATACCTCGGTGTAAGTTTCCAAGTATGGCCAGACCTCAAATCGAGAGATCCATTTGCGGATCATACCCTTTTCATTTCTGAATGGGACACGGAGAATATGTGAATACTCTGTACCAAAAACTTTCTCTAGTCGTTGGCCGCATGTGGTTCCTACAGCATCCGGAAGGAGACGAGTAACCTGGAAGTCAAGTAGCAACCATTAGTATCCTAAAGCATCAAAACACACTGAAGTTCCTAGAAGAGGAAAAAAAACACTCACAATGAGAATACGAGGAGTGATGTCAAGTCCTTGTTGCTTGATCCGATGAAGCATCTCATTTTCCAATGCACGTACTTGATCCAAGATGTAGACAACCTATAAACAGGTAACACATAAGCATAGAAAGCATGGATGGAATTAAACAATAGCTGGTATATTAGAAACCAGTATTTACCTGACCACCGGTGTCAGGGTAACCAAGGACATTGTCCTGCGCAAAGTATCCATGAGGAGACATAATTACGACGTTGAAAACCATGGGAATCCTGCCCAGGAACTTCTCCAGGGTGCATGGCTCAGGGGCCTCGAGGAGATCCAGCAGAAGTCTGATCATTTCAAGCACATTCTCGGCATTGTCACCCCAACCTCTTTCCAGTCCGATCTCTTGGAAGTTGTGCTCAAACTGGGAGTAAGGTGTCTCAGGTTTAAGAGCCAACAGGAAGTCCTCTGCCTTTCTAAGGACATGTTGAAGGGAGGAAACATTTTGAACTCTAGCATTCACCATCATGTTCTGCACATCAAGAGAAACGCCATTAGATGTAAATTTTATTATGAAGACTACCAAACTATATAAATCACAACAACGAACTGGAAGAAAGATCTAGACTAGATGGTGCACGGATTTATTTCAATTTAGGGCAATATATACCTTGCCCTTGTAGCAGTGCTCTTGGAGAAACTCGAGGAGAGGGAGTAAACTCTCCTTGTCATGGAAGAGTTTAGCTGAAAGGTGTCTGTTAAGGAACTCCACTCCGTTTCCGATGTACTTAGGAAGCGTTGGACGAGGGAATGAGGCAGTGAAAGGCTCAAAATCCAATTCAAGCACAAAGTTGCCATTGGTACTGCAAAACAGAAAGTAGTTCTTCCTTAGGATCCACTACACATGCCATGGTTAAAGCCAGTCTTTAAAAAGCTCGAAAAGTAAAGAGTTTACCTTCCATCAACGAGCTCCTCCTTGAAGTGGAGAAACTCAGATGGTCGCAATTCCTCGACAACAAGTGCATGGACGTTCACACGAATGTATTCCCAGACACCGGGTCTAAGACGAACAGCAAGAGCAATCCATGGAGGAGACACTATTGCTTCCTATAGTATACCATAAAAAAAAAAAGAAAAAAGAAAAAAAAAACATGGATTCACTAATGAATTTACAACTCTTGAATACTAAAAACAACATCCTAGTTCATCAAGTACACAGTACCTGGGTAGATTTTAAGACCTCTCCAAAAGCTCCCTCTGCAAGCTTGTTCCTGTGTTCCTCAGAAATTGTCTCAAACTCCGCAATGATTTGATGGTGTTGCAAGATACCTTTTCCTTTGGCCTCAATCCTACAAAATTTAAACACAAAACGACCTTAGTGTTAACCAATAAACATAAAACAAGATCAAAATCTTGATCCTTCGTTGCAGATCTAAATCTCAAAATGCGAGACACCAGGCAAACAGGGGAAAGGGAACGGTTTAACTTGAAAATTCAGTGAGAAGTGAAGAATCCAAGCAGCAAAAATTAAAATCCAGCCGTTTTTATAAAATATGTATATTATATTATTCTCTTTTATTTATTTATTTTTGTCCAGAGTTTACATATAAGAAGAGCCATAGTAGAGTCCTTTCTCCGAGGTCAAGGTCAGGAAAACTGAAGTCCAAGCAATAGAGCAATCATCGATTAACCATTAACCATTGACAATTTTTTATAATTACATGATCGCGAGTCAAGAGTTCATACTTCAGGATTGTTCATGTGGAATTATACCTAGTTAGCAATGCCAAGATATCGTTACGGTGAGCAAGGAGGGTCTCATCCAAACGTTCCCTAAGGCTGTGAGATCGAGTGAGTACACGCTCAGCCATTGATGGAACCTCTCTCTCAGAACAAAAACCTTAAAAACTGCAAGAAAAACGCAAATACACAATAAACGGGAAGTAAGCAATGAGACCCAATTCATCCAAAAACCCCGTCCACTATAAAAAGAGCAATTTCATCACCAGAAAGTCAAACTCTACCATAATTGTAATCATACCATTATACAAAAATCTTTTTCTAAACCTACCCCCCTACCCAACAACCCCCAAAATACATTTAACAATAAAATATTAATATCTACGTGGATGCCACTGTATGACAAGAACCTTAAACTTAAAAGTTAAAACAGCAGATCTAGTACAGTTTCAGTTGTTACTGTTCAGTATTCAACAAAGATATAATTTTGTTCATATGGATAAGGAATTTAATAGGAAGGATAGGGGAAAAAATATATTATTTTCGCATACGTATATATTCTAGGAAATAAAAAAGGACTGCACACGTAATCATGCACGCCCGAGTGCGGCGTGCAATATCAAATAATGAAAATATAAGTTCAACCAAAATATATTATATTGGAATAAAAAAATCTTTTTTATAGGAAAAAAATATTTTGCTCATATATATATAAGTATACTAAAAAAATTTAAACAGAACAGTAGTGCGCATGCATGATAAAACACCTATTATATATATTTTTATTAATTTATTTTATTTTTATAAAAACAACTCGTTTATTTCATCTTTTTCCAGCGAATTTCACTTTTTTTTTTCAAAAAGATACTCATCAAGAACACTAGTCAAAAAAACAAATATAGATAAAAAAATACTTTTTCTCATACGTAGATCTAATATAGATATAGATAAGATACAAAAAAGATATAAATGCACATAAGATATAAATAATATATCAAATATAAATAATATAAATAGATGAGATGAGATATAGATAAAATAAGGGCAATCCAAATGGGCCAAATACCTTTTTTTTTTTTTTTTTTTTGGCTAGGGAAAACGGCATATTAGGAAATGACCCAAAAGCCAAAAGAGCGCGTAGAGACATACATACACATGCCACTAATATAGAGACAATAAATAAGATACAAGGAGCCATCAAATGACACACACATTTTAGTACTAAGAATTGATCCCCTTTTTTTTTTATCAACTTACGTTAATTCCAAAGTGGGTTATCTTAAATTTGAGGAGGTAAAAAATGATAATGTGGGTGCTAGTGGTTTTCCAAATAGTACGGTATGTCTAGACTAAAAAGCAAGAATAAATAAGTAAATAAAAATGAAAGGGCCAACACATCCTTTGCTTTAATAGCTAGAAGGACAGATGGTACAGTTTAAGTAAAATGTTAGAATTTCGATGAAGACAAGTGGACCGTGTGGACATCTATGGTGTTTGATGAGACTTATCAAGAAGAACGGTGTGAACCGACAATTTAGGTGGTAAAAACAAGCCTGGTTATAAGATAATATTTAGATCTTATTTGACATGTTTGTATAAATATATATTTTCTAAAACAAAGAATCTAGGAGAGATTTACCGACTGAGGGCTCTTAATTAAAAAATAAAAATGCATAAATAAATAAAAATTACCCTTTTATGTGATATATACTTTGATGTTGGTTCTTTGATTATTTAATAATTTTGATCATGCATAGACTACAAGATATCTTATGATAGGACTCACAAAATAATAAAATATCTCATACGTACAAAAAAAATCAGTAGGAAATATCCTAGTTATAAAATACAAGCCTTGGTCCTCAAGACAACATTTGAATATTATTGTGTTAGGGGAAATATTAGTAAAGTATATTATATGTGCATATATTCTATACAAATATCTTTGAAGATCTAATCAAATAATCAAAAAAGTAAAGTTTAAATAAAGGCGGTGATTAGGGGGGCCATTGTCATTGCTGGTGTTGGGACACAGATTGAAAATACAGCAAAAGATGTGTTTTTGAGTGGGCCTAATTAGCCCTACTGCACTGCCATAATTTTGAATTTTGTCAATGTGTTTTTAGCGGTCATGATCTGATCTGATCTGATCTCATCCGATTTGATGACCATTGTTGATCAAAAACCATGATCACCACTCCTTCCGAATTTCACTACCACCATGGCGTATGACCTTTAGGTGCTTTGCTTGCATGTGCTCGTAGGGTTTGATGGAAAAAGTTTTTTTCCTAACCAAACCTGGATCGTTAAAATTATTCAGGTCAATACTTCAACTACTGAAATAAACCCTCCTGATAATCTTTTGGGTTCCTAGTTTTCTAAAGCTAAAACCCATGGTAAGTTTCTATGTTATTTTGCCCAAGGAGAAGATTGATCACATCACCTACACTATGCAAGAACAATAGAAGTGAATAGAGATTGAACAAACCAATAATGCTATAGTTACCTTGCAAAATTTTAAGGAATGGGGAAAAATCGGCGAAGAAAACAAGAGAAACCAACCAAGGAAACCTAAAACTCCAAGAAACGGACCAAACGCAAAATAAGAATGGAGAAGGGAAAGAAAAGCAAATGGGGATGAGTGAGTAAGGAGAGATCAACACCCTTTATATAGTGAAAAAAAGGAAGAGAGAAGGGTGGTATGGGAGAGCAATGCAATGTTGTTGGCTTTTCTTTTTGTTTTTTAATTTTAATTTTATGATGGGTGCATCCCAACACACCCCACCACCTTCCTCGTAGGTAACGGTACTTTTGGATTAAGAGATAATAGGATGAGTAAAGTGCCTCTATTTCCGTGACAAACTATAACGCTTAATTATTTCTGCCCACAACAAAAATCCACAGATATTTCCTGTCTCGAAACTTGATGTGTGAGTACCGATCACGTGTATACATATTTTATTAGTTAATCTGATAAATTAAAATTTTTATATCCATATATCAATTTTTATTAATGTACGTTAAGATCGTTTGATAAAGATAAATTTGATATAAGGAGATCCGGACAGTAAATATCTAAACCACCAAACTACACCTTCCACTTGTTTCTTTGTATTGTTACTTTCACGAAACCGCTTTTTCTCATTTTCTTCTCTCACATAACTATTACCTATCCTTAGGACTGCAAATAAGTCGAGTAGTCGCAAACTATTCAAGCTTGGCTCACTTCAGGCTCAACTTGGATCAAACTCGATTAGTAAACGAGCTAAACTCGAGCCCAAAATAAAGCTTATTTATTTAAATTAGTTGAACTCGAGCTTTGATTTAGACTCACGAGGCAACTCATGAACAAACTCATTTAGATTCGTCAACAGGTTCAAGACTAAACTCGTTAACAAACTCGACAATAAGTTCATTAGCAGATTTGTGATTTTTTTTATACATGATATATTATTTATAATTACATAATAAAAACAATAAAAACTAATTTATGTTTAATAATTATGTATATATCATATAACAACACTTATATATCATATTTTAGATCTAAAAAAATTAAAAAAGGGGCTATCAAAATGATTCGAGTTGGAAGTTAAATTTCAGGGTCAATAAAAACTCGTTAAGCTCGATAAACCACTTAGGTTGATTCAAGCTCGTTTCATTAATTATGCGAGCTCAAGCTCAAACTTAATCTTGTTTGACTAAACGGGCTAAGCTCAAGCCTTAATTTCAGGTTCGTTAAAAAGCTTGAGTTCTCGGCCAAGAAAAAAAAAAAAGATCGACTCGAGCTTGCTAAATTTTAAATGAGTTGAGCCCAAGCCTTTAAAAGCTCGACTTGTTTGCAATCCTATATATCCTCCTTTCCCTTTTGTTTTTCAAATTTTACATTTAATATTTTAAATTATTAAATTAATTATTGTAAAATTCATATGTTAAATTAGATTTTCATGCTTAAAAAGTTCAATTCAATATCACATTAAACAATTTTAAAATCAAAGAATATTATATGAAATAACACTAAAAATATAAATATAGATTAAAATTGATATATTGTAAATCACAAATTTATGAGTTAAATTTTCTTAATGTTACATGTGATGTGGTGGAAATCGAAACAAATCCTATTTGGATTTTCTTTCCCTCTTTAGTTTTTATGACCGTATTAATTTATATAGTTATTGATAGCAAGAGAATCGTCATCCTTATTGATATGGATTTTTGTTTTCCTTTTATTTTTATTACCATATTGGTTTATACGTTAATATATCATTACTTACTAATATCAACTAAAAGAAATTATCTGTTTTGATTTGTTATATGAAACTTTAACAGTATCATCATTTCCTAAAGCATTGATGAAATCTTGATTCAACTACTAGTTTCAAAGGAAAAATACCTTGAACTAAGATTATTAATTTGGTACATTTTATCACAGATTGAAGATGGGTTAGCATTAAATGAAGAGATTTTTTTGTTATTTTCTAAATGACTTAAATTAGTGATTTGCAAAACCCATCATTTTAAGTGCTCATCCAGGAAATAAAAGCTTATCCAATAAACAATTAATTTGCTTATTGCTCAATTGTGCAATGATCATTTAATAAATTGTCATAATGTTCAACTAACAGCGTCCCCAGGGAATATTTAATTAAGATTTGGAGTTTTCTCCTTGTACTGGTTTCACTTGCTCTGATTTAAGGCTTCTGTAATGAAATGGACTTTCCTTATATTGCCTTAGTTTTTATTTGACCAAATTATCAATACACTTCTTAAACTTGCTTTATATACACTTAATTACGTACTTTTAAAATTGAACATTTATATTATAAAAGTTTGAAAAATGCGTTTTTAGACCTCCATATAACCATTATTCCTTTAATCTTACATAATTTTATGAAACAAATATAAAATGATGTAGTTGTAATATATCCATTTATATTTTTCATGATTCCATGGTAATATGGTCTAACCCATCTTCTTACCATAAAAATCTCATTACATGTAACTCTTGTAATAGCATTAACAATTACTCATAACACAATACGAAACTATTAAAACAACGATTACATAAAAGAAAATACGAAGTTTATATGATACATATAAAAAATGATTATAATATAAATAAAAATGGTTATCTTATAACTTAATTATTTATAAATAATTATATACCTTTAATACTGATATGAGTTAGACACAAAACAAAAATATAAATATAGCCAGCCCATCTTATGAGGCAGGACTATTTGTAAACACATGGGCATGGGCGCCTGACCAGTCTCTTGCAGACGCAAGGCTGGCACGCGGTGCTTGTGCCTGGTTCCGGTCCTCTTCTTTATAAAAGCGCACCAATTAAGTCAAAACTTGTTGGCCCTCGCCGCTCGCTCCCATAGATTTAATTTTTCTGCTACTTGATTTGACACCCATCCACGCCGGCATGTAACACAGGTGGAATAATTTCTTTTTTGACTCCATAAATCTGCGCATTATTGAGGTTTTGGATTTTTATATCTAGTATATTATATATGTCGTTCAATCAATTATTTAATTATTAAAATAAAAATAATAATTAAAGTATTAACTATTTTAATTATTTAATAACAATTGAATATTGTATGATTACTAAATAGTAATAAACCAGCACCATCAAAATTAATAATGAAACCATAAAATTTAACATATAACTTTTCACAACTCATTTATTAAGAATAACAAACAAAGAGGCAATATTTAATTGTTTGATATTATTGCAAATTTATTTATTTTTAAAATTTCAACCTTTTTATTTTTAATTGAATACTCTATATTTTGTTAACTTTTTTTTTTTAATAATCTTTGCATTGAAACTAAAACGAATAAACTTCTAATAGGTTGACAATAACTAATTTAAATAAAATAATACTATTAAATATATTTTCAAGAATGAAATGAAAAAAATTGTAAAACTTGAAAGAAAAAAGAGAAAGAAAAAGTAACAAAGCTTTTGCTAATTGCTGGATGCCTCCATTAGGGTTACACAATCCAACATTTAATTTTGGGTGAAATATATTAAAACTTAAGTTTTTTCTACCTATTTTCACTTTAGAACTTATTTCTTTTCTTTAGATAATTTTAGACCTAGGTTATTAAAAATGAGCTACAATAAGATATCCCCTAGTTTCCATCATAAACACCAAAGTCAATTATAAGATTTAAAAAAAAAACCATGAAAATGGATTAGAGTATGAAAAACTTAGAAAAACTTAGTAATCCTTTCACCAAAAAAAAAAAATAACTTAGATCATTTAATTGTCATTTAGTTTTTTTTCTTTTTCTTTTTCTTTTTTATACTTTAGAACCTTTTTTTTTTCCATTTCAAGATTTAATTTTAGCCTTATGATAGAGAGTGAAGAAACCCAATTCTGACACGTTTATTGTAATACTTATTAGATCATGAAAAGGAAAGTGGATCGCTGGAAGTAGTACTGTAATTGAGCTTGCTTACCCTAGGACTGGGGGTAACAGCTTACCCGCTCGCTTACCTTCTTGCTTATCCGCTAGCCTAAGGTACAGGGACTCCTCCAAGGAAGGCTCTTACGAAAGCTCCCACTAAGACTGCCTCGAGGAATTCTATTAGGATTAGCAGGGCTAGGAAATGTATAACCCTTAAATCCTGAAAAAAAGGAAAGAGTTGGATCCTCTTAATGCATTAATTTTTTTCCCTCAATTTTGTGCCGGATTGACCACCCTAATGCTAGGTGCTGGCCTACCACTTGCTGCACATTAAACTGCCATGTTTAAGCAACCTCTAAAGGGTTTTATTACTTTATCTAAAATGAATTTTGTTATTTTTATTAATTTGTTTAATTTAATATAATACCCTTATCAAACTTATTATTTCAAACTTGTCAAAATTTAGCACTTGTCAACTTTTAATGCTATGTTAATGGAAGGATTCAGATATAAAAGTCTCAAAATAGTGAGGACTTAAATAAGGAAAAAAAAAGGTAAAGAAAAAGTCCATGTTAATAGAACAATTATTTGTATAACTTTGTATAATATTTATCCCGTTTTATCGATATTTTTGTTAGAATACGTATCAAATATTATTGGAAAATTAGGTTTTGAGCAATTGAGCTTATGGTAAGGCATTTCATAAAGGTTAGTTAGCTGGTAAGCCAAAAGTTTCATGCCCTTATTGTCCTATTGTTGATTGCAATTCAAGTTGTTACTTATGTTGAGATGCCTAAAAAATTGTATTAATTATGAAAATACTTGTTCATGATTAGTACGAGAGCAATAAATTGATGTACTTATACTATAATGGATTACATGTGACCTTATTTATATAGTTTTTGTGGTTTGTTATATCGAAAATGTGTATCAATCTCTTCCCCCTTTGGCTACATTTTATTTCCACCAATATCTTTCAAAACTTTCATTATAGGAAATCAAATGATCTTGTTTTGACATCAAGCAAAATGATCCTCCTTATAATTTAGATGAATAATATATTAGATATTTATAACCCATTCACTTGATATAAGTAATTATTCATTTCTATAAATTATTATTTAATGGTTTATTTACTAATTTTGTCATAAATACTCTTGCCTTAACAACTTATACAATTGTCATTTCTCCATTACAAACATAAGGGGTATTATAGATATTTTACCTTTTACTTCATTATTCACTTGTTTTACCTTTTACACTAAATGAATATTATAGTAGTCATTATATCCATATTACATTCTTATTGAATTGAAATTTCATCCCTCTTTATTCCATACAGTATAGGCAATGAGCCATTACATTGTGTAAATGTATGCTTGAATATTACATTAATTCAAAGGGGCCAGTGTCGGTACAACCTAGTTGAGAACTTGCAATTTGGGGTCTCTTTAAGAAAGAAACAACTCATGGCATCAATCAGCAATTTTGCTAATTTTGGATCATAGTTCCATGATTTGTGAATCAACTGACTAATTTTTCCTCCTTTCCCCTTTGATTTTACACTGCATTGGCCATTCACAATTTTACTTGATCTGAATAAAAAAAAAAACTATTTAAAAGATTAAAATTGTAAAATTGCATTTATTACACTAATTAAAGTGTAATAACCTACAATTTCTTCATTTAATTATTATAAGTGCATGCACTAATACAGTACCCTCATCACAATTATTTAAAATAACCACTAATTATAACAACAAAGTAATTAAAACATAAAAGTTGTTAGGACATCGTTGGTGTTAATATTTCTTATAATATAAAATCTTACAATTTGTTTCAAGAAAATTTTGGCTAGTACTCTTTGAATCCTTTAGAATCGTGGTGCACTTTGTTTTCAAGCTAACTGGGCATCAAAGTTGAAGATCTACGAGCCTACAAAATAGGAAAACCAGTTAATGGGCTGTAAGGATATGCCTAACATAGCCATTCCGATGCCTAATTCAGTAAGCAGGTAGAGGTGCGTAATAACATGGAAGGGGGGAGCGGTGCGTAATAATCTTGTCCTTGAACCGACTAGGAAGAGCTCATAGTGTCAAGTCTTCCCTGATGTGCACAAGTTCTTCCCCACTAGGGTTAAGTTTGCCTTGGCCTTCTCTTGATCCCATAGCCTTGATTTTTGGCAAACCAAGTCTTTAGACTTGAATACTTTATGTTTAACTAGTTTTTCATAGTATTGTGCGACCTTAGGTTGAGTAGCTGCTAAGCGAGTTCATATGACTTCGTAAACTCCATCTAGGGTATCGAGATTTGGCTTGTAGAATGATTTGATTTATTGTGAGATAAGTTGTTTGAGTGCAAATATTTGGGAGTTTGATATCGATGGGGCATACAGCTTTTGTTCCAAAGGGAAAGGCAATCACCTTTTTTTTTGTTGTCCCACCTCCCCACATGATGTTTTTAAGTTCATCCACCCAATCACCATTTTTTTTTTTTTTGGGTCAATTCACTTTTTAAAAGTGTTTAACACAATCTTATCTATAGCTTCAACTTGTCCATTAACTTAAGGGTATGCAATTGATGTATACAGCATGTCAATTTGGTATTTTAAGCAGAAATCATGGAACTTTTGATTATCAAATTGTGTTCTATTGTCTGTAATTCAAATGGGCAGTACCCTAAAGAGTGTTATCATGTGATTGAGCATGAAGTTATCGAGGCACATATCTATGATATTTGTCATCACTTCTTATTTTGCCCACTTGGTAAAGTAGTCTATGACCACAAGGGCGTATTGTCTTTCTTTCGTAGCCTTTGGAAAAAAGGGCTGGGTATGTCTATTCCCCACTAAATGAAGGGACATGGACTTGTTAAGGGTGTTATTGACAAATCAAGTGATAACAGATAATCACTTTAAGTAAAATGATAAGAAAGAAAAAGAGAAAAAAAGAACAAATCCTTTTGCATTGGATTATTGTAGTTGTGTGCCAATGAGGCATACTTTTCGCATTGGTAGCATTTATGGACAACGCAGTTAGCATAAGTCTTTATGGTTCGCTAGTAACATTCGAGCCTCAATGCTCGTAATTAGAGTGTTTTTCCTTTGACATGATTACTACAGATTCCTGCATGCAGTTTTTGAAGGACTCTATGCCTTGAGGGGGGGGGGGTGGGGGGGGGGGATGGTTGTGAATCCATGTTTATACCGTATGTTCCTGAGCAAGGTATAATAGGAGGCTTTATAGATTAGCCGCCGTACCATTTTTTTGTCCATAGGTAAGGAGTAGTGTTTCAAGTAGGCAATTATAGGTGCCATCTAGTTGTTGGTCTCTCCACCTATCTTCGTCATTTCCATAACCATATTGTTTTTCTTATTGACGCTTCTGGCAAGATGGCACTTAATCAAAATTTTGTCTTCCTTACCATCTAGTGAGGAATAGTGAGTAAAGCGAATTTTGATAGTTTGTCGACCTCATTGTTCTCAACTCCAAGTACCTTGTGTATTGTCTAAGAGGGAAGTTTGGTTAATAGCTCTTTGACGACCACAACGTAGTTTGCCATATTGTTACCTTTTGTTTCGTGCTCATTGTTTACTTATTTTACAATGAGCATGAAGTCGAATAAGATTTTATATTGGTTGGCTTCAATGTGCTTAGCGAGTCACAGCCCTGTAATTAGGGCTCCATACTCTACTTTGTTGTTGTTAGCATTGAAGCTAAATTTCAATGCGTGGTAGACTTTCTCTCTGAACGGTCCCTCAAGTATGAGACCGGCCCTGCTTCCGGTCCTTGTAAAAGATACATTCACGTAGAGGGTCCAATGTAAGGGCTATTCTAATTCGTCACTGGCTCTTTGACTTGTGAATTCAACAATTAAGCTAATGAGGAATTGGGCCTTAAATGACTCTCTTAGTTTATAGTGTACATCAATGGTGCTTAGCTTGGTAGTATATTTCATCATCCTTCGAAAGTCATCAAGCTTATGAAGGATTTTGCTCAGTGGTTGTTTAGTCAGCATACAATTTGATGTGCTTCAAAGTAAGGCCTTAGTTTGGCTGTTAAGATAACTGCTGGGGCCAATTGTTCTATTTGGTGTATCATAGCTTTGGTTCCCTGCAAGGCATGACTTATGTAACAAGGAGGTTGATGTTCCCTCCCCTCAATGCATACTAGAACTAACGATAGTGTGTGATTGCTTACGATAAGGTATAGGTATAATTCTTCGCTTGAGATGGATTTTGAGAGAATGGGTGGGTTTGTTAACATCGTCTTTAGCTGTGTGAAGGCCTGTTCAAATTTATCAGTCCAAGAAGTTTGTTGGGATTTTTAGCATCTTGAATAATTTTGAACATCTTTCTTCGTTGCCTGATCAAATCTATTTAAAGCAACTATTCGACTACTCAACTGCTGGACTTCTTTAATTGTCATTGGGGACTACACATCTAAGATAGCCCATATATTTTTCTAGGTTAGCCTTAATTCCTCATTGAGTGACAAACTATCCAACAAATTTTTCTTATATGGTCCAAAGACACACTTCATCGGGTTTAACTTCATGTTGAAGTGCTATTGTCCATTAGAGATTTTCCTTAAGATGTTTAAAGAGTTCAATCAATTTTGTGCTCTTAACGATCATGTTGTTAATACAAACTTCCATGTTTTCTTCGATCTGATACTTAAATGCCTTTGTCACTAGTCGTTGAAAAGTTACGTCAACTTTTTTTGAGCCAAAAGGCACTACCTTTGTAGCTGTAGGTGCTAAAGGATGTGACAAAGGATGCATGTATTTTATCTCTTAGCTCTATCTTGATTTAGTTTTACCTAGTGAAGGCATTCACGAAGGTTAAGAGTGTCTGCCCTAAGGTAAAATCTACTTGTTGTTTTATTCTGGGTAGTGGAGAATAGTTTTTTTGGGGCAGGCCTTATTGATATCATTGTAATCAACACACATCTAACACTTCCCGTTTGGCTTCTTGACTAGTACACATTGTGATGCGATCTATAGAACCCTAGGTATATTAAACCTAGAACCCTATAACCGTAAGGGAATCAAATCCCCAAAGGACCGTCTTGAACAAGCAATCATTCACCAGAACTAGACCCCAATCGAACCTGTCAATTGAAACCTAAGTTATCAAGGAAGAATTCCCTCAACCGTTTAGATTGAAGAAATCAAAGAGAGTTCTTTTGCAAAGAACCAAAGAGAGAGTTTTCCCTCAAAGAAGATTAATTTCATTTCAATATTGTCAAAATCTGATTTCTATATTTCATACTAGCCTTAATATATAGGCTATTACAAGGCAGTTACATAACTGAAAAATCATAATTGTGGCAGTTACGTAACTGATAACGTAACTGAAGAAAAAACATAATTACGGCAGTTACGTAACCAATAACGTAACTGAAAAACATAATTGTAATTAATCCTTATATCAATTAAAAAAATAAAAATAAAGAAATTCAAAAAGACACAATCCTTGGCTGGTCCACTTTTTGGTCAATTTCTCCACATGCATTCACTTGTACTTGAAGTATGTTAAGGTGCACTTTATCCATACTTGATTTAAAGCTTTGAAAACAAGATTCCTCTTCTTGTATCTTCATCACAAGTCCGTGCAAAGCTTCTTTCGCTCATTTAGCCCTAGCTCGAGTCGTTGGTCCACCCAAGCCTCGCAATGGATCATTGGAGTTGTTCTCCCGAACATTTGACGCTCGCTGATCCTCATCACATTGGCAAGTCACATAGGGTACCGTTCTTTCCTAATGAAGCTGACCTTAAGGAGTTTTTAGACCTCTTCCTCTATGGTGACTTATCATTTAAAGGCGAGGTGTCTTATTTTTTGTTTCATCATCTTGGTCGTATGGTTAATGTGGATGAGATATGTTATGACGTTGTAAGAAATTCCTAGCATGTCAGCTAACAACTAGGCAAATATTTCAGAATTACTGCAAAGGAGCTTCATAAGGTCCTCCTTGAGGTCCGAGGCGATGGATGTCTCGATTATTTTTTTTTAAGTTGTCGCCTAACTGGATTTCTTTTGTTTCCTCTAGGCTTCTCCTTTTACCTTGTCTTGCTCATTGTAGACTACCTCCATTTAAAAAGCTGGGGCCTTTAGATTTAGGTTCCTTGAAAGTGTTTGGTCTCCTTTGTAGATTCTGATTCTGTTAGGTATCAAGAACTTCTCCTTCAAGTGTACTAGGATGCTACCATCCTAAACAGTTACTGGTTAAGTCGCTCAAGTATTACATTGTAACGAGAATAAGAGTCAACTAATATGAACTCAATGTCACGTGTGGCTATGTTAGTCTCATCACTAAGTCCTATTGGTAGTGTAATTATGTCTATGGCTTTAATAGACTAGTTGTTATGTTGGTCTCATCACTAACTTCAAGTTCTCTTGTTTTTGGTTTTGATTGTTATGTTTGATTTTACTAGTTTTTAGGAAATGCAATTGGCTTTTCCGACGCGCCAAATAATTGAAGTAAATTTTATCCGGTAATCCTTGAATCCCTTGGAACTATTGTCTGCTTTGTTCTAAGCTAGGTGAGCCCCAAGATTGAAGATCCATAGGCCTGCAAGATAGAAACTGGTCAATAGGCGTCAAGGTATGCCCAACGTGGCTACTCCAATAGTTAAGTCAGTAAGCATGCAAAGGTGCATAATAGTAAGGGTAGAGAGAGAGAGAGAGAGAGAGAGTTAGTGTTTGAAGTAGCTAAGAAAAGCTTATATAGCTAAGTACTTTTTTCCTTTTAAGAAGTATATCTATCTAGAATAGGCAACTGCTTCATGGTTATTCATGGATATATCCTTATAAAATTTAGGTAAGCGTAGTCTAGTTACTTTAGAATCCTTCTAAAAGTATCTTTGTCTTTGGAAAAATTTTGAGTTTAACCATCTTCCTTGTCTAAAATAGTAAGGAGGCCAGGCTAGGCAACTTCGAAAGGCCATGGGGCAAGGCCATTGCTTTCTGTATAACGTAGAGCACTTTGTTAGGTTAATTGGTCCTAAGTTGGGCATGTTAGCTTGTATGTCAAAGACGTCGGACTAAGTCTTAAGAGCCCTATAACGAAAATTGGCTATTAGTCTTATAACTCGAATTGGAAGCACCAAGATCCCTTAATGTAGCGTTACATTATCATATGACAATTAAGAAATTATTGTCTTATTGTTTTCATTGTTATAGGTAGTTGGAACAAGTCGAGTATAGACAGGCTAAGAATCATAGAAAAACTAAAGTCTCAACAATGCACTTGCTCTTGGTTCAAAACTTGTGGGGGTTTTCAAGTGATTGGACTTGTTGATGGACCTATAAAGCAGGGCTTGCAAACATAAAGCATGATCATGGAACACTGAAGGGTTGTTTGGTGCAGTTATTCTGACACTCAAGTCGATATTTGCCTAAGGTGAGAGATAGAAAGCTTAGAGCGAGGGAGTTTTTGATTTAGCACAATAACAACTATAGAGGCACATGTCTCTTGCTTCCAAAAGCTTTCCATTGTGCCATTTGTAGGAGGAGTTTTCCTTGTAGTTACTAGAGTTGTGGAGCATGTGAATTTGTGGGAAGTTGAGAGCGATCATTGCAGTTGTAGGCATTAAGCCATGAAATCAAGTCCCAATTCCATTGGGAGTAAGATAGTAAGGATTAGGGGAGTGTGCTCCGAGCGACTTAGGTTAGCTTTGCCAAGTGACTAGTTCAAAGGGTCAACTTGTTGAGTCAAGGGACTAGTCCCAATCTTTTGTTCATATGGAGAGTCAGATAAGACTAAAGTTAAGCCTAGTGAATTGGTCCAAACTTCAAATGGTTTAGATTAGGTCTAGGGAGCCTATATACCAAAATTGACAATCAAGCGCATTACTTTCACTAATAACATTGCAAGAATACATGAAATCATGGTCAAATATATGAAAAAATATTTATGATTAATTATGCATTGCAAATGATATTATTATCTCTTTTCATGAACTGGCCATGGGATCAATTTTGATTCGTAGACTCAACTGGGCAATTCAGTATTAGGACATGGATTTATCTAACTTTTCCCTAACTCTAAATTAACTCAATATGATTTATGTACTTTTTATATGATATTAAGTATGGAACGTTAAGTCTTCCTAATTCTTTGCATATAGTCTTTGGTCAAAAGGCATTAATGTTTGGGGAAATTTTATATTATATTAGGTTAATTAGATCAAAAGGCATTAATGTTTAGGGAAATTTTAAATAAGATACCAACGTTTCGAGCTATGAAAAAAAGGAGATAATCTTTTCATAAAAGGTAATCAAATAAGGGATTTGCATTTCAAATAGTTTAGAAAATGGATCAACCTTATAAAAAGCAATGCATATAAGAAATTCTTTTTTATGTCAATTTGTTAGTCATTTAAAATATTGATCCATTTTCTTAATCATTTAAAAATTCAGTTCCTTATTTGATCTATTTTATAAAATATCATTTCTTTTTTCTTATTTAAAATTATTTCGAAACATTAATACTTCTAGTGTAAACTTATTATTTGTTCCCTTTTTAATTTGTTTATTCTTATTTTCCATCTTTTAACTCATTTCTCTTATAAACTTTTACAAACGATCATATTCATGTGATAATCTAATTAATCATCTAACCATTAAAATAGATATGATAATTGATATATTAAGTAATGCAATAGCATAATCATTGTTAGGCATAAATTTGAGTTGTCAAGGAACCGATGTGATTATTTCTATTAAAAAAGGGTAAATATTGTGAATGGTAACTGAACTTTAGCAAAATGTGCAATTAGACACTTGAACTTTAAAATTAATCAATTAAGTATCTAAACTTTGAAATTGATCACTTTATATCACGTTTGGTATGTGAAAATAAACTCAAAGTGGAATCGCGATTTCATGTTTCATTCTCATTCTTATGTTTGGTTGCATTTTCAAAAGCCAGAATAACGATTTCTAGGAATCAACGATGCTGCAATTTCACTCTTAAAAAGGTGGAATCGTAATTCTATTCATTCATCATAAATATTACTATTAAATTACTTTTTATTTTTTTACCTTTTTATTATTCACATTAATTACTAGGGATATTTTTAACAAATAATTTGTCAATTCAATTACATTCTATGATGTAAACAAATAAAGAAATAGATCTAACATTCTACCTCTCATTCTATTCTACTTAATTCAAAAAAATTCCTGCATTCTAAATATGTCATTAGTAACTACAAGAGCCTTTTGTGTACATTAACAGTTTTTCTATCATGTTGGTTAAAAACGACACATGAGATTATAATGTTAGCCAATTTGATAAAGGTATTATTAGAATGTACGAAAAAAATTTAGGTATTAAATTATCAATTTTAAAATTTAATATCTAATTATATATTTTATTAAAGGTTTATTCTATTAATGATATTAATCCTAAAAATGGACCAAAAAAACAATGGCGAAGGCATAGGATTTTCCCCGTTAAAATCCTGGGAGTAATTTGCGACGTAAATGTCTCGTCAGCTGAAGAAGCAAAGCAAAGCATCCTCGGCATTCATCATTGTCACTGAGGAGGACGTCTACGGTCCACTCCGTAAAACCGGCGTAACGCACGATGTTGGGCAGACCAAACCTGATGAATGACGTGGCGTGGTTTGATTCGTACAATTCTTAAACCTGACGCAACATGGTGAGCGTCAGCCAATCAAAATCAGATCTGGGCTTTCTTTTTTCTTTTTGCATGGACCCCACGTAGCAACGTATCAATTGTGGGGTCGACCGATTTAAGGTTTATAGATATGGAAGAAATAAGGAGAAAAGCGCGAGACAGACAGCGAAGTCTAAACATCTAAAAACCGTTCGCTTTGAACGGCCAAGAAAAAAAAAAAAAAAAAAAAAAGAAAATCTAGAAACCGGATTGGCCAATGGGTCGCTATCTGACGTGGCAGCACCGACAGAGTTTCTGTACCTTTATAAAACTTTCATTTTCTAATCTACGGTTAGCATTGGACCAAACAAGAAATATCTAATGTTCTTCTTATATAGGTTAATACATATCTAAATATAGATAAAAAAAAAATGGTAATAACCTCTAAAATTTTAATCTCAGTGCATGTACGTATGAAGTTAGAAAATGTGTTTCAATATTTCAAAGCTCTAACATATTAGCAATTAGCTTATATCCATCCCCAGAGATTATATATAATTTTATATATCTTGATCTTATATGGCAATATATTCAAAAGTTATCAAAATATGCGTTAGTATCCTCTTAAGTCCATTGTGCCTTTTATTTCTTTATTTCTTTTTTCTTTTTCTTCTTTTTTTTAAAGGAAAAACAAACTTCTTTTATTATCGTCAAGATTATAATTTAGGAATACTAAAGTATATTTTGTAAATTTTGGGTTTTTTTTACATCAAAATTTAGTTTGAAGTGTTATTTATAGTTTAGTAGTATAAACACTTATTTCTTAAAGGAATGGACTAGGTTCGATTCCTTCCCTTTCAATACTTGTGTACAATATATATATATATATATATATATATAATAAATTGGAGGGTTATCAAAATTGAATTAGTTAGACATGTTATTGTATTAATTTGAACTTCGAGTGGTGCGAGATCCAAAGACATGAAGCAGGACATTGGAAAAGATTTGTAAATCTATTGGCTAAGGTTTTGTTGTTTTGAGGAAGTCTACGGACTTTCATGGTATTTGAACGTTTGGCAAGCGGATGACTTATTCCGATTTTAACGTTGTTTACCTCAATTTCACAATAGAAATCTTACAATTTGAAGTTTATAATTAGCCAGTTCGCTATAACAAGGGGAAATACATAAACACTAGAAAGCACGATCGCATTCTCATTTAGAGCCGGCCTGATCTAGACGATCGGGGCAGATTTAGGCAACAAACTTTTGAGATTCTATAGATTTAGTTTAATTAAAAACATAAATGGCAATTATTATTATTATTTTTTATTATCAACAACTAAATTACAAAACCTTAGCAGAAAGTGTACAATTCTAAATTATTATTAGTAAAATTATCAGATGGTAAAAATTTATGATCTTCCAACCTTGCTTTATCAGATGATTTCTATCAACCAATATTCCATTTAAAAACACAAAAGAGACTACTTTAATTTAAAAGAATTCACTAATATCCTCATATAAAACATTTGAAACATCTATTAGTATTTTTGTGTGTGTGGGGGTGATAACTGTTAGACATGTGAAGTTGAAATGGGGCTGACGAGTTTATTTAGTAATAGCCACGGAAAGCCCTAAGAATTTTGGACGACAGACGATGGTTTTTATGTCCAGGCAGCCGGGTGGCATCGCATTTACAGTTTGAAGCTGGCTGTAGTTGAACAAGCATTGACAGGTGGTCATTGTTACGAAATTTCCAGTGTCATTAATCGAATAATTTTAACGTTTGTTGTCTGCTTTGACTTATGGATAAGGTTTGGATAATATTTTTATTTCACTTCTTCTTTTCTTTTCTTTTCTTTAATGATATATTTTAATTTCATGTTTGATATACAGAATGAATCTGAAATTGAATTACAATTCTAAGTCCCATTCTCATTTGTATATTTAAATGTATTTTAAAAATTGGAATCGCAATTTTCAGGAATGAATAATTCTGGCTTTAAGGAGAATTTAATTCAGCATCTCATTACTTATTACTATTATAATTACCATTTTATCCATTTACACACTTATTATTTACATGAAAGCATTATTGACAAATACATTTCATTCCATTTCTTAATTTATCCAAATAAATGAATGAATATAACATCCTACCACTTTTTTCATATATTTCATTTCTCACATTCCAATCCATTTTAATCCAAATGATTCAAGTATACCAAATGTAACATAAGTTTTTATTTATATATATTATATCTTTTTAAGTAATAAAATAATATAGATATATAGCTTTAAAATCAGTTATTATTACTATTATATATTAAGACATGTCCACAAAGAGTCAGCTATAAATTGCTTAGAAGATAGCTATGAATCACCTATTAATATAGTTTTTAGGTTAGTGATGGAAATTGAGCCAGATTGTCAAACTCCACTTTGCTACTTAACCAACTCGAGTTGAAATTTTTAATTATATTGTGGACCAGCTAAGGTGGGAGTGTAGTCTGTAGAGCAACCCCAAGATGCTCTAAAGTCTAGAGCATATCCAAAAGCATAAACCTTAAGCTACAAAAATATCAAAATATCGTTTTAGGTAAACTGTACTATGTTTTTACCTCATTTGGTTGTGGCTACTGACATTTCTGCCCACTCCATTAGTGTTTTTTTGTCTTCTTTTTCGTTTTGTCTTTACCCTCTTCTACTCACGTCAACTAAATTTACATCAACCAGTATGCCAAATCAAAATAACTCACACGTCAATGTACTGTGCCAGAAGAATCAGGATGCCCTAGTGTCACACCAGTATGCTGCACTAATGGCATGGAGAATGCCGATTGCTCCAGTCCTTGTTGAGAAACCCGTTATGATTCTCATTGTGACATGACATCCTCAAGCATTGCTACCAGTTCTCTTTTTAACTAATGAATTTGTCCCACGTATGACTATAATATGATCAAAATCGTAAATTGGATCGGAATTTTCTTTTTAACTATTATAAGCTTCGTACAACTCGAGTTAAGTTCTTAAAAAAATTAAAATCGAAAAATATAGTTCAATTTAAATGAATGAATCGAACAAAATTGGATGATGCGAGTCCATATGCATCATACATATATATATAGTGGCCAGGAATTGGTCTCATTTATTCAGATTTTATATTTGGACGGTGAAAAATTAAGGGAGACAAATTATTATTTTCCTTTAAGTTCTTCATCCATTTCATTCGAGTAATTCTCAAGTGTGTCATTTTTCTCATCCCATAGTCTACCGAAATTAGTGCAGTTCATTTATTTTTTATTTATTTTTTTGCCACCTTCTTACATAATACATTTATGAAATTCTATATTAGTTATCATGTCTTATACAAACTTGTCAGATCCATGATTGCTCTAGATAACTTATTATATTTCAGACACAAATATTTTTATTATCCTTGCACTGTTGCACAAATAGGTACGTATGGTGGGTCTTCACCATCTCCATGCATAATATTTGATAAAACGCAGCTTATGCTTTTAGTTAAAACTATAGCGGCATGGACAACGAAATAAAAGAATAGATCCATCACAAGGGTGTCTTTGCTTATGTTAAATACATTAAAGCTATGGCTTTATAAAGTGAAATTGGACGTTTGCAATAGAGACAATAAGATATTTAATAGAAGAAACAGTAATTCATAGGCTCAAACCGAAAACAACAAGTTAATACTAACATGAATGTTTGGATGTCATGTGGATTACGAATGAAATTGTGTATTTGTTCAAAGACCCATTAACCTATTGCTTTAAGGTTTTGGGTTATAGATGATGTCAAAAGCCTATTTGGATAATATTTCATAAAGACTCTTATGGTTGGCCTACCATATGGAAATAAGAGCTTTGTGGTATAAATCATTTGTAAAACCCATGGCGAATAGACTACTCACAAAACAAGTTTATTAGAATCAGTTTAATAAGCTCTTGAGGAGGAGTATGGCCTATCCCATGATAGAGACTCATACTCGAGAGGGAGATTATTAGGTTGCAAGTGTGGAAATTTTACATGGGAAATATGAGTCTTGTGTGAAGAGTTTATAAGAAGGAAAGACTCATTAACCCATTGCCTTAAGGTTTTGGGTTATAGATAGTGTCAAAAGCTCATTTTTACAATCCTTCACAAAACCCATTGGATATCTCCCCATTGAAGGCATACTTTAGATCCTAACATTATCTTGTATCAAAATATACATTCACAATGTTTTGATGTTGTTTTTCTAGTTTGATATGCAACTCCAATAAAATCATATTGTATGCATTTTAAGTGTTCAATAAAATGCACAAGTGACTTTATATCATGCATGTATATAGTTTGATGAAATTTGTAAGCCACATTCTAGCTAGGATGTCATATAGAGTAAAAAAATTCAAATGAAAATGATCTTATCAATTGATTTTTCATGTGTATGCCTCAATGGTTATGTGGTGTGCATATGTATTTTTTCGTAATTACATAAATTTTCTATGAATCGGTTCGAAAATTTGTACTGATGATTGGATGTAGAGTTTGATGGGGTAAGTTCAATTTATTTTCATGTCATGAATGGCATAATAATGGTATATGTTGAGTTAACATGTGATAGGTGGAAATGGAGGAGATTAGAATTGTGTCCTATGCTTATAGAGATATGGTAGAAGGAGACAATGAGGTGAACTATAAAAGACAACCTACAAAAATCATTAGCATTTCAAATGATGTAAACTATCATCAGTTGTTGATGATTATATGTAGCCATCTTAATATTGTGAATTTACAAACAAATAGATATGGGTGATGCATCCCTTTTAAGGAATATTGTGAATTGACCAGTGGTGATAAAAGTGATAGCAATGTTAGTTAGCTTAAACACTATATGAGTCTTATGGTAAAGATGTTAATGTTGTAGGAAGTTCAATTCTTGTACCCTTTTTCACAACACCTGTCAATAGAATTTATGCAATTTTTGAAGATGTGAAACAAATGGATGGTGATAATTGGAGTTTTAATGATGAATTTGAGGTGGGGATGTGATATAATACAAAAGAACACTTGATAAAGGTACCAAACATGTATCATATCACAAACCACCATAATTATAATGTGGTAGAGTTTAAATGAGAAGGTATGGTTAGTGACATGCATTGGTCTAGATAAGGGCTATAAGTGGAGGGTAAGCACATGCTTCAAGAATATCAATAAGTTTGAGGCTCCCCACACATGTATGGATGCTATTATCAATTAAGATCACCCTTAATAGGACCTAATCTCAATGTCTAGGATAATTATTCTAAAGGTAAAAAACCTTGCCTAATTTTAAAATGCAAAACCTCTAAGTTGAAATCTAAAAGGACTTTGGATTACTATTCACTTAAAGCATATTCATGACACAAAGAGGAAAGTCATTGAACAAGGTTGTGGACGTTGATGTGATTGATTTGCTGGAGAGGCATGGACTTCAATGTGACTACATAATAATCCATGTGCTAGTGCAATATTAGGACATTCTCAACTGACTAGCCTCTAATCAGGTGCCAACCTGACGCATTTTTTTTTTTTCTTTGTTTGTTTTTCATTTCATATTACAATTTTTACTTCATTAATTAGTGTTTGACAACTTTGTTTACAACAAATTGTATATATCATCCAATCTGCTTATCGTCAAGTAAGTAGTAAGGCCTAGCCTACACATGTACAACTCATATGCTTTAATGTTGTTAAACATTATTACTCTAACCATGTGACTAAGTAGTTCAAGGTATTAGAACATATTTTAGAGCTTGTGGACATGGGTAGAAGGTTACACAAGTTGGACCTCAATGGTTAGATTAAGACCAATTGGATGACCTATCATACTAGTTAGTTAAAGCATTGGACTGCCCTTTGAAATTATGTTATTTAACTGCATCCTCTAGGTAGATCACTAGTAGCCCTAGAGTATATGGCATGGCATAGTCAGATCACTCGACTATACATTGGCTATACAAGGGTTGTATTAGGTTACATGGTAAGTGCTAAATCACTCTTTAGAATCTTTTTTTGTTGTGTGGCACAAGCATACCTCATTTTCCAATTGCCTCACATAAAGCACTCCAACATCATATTTGAGGCACCAAAAGTTAATAGCATGGTGTATCATTTCATACACATTACTCTAGATGATCCACCATAGCCATTGTGCTAGATGATGATAGAGGCCACTACCTTAGCAAACTCAAAGAGGTAGTAATAGGCTATGAGAAGAGAGTTAAGGTAGGAGGAAAGGTTGTTAGCATGCTTCAATAGATATCAAGGACGAGCCCCCAACCAATCATTAGTTTGAAGAGCCAAGACCTTTCGATGTTTTGTTCTGCTCCAATCAAGATGCCTCTGGATAAAGGCTCTGGAGCACCTTTTCAAACTCAATCAACTTCACATGGAGGAGGCATCCAACTACTTCTACTAATGATATGGGAGAGGGTCTTACTCATGTTGAGTCAGATCTCATATTGATGCATATGACTCTACATTATAGCCCACATGGTAAAGGTTGAGATGGCACGCAACTCACCTACTTAGATACTCACCATAGCCACAACCACAGCTAGGTTAAGGGGTATGGTTCTTTACTCAAAGGAGGAGTAAACAATACTAATAGTTTGCCTTTTGCATTAATTAGTCTATGTATTCATTTGCACATATTTTTCCCTTTTTTTTATGTGTACCTATATAGATTAAGTTATAAAAGCGAATAATTAAATTGACATTTGATTTAGTTCATGCTATTATTTTAGGTCATAAGGTTAATGCTATCCATTTGTGGATTTGGAGTTTGTCTATGCACTTTGGGATTGGAATTACTCAACATTCACTGTGAGGTTTGTGGAATTTGCAGATGTTATGAGGTGGAGTATGGGATGAGCGGCTCATATAGCCATTTGCAACAGCTATATATGTGATGTTCAAATTGTTTTTTGTATGTATTTACAAGTAGAATTGAACTAATATGTAACTGAGGAGATTGCAAATGTAGTAAGTGAGGTAGTTTATGTTAGGAGAAAATGTCCTAATTCATAATCACGATAACAAACAGAAAACCTGATTAATCAAACAATATTAATCAACCTATGATTAGAAATTAGATCTTCTCTTGCCAATGCAATAACAAGCAAATAAACAATTGCTTATAAACAAAAAACACTAGGAAGAGAAAAACCACGTGACCAGTAGTGCATAATTTCTTCCACTATTAAAAATAATAGGATTACAAGTTTGTTATTCACTAGATCTGTCTAGTGAATCACTCAATCATCACCACAAACGGTGGATCGTTATTTCATCACCACGATGGTGGATTTCTATTTCTTCACCAAACTGATGGATCTCACAAAACTTAACCACAAAATGGTGAATTACGAAATAGGAACAAGTTTTCTTCCTCTAGAGTTTTTCTCTGTAAGATTTCCTCTCTTTTCTCTCTCTTTCTAAAATACTTCTTCTAGGCTTGAGAAGAGACGCACTCATTCCCTTCAAGTCCTAAGAAAAGTAAGAATTATTTATATGCAACACAAAGGGAAAGCCAACAGACATACATAGGCTGACTCGTGTAAAAAAAAAAAAAAAAAGTCGGCGGCATAGAAAATCAGTGCTAATTTCGGCGTTCCTATGCCAGCTCTAGGTCAGTGGCCTAGCCTCTTACACCGGCAATGTTGCCCACCAAATCCGGCGATGTTGACGCCTTTATAGCCATCCTAGAGCTCTCGAAAAAAAAAAATCTTCATTTTTAATGTTGATTATATTTGTAAAGTAGGCCGGCGGTGTACTTTAATCTTCAGCCAATGTACATCAACTCATCCTTTGTTTGCACAAAAAACTCCTTATATCTAAGTCATTTTCCAAGTATATGCTCTATATTTATGGTATCTTTGATTTCAAAGTCTTTTAAATTTATACTACATATATTTACGATCTTTTTGGTTATAGGTCTATATGAATTGGATCTATAACTCCAATAATTTATAGCAGGTTGAAATCATGTTTTAGATACTATTTTAGCACAAATTGAAATCTTGTTTTTAACATATGATTTTAAGTGTTGTATAAGTGAGTTTTTTTTTTAATACTGATTTTTTATTTTTATTTTTATTTTTTCCCTTTCCATGAGACAGCGGTATTATATAAATTCCAAATGATTCAATATTGTCCGGCAGAGGCTATGAGACCTTGTACTATTCTCCTATATTAGTAGAATATTTGTAGTTTTATCTGTAAAATTTTCACCCAATTCTAATTTTGGGGCTCCACGTTAAATCTCATGTATCAATTTATTGCATTTCTACTTGATTATCTCTAGTTATGTGCTGCGCAATTTATCCTAACATATGCATATTATAATTGAGTTTATTAACAAATCAATGATGCAGCCTTTTCCTTTTTCCCTTGCAAGCAATAATGTTGCGGCTTTGCATATAAAATAACAGGGTTTACATTAATTATTGTAATTGTTTCAACGTAAGAACTCACTAAACATTATCCATTATATTTCATTATTATTTCAAATTCAAAAAAATACCTTCATGAACTAAATCACTGTAAAGGTAACTTTACACCCTTCTTCATTTATGACATAACATTAACAAGTAAGATAAGAGTGAGAGCTTAACATTAGAATGGATATTGAATTAATCAATTTTTTATTTAGATTGTTAATTTTTTATTTGTATCTATTCTTAAATTTGCGTATATATCTAATATATCTAATCTATATAATTTACACATATATTATCAAATTTTCATCTAATTTTTATATGTTTTTTATAAACAATCTAATTAAAATAGACACCAATCATATATCTTTTTTTTTTTTTTTTTTTTTTTGGCCGTTGGCACCATTCATATATCAAACAAGTAAAAAGCACGACAAACAACCAGATAAGAGTGTTGTGGTACGTTCCACTGGAACAAGGCTTCAATAATTTTGTTTCTTCTCGTAAAGTTACATTACAGCTATGTAAGGACCAATTTGCAAACACTTCTGACATGAAAGGACAGCCCAACTTTCACCTGCAATTTTATGGCGTTGAATAAAATGTAATATCCAAATATTATTAAGGCTAATATTGTTTATTTATTTATTTTTTGGTGTTCTAATTCACTGGTTAGAAAATTTACTACAAATTTTTAATTTAATAGTTATTGTTTAATTTTATGGAAAGTTTTAGAAAATATAAAGTATTTGTTTTGGAATTCTCGTAATTAAGTATTATGTTATCTTTACATTTTTTTTTTTTTGTAAAGTCCAAATTTGATTACATGATGTTAATCAAGAGACAACATACCGGTCTAGTTGGCCTAGTTTTCAACATATAACAAACAGTTAAAAGAGCAGGATAGTTCCTTTCATCCAAATTATAGTCCTGCTCATGATCAACAAAAAGAAGTAGTTCTTGTTTAGAGTTCTCAAATAGAAAAATATACACAATAGAGATATTATCAAAAACAAAATTAAAGAATCCTTTCCAAACTCCAGCTGCAAGATCATGGGCTAACCCATTTGCATCTCTAGTCATCCAATGAATCATCCAAGTTGGGGATGCTCTGATTAAAGACTTGTAAAGGATTAGATCAATAGGGATGAAATCACAATCGATATCCTCAAATTTAATCCATCTCACTGGTAAAGAAGAGTCAGTTTCACTAAAAAGATTAATAATCTTAAGGTATGCTGCTAAACGCACTCCCCATAGGATAGTTTTAATTTCAGCTTCAAGTGGGGAAGCTGATGAGGCTGTTTTGATTAATCCTTTTATGACTTTACCTTTCGGATCTATGATAATACCCCTTAAACCAACCTTTTTTGCATCAGAAAGGAAAGAGGTGTCTATGTTGAGCTTGAATTGTCCTTGGTGTGGAGGTTGCCAGCAGAGGTTCCTCTATTAAGGGATGTAATACATCACGATATTTTTTAAGTTGCCCATAATTCCCTAACTTGGCAATTGATGATTTAAGGAAGCGCCTTATTCTTGACATTACTGAAAATCCATTTATTCCTCTCTAATCAGACATTCCAAAGGAAGGAACTCAACTATACTTGTTGAGGGATTTTCATGCCCTCCCAACTTTTCTTGCCTGGGGTTCTAGATTTTGCTAAAACTAATCCTCAAAATCTAGAGAAGAGTTATACACTTCAGGGTTCCCTCCAAGTTGTTGTCGTAGAGCTTTGGTCCGAAGGCAAAGCATAAACAGGTGTCGGTCATACTCTTGTTGGGCATTACCAAAATGCATGCATCCAATGTCATAATGATACCTCTACTCAGGAGATCTCAACTAATTGGAAGTCCTCTATTGATACATCTCCAAAGGAAGAATTAGATTTTTGGGTAAGTTATGATATACCAAAGCCATTCATTTTTAGCTGGGTTGGAAGCATTTTGGTTGTGACAGCATTTTTTATATGCCTCTTTGATGGTTAGCTAGCCATCATTTTCTAATTTCAATTATAGAATATGTCTTTTGCCATTATTTTGTAATTTCAGTTAAAACACACATCAATTTTTAACTATTTTGTAGTAGATAAAAATTAAAATTAGTTAATAATTAGCTAGCTTAAAAAAACACAAAAGAGAAATTAGTGCAAAAATTTCCTACCTTCACTAACCGATCACATGACCCCTTAATGGTTGCCAATCACTCCTACGCAATAAGAAAATCCAAAAATGGCTTGAGATGTTAGTGGATTGTGTTACCTATTCATACCTTATTATGGTAGGGCTACCTACCACTCTATAGTGATCACAATATCCTTTGGCGCTTAAGGTTATGAGTGATTGAAAAACCTTTTTTTTTTTCACTAGATATACCATAAGAAATGTAGATTTAGAGATCAAATTTTTATCTTTAAAGGTAAATTTTTGTCATAAAAATTACCATCGCTGATTATTTTTTGGAAATACATCTTTTCTTACTAATTTTCTATCACATAATTGTTGTTTTAAAAGTCAATTTTCTTATAGTGATAATTTTTTTCTTGTATTTTTTATTAATTTGTCAACAAAACGTAAGTCACTTGCTAACAAAACCCAAAAACCATAGAATAATGTTTGTTTGCAAATGTTGCACCCCTCTACAAGAGATACCTTTGCATACGATTAGGTAGGGGTGTTCATGGATCGGTTAACCGGTCCATGGCTCTATTTTTTGAACCGGTCCACAATTATCGGTTTTTCTAAAATTCAAACCGTAACCAATCCATTATTAATGGTTAACCGCCTTAACGATTAACCATTTTTTTCGGTTAATTTTTTCGGATTTCGGTTTTTAACTATTCAATATAATAATTATCCATTTTTTGTTTTAGAGATGATAAATTTCTGTTTGTTCATATTTTTAGAGAACAATGAAGGCATTTTTAATCATGCTTTCAGCCACACAACTTGTGCACATTGCAGCAATTCACGGTGCTGCATCAAGAAGAGTTTAGATGTACTGAATCTGCTTTTATAATGGTCGTGAGATTGATGATTGAGGCGTGATTGTGAGTTGACTTGTGAGAGCAGAGCAGCATAACTATAGAAGGATATGGGAAAGAAATAATTAAATAAAGAGAAAAAGGCTTAGGGTCACGGTGTCGTGTTTCACTTCATATACTTATGTTGTATTTTTGAAAAAATTAACTAATATTATAATATATAATTATTGGACCGGTTAACCGTTAACCATCGGTTTTTTTAATTACAAACCGAAACCGAAACCGAAAACCGAAAAAATTAAAAACCATAAACCTAAACCGAAACCGATGGACTGGTTAACCTAATTTTTCGGTTTGGTTTTTCAGTTTCGGTTCGATTTTTTGATTTGATCGGTTTTTTTGAACACCCCTAGGATTAGGATATATATCTTTTGCATACGTAATAAAAAGAATGATAATAGGAAAGAAATATATAATAAATGAGCAAACGTTAAAAATTAATAATCAATTACGATAACATTATTTTCCCTAATATCTCTCAAATAGACAGAATCTAATTAGTTTGGTATGCCTACCTAAAATCCTTAGCTTAAAGTCAAGATCAACATTTCTCCATTATTATTACAGAACACAGAGAAAGCAGGCGCAAAATAAAAGACAGATTGGAAATGGTTGCCCAATCGTACATTAACAACTGTTGTCATCATTATATTCAGCTGACCTGTCAGTTTTTAAAAACAAAGACATAAGCTTATATTTAAAGCTGTTTGACATTGATTGGATATATAAAGACCTATAACTGATAACGTGACTTTGTTTGCATGCATATATGGATAAGATAACATGACCAATATAGGTACTATTTTGTACGACGGTACCACTTTCATATTTGAACGGTAATGGTGATAAAGTGTGTCCAGCCGACGGATTTAAATTCGAGTCAGGACACATACTTACACACTATTTCACATGTCTCGAAGATTTAATGCCGGATAAATATGGATATAATACAACACAATACAATAATATAAAATATATGCTGCTGGTATGACAAAAATCCAAAAATAAGGGTATGTTTGCGCTGAGAATAATACTTTCTTCTCTTGATTTATTGTTTTATATGTGTGTATAGATATAGTGGTTACAATCAAAGCCTTTGAATGTCAAATGTTATTGTAATTTTAAGAGACTGCAAATGTTGGTAATTTGTTGGCCGTATGTGATGATGGCCTATATATAGGTGTGGTAGTGTGGTCAGCCATCAATGTTATGATTTGGATGAAAGGGTATATTTTATTTACTCTCATTTTTTATCGATAATGTCATAGAAGAGTAATATTAAATTTTGTCAGTAAATTTTATATTAATATTTAATTTAATATATATGTTGCACGAATCGAATCTAGACTGCTAGATATTGCTTTTGTAAATACCAAAAGATAAATCAGAGAGATGTTGGGAGTTGTCTGGCATGGCCAATCCGATTCTTAAGTTGGTATGTGGGTAGAATTATGGTTCATACAAAAAGAATGTCAGACAACTGGTTTTTCTTTTTATACTTTGTGTTTTTATATTCCCTTTCTCGTGTCCTTGCCAAGGCAAGAGAGATATTTATAAGGTTTTATGATCATGCCAAGATAGTTAGTACAAAGCCCAGTACTAGGTGCGGAGATGGTATCCAAGATGGTGAGCCTGACTTTATAGAGTGTGGTCGAGTTGTTGATATCCTTCCGGTCATGAGGTGTGATTAGAATGTGTATTACAGTTGAGGATGAGATCCCGAGGTGAGGACTTGGTGTCGAGCTGGGTTGAGATCAACCTGGCAGACCTAACGACCTAATAAGATCCTAGAGCTACCCCAATGTGAGAACTTGAGAGAGTCCTGCATCACTACGCACGGTTGAGGTGTTATGTTCTTCGATGACTTGAGGTCGAGATGTACCACTACCGTATTCGTGGGTTGTAATGGTTTCTGGTCCCAAAAGACCAAGTGGGCCTAGAGTTATCCTTTACTGTCAACATTTGCTCCTCCACTCTCATTGTGAGAGCAAAGAGAGTGTACAACCTATGAGGTTATCGGCTTAGGAAGATCGTCTCAGGGCGAGCTACACTTTCCATCTGAGTTGCATCCCTGTTTAGCGATATTTTGCTACAAAGACCATTGTATTTCCTATGGGATATCGTACCTAATACGTTTCGCGTTATTCGAGGGAGTATGGTATTTTCGAGAGGACTTATGATTTGAAAGGTCTTGGCACTAATTATGTCTGGGCCTGACAATTGCAGCTATTGTTCGTGATGTCAAAGCCATGAGGCCTGCTCATAAGTCTCGAGGGATCTGGGCTTTAACGTTCCCTCCTTTCTTCTATGAATACTTTCTCTTGTTTTATTCTGAAGCGTTCTTTAAGTTTTCCAGCAATGTCAAATTCAAGTACTTATGCTACTCAGTCTTTTTCAGACAACTCAATCATTAAGATTCAGCGAGCTGCTACGAGGTGGGGAGAGACGAAGGAGATACTATGTTGAGGTTGGGGGATTCGGAGTCAAGCGATAGGCATGGATTGAAAAGTGGAGACTCAACTTTCGTTAGTGGCCGTGAGGGGAGACTAGGCAGATCCCGGATGTCGGTAGCAATGTGTCAAGGTGCTTTTGTTGCGCCTTCTTATGCTGAGTTGGTTGGCGAAGTATATCAGCGCCCAAGGGATGTATATCCTTTTAACGACCTCGAAAAGACTATCATTTTCCCCTTATACTCAGAGGCAACCTGAGGTGATGACTCCAATGGCGCCCAAATAAGATACGTTGTAAGCTATCAAGGGAGGAGGTCGTAGCTATATTTAAGCAGGAGATGTGCGACGCTCCATAGGAATGGATGATCACGAGGCCTAAAAAGTTAGATCGCGTGTGCCACCTTGGTGATTGTCAATTTGCCTTATACAAAAGGGCATTTGAATTTAGGCTAAAGATATCCTTTTCTCTTTTTCAGAAGGAGATTTTTAATTATCATCGTTTGTGCCCAGCTTAGTTGCTGCTTAATGCCTGACGGATACTAATGGCCTTCAAGGCTATCTATTTCAGAGTCATGGTACGGCCCACCTCGATCCTATTTCGTCAATTTTTTATTTATAAAAAATCGTCAGAAGGGTGGCAATATTTGGCTAAGCAACCTAAGAGTCCTCAGCTTATTACCAAGCTCACCAATTCAAATGGGTTTAATTGGAAATGTGAGTTCTGGATAGTTAGACTGGAGGAAGGTGTGCAGCGGGGTTTAACCTTTAGGTTGAGTGGTGCAAGCCCATTCGGCGTAAGAAACCCCAACTTTTAATAGCACGTGACACTAGCATGCTGGCAGAGTTGAAGGGTGCCCTGAGACCACAAGGTGTGAGACCTTATAATGCTGTGCTAGTGGTGAGGAATTTTATGAGCCAGAGGCCAATTACCGATGGAGGTGCGGCATGGTTCTTCATGTGGTTACTCTCTCTCTCTCTCTCTCCCCTCCTCCCCTCCTCCCCACCCATCCCCCCTCCCCTACCCAAATCACCTGTCGAGTCAAGCTCTGGGGAGAAGGCATTTTACGTAGCCAAGGAGTTCATCTATTGAGCTCAGTTGGGTAAGTGTTTTCATTGCAATACTGACTTGTTTTGTTTATTTTTGTTTTGCAGAGCCTACGATGGTTATGGTGAACGTAGCTGACATTCTTGCAGGTCCTTCAAAGAAGTAGAAGAGATTGTCAATGAAGAAGCCAAGGGCTGAATAGCGACCTATTGAGGTCGAGGAGCATAACACCGAGGTCAGTTTTCTAGTGATGTTTTTGGATGGGTAAGGCCAAGGAGTTGCTGAAGTTGGGGGTGGCTCAAGTATCGTTGGTTGTAGTGCTATTAATGTTAGAGACATCGGTGCCAATGTTGGCTATGGTGAAGAGGATGTCGTTTTGGTGAATTTTCCACGTTTAGCTTTGTCTCAAGAGAAATGCCATTCAACTCCACCATCCCCCATGTCGACCCGAGCTTAAGTTGTTTCTATGCAGTCTAAGGATATTACAGGGAGTAGTAATGCTAACTCACATGATCGGGCCTTGGTTAGGGGTCGTGGAAGTCAGCTTGGGAGGGGTGTTGTTGGTGGTCCTCCCGATTTTATCGAAGGGAAAGTGTTAAAGTGGAGCAACATTAGTGTGGATTGGTCTTGTTTCAAGGAGGTTAGTCAGCTTGAAGATAAGAAGAGGTTGGGGGCCCTTTATAGGGAGCTGTTAACAATGGATTTGGCTGTAGGTTTTTCTGTGCGAAAAACTTATGAGGTAAAAGTGTCGTCGTTTTTGTTGTGTTTTGTAGGTAGGCCGAGCTATTCCATGCTTAATAAGCTGTACTAACTCTCCCTCCATTGTTTTTTTAGGCTCCAGTAATAATAATTGAGGCATTTTGTTTATTAAAGGAGAGCTACGGGATGGTATGTTGTGTTTCGTTTTTTATAACTTGGTTTTTTTTTTTTTTTGTTTCTTGTGTTTAACGTTTCATTTGTTCGAGTAGGATACCGTGAAGCTCAAGGCTCAAAGGGGGAGCCTAAAGAGAGAGCTTGCCGAGGTGAAGCAGAGTGAGGTACGATTGAAGAAGGAGCTGATTGCTCTGACCGACGACTACGACAAGTTACATGTGGAGATGGAAGACAAGATCATGCATACGCAGCATGGTGTAGTCGAGGAGAGGAGGAAGCAAGCTCTCATAAAGGCGGTAGGTAGGTGAATTTGAAGATAAATGGAAATGTGTGAAGGGTGAACGAGATAAGCTTTCTCGTTTGTTAAGTGACGCCAAACTTGCCATGGCAAGGCAAAGGAAGAAAGTGGAGCTTGCTATTCAGGAGAAGAGGAAACTGCTAAAGAGCTTGTGAACGTCAAGTCTTGATCGTGAGAAATTAATAGTAAGGTCATTTGGCTTTTTATCGTCTCGATCACCATTATTGCACTATCTTTGGTTTGACTTGATTTCTTATTGTCATTGTAGGCTCGTGTCATGGACTTGCAAAGTGGTCGCTTGATTCCTAAGGTGACCAAGACATGGATATTGAGCAAGCTTTTTGAGAGCAACGAGTGGAAAGAGGTCCATGTAAACCTTGTTCAGGATACTGCAAAAGTTGATAAGGAAGGACTTGCTGAAGAGATATCCTGACTTGAATCTTAGCTTTTTGGCAGCTTGCTTGGGGGAAGTTCCCGATGAAGAAGACTCTGATAGAGAAGATGGTGGTGATGGTGAGGTCGAGGAAGGTGGTGATGTCGAGGATGCTACTAGTATCGAGATCGTTGTTGTGGATGACAGTACTGATACCTAAGGAGTTGGGGATCCTGGGACTCGAGAGGGTGAAGGTGTGAGTGCCTCGATGGCCTTAGCTCGGGGGTCCAACCAAGAGACCTTATTATTGTTGGCTTTTGACGTCGTTGATGCCCCTCAAGGAGAGTATCCTTTTGAGAGACAAGTCAAGGTTGGTCTTGTTGAGGGGCCAGTTAAAGGTACTGGTACTATTCCTCAACCCGTTATGAGTCATGAGATTTTTGAAATTTGTGGTGAGTGATCTAAGATTTGGGGGGCTTACTGTACTATGGTTGAGAGGTTTTTTTTTAGCTATGCTTTTAGCTCGTTTGGGAGTCATTATGATCTAAGTTGATGTACCTTTCTCTGATTAATGAATCTTTTGTTTCTTTATCTTGTTGACTTTATCTTTGCTCAATAATTGGAATTTCTCTGCGCTATCACGTTGTCCTTAGTTTGTTATTTTCATTGGGTCGCACTACCTACGTTTTGTCACATTTTTCTAAGACTAGCTGTAGGTACAACTTTCCTAGGCCGATGATGTTGTTCTACTGGGGAGATTACATATGTTAGAAAAACTTTTGTTTTTGATGCTTGTGGATTCCCTAGGTGTAATCGAATGGTCGGGGTAGTTGTGTTCGAGATCTTCAAGGTTTGGTGGCATTGAATATTGGGTTTCTTAGAGCTTTTTTTGCCCTATAAATACCACTTGTCTATGAGTTATTTCCTCATAGGAGCGTCTTTGTTTGCTTATATTGGCATCGTAGAGTTTATATTTGTTATACACTTCGAGAAGGCGTGAAGAGTCATGGGAGCTATCTTCATCGTGCTTTGATGGCTTGAGAGGTCGAGCACATAGGGCCTTCATTTATTGAGATGTTACGAAAGTCTTGTTGTCTCTTTTTAGATGGGTCGAAAGCCTTACGATCCCTATTTATGTGGACTAATCATCAAGGTCGTGTAATTTGTCAAGCGTGTTGCTTGACGCTTACTTCACCCTCATGCATTGGCTATTTGGTTTGAGGTTGTGCTTCTTTTCTGCAGTTCTTGGAACTAAACTGCTGCTAGTTATTACTTAGGGGTCGGCTTTGGTGACTACGGTAGGGCGTTGTGCATGAACAATGCCCTATCTCTTTAGGCGACTTGGGATTCTAGGAAACTTGAGGTCAAGGTCATCGTGGAGAGGTCGCCCTTCATTCTCCTTATTGCTAACCACTCTGGTGAGCTATGTTCAATGGCGAATGGAGTTCGTTGGGGTTGTGGTGGTGGTAGTTGGGGATAGGTGGATCTCCCCTTTAGGCCAAGTTTCGTGATGTCATATTGGCTATGAGCTTAAGGTGAGAATGGACTTCAATCCCTGTTCTTCTGGTTGTGCCAGGCTTTTGTCCAACTGAGGTTCATTGTCGTTGTTTGATGGACAAGCTCAAGTCGATGGATAGAGTAATGAAGTCATGATTGACCAGAACCTACACTTTCGAGTTGTGATTGGGTAGGTCTAAGAGAACCTTTTGGTTTGGATCTTTGTCAAGATCCTTAAAGTCAAAGTTGAAGTTCAGGTCTTTGTCAGGATCCTTGAAGTCGAAGTTGTATTTAGCTTGAAGAAGCTCATGTTCATGCAAATACTTTATTGTACTGGCCAGGATGCCAAAAAAACTATCCTGGCGAGATGCTAGTCAAAACTACTATAATATCTTTATTCAAATTAATGAGTTCAATGTGAGACCATTTTGCAGTCTTGATTTGTTGCTTGTATTTTCATTTCCTCATCCTTTTTAATTTCTTGTTTGTATGAATGTTTTTTAGAGCTTGCGAGGGGAGTCACCCTTAAGAGGGAGTTATTGGAGCTGTTTAAGGAGAGTTACCCTTACTAGGGAGTTATCCAAGCTCACAAGGGGAGTTACCTGAGCTATTGGAGGAGAGTTACCTTTAAAAGGGAGTTATCCGAGCTCATAAGAGGAGTTACCCTTAAGAGGGAGCTACCTAAGCTCACAAGATCGTTTCAATCACATGAATCTCTTCCGAATATTTGTTGGTTTTTGCATCAATATGGCACGTTCTTTATGCAAAATCTTGCTTTCATTTGCAAATGCTTTCATTTTACGCTTTACGTATAAATTGGATTTTGCCTACTAGAAGAACTTTCTCAAATTGTTGGTGTTCCAAGTCTAGGGAATGAGCTTTCAGTCTAACGTTTTGAGTTTGTAGGCCATGTTTCCTAAGGCTTCCTTTACCCTTATTGGATCTTCCCAATTTAAAGCGAGTTTTCTGTGAACTTCTTCTAATCCCATTGCTTCTAGCTTTCTACATACGAAGTCTCCTACAAGAAAAGCTTTATGTTTGACCTTCTTGTCGTAGTATCGTACTACTATCTGTTGATATGTAGCAATTCTCTTGCTCACTGTGTCTCGAGTCTCCTCTATGGTGTCAAGTTTGGCTTAAAGGTTGACCTCATTAACCAACCTATTATAGGATGCTACTCGGATGTTGTGTAGCTCCAATTCAATAAGTAGAACAGCCTTAGAGTAGAAGGCAAGACGAAAGGGGGTTTCATCGATGGGGGTCCATCAGATGGTGTGGTACCCCCATAAAATACTAGGTAATTCACCTATCCATCCGCCACTTTGTCGATATACCATGGCTTTGAGGCTCTGCATGATGGTTTTATTGACTGCCTTAACCTGGCCGCTAGTACATAGGTGCGTGATGGAAGTGGAGCATGGTGTAATGTCGTATTCGGCGCAAAAATCTTTGATTTTTTTGGAATTAAACTACCTCCCGTTGCCCATGATTATGGAATATGGAACCTCAAACCGAACAATGATGTTATTATAGATAAAGTATTGAATATTTGTGTATATGACTTTTGCCACTGCTTCTACCTCCATCCATTTCATGAAGTAATCACATCCCACTATTATGAATTTCCCCTGACTTGTGGATGGGGAAAAATGTCTGAGTATGTCTAGGCCCCACATGGTAAATGGCTACGAGCTGGTGAGGCAGAGCATATCAGTACTTAGGTATGGGTAATAGGGGCGATCTTTTGGCATCACTCACATCATTGCATGAATTCTTTTGCATCAGTCTTCATAGTTGGGCCAAAAGTAGCCAGCTCGGATGACTCGAGTATGCAATGATTGAGCTTTGACATGATTGTTGCATTTGTCAGCATGGAGCCTTCAAGAACTTGTTGTCCATCTTGTGGTCGTAAACATCGAAGAAAGGGAAAGCCGAAACTCCTTTTATAAATTTTTTGTTTTGATAAAGGTATAATTAGCTGCTCTATACATCAATCTCTAGGCTTCAACTTTGTCGGAGGGGAGAGGGGAGAGTGCCGTCTTTGAGGTAATTTTCTATTGACGTCATCTAGCTCAAAGGCAGGGCCTCGTTTTGCAGGTCTAGTACTTCATGGGGTCATATCACCATAGATTTTTTTAGCAAAAACCTAATGAATATCCTTTCTTCAACCTTCCCTAAGTCGCAGGTTATCATGGATTCAAGTTTCAAAATCCTATCAGCTTCGACGTTGTCGGTCCTTGGTATTTTTATTATGTCCCATGAAGGTAAGTTTCTCATGAGGGATCAAACCACTTCAAGGTATCCTACCATTTCTTCACTCTTGGCTTCATACATGCCTTTGATTTGTTAGACCACGAGCTAGGAGTCATAGACGATCTTGAGGGCCCCTGCTTCTATCCTAATATTTGTAGCGAATCTAAATCTGGCTATCAAGGCATCGTATTCTGCTTCATTGTTGCTCGTAGGGAATCTAAACCTTAAAGCATAATTGATATTGACTACATGAGGTCCTTTTAGGACAAGACCAGCTCCACTCCCTCCTTCTATAGAGGAACAGTCGATGTAGAGGGTCTATTGAGGTTTTTCCTTATCTTCATGTTTAAGGGGGCTGGTGTATTCGACCACGAATTCTGCCAAGACTTGTGCTTTGATGGCATCTCAATGTTGGTACTAAAATTTGTAAGCACTGACCTCTATCGCATACTTCATCATTCTCCCACATACATCTGGTTACTAAAGGATGGTTTGTATTGGTATGTCAGTGAGTACGACAACCTGGTATGCTAGTAAGTACAAACGTAAGCGACGTGTGAATATCACAACAGCTAAGGCGAGCTTTTCTACCTTTGTATACTCAACTTTTGACCTTAGAGAACATAGCTAATGTAGTGTATAGGCTGGTATTGCTTTCCTTTAGCTCGTATTAGTATACATGATAAAGCCCGATCGCTTACTGCGAGGTAAAGATATAAGGTCTCGCCTATTATCGGTGTTTTCAGTATTGGTAGCATGGAGAGATATTGTTTCAGTTTGTCGAAGGCCTATTGGGATTTTTCTGTCCATTCAAACTTGTCTGACTTTTTAAGGATTTTGAAACATTCCAAGCAATGGTCTATACTTTTTGGAAGAAACCTACTTAGAGCGGTTATCCTCCTTGAGAGCTATTGTACTTCTCTTATCGACTTTGATGGGCTCATTGTTAGGATTGCTTTGATTTTGTTAGGGTTTGCTTTAATTCCTCTCTGGGATACGACATATCCTAAAAAGTTTCTTATTGAGACTCTAAATGTACTCTTTTGTGGATTTAGCTTTAGGTTGTAAAAATGAAGTTGGTCGAAAGATTCTTGGCAAGTCATGCACATGATCTTTGGCTTATCCACTTTTCATGATCATGTTGTCAACATAGACTTCCATGTTGCGACCTATTTGAGGTTTGAACACCTTAGTGATTAACCTCTGAAATGTGGCAACAACGTTCTTTAATCCAAAAGGGCATTATTTTATAGCAGTATGTGCCTAATGATGTAATAAATGAGGTGTGGACCTCATCCGTGTCCTTCATTTTGATTTGGTTATAACTGGAGAAGGCATCCATGAAGCTCAAGAGCTCGTGTCCCGAGATGTTGTCAACGAGTTGATCAATTTGTGGTAACGAGAAGCAATCTTTTGGGCATGATTTGTTAAGGTCCGTGTAATCTACACACATCAGCCATATGCCGTTGGACTTCTTGACCAAGACTACGTTGGCTAGCCACGTGGGGTATTTTTCTTCCCTAATAACCCTAGCCTTGAGCAACTTATGAACTTCTTCTTCAATGGCAGCCTGCCTTTTTGCAGTGAATTATTAGGTTTTTTGTCGTACTAACTTTTGTGTTTTGTTGATGTGTGATGATATTCGTGCTTATGCCTGTCATGTGAGTAGGTGACCAGGCAAAAACATCCCTGTTTGCCTTTCAAAAAGGCAATCAAATCTTCTTTGATATCAGGTCGGAGAGTCGCTCCTACTTTGATCACGCAGTCAGGACTATCATAGAGGGCAATCTCCTCCCCAAGCTTAGTTGGCTCGCTACGTTGTTTGAGGTTATACCCTGGTTCCACCTCCACTAAGCATACGTGATCTCTTTTCAAAGCTCTGATGTATAGCTATCGAGATTCTTCTTAATCTCCTCGCCACACACTGATTCTCGCTTTGTGGAAAATTTGACCTTGAGTTGGGGTTGGGAGACAATCATGGCGAATATTGATTGACTTTTCCTCCCTAATATGATGTTGTAGGGAGATCAATAGTCAACCACAAGAAAATCTATTAGATGCTCAACATTATACAACTCTTCCCCGAGCTTGAGAGGCAAAGTGATAATGCCTCGAGGTCTGATGGGTTTGTTAACAAAACCATACAGCTCGTGGTCATATGGTCTTAGCTATGGCTTTAGTTCGTGTTTCATTTGCTTGTAAGCCTGATTGAAGAAGATGTCGACGCTACTTCCCATGTCAATCAGCACTCTTTTGACCTTCCATCCTAATATGCAAGCGGCAATAACCAAGGCATCTTGGTGAGGTGTTTAGATCCCCTCGTAATCTTCATTAGAAAATGAGATCATGGAGTCAACCTTCAATTTTTCCAGGCTCCACGTTCATTATTAGTCAAGATGTACTCGAGTAAGGCAGCAACCCAGTTGTCATGGAGGTAATGGGCCCTCCTATGATGGTATTGATATCGCCATGACATAACCGGTAAAGACGAGGATGATCTAGATGATTTTTGGAGATATCCACCTTTTTAGGTTCGTCGACTTTTTTTTTTGTGTCGGGGTTTTGTCTTTAGATCATAAGCTATATACTGCTTCAGCCAACCTCGTCGTATGGCATCTTCTATGGTGCTTTTGAGCTACCAATAGTTACTCGTATCATGCTCATGGTCGTGATGATACTTGTAGTATTCCTTAAAATCCTTTCGTTGTGGGCTTGGTCACATCAGGGTTAGAGGCGGTAAGAGGCATTGGTTTCTTATCTCAATGAATATGTTGCGCTCTTAAAATTTGAGGGGAGTGAACTCATCGTGTGTTGGAAAGAGTCTTTGCTTATTGCCATCTTTGAGACCTCGGCTTTTGTCAACTTAGTTGGTGTCGCGGTGATCTCTCGTCCAATTCTTTTCCCAAGGTAAATTGTTGTAGGCTTGGGTTTGGCTTGATCAATTTTCAGCCTCTCTTCGAGTAGTTCTTTTATTTTCTTGTTAGATATATCTCTGGACCTTTTTGCCCCTTGCTCGATTGTAGTAAGCTGGCATTTGGAAAGGGAGTCGAAGAATGGGTTGTTGGTAATAACTCCTTGTTTGATGGCTTCTAAAGCCACACATTAGTTAAGATTTAGGATTTCTAGGCATGCTTTGTTAAATCTCGCTAAGTAGTCCCTGAGGGGTTTGCTAGGTCTTTGCCACACTGTGTAAAGGTAGAAAACATTCTTCTTTAGTGTTTTGCTTGCCACAAAGTATGCAACAAAAAGGTCGATGAGTTGAGAAAAGAAACTCACCATGTTTGGTTCTAGCTTATTGAACCAAACCCTAACTGCACCTCGAAAGGTGGTAAAAAAAGTTATGCATCATATGGCATATGAAAAATTGTGTCTCACCATGGTGGACTAGAATTAGGCAACATGGTCCTTCGGGTCTATTGTTTTGTCATATGATTTTAGAGTAGTCTGTCGAGCTCCCATAGGGAGTACTTCGGACTGAATATCGGGCACAATAGGTGTCTTGCCTAAGGGTACTTTTGCAGTGGACTCACTTTCAAAGCCCTCCTTAATGGTGGATAGTCTCCTTATCATGTCACATATCTCTTCTAGGGTGCGTTTCTTATTGGAGTCGAGCTGCGTGTCTTTTGGGGCAGGAGTGGAGGTATCCTTCCTACGGTCCCGACCGGGGTATGGTTCCACCGTTCTCTTTCTTTTGAGTCGACAATCATCGACCTGGTGCCTTACAGTGTCTTGAGTCGAATGTTAGGAGACCATGTGCTCTCACGACGTGCCATGGGAGGTTCTTATCGGGCTACGTGAAGTGCGAGCCCGTCGGTGTGTGCTCTGAGATAGTTATGAGCTGTAAGATTGTTCTTTGGTCGAAGTTCTAGTTTGTGATGATCCTATAGTATGATCATGGTTCCCCTCCATTGGGTCCTCATTACGTCTAAGTGATGATCGTGCTGGAGAGGCACTTCTCCGTGCATTGGAGGCCTGCTCTTCTAATTGCAGGCCCTTCAACCCCTTCAATTCTATTATCCTAGTTTATAGGAGGGCATTCGATCGTTTGTTTTCTATAGTCTGGCATGTTAGGTGCCTGCATAGGTGTTTTAGCTCTAGAATCCAGACTTCATATATGTGGCCGGCATCAGTGGCGACTGTTGGATCATGATGTGGCATTTTCGATGCCTCGCCATGAACAAGATGAGATATGGGTGGCAAGAGAGAAGAATCACCTTGATTCTTGCTTTGTTATGGCTTGGGCATTATGAAGAAGTGGTTTTGTTGGTTAAGGTTTTTGAAGGGTTTTCTAGAAAGAAGTAACAGGAAGGTGTTTGAGGTTCATTTCCCACAAACGACGCCAAAATGTTGCATGAGCTGAATTTGGGCCGATGGAGATTGCTTCAACAAATATACATTAGGAACCGACTTGACCTGTCACTAGTGGTTCCTAAACCGGGAATAGACTAGGGGATGCCGTGACGAACCCATCGATTCTAGAGGGTCCTTATGGTTCCACCTTTGAAAACCATATGATTAAGAGATTTTGGAATCGACGATTCAAGAACCGATTGAGAACTTGCAAATCAACAGTTTTCGCGGTTTTTTGCCATAAAAATTATAAAAAAGAAAGAAAAAAAGAAAACAAAATTATAAAAAAATTGTAATTAAAAAACAAATATTTAAAACTATCTTTCCATGAATAATAAAAAATTTATTTCCTATTATCAATATTTAATGTGTTGTTATTAATAACACATGTAATAAATTTATTTAAAATAGTATGTTGTTAAGTTTATATAGACTTCTAACCAAAGTTTACTTTTTTTTAACAATATGTGACTTGTTTTTGTGTTGTTGAGACCTATTTGTATCTTAAATATTTTATAATGCCATATTGCTAACATGACAACTAAAGAAATGTAGGTAATTGTATATAAATAAATATATAGTTGTAAGATTTCTTTTAATTAATGTACTATAAACAATTATTATTAGGCTCAATGTTATTTCAAGTTAAAAATTTATTTTGCATTTTTTCTTACTTAATTTAAGTAAATTATTAAATTGATTTTTTTATTTTTTTTATTTAATGATTCCAGTTCCACTAGCGATTCCTAAGAATCGAGAATCGGAATGGCTCCCATGAGTACATTTCTACCATTTTTAGAATCGGGAATCAGTGATTCGGATCCGGTTTTAGACCCGAACCGAACCATGACAATGTCTACTTGTAAACACCAAAAGATAAATTAAAGGGACGTCGTGTGTTGCTTGATGTGACCACTTTGATGCTTAAGTCAATCTATGGGTAGAAGTAGAGTTCATACAAAAAGAATGTCAGACGACTAGTTTTCCTTTTTGTACTCTATGTTTTTCCAGTTCCCTTTCTTGTCCCCAAGCAAAGATCATACCAGGGTAGCTAGCACAAACCTGGTACTAAGCGTGGAGATGGTACTCGACCTGGTACGCTTGACTTCGTGAAGTGTGGCTGAGCTGTTTATGTCCCTCCGGTCACGAGGCGTGACTAGGACATGTATTACAGCTGAGGAGGATAAGGTCCCAAGGGTGAGGATTCGGAGTCGGGCTGAGTTGGTAGACTCAATAACCTAGTGAGAATGTAGAGCTGCCTCGATGTGGGGACTTGAGAGAGTCCTACATCATTGTGCACTACTAAGATGTTATGTTCTTTAATGACTTGAGATTGGGATGTACTGAGTTACTGTATTCATGGGTTATAAAGGTTTCTATGCCCAAGAGACCGAGTGAGCCTAAGGTTATACTTTATTATCAACAATATAAATCTCGAAGTGATCAATTTAATGTTCAGTCAAACTTTTTACAATTATTTTAATTACAACATTAACACAATTTATACTGTTTGTTGGGTAATAATAAACAACACATTATTGAACTTTTACTGCTTTTTCACCTCTTATTGTTAGCTAAAAAAAATTTAATTAATTATTAAATTGACTATCCTAAAGTTTAGCCATAAAATTGAATTTCTATACAAAATATAAGTATCGAATTTCACATTTTCTGTTTACAAAACATTGAATTGTTATCTATTAAGTATCGAATTTCACATTTTCTATTTACAAAACATTGAATTGTTATCTATGGTTATTTCATGAGATATTCACCTCTTCCAATTAGCTAAGACTAGGAACCACCAATAATTATAATTTCTTAAAATTATCACGATAATATTTAGTGATTTTAAGTTTAACTGAACGTTCCATTAGAGCTCAACCATCATATCTGTGATTTAGGAATTTCAAAGCTTGTAACAATGGTTAATATGAAAAATCACAGATCTAATAAGATAGACAAGAAAGACAGCGACAGGGTGAAAAAATAATAACGTGATTCATGTGGCATTTGGCAACGTCAAGGCGGTTGATTGGATGCTTCAGTTCTAGCTTTAATCTACCCTGACTTCATTTAAATCATTTCTGAAGAAAACTTGAACGTCCAAAAGTAAATCAGTTGTCGCTTCGTGTGATCGGCGTGGTATAATTCAATTATTTAAATGAAATATCTTAATCAAAACCTGATGGGTAGAAACGTCTAATTGATAAGAAAGAAAGATTTTATTAAAATAATGGGTTATAATATGGTGGATGAGAACAAATTAAAATTTAACACATATTAGTAGGAGTATTTGTGTTCATTGGATCATTCATAAAATTTTGAAAGTGTCATATCAATATTTAAAAGATTTTTTCTTATGAAGGATCTTATCATTTTATCCGTAAAATTCTTTACATAAATTCATTAACTTCTTTTTAAATTTTGGTGAATCTCATTTATTTTTATATACCTTTATTTTTATAAAATAATAATAAAATATTTTAAGATAACATATCTTTTGGATCATTCATAAAGAATTTCAAAAAGTTAAAAAAATTATTTTTTATGTAAAAACCTATATCAAAAACCTTAGATACGGATGCTCTGACTAGTACCATCCATAACTGTTTATCTTTCTATTCCGAATCGGATGAAGTATCAAAGTTTTATTAATTCTTCCTGGGCACGATGAAATCTGTACCGCCTAATTATTTGTATCGAATGTTTTGTAGTATTTGAACTTTAGTTGTACTTGCCGGCAGTAGAAGCTTCTCAAGTATTAAGGGAAAAACAAATTCAAGTAAAAGTATCTATAAAGTTCCGAAACTTCTTGAGAATGAGAAGCCTTCTAAATTTATTTCGTTCACAGGTCCGTGGATAATATGGACAGGACAAATCGTACTTCTGATTCAAGGATATGTTGCATGCAAACATATAAATAGTTAAGAGGAGAAGATAGCTGGAAAGGTTGATCGAGATTTTGAGTCTGTTTGGTTAGTTTTTTTTTCTTAAAGATACATATATTATTTTTTAATTTTTTAAAATAAATTATTTATCAAGAAATAAATACAAATATAAAAATAGATAGTTTTTATAAAAAGATCAAATAGATTAAATATGAATCAAATATATATGCAAATCGAAAATATTTACACATATCATTTCAATACAGATACAGATATAGATAAAAAATAGATCATCCAACCAGATCCTTTATATATATATATATATATATATTTTGGCCAAAATCAGACCCTTTATATATTCGATTTTGTCATATTAACCAATCAATTGTAACATTTTTCATATTATATGAATGGCGGCCCTTTTTTTGGGTAAATTGCGTCGGTTAAGACTCCTTAAAATAGCTGGATTGGTTTTTAAGTTCTCTATAGTAGTAGATTTATGAGCTCTGTTTTGAATTATAGATGAGTGCAGCACCAAATATTTGTAAAATGACAAACGATTTAAGTATTACAAGAACGTCTATATATAAATGGCGAATCAGCACCTGTTATATTAGATTTTTTTTTTTAAATTACAAACTCTAATTCATATTAAGATTATATTAAATTTATCCATCACTCATATATATATATATATATAATTATAATACCAATGAAATCTTTTTTCTCTTCCTTGTGATACACGTGAATAACATTTGCATTTATGGGTTCATTTGTTTTTGGGGCAATTGGGATAAACTTATGCTATTTTAACATAGACTACAGCAAACGGTCGATGGAAAAGTGATCTATAGACGACTCGTTGTATGTTTTTATTTGTCGGGTCACGGGTGCAGGTAATCATCTCAGTGATGGTCCCCTCTTTTAAGTTTTATATCCTGTATGTGCTAGCAGTTGTATGTATAATTATGACTTTGCTTATACTCAAAGCATCGACCGTAACTATTTGATTATTACAAAGTTAGAGGAAGCCTTTTCTTATAGAAAGGTAGGTGTGATTGAACTCATTTTCAATGGCTGGCAACTACTTAAATATCTTACTCAATTAGGTGAGAGATAAATATCTTTATAGTGCCAAGAAATAGGCCTTCAAATTAGGGTTTTTTTTTTAATTTTTTTTTGGGATTTCATTTCAAATAATTGTATATGTACCTTAAATTTTTTGGATGTAGTGGAATGGATCTAATTACAATAGTCATGTGCGTACAACGTGCATCTTGAGCTACTAGTGGCCTTAGATGAGTGATGTGAAAGTAGATGTAAGGAATGATTAAGAATGAGAATATAGGGAATAGGGGTAGACGATGTTAAGAATCTCGAACGTATTACTAGTGATGAGTGAAGGAATTATGTAGCATCAATCCCATTATTCTAGAGAGAATATTGTGTATTTTACACTTTAAACTTTATTTGATCTCTTATGAGAGTATTCCAGCAGCACAGTGACGTTTTTGAAATTTCTCAATCTGGCAACTGATGAGAAGCTTTAGGCATTTATAGAGTTGGCTTTTGATGACATCTGTTGAATTATATTGACTATCAATGGGCGAGATGAGTCCCTCTAATGATAGATTTCTTCATGAAACGCTTCTTCAAGTGCATGAACTCCTTAAAAAAGGTTGAAAGCAGATGAATCGAACTGTTCTAACGGTTACTACTGTAATTTCACACTGCCAAATTCCCTTAATTATCTCAATTTCGTGGATTTGGTTTTTTGGATCCTGTTACTTAGCCTAAAAAATCAAACCCAAATTATTATTGGGTTTTAAGGCCTAGAATCTAAGATTTAGCCCTCTCTTTTAGTTTTATAGGGATAGACCGATTTTTAAACTTTTTAATATATATCTTTATTCGCAATGTTGAAATATTATTTTATATATATTTATCTCCAACTGTCACAGAACTTACAAGTTACAACCAATTGATGAATGTTTTAGCGGACTTTTAATGACCTGTAGGAGGTTTTATGTATATTTACAAAATTTACGGGGGGTAAAGATACATTTGAAGAGAGTTTATGATATATTTTGTACTTAAGCAATATTTTAAGGGTGTATTCACAATCGTACCTTTACCATTTTATTGGAATAATGAAAATTTGATGTGTTATTATAAGATATAGGAGAAACCTAATAAAATCGTTAGATATTATAATTTTAGTTGAATTAATCTTTGTGAATCATCAGATTAACTCTTCTACTGTATAGGGATCTCTTTATAAATCCTACTTCCCTTGGAGCGATAGCTAGCACATTAAACCGATAAAGCCATATGTGCACAATACCACCATATTATGAAATAGTCATTAAGCATCCTGGAGTTAAATTTTTTTTTTTTTTTTTTTCCCGATTTCCTTCCGTTATGAAGGATCAAAGTTAGCATGGATACAAAAAAGGAAAATATCTATATCTATATATATATATATATATATATATTTATATCTTGAGTATCCACAAGGATTTATTATGAAATAGTAGATAGGGGAAAAAATAAAGGGGATCCACCCAGGGACTTGTTAGAGTAATTGGGTGCTTTGCAATTGTAATTTGACAAATAGGCGACCTTAATTTCATTTAAAAGTATCAATATTATTTAATTATTTTAAAATAACACGTTTCAATAGTTTACCGGTCTTAAAAAGTTAATTTTACACTTTATTTTTCAATTTTCTTGCTTTTTAAAATAATTTTAAATTTTTATTAATTTTATTTTGTTTACTAATATTTTTTTATTCAATTTATTTTTTAGACCAATAAAACACTAACATATATCACTCTAATTGTAATTAATTATATTAACACTTTTATATAAGATTCATATGATTTATTTATTAAAAAATTTACACAAATCATATACCTGCAAATTGGCTAAAATACAAATAAAATTTTTATAATTAACCCCATAACATTATTACACCATAGCGATCGATAGTCTTGTCGCGGTTTTTTCCTCCTATTCTTTTAGGGATTTCCACGATCTTGCACCTCTCTTTCTCGTTGTACTTGTTCTTTTTTTTTTTGGCCGAACGTTGTACTTGTTCTAATGCTTATAATTGTGTATTATTATCAAGAATAAAAAATCCAAATCTTGTCCTAACAAATTAATTTCAAGGCAAATTGAGAGATTATGGATTTTTGAGAGTGTCCAATCAGAGATCAAAGAGAGAGCCACTAAAATTTTTATGACCATACTAACTCTAGATTGTGGCAAATGCAAATATGATTGATTCACCCCTCAAAGAGCTCCCGTGCGGCGCTCGATCATCCCTCATATGATCGTTTATTGCTAATCTGGATGGCGAGCCAGCCTTATCTTCCCTGACTTCTTAGGTTTGTTCCGAGTCCCACTTTCTCATAAGAAGCCTTCTTGGCTTTGCCACGATCCTTCATATGTTTAAGAGGTTCAACTATATTAGCTGATTTCAGCCTGCCTTGGCCTCATTAGGAGAACGGCATCAACTCCCAACCAGTTAGTTCACGGAAGGCTAGACTCACCTTCAGAGATAACCCACACCACGAACAAACCTTCTGCTGATGCCACCCATAACTCAACATGCTCGAGTTAAACACCCCCATAAAGTCCTCAAATCTCGGTTCAACTATATCAACTGGTTTCGTTTGTTGCTAATCCCATTTTTCTTGATAATTTTTGTACTAGAAAGAACTTAATCGATAAAAATATTGTTAGCATGTACAAAAATTATTTAAAGTACCAAATTAATCAATTGTAAAGTTTATATTTAAATTAATTAATTTTAAAATTTCTATACTTAATTGGATATTTTATCAAAATTCAGATACCATTTATGATATTAACCTATATATAGTCGTTTGTATGCTATAAATGAATTGATTCTGTGTTGTCTAAAGTGTTTTACCTCTACTCTTTGAGTTTTCCATGTAAGTTTTGTATCTTTCTCTATTTGTTATTCTACTTGTATATATGTATGTGTGTACAGAGGCGTGCATGTATTTTGTCAAGCTTAACCCATCCAGAACGACGATCCATATTTGTAGTTCGTTTATTATTGAGTGATTTGGATTAATATAAAAAATAATACCTGAAATTCTACAAAAAAAATTTAATCTAGTATTTGAAATTTCGTTTTGAGTAAATTTGTACCTAAACTTTTGTAAAAAGTTATTAGGTAGTTGAAATTTAGTTTGATAATTTTGGTACATTAACAAAATTTTTATGAACTTTTTTTATATTTGAAGTAAGTACAATCAAGTATGAAAAAAACTCATGAAAATTTTATTTAAGGCATCAAATTGTTTAAAATAAAACTTTAGATATCTAATTAAACAAAAGTATCAATTTTGTCATTAATCCACGTGACTTTCAAATGGTCGCTAAAAATCTAAGAAGAAATTTCACAGTTTTTTCCCCTTAATTATTAGGAGAGAAAAGAATTAAACCTGATCCATCTCGTACAAAGAGCAGCATTAGATTTTGTTTTTCTTTCTTTTTTTTTTCTTCCAATCTGCGCCATCAGTTTATAGGTATCTTACACATTTCAATGCATTATACTTCTACCACAATATTTTTTTCATTTACCAAATAAAAGGTTGAATGGGCCTAAATGAAAAGTTGGAAAATTTTATAGTTCCGTCATTAATTTTGACCGAACTGATCCTTTTATTATCCAACAGCTTATATCATACCAAACCGCGATTGATCTACTACAATAATTAATATTTTGATTACTGTATTATTTTAACGGTTAAAAAGTTGACTAGACGGTCCTATTGATGGGACTATAGAAGCTTCCGTCATTAATTTTGACAGGACGGATCCCATACAAATTCTTTCTTTAGTTAAAGTCTGTCTTAGTTCATAGCTTTCTAGTTAAAATTCTTTATTCTTTTAAATTCTTTTATTCTTGGTAAATCTAGCCTAACATTGACAGGACCAATCCTGTATAAATTCTTTCTTTAGTTAAAGTTTGTCTTAGTTTATAGCTTTTTAGTTAAAATTCTTCATTGTTTTAAATTCTTTTATTCTTGGTAAATCTAGCCTATCAAAACAGGAGCATTTTACCTAACTAAAAACAAAGGTAAGCCTAAACTAACAAGTTTTATCAGAACATGCTAGACATTTGTGAGCAATTGAGCAAGAGATAGCTTATGATGATTAAAAAAAAAAAAAAACTCCTTCTATAAAGAAGAAAAGGGCATACTTGGGCCAAACTTGAATGCCATGTCATACAATGCGAACCTTTGCCCTTCTAGCATGCAAATTTGGTCGGTCCGATGTGTTAGCCAATCAACAAAAGCAACTGCATGATGTTCCATGGAAGGAAAGAATAGCCGTCTCACTGATAGATGAATATTCTTGAATCACTTGGTGAGATTGATTGGCAGCATGAATTGAAGCTTTACGCAATATTGAGAAGACGTGACACTACTCAATTAAAGCTGAAATAGTTGACTAGACGGTTCCGTTGACGGATCATAAAAGCTCCCTGAAAAGTTTATTCTTATGTTAGGTTTTATTGAAAACCTTAATTAAAAATACTCCAAAACGTTAATATTTTAGCACACAAAACTATATATAAGCCATTATTTGGCCGTAGATATATATAAGCCATTTAAAACTAATCTTCTTGCATGTAGCTTGTTGGTTTGAGGGTACTTCTAGCACTCACATAGATATATTTGGTCTAATAAGAAAACAAACTTCCATAATTAAGAATTAATCCCTTATCTAGATATTTGAATATTATTAGTAGTTTCATTCTTAGATCTAGAATCCGCCACAATTAATATTTTTCTTCAAAACTATTACCCATTCACTAAAATATGCATCCATGAAAATGAAGTTATAATCGCCCAAAAAAATGGGTTTATGACGTGAATGCAATCAGGCTAAGCATCACAAATTGGCTGGGATATCAAAATCATAGATATTACACATGGAGATGTGCCTTCACTGCCATCTGGTTAATTAAAATATATGCATATATTTGCTGTCCAACAGAACACGAAAACTTTATTTAAGGCACCAATTTGTTTAAAACGAAACTTCAGATACCTAATTGAACAAATGTAACAATTTTGTCATTAATTCTGGTGATTTTCAAATGGTAGCTAAAAATCTAAAATGAAATTTTACAGTTTTTCCACCTTAATTATTATGAGAGAAAACAATTGGACCTGATCCATCTCATATGAAGAGCAACATTAGATTTTCTTTTTCTTTCTTTTTTTTTCCCCTTCCAATCTGTGCCATAAGTTCATAAGTATCTTACACATTTCAATGTATTATACTTCCATTGCAATATTTTTTCATTTACCGAATAAAAAGGTTGTATGTGACTAAATGAAAAGTTGGAAGATTTTATAGTCCCATCATTAATTTTAACTGGACTGATCCTATTACTATCCAACAGCTTATATCATACCAAATCATGATCGACCTACTACAATAATTAATTTTTCGATTACTGTATTATTTTAACGGTTAGATAGTTGACTAGACGGTCCCATTGACAGAACTGTAGAAGCTCCTGTCATTAATTTTGATAGAACTGATTCTATTCAGATTCTTTCTTTAGTTAAAATCTGTCTTAGTTCATAGCTTTCTGGTTAAAATTCTTTATTCTTTTAAATTCTTTTATTCATGGTAAATCTAGCCTAGCATTGACAGGACCAGTCCTCTACAGATTCTTTCTTTAGTTAAAGTTTGTCTTAGTTTATAGTTTTTTAGTTAAAATTCTTCATTGTTTTAAATTCTTTTATTCTTGGTCAATCTAGCCTACCAAAATGGGAGGACTTTACCAAACTAAAAACAAAAGTAAGCCTAAACTAACAAGTTTTATCAGAATACGCTAGACATTTGTGAGCAATTGAACAAGAGATAGCTTATAATGATTAAAAAAACTCCTTTACAAAGAAGAAAAGGGCATCCTTAGGCCAAACTTGAATGCCATGTCATACAACGCGAACCTTTGCCCTTCTAGCATGCAAATTTGGTCGGTCCAGTGTGTTAGCCAATCAAAGAAGCAACTCCATGATGCTCCATGAAAGAAAAGAATAGCTGTCTCGCTGATAGATGAATGTTCTTGAATCACTTAGTGAGATTGATTAGTAGCATGAATTGAAGCTTTGCGCAATATTGAGAAGACACTACACTCCTTAATTAAAGCCGAAATAGTTGACTAGACGGTTCCATTGACGGGATCATAAAAGTTCTATGAAAAGTTTATTCCTATGTTAGGTTTCATTGAAAACCTTAATTAAAAATACTCCAAAACGTTAATATTTTATCACACAAAACTATGTATAAGCGATTATTTGGCCGTAGATATATATAAGCCATTTAAAACTAATCTTCTTGCATGTAGCTTGTTGGTTTGAGGGTACTTCTAGCACTCACATAGATATATTTGGTATAATAAGAAAACAAACTTCCATAATTAAGAATTAATCCCTTATCTAGATATTTGAATACTATTAGTAGTTTCATTCTTAGATCTAGAATCCGCCACAATTAATATTTTTCTTCAAAACTATTACTCATTCACTAAAATATGCATCCATGAAAATGAAGTTATAATCGCCCAAAAAAATGGGTTTATGACGTGAATGCAATCAGGCTAAGCATCACAAATTGGCTGGGATATCAAAATCATAGATATTACACATGGACATGTGCCTTCACTGCCATCTGGTTAATTAAAATATATGCATATATTTGCTGTCCAACAGAACACGACAACTAGGTGGTTGATCTACAAATTAAACATATTCCAACAACATGTGTCTACATTTGCATTTAAATTTTGAGGACATCTCAACACTTTGTAAATATTAATGAACACTGGGCCATATAGGCCCTGCTTGTTGTTTGTTTAATCTGCACATGCATATTGTTTTATCCAATCTTCCTTCTTTTCTTCCCTTCAAAACTGCTGTTCCCACAAACCTAACCCTCAGCCCATATCCCAAGATCTTTTAATGGTGGATGCATTCTTAATTAGATCCCATCGTTGTGTCTTATCGTTGTTGTTTAGTTTGATATCCTTTAAGTGGTGTTTAGTCCTACTTTATATCCAAATTCACTTCTTTTGTTGTTTTATCTCGATGGGAATATAGATGGGACAATAAGCAATGTAGCTTGTTATAGTTAGTAGGGGAAAAAACGAAAAAAAATTTAGTTAGAAACAATTACTTAGCTACTATTAGTAATAAATTAAAAAAAAAATTAAAGGACTGATGATCAAATAGTATTTTATAGTGATTCCATCATGTACAACGACCCGTTCTTCTTTAACAAAATCAAATGGATATAAAAGTCCATTTTTTTTTCTTTTGGTTGTGAGGCCACAATTATATTCCTACTCAAGCAAAACCTTCATGGAATTACAAGAATACTCTTTAGGTGTGTTCAATTCTTCTTATTTTTTTCTTTTGATATTATTGTAGCATCAACTTAAATGGGCATATTTATTAAGAAATAAATGTTTCGGATGATGAAAATAAAATTACATACATACAACCATTTTTTTTTTTGGTAAATTGAATACTCAATATTTTTTTCCAATGTATAAAGCATATATTTTTAAATCTTTTCTTTTTAAAATACATGAAATTTTCCATCTCAATTTTTGTACCATAATTACTACTTATGGATAGACCATTTTGGACATAAGTTCCCTAAGCATCGAAAGACTTATTTGGGTGTTAAGACAAACTATTTAGGCCCTATCTGACCTGATGGACCTTAGGCCAACCGTTTAGTGTCATATCAAGCTACAATAGCTTGTCGATCCTTACCTACTATTGACTAGATAACCTAAGACTCCGAAGAACTCCAACTCATTAGATCAGCTTTACGATAGGCCATCAATTAACAAACATATCTAACCCACTCTTGCGATCTTGGAAATTGCCAAAATAGGAAGATATGCTTTCATAATGTATTGGGATGAACTGTGTTAATATATGGGGTATGCTTTCTACTATAGTAATTCACTTTATTAATCTATCATGACCCTTCTCCTCCAAATAAGCCCCTTGAATCAAAGGTAAAGCATCTACATGCTCTCCACTTAGAGTTGTAAACATGCCAAGCTGAGCTTTTGAAGACTTAGGCTTATCTAATTTAAGGTTATCGAGTTTGAACTCGAGCCAAGCTTTTTATTAAGCCTAAAATCTGGGCTCAAGCTTGACTTTTCTAACTAAACAAGCTTATTTTGAGCTTTAGCTTGAGCTTGATTCGTTTACAAATCAAGCTTGAGCTGAGCCAAGTTTTTTGTCAAGTCTAGCAAATTTTTATTAAGACTGAAATTAAAATTCGAGCTTGACTTTCATTTTTTTAAACCTAAAAATAATATATAAGAGTTTAAATATATATACATATATTTTAAGTATAAATTAGTTTTTTTTTTAATTATATAATAATATATCATAAATTTATAACTTATAAATTTGCTAACAAGTTTGTCCACAAGCTTAAAATTGTCTATTCACGAGTTAGCTCGGAGAATCTAAGCTCGAGTTTGTTCATTTAGATAAACAAATTTTATTTAAGTTTGAGCCTAACTCATTTACTAATCGAGTCTGTTCACGAGTTAGCTTGGGCCTAAATCGAATCTCGAGTTCGGTTTATTTAGATAAATAGGGTTTACTTAAGTTCGAGCTGACTCGTTTACTAATCGGACTTGACCCGAGTCAAGACTGAAACTAGTTAAGTTCAAATAATTCGAAAGCTTGGCTCGTTTGCAACCTTATCTCCATCCTTAGCTATTACTCTGTCAAATTTATCCTTAACACTAATTTAAGCATTAAAGTAATTTGATGAAACAACCCAAGCTGTTCCATTGACAATGTTTTTGTCTTGTAGGCTCTAAACATTTTTTGAAGGCTCTACAAGCTCATGTCCCTGCAAGTGAGATTCTAAGGTGAACACGACAAAATAGAATAAGATAAGATATAAATAAGATAGTTTTCCAATTATTAGGCTTTAAACAAATACAATATTAGATATCAAATAGATATATCACACACACAAATAAACTAATCCAAACGCTCAATACAAAATGCTTAAAGAAAGACAATGAAGAGCACAATGTACAATCCTTTCAAGATTTCACACAAAATAAAAATCTCTACGTCAATTAATTAACGTTCAATTTTGGAGGTTAGTGGTATCGAATAAAGTTGGTTTTCGAGTGCTGCAATATTTTCTAAATATATTAATTAATCTTCAACTTAAATATAGCCAAACAAAATAGTATTATTATTCTTTATTTATTTATTCTTTTAGCTGAAACTCTTTATTTTAATTTTTATAATTATGTGTCTATGTATATTTTTTTATTTTCCCACAAATCAAACAGGCTCATCTTCCCGACGTTCCCGCCTCGTCTTCAAAAACACAAACCTTAAAAACATGCTGACCTTCGTCAACTTCATTGCCTAACCCTAAAGATCCTGAAATGAAGTGAAGATGGAATGGCAAAACACTCATTCTCCAAAGCCAGAAGCTTCCTCACTGACCTCCATTTCGCCACATCATCTCCGTTCGCAGAACTCTTGGACTCGTGCCTCCAATCCCCCAACCCCTCCTCACCCACCGCCGTCGCTCGCGTCCACGCATGCATCCTCAAGACCCAATTTCATGATGAGATTTTCATACAAAACAGACTCATCGATGTTTATGGGAAATGCGGGGGTTTGCGATATGCTCGCAATGTGTTCGATAAAATGCCCAAGAGAAACACTTTCACTTACAATGCCTTTATTACTGTGCTGACCAAGTTTGGCCTCATAGATGAGGCCAAGAATGTTTTCCGGTCTATGGAGGTTCCTGATCAGTGCTCGTGGAACTCCATGCTCTCGGGTTTTGCCCAGCACGGAAGATTTGATGAGGCCTTGGATTGTTTTGTTAAGATGCATAGGGAAGATTATGTGCTTAATGAGTATTCGTTTGGAAGCGCTTTGAGTGCATGTGCTCGAGTAACGGATATTGAACTGGGTAGGCAAATTCATGGCTTGGTATCAAAATCAAAGTGCTTGTTGGATGTTTATATGGGGTCTGCTCTTGTTGATATGTACTCCAAGTGTGGGGATGTTCCTTTTGCTCAGAGAGCTTTTGATGAAATGAGCGTTTGGAATTTAGTTTCTTGGAATAGCTTGATAACTTGTTATGAGCAGAATGGCCCAGCGAGTGAAGCTTTGAAGGTTTTCTTGAGAATGATGGATTGTGGGTTTGAACCAGATGAAGTGACTCTTGCCAGTGTGGTGAGTGCTTGCGCAAGCTTGTTGGCGGTTAGAGAAGGCAAGGAGATTCATGCCCGTGTTGTGAAATGCAACAAACTTAGAAATGATGTTGTTTTAAGTAATGCTCTTGTTGATATGTATTCCAAGTGCCATAAAGTTGATGAAGCCAGACGGGTTTTTGATAGGATGCCTGTAAGGAATGTTGTCTCTGAAACGACTATGGTGAGTGGTTATGCAAAGGTTGCTAGTCTAAAAGCTGCCAGGACAATGTTTGCTGGGATGATTGAGAAAAATGTGGTGTCGTGGAATGCACTTATAGCAGGCTATACTCAGAATGGAGAAAATGAAGAGGCTGCTAGGCTTTTCTGCCTCTTAAAAAGGAAACTTATTTGGCCAACGCACTTTACATTGGGTAATCTTCTTAGTGCTGCTTCGAATCTTGCTGATCTGCAGCTAGGGCAGCAGATCCATACTCATATTTTGAAGCATGGATTTCGATTCCAGTTTGCAGAGGAGTCGGATGTATTTGTGGGTAATTCTCTTATAGACATGTACATGAAATGTGGGTCGGTGGAAGATGGGTCTAAGGTTTTCCAATGTATGTTAGGAAGGGATACTGTCTCATGGAATGCAGCAATAGTTGGATATGCACAAAATGGTTATGCAACAGAGGCTCTCGAAAGTTTCAAGAGGATGTTGATGTCTACTGAGAATCCTGATCATGTTACCATGATAGGTGTACTGTCTGCTTGCAGTCATGCTGGATTAGTTGAGGAGGGCCGCCAGTATTTTCATTCAATGCTTCAGGAGTTTGGTGTGGTACCTGTGAAGGACCATTATTCTTGTATGGTAGATTTGCTTGGACGAGCAGGTTGCCTTGAGGAAGCAAAGAACATAATTGAAGGAATGCCAATGCAAGCTGATGCTGTTATGTGGAGTTCCTTGCTTGCTGCTTGTAAAGTTCATGGGAATATAGCAATGGGAAAGTATGCAGCTGAAAAACTCTTAGAGATTGATCCTAAAAATTCTGGACCTTATGTTCTGCTGTCAAACATGTACGCTGAGCATAAGAAATGGGCTGATGTTGTTAGACTTAGAAAATTGATGAAGCAGCAGGGAGTTGTAAAGCAACCTGGTTGTAGCTGGCTTGAAATACTGGGCCAAGTTCATGTTTTTGTTGTGAAAGACAAAAGGCACCCACAAAAAAGTGAAATTTATTCTATTCTTAAAACCCTTCTAAAGCAGATGAAGCAAGCTGGGTATTTCCCTGAGTCAGAAGATTCCGAGGCCGATGAAGAGCTGAGTGAACTGGAATCAACATTTAGTTGTCAAATGGAATCATTGGCTGCCAGTGGCTGTTAATTCATAGCTTCATGAGGTATATCATTGTGAACAATCTCACAATAATTCTCTATATTTTGGGGCATAACCATGTTTACCCTCAGATACAGGAAACAACATTACTAACACTAAACTAATTTGAGCATCATATATGTGCCAGAAACCAAAAAGAACAACGCATTATATTCATTAACCAACCAAAAAAGGATAATGCATATACGCATAAACTCTCAAGTTATTTTTTGTTGTTAATTCATATGTATTTTTAACAAAAAAAAAAAAAAAAGAAAGGATTATTTCCTCAAAGTATTCCCCAGAACTCGTTCATAATTAAACCAAATAAATGATTAGACCATTTATGCAAATTTTGTGCTAAAGGTGCCAACGCCGTAATTTCACAATGAAACCTAATGAATCATTAGACCCCTAATGCAAATGCTAAGCTATTCCTTTGTGTTTTAGATGCATTGCCTTGATCTTGCAACAAGAATCTAACCTTTGTGCCTTGGCAATCGGAGAGGTTTCTTTTCTTTTATTATGCTTTCATTAAATTGAGAAACTTAAAGATATTTCAGTTTACCAGATAAAAGCCAGACTAAGCATACGACAGGTTTAATAGCTTTTTAGGCACTATCAAAGTTGAATTGACAAACCTTAATTTATGAAGTATTTTATACAAGGCTCATAAACCTCCTGTTACTTATTTGATTCAGCAAAATCTTTTAGAGAAATTCCCAAAGGGAGAAAAAGATGAATTGTGGCCTTTCCATGTCCTAAAATGATAAAAAGACTAATAAAGAACTAAAGATAAGGTATGCATAGACAATAAATGCTCACGCATTGGATGCTTGAGTTAACAAAGGGCTCTCATTTCATAATTTTGATATATGCCTGGCATTAGGTTCTCTATTTCGACTTCAATTTTTCAGTACTGTTTCTCCCATGATTGATGGCACTAACTTCCTTTACAACAAAGAATTCATGTGCAAAAGATGTGCAGATGGAAATTGAAATTATTAAACACCTCTCCCTTCTCAAGAGTTAGGAACTCATAAGAAAGAAATAAGAAATATTATTACCGAAAATATTTTTCTTCTGGGACATTATCTGGATTAGCAATATTGAGCTTCTTCTTTTCAAAGAAGAGATCTTCAAGATTGTATTCCTACTAAAGGAGGAGTTCCATGCCGTAGTGCCTCTATAGTTTGCTCATGGACTCTCTTTGTTGCATGGAAGGAATCCCACCAGCACATCAGCAGTCGGGTACTTTGTTGAAGAAGCGGACATGTACCTAACATATTCCAACCCTGGTAATAGTTTTTTGAATATATGTACAACTCATAAGTTTTGACCTCCCTTGTGCTGCACAGCTATAAACACCTCCATATGGTTCAATTCCACATCTCAAGCCTTGAACCCTTAATGCATAAAGACGTTTATTTGCTTCAAATAAGGAGTTAGATGGCTACAAAAACATATAACTTTTGAGATTTTAAAATCACCAACACATAACATCCGATATTACAACATAAGTTTTTATCAATGTATCAACTAAATAAGGGGAATGAAAACTTTATCTATTGGCGAAAAAAGTTAACTTCTTGAGATCCTGGCTAGTACATGCTCTTAAATGTGCTTATTATTTCCTGATTGCTACATGAGCAACCTCTAGATTGCAAGTAATAGTTTGTTTATTAATTTCCATTCTCTTGTAAACCATGTAGGTTCATATTTCTCCACTGTATGATTTAGTTATATGGGCCATGAATAAATAATGTATACATGTTTTAATATTTGTAGAATTGGCAGAATGCAAATATACGTACCATAGGTGATGGGGGGTTTTTCACTCTTTCATCATGCCAATCATAGAAGTTGGAATTGCAATACTTGAAACTATTCACTATTAAGTTCCAAGGTTCATGAAGGCAGGACAGTTTTCAAGAAAGGGAAGAGACCCCCTCGAAACAACCTCCATCAGCTTTAGGAGTTCAAACTTTCTTCCTCCCTTCTCATACAATGCCGAATTTAACAATCAATCTACAAGCAATCTAATTATAACCAGCTGCAATTTCCGAAGGAGATTGAAGCTATGACCAATGATCATAGGCATGCATTCATCAAAATAATAATAATAATAGGCATGCGATTTTTTTTTTATCACTATTATTGCTTACTTGAATTGCTAGAGTCAAGTTCCCAATGACCATCGGAACAAAATCTACAGATTGACATATACATGGTTCTCTCATTTTCAAATGAACGAGGCACCCACTCTTGCAATCGCTACTCTATATCAACCCATCAATGCTAGTCACATCGTTTGTTTATTAATTGATAAACAAGATTCAATGAGGGTTTAAGACATTTATAAATTATGTCATATTTGTGTTGATATGTCTTATTTTAAGAGCCCTAACTTTCTATATGAAATGCCGTTTCATTTTTATATGAAAGGAAACTCACACATGAAGGAATGGTGAGGCACAAAAAATAGAAAGAAGTGTGTGTGCGAGGTAAAGCCTCAATAGTTAAGACTGACAATGCTATACAGCTTTTGCCAATAATGTTGACTGAAATTTGCCTCATTATGGAACAATTAGTTAATTAAGTAATTATATAAAGAAAGAGAAGAAGAAGATGGGGAATAAAGAACCGAGTTAACAATAATTGATTAAATATATCACGGCATGAGAGCACAACATAGCGAGTATTTTTCTAGATATTGTTGAAAGATCTCTTTTATAATTATAAAATTAATCCTGTTAAATAAATGTTTTCACTATTTTTACCATCTCTACTACACACACACATATATATATTATGAAAATATGTAATTAAAAAGTAGTTTCGGCCTTTATTTATTAAGATACATATTACATATTTATACCATTTCTCTTCTCTTTTCATTTTTCATATACATTCCTAAATTTGTAACTTAAAACTTATATAAGAAATGGTAATAAATACTATACTGTTAATATTTTAATATATAGTCAATGATCTTATAATGTAATCGTCTCTTTAAACTCTCATGTGAGAGGTGCAAGGATCAAACCTCTTTCTAATTGGCCAAAAGAAAAAAAAAATTCAATATGTAAATTTGTTACATTATCATCAATTTCACCACTCAATTTATATACAATTATATTTACACTCACATTATTGCTAGTAAATATATAGAGAGGGATAGATACATATGGATATACTTTGATACAACATAGCTATTGCACCAATCTTTAGGAAAATAAATAATCCCGAAACTATATAAAATTATATAATGAAACTGTGACTTTTAATTTCCTTTCCCATATAACTTTTATGATCATTAAGCATCTAACTATTAAGATAAATAGAAGTATTTATTATTAATGGACTATGGAGCATTGAAGTCTTTCCCTCTCTTTGTTTATTTAGATGGAAAAAAAAAAGGCATTGATTAGTTATTGAATCCTACGGAGAAGGAAAAAAAAAAAAATAAAATCGGAATTCCCACCAAAAAGTCTACAAGGAGAAGTAATGCCTCTAGTGAAATATGTATTTTCTGTGGAATTATTACAACAGCAAATGTATGGTCATTCATAGGAATCTTCCTGGAGTTGCCTGTTCAAATTCATAGAAATTTTCCAGTGAGTTAGGTATTTTCTGTGAAATTATTATAACAGCAGGAATATGGGCAATCTCATTAAATAGAAAACTCTACTTTAAATTGCAAGTCTGTTCGTAGGAATCCTCGTGGCAACATTTCTTTTTTCTGGTTTTCACCTAACATCACACGGAAACCTCGACTTTTGACTTGAAAAACGCCCAATACGAAGTGTTCCTATTAGCAGCTAATTTCGTTCTCTCAGACATTCTCCGATTTCGTAAGACTAAAGCTGTCTCTGAACTATGATGAATTCTCTCCCTGTTCTTGTTCTCACAGCCACGGCACTCTGGTTGTTCTCACGAAGGAAGAAGCTGAATCCCCATAAGGCTTCTCCTTCTACAACCTCAAATGACAGAGCACCTTCAGGTGCTGATAATAGTCCTGACCATGGACCCGACAGGGGCTTTGATGTGTTCATCAATTTCCGAGGACAGGACAGCCGTCACACTGTCGCCAATGTGCTTTATAACAGCCTAACACGTGCTGGATTCCGCGTATTCCTAGATGATGAAGAGATTCGTAAAGGGGAAGTGATTGAAGGAGAGCTGTTGAGAGCTATCACCATCTCAAGAATTTACATCCCTATTTTCTCGAAGGACTATGCTTCCAGCAAGTGGTGCCTCCGTGAACATGCAAAAATGATTGATTGCTGGGAAAGATCGAGCAACAACACAAAAAAGTGATTCTGCCTATCTTCTATGACGTCGATGTCAGCAAAGACGTCAAGCTTAGATCACAGGTGTACACCACAGCCTTGCAAAATCACAAGGACGATCTCGGAGAAGTTATTGTGAAGCCATGGGTGGATGCGCTACGGACCGTGGCCAAAATCAAGGGATGGAGCTTGAAGGATCACGGGTAATGTTCTCTTCTTCCTAGTGATTTATCTTGATCTTATGGTTTAACTATATAACACCTAATTTGGATTGAAATATCTATGTCCTGTTCTGGTTCATACATGTGACAGCCTAAGCGAACTTGCTGATCTTATAAATAAAGAGGTTTTCAGTAAGCTTACCACAATTGAAGCTGTTCCGACTTTGCCTGATCACCTGGTTGGGATTGATAAGCCAATAGAAGATATTTTGGGGTTGCTAGAGGATCTCTGGTTTCGATTTCGATTGTGATACATGGCATGGGTGGAATCGGAAAAACAACTCTGGCTGATGCCATCTTCAAGAAGGTCTCTTCTCGTTTTCAAGGTAGTTGTTTTCTAAAAACTTAAGGAGATCAACAATGACCATGACATAGTAAAGTTGCAAGAGAAGTTACTATTAGGTACTCTCAATCTTAATTTTATAAGTGTCTCTGATATTTACGATGGCATTAGCATGATTAGTAAAAGGTTACGCAATCAAACATGTCTTCATTGTCCTTGATGATGTGGACAAGCGAGATCATCTCCTCTACTTAGCATCCAAGTCCTTCTGGTTTGGTCCAAGGAGCAGAATTATAATCACAACTAGGACCATCGAGTACTTGCCATCCAAAGATAATAAAGATTATTATTTCTATGAAATGAAGGAGATGGATAGGCACCATGCTCTTCAACTTTTTTGCCAACATGCTTTTGAAAAAGATAGGCCACGACTTGAGTTCTATGATATTTCAACCAAGATTGTTGCCACTAGGGTGGACTTCCATTAGCGCTGCAGGTCATTGGTTCTTCACTTTACAACCAAGATGATGGAATATGGAAATTTAGATTGGAGAAGCTAAAGGTAGCTCCTCATAAGGATGTCCAAGAGACATTAATGATAAGTTATCGAGCATTAGAGTATGAGCAGCAACAGATTTTCCTGGATGTTTCATGTCTCTTCAATGATGAAAACACAGCTTATTTATTTTATTTCTGGGAGGCTTGCAAACTTTACCCAGATAGTAGCATTAAGATTCTTAAGATGAGATCTTTGATTAAGCTATATGGTGACAAATTATGGATGCATGACCAGTTGAGAGATTTGGGAAAGGCAATTGCCCAACCAAAGAACCCATATCTTGAAAGCCAATGTCCAGTATTACCTAGCAGATTATGGTCCCCAGCATGTGCTTTAGATGCATTACAGAAACAAGAGGTAAATCTGTTATCATAGCTACAGTATCTCTTCCTTTTTATACTTTCATATATTAACTTATTATTACTAAGAGGCTCATGTACTACGTTTCCATGCCAATTAGGTAGCTCAAAGTGTCGTAGCAATAAAACTGGGGACATTAAATGCTAATCATCAATTTGTACCTGAGGATTTTGCAAGAGCAGACAACCTAAAGTTCCTTGAATTGGAAGGTGGGAATTTTGAGGGAGATTTTAAAAATGTTCTCCAGCAGCTTAAATGGTTGTCTTGGTTTGATTGTCCATCAAAATTAGAAGCAACAGCCTAAGTTTCAAAAACTTAGTTATCCTTAAGCTTGGAAGGTCTGAAATCAATGAAGATTGGGGTGGATGGTGGATACTCAAGGTATTAGTCTTATAAAAGAATTTCTATTCTTCATTTGTCTCGTTGTCACTGAATGACGTTTACTCTTCAGCTTTAATATGATGTATGTTTTCCATAGGAGTCCAAGCACTTGAAAGTCCTGCATCTCGAAGATTGCAAACATCTAAAGAGAACCCCTAACTTCTCCACTTGGATGCGGTTGGAGAGATTGGTAATTACCCGCTGTTCAGAGTTGGAAGAGATTGACATATCCATCAACAATTTAAAACACCTAAAATGGTTAGAAATCTCGGATGAGATTTTCCCTCGTGGATCTTTATCGCCGCCAATGCCAGAACGACCACAATTAATACAAGGCTTCATTGGAGATCTAAAGTCCCTTGAAGTGTTGAAGATTTACAATGCTGGACGTGGAGAATTGCATCGTCAATTGGAGAGCTAGCACACCTGAAGCTTTTGCTTTTGGTAAGCTGTTCACTTGAAAGCCTCCAAACTCTATTGGGAAACTAACGTCATTGGTAGAGTTGGACATATTCAATTCAAGAATAAAAAAATTGCCCGATTCTATTGGAGACCTCAAGTATTTGAATACTTTAAGGCTGGGATTCAATCCAATAAAATACCTACCAGACACTATTGGGAGACTTGAAGCACTGGAAGAATTAAACTTGTATCACACACTAATTTTTCAGTTGCCTGAAACCATAGGAAACCTTAAAAGGTTAAAGTTCATCGATATGTCCTATAGTATGATAAAGATGTTACCAAAGGCTTTACTGGGGCTGGGGAATCTTGAGAATTTATACGCTTTTCATTGTGAACAAATGGATGGCAATCTTCCTGAGGAAATTGGAAAATTATCCGCTTGAGTATCCTGCTGTTATTCTACTGCTATTAGTAGAGTGCCAAGAACAATGAGCCAGCTTTCTCTTCTCAAGCAACTTGAATTGCATGGGATTCATGAGCCCCAAGAATTATCGAATCTTCCTACGAGTTTCATACGCTTATCTGTGACGTCTTCTTCACTGATGTTGCACCGAGTGCCAGATCTTTCAAACACTAATTTAGAAACGTTATCATTGAAGAATGGAAATAATGATGATTTCCACTGGCCCCTGTCACCATGCAACCGAACTCCCAAAACAGAGTGGCTAGCGAGGTTGACCAGATTAGAGGAGTTGACGCTGGATCTGCCCGACCTCGTCTTGCCTCCGACTGAGTTGAGTTCCCTTTCTTGCCTCCAGTCGCTCGACATTACTTGTTTCAACACAGAGTTTTTGCCTCCTCTTCCATCAGATCTTTGTATGCTGTCATTGAATAACGTCAAGTTACCGATTGACTGGCAACACTTATCCAGCTTTAGTAATCTTTCCTCTTTAACGCTTACCAAATGCTGGTTAACAGAGATCAAGGTTGATTGCCTTGAACACCTCTTTCAACTATGCTTGTGGGACTGTAAATTCCTTGAGAGGTTATCCAATCTGTCTTGCTTAAAGGAGCTTCAACATCTAGATATATGCGATTGCGAACATCTAGTTGACATTGAAGGCCTGGGGGAACTGAAGTCTTTCCAGTCCTTAACGCTGATATCATGTGATTCCATACGATGGCTGCCCGATTTATCGAGGCTGGAGAAGCTGGCCTATATAGATCTTTCGTGTTGTAAATCCCTAATGATTTTACCGGACGTGGATGAGGAGGTCCCATGTCATCTTCATATATTGGAATGTGATAATTTTGTTGACTTCAAGGGCCCATATTCGGACTGCCGATGCCACCATGCCAGTAAACAAGAATCCTAATTTGTTACCACTTTCTAAGCTTCATCTCCTTGGATAAGACAACTAAGCACTAAGGTGAGATGACTCTACTCTGAAACTGACAATAATGCACTTTATATACCAATAAATTGTGAAATTGATGTTATTTGAAAAGCTTTTTCTTTTTGTTTTCTTTTTCTTTTTTTTTTCTTTTTTTGCTAAATTGATTGATTTTCTATGTTCCCAAAATTGACGTCATATTTATGTTTGGTTTTTCCTTTTTTAGTTTAGTTTTCAGCTTCACTGTTTATCTTATGAGCTAGCTGTCTATAAGGAAAACCTCAAACAAGGAACAGACAATTTATAAGCAGTTTCACTGTTTATCCGTCAATGTTGTGATCGTAATATGTATGCTGAATGCTGATTACTCATTACCCCTCCATTGACTTTTTGGTTGTTACCATTGACTGTTTGTGGATGACATTGATCGGAAGTTTTGTGGATTTTTTGTTTCAGATTTTGGAATAAGGTGGAATGAAAAGTACACTTTTTTTCAAAATATTTTCTATCCGAGGAGGCGAAGCTGTAAAATAAATAAAAGCATATCCTGGAACATCCTGTTTGTGGATGACATTGGTAAGAAGTTTTTTGAAGGCTTCTGCTTGTAACGTATTTGCTGTCAGGGTAAATTCCATTAACTCTAGTATTACGAATATTTTTATCTTTCTTGAGCTTTTCCCTGGAAAAGGCTGAAGTGAGAATCGGCTCCTCAACGTCATCATTTTCAGTCATTGTATCATCTCTGCTTGGTCCATGCTGACTGAAATCCAAAATTTTTGATAAAGATAGAAAAGCAGGATCTGAGCAGTGAAATAACCCAAATCTCTATATACATTAAAAATTAGGTTTAGATAGATTTGGATAAGTCAAATGAATCATAGAGTATAATTAAACAAGTTAAAATAATTAGATTAGTAAATAATTAAATTGAATTTGAGATTTTAAATTCCTAAAATCTCTAAACATGTCATTAAAATATTTAGAGGATTCCTAAACCTTCAATCTATAGCTAAAATATAAATTCCTAAATCTTTACAAAATTTGAGTTCATTTGCTTATCTCAAAATATCAATTCTTAAACATGAACTCAAATTAAATATCCTTTTATCCAAAATAAATTTTTAAATTAAGTCCTCATTTTGAGTTCTTAATTTGTAACTTATCGGTTCAGAAACAATCTTTTAAATACTCTTGGAACTATAGATATTTGATCTAACCGTTCTAAACCTATACCTATATTCCCTTAAATTAATTTTAATCCTTATCCTTTTCCTTTTAATCTCTCCTTCTCTGCCTCTCTTCCTTTCACTTTTATTTCTTTTATTCTTCCTTTCCCAATCGATACTTTCTTTTCTCTCTTCCTTTCTTCTTCTTCTCTTCTTTTCTTTCTTTTCTTCCAATTTCTTCATAAATCTCAAGATTAAAGCTATCTAGAAGATTAATCAAAGCTAGGAGAGAAGCCAGATGAAGGAAAACAAGTTAGAAGTGTAAAGAAAGATCAAGTGTGCAAGTGTTCTAAAAGGATAAGTTGTTATTTCCTTGTTATCTTTGTTGTTTACTTATTTAATTGATGAATTGATGTTGAAATGAGTTGGGATTATTGTTTATATATGTGTATGTTGGATTAATATTGTTGGGAGTTGAGTTGTGATGAAGATGATGAATAGTGAAGTTAAGTTTTGTTATTGTAGTTGGGTGTTTGATAATTAGAAGTAGAGTTTGTGTTGTTTGAATGGTATTTTGATCATATAACAAATTTTGGGAAACTTAGGATGAGTTTAAAGAAGGGTTGAAAGTGTAAAACTTTACAAATTTTTGTGTTAAAAATAAGGGAAGGCGAAAAATTTTCATATAGCCCCATATGGAAGGGTGTTTTACCCTCTGACATTGAAAATGCACTTTCCCTGAGTTGAAACGGCCCTATTGGGGGGAGGGGGGTGTATGAATTGAAACGGCCCCATATGCAAACGTGTATCACTCTCGGATGGAAAAGTGCAATTTCACTGGGTTGAAACGGCCTTCCAAACGGCTCCGTATGAGAGGGCGTTTCAATTTCTGATCTCTCCTGCTGTGATATTGTTTTGTAATTTGCTCATAACTTTTTCATCCGACCTCCGATTGAGGTGATTCAAGTTGTGTTGGAAAGATTAAAAAGAGATATACAATTTTAATGTTTTGATTTTTTACAAATTCCAAAAGTATTAATGCTTAAATTTGATTCTTTCCAGCTGCTACACTTTCCAAAACAAAGTTAAATACTTGTATTAGCTTGTTAAATGTGTTTTAACTTATGAAATGAATCTTTTTAAGTTAAAATGAGATAAATAAGTGATATTTGATGTGTTATGTGAGTTAATAGATGTAATTAAATATGGGTTAAGTACATTTATAGATTTAACAAATAATTAGATTAAATCTAGAAGTTAGTTATAAAGTTAACTAAGTTTAAATTGACTAAATGAACTTGAATGAACTAAAATAGATTAGATTGTTTAACTTTGATGAATTTGGCTAAGTTTAAGTTAATGTAAGCTCGAATTGACATAGATCTTAGATACATAATGGATTAGTAATTAATCTAAGCCCAACTTGGCTCAATGAACTTTACTAAGCTAAAATGAATTAGATTGTCTAGGTTTAATCAACTTGACTTAGTAAATGAATCAAATGACTAATTTTAATCAATTTGGATAATGTTAAGCTAAAATGGGTTAATAGCTATTAATTAGCTTAGATAAATGAATTAGGATGATCTTTGAATAATATGGGGAATATGTTGTTTCAAATGTGTTTACTTGAAAAATGAATGTTTTGGTATATGAATTCTTTGTTGATGCTTTTGTAATAAAACACTATAAATAAAGAGAAAAGAAATACTTTGACAAACAAAGGAGAACTGTCCATATTTTGGCGGGGCGATCTTTGCAGCCATAGTGGGGTTCCTATTTAGTGTCTGATCAAATAGGTTTAATAAAATGAGTTTGAGATGATTGGATAAATAGCTTAAGTTCTTATATGATTTTGATGAAGTGGATGATTAGTTTAGTTTAGTTTAGTTTCTTATACGATTTCTTTCCTTAACAGAAGTGGATATCTGATTTGTCTTCTGGATTATCTTCTGAAATTCTTTTTGAGGCTATGTTTGGATTTCATATTCAAGATACGTAGTAACTTGCGTGGTGATTGTTAAGATAGGCAAATTAAATGGACTAAGAACTTAAACTTGGTTTAATAATTGTTTGAACTGGTTGTCTATTCCACTGTTTAAATCCGTATCTGGCCCGGTATGATAGATCGGTATCTGGTTCAGGGAGCAGCACCTTGCTTAGATTAGGGGCACGGTAGATTAGGCGCTTAGGCCACCCCTGTCTTTGATAAGTTTTTCTAAGTGGTACGGCGGGTAACTGATGGGGAAGATGGTATCATCGTAACGTTTGCTTATGCTTAGAATGAAGTGGCATGATTTAGTTCAAATTTTATGGGAACAGTTGGACTATGTGATGTTATAAACTGAGATAAGCGAAGTCGTGTAACGGGTGTCAACCCTAAATGAAGTTATTTTCACTTTATCGGATATATCATCTAGGAGATATAAATATCCGAGCTGCTTATATCAACCCCCTGAGTATCGTGATGCGTTACTCAGAATCCCCTAGTATTACGGGCTACGCCAGAAGGTGGGGCTGCCTAGTCTGTATGAATAGTAGGGACCACTCAGGAAGGCAGACGTGATACTAGATCCTTGATGTCTGGAGTTTGAATACTCCCATGTTGATTTGTTTATTTTAAAGAAAAGATAATAACTTGTTGATTGTGCATCGCATTTAGTTAAGTTTGTGTGTCACTCCGTGTGTGATTGTGATACTGTGTAATGGGCTTCGGCTCATTCTTATTGTTGTTAATCTTTTTACAGGTTTTGTTGTTGATAAAGATGGTATTGATGATGATAATGTTGGTGATAATGATGATTTGATGACGATGATGATGTTGTTGTTGATAGAGTTATTGTTGATGATGATGTTATTGTTGTTGATGATGTTGTCTCGGGTTTTTGGGTGCTTCTGTTGACTCAAGAATGATTGTGGATGAGTGAAGTGAATAGAAGCGTAGATGTAGTTTAGTTATTTTATTTCTTTTTGTTTTTTGTATTAGTGAGAGCTGAATTTATAATTTAAACTTGTTACATTTTTTAAAGGGCATAGTGGAGCCCATATTTTGTAATTAAACTTTTGCAAAACTTTGTTTAATTGAATAATTTTCCACTTAAGAGAGTGGAAGTTTTGAAATGTCTTTATTTCGATATTGTTTTATAATATTTATTTCCACTGCTAAATCCAGTTGTTGCCAGAATCTAACTGAATGATTTCATAACCTAAAATTGAGTAGCAATGCTCAACATAAACAAAATCTTTTTAAAGAAAGCCTTAGTATGTAATACTTTAGAGTATTATACATGCTGGTAGCACCTTAAGTTATTTAGTTAGTCGGCATTAAATTTTTGGTGCATTACAAGCAGGTTCTTAAAAGGCTCATTATTAGCTGGAGTGCTGCCCTTGAAATATTAAATCGAATAGTAGAGGAGATGGAGGCCTAATAATGCCCAATCCATGGCCTATGATGATTGGGTTTTGGTTCGAAATACACACACAAAGTCAGGATTGGAACATATAAGGATCAAGGGGAGTGATATCTACTTGCCATGATTAGATTGCATATTTTACTCCTAAGGCTCGATTCCTAGCTTTATTATGGCATGACTAGACATCATTATGGGTTGGTTTCGAACCAAGAGCTGACTTGACCCCTCGTTGGCAGTTCCTGAACCAGGAACCGGCCTAGGGATGGTGGGTCCGAATTGGCAAAGGATCTGTCGGTTTTGGTGGGTCCTTATGGTTCCACCTCCAAAAATTGCCTGACTTGGCGATTTTGGAATCGCTTGTTCAAGAACTGGTTAAGAACCAGTGATTCTTGCAGTTCTACATAATAAAAATAAAAAAAAAGAAAGAAAAAAAAGAAAAAAAATTATAGAAAAAATTGTAATTAAAAAACAAATATTTAAAACTATTTTCACATGAATAATAAAAAATTTATTTCCTATTCACAGCATATGTGTTGTTATTAAAACACAAGTAATAACTATATTTGAAATCATATGTTGTTAAATTTATATAGACTTCTAACTAAAGTAGACTTTCTTTAGTAACAATGTTTGATTTGTTTTTGAGTTGTTGGGACGTATTTGTATCTTAAATATTTTATTATGCCACATTACTAGTATGACAATTAAAAAAATGCAAGTGATTATATATAAATAAATACAAAACTGTATAATTTCTTTTAACTAATGCTATAAACAATTATTGTTAGACTTAATGTTATTTCAAGTTAAAAATTTATGTTGCATTTTTTTCTTACTTAAATTAAGTAAATTATTTAATTGATTTTTTATTTCACGATTCTCGATTTCTTTAGAACCAGAATTGAACAATGGGAACCAATAATTCCTAAGAACCGAGAATCGAACCGGCTCTCATGGGTCTAGTTCTGGTTCCGCTAATTTTAAAACCGAAAACCAGCGATTTAGGTCTGGTTCTAGACTTAAACCGAACTGTGATGAAGTCTAGGCACGATTCTCCATGAATTTTCTTACCCTAAAACCATTTTGAGTTTTTATTTTGAGTTCCTCTAATAAGTGCTTTTGGGACACTTGTTAAGGATTTGAAAAGGAAACTTTTCACATTTCAAACATTTATCACACATTAAACGAAAAAGCAAGTCCATGGAAAGATGAGAAGTATTTTCATTTGTCCAGCACTAAACAATTTCCTTTTACTTTAAGTGGAGCTTTTATATTCATTTCCCTTGTTATTGTAGGGTAATGTAATCCTTACCCCAGCAGCACATGGAACCATTCTTCTTGGAATCACAAGGAAAAAGCATAATAGAGCTTGCAGGCGTTGGGTTACGTGGAATAATTATTTGCTAAATCTGGTCAAGATACTGCCTATGAAGACACAACAAACTGCAAATATAATGTTTTTGGTTTTCATTATGGACAAAATTTCATAATATTTGAAACTTATGTTCGAACTTGATTTGTTTCTTTCATGGAATATGTTCTTTTAGACTTTTTTTAACCTTTGCTATGATGAAAATTCCTAAAATTATAAAATATTCTTAATGAGATCTTGAAAGGTTACAAATTTTGATAACTTTTAGCGGTAAGTGATAATAAAAGGCCTTGTAGTAGCTAGCCATTAATTTTGGTAGATAACAACAATAGAAAATGCTAATAGAAATTATGGAAAAGTATTTTAGTTTTTTGTTTTTCTCTTGTAAATAATATTTATTTTTCTATTTTCCTTCCATATTTTCTATCAATCTAGTAAATTGTGTTTACTTCTGACAATTCTATGCTTGCATTTAGTTGCAATATAAGATGTTGAAAGAGAAAGTGGAGGTAATTTTTCGAGGCAATGCACTTCTCACACAGCTCTGTAAGGACAAGAAGGGACAATAGAGTTAATTTCTTTGCAACAAAGCACTCTTCAATCGTGAGTCCAAATTTCTTTTGGCACATGTTTACTTAATTGCTTGGTTTTTATCTTTCACTTGCTGTATTTAAAAGTTAGATGCCTGGATCATTGGGCCTATTGTGTTTTAACTTGTATCTCAATACAATATGTAGTTGTTTAACTTGTAATTGTTATATCAACGGCTGTGGTTTTATATCTCAATATAAGGGGCTTGAATTGAATTTCAACTTATGTAGTACATACACAAGTTTTCCATATCTGTACATTAAAATTTACAGTTTATGTAGCTAGGTGATCAGCTATATCTATGGCAGGTCTATTAGAAGTCTTTCCATGACTTTTACCTATAAAGCCCGTCTCATGCCATTGCTTCAAGTGCAGTTAGTTTGGTTTAGGGGACGAATGGAGGATTTTCTTTGGGTGTGATTGACTCGACAATCACTAGGTTAACATTGGAGTGGGATAGTGAAGAGGGATTTCAAGCTTGGGTTTTATGTGAATCATTTTGTTCAGAATTTGGGCTTCTGTTTAAGGATGAGTGAGAGAACGGGTATTGCTTTTCTTAGATTTTCACTTACTCAACAATTGTATTTGCCAATTGAGGCTCCTACGGAAGGGAATTATGGAACATAAATGCATATTTTGGCACTTGAATGCTTTACGATGTTTTGCTAAAAAACGTAGGTTCCTCCTTTATGTGGTTGTGATGGAAAGAAGACTTGTGTGTAGTTTGTCAATGTCAATGTAATATAATGCTCTTTTTACTTATCCTATTAGATAGATAGACCGATAGTTTCAATGCATGTTCTCTATGTTTAATATGTTTGAATATGAATGTACTATGTACTTTTTAGTAGAGGTATGCACAAATTGTGTGCTTTTGATTTGTATCTAATGTTAGGTTGTGGAAGGAACCAGTTAAGATTTTTGTGTGTAATTTGCTTAATATTGTAGCTAGTATCTATAATTTTGACGATTTTGCACATGAATGAATGTAGAGTAGCATGAGTCCTTATAGAGATTTGTCTAATGATAATTACAAAAGGAAATAGTAAAATTCTCATCGAATAGTGTCTTTTCCTTTGATTGTTTTTAAAGAAGTCCATAACCAATCCAATTGATGGATCCAATTCCAGCACAATGGTTATGTATATTAGCACATATAATCTACCTCCTTTGCACAAAGAAGCACTATTTAAATATGAAAAATGTGAGCATCCATGCTAAATAAAGATGCATTTCATATCTTAATCAAGAAACCATAACTATCCTATCCATGTCCCACTTTGCTAAATATTTGTTTGCCACTACCCCCACCTAATAAAAAAATACCCAAAATTACTAGGATATGTTTTATTATTGTTTAACATTATTGTATCATTTGATTTTTAACACCATATTGAATACTGAAATATCAAAAAAATCAAGAACACTCTTAGATCACATAATGGATCCACTTCAAATGATAATTATAGTCGTATATTTATACAAAAGACTAACTTGGTAAAGTATCAAAGGAGGAATTTTGCTATGTCTACCATTTCTAGAAGACATGTGTGTTATGTTAGAAATTCAAGCTTCATTGTAATTTTAATAATTCTAAGAGTTACAGTTGTAATTATTTACCGCATATTTTCCTCTTTTTTATGGATTTCTTTTGCAATTATTACAAAATTTCTATTTGTACATATTTGTGAAAATATATAAATATATGATTCCTCTTGAAATTTGTATCTGAATGTGTTTTACATGCCACCTTTTATCATAACAATGCATTTGATTGGTTTTCTTAAATTTAGACCTATTTGTTTTACATTGAAAGGGGGAAATTAATTTACTTGTGCTAATGTAGTAATGTGGTAATGGTGCACTTAAGAATGAGTAAGGAAAATCTAATGGTGGTGGAACTGATTTGTGATGAATTAATTACATGATCATAGAAATATGAATATTACCAACTCTTAGTAGGCCAGAACATTCTTATGGTGTGAGTTTCAAAGTTATGCTGTGCCAAGGATATATATGAAGGTTAAAGGCCAGGCTTTTAAGATATGAAATGATATATTGGTTATTATATTGGAGAGCAAATAGATGAATGGAAAGATTTAAGTTCAAGAAATATAAGTAGATATTATTAAGATGTACAAGTCAAGTTGTTCTTGTTCTATTAACCAAAGTGAAGATTGTACTTTTTATGGCAATAGTGGTTATCAATTGTGTTGATATTATCTTAGAGGATAAAGTTATGGTGTATTTCCATAAAAGGTCGAACTTTTAAGTTGAACGAAGCTATGTGAACATAGAATGTTGAAAAAGAATCCATTTGGTGCTCATTTACTAATTTTTTTAAGGTTAATGTAAAATTCGGTACTTGAAATTTATACGAACATTCAATTTAGTACTTTTGAGTTAGTGTTTAGAAGATAGAGTTCCTATTAGATTAGCATATTGTTGTTGATGTTGTTGTTGTGTTGAGTTGTTTTTATATGTGTTTTGTTGCTAGGATCTGTTCTGATAGAGTTAGTAGTGTTTTAGTAAGTTTGGATGTTGTTCTATTGGTTGTGGATGTCACGACCAAGTTTTTCCTTGGAGGTGGATCAGTAGTGAGCTCAGTGTAAGTCGAAGGGCAAGTTTTGAGGCAAAGTGTTATTTTGGAGGTTTTTGTGTTTTTTGTTATGTTATGGCCTAGTTTTTCCCTCAAAGTGGATCAGTGATAGGCCAAGTGTAAGTGTCAAGGGGTAAATTTTTGATGTACTGTTTCTATCGTGGCTTAAAGTAGGGCCCTCGACATACCCCATGACATGTATCGAGGCTTGTCATGGCCAAAATTAAACAAAGTGCTTCGAGCAACTTGTATCGGGACCTAAAGTCGTGCCCTTGACGTGCCTACGATGATGTTGTAAACATTTTTAATAGCATGTGACTCCCAATTTTTTGAGACATGAGATGGTTTTCTTGTAGTAATGTACCTGCAACCCTTCCTTAAGTTGCCCTCAACCCTTAGTTTGTTAAGGTGCGACCTAAGTTTTGAATAGCGATGTGAACTTCAACCTTAAGTTGCTTAGGTGCAAGCCTAGTTTTGGGTAATGATGTGACTCTCGACCCAACCTCAGTAGTAGCGATGATGAAGATCATAAATTAAGAAGCTTTTATCATAAGTTTAGGATGCTTAAGCTCTAATAAGTGTTCTATCTGATATATGCTTATTATTCTATAGGAGCTTTTAATCAAGACCCATTGTTTCCTGAAGATTACTACGATCTCTAGACAGGATGCACAGGTGAGTGACTTGAATCTTATCACCATGTTATCATAGGATTGTCATCCTTGCAGGAACTATATAGGAATTGAAGGGCATTACCTAAGTCAGAGTCAGCTTTTAGGGTATCGACACTTGGGAGTTTCTGATGGTTCTAAGTTGAAGTTAAGATTATGTTGAATACATATATAAGAATATATGTATATATATATTAATTAAGTTTTGGAAAAACTTATCATTCTTTTTTTATCAATCTCTCCTGGGCATGGGCTACTTGGCTAGTACTTTTAACCCCTAAGGGAGAGCACAAATCCCCACTGGTTTAGGTTCTAATCATCTAAACTGTACATTACCTATGGTTGAGTGTGGCACACATATGATTGTAACTAAAACTTGTTTGGCATCTGTTTGAAGTGTGGTCCCATTCTATGATCTTAATGAGCTGTGGTTTGCTCACACTCTATAGATTTTATGTGTTTTTGGGATCTCTAAAGTAGATCTAAGCTTGAGGTGAGTGGATGTAATAGATCTCGAGTGAAAAATCCAGGGCTCGATTGAAAGTGGAGATAGTCTCTTTTGTATAGATACCTTATGTTTGAATTCTTGTAAGTTTGTAAGTTGTAAGTTTTTAAGAGCTTATCTTAAGTTGTTTGTAAGAAAGTTGTTGTTGTAAAGATATTATATATATGTGAAATTTTTTATCTTGACAACCTCACATTCTTGTTTTAACTGTCCATGCCATGGGACATGTTAGTATTCACGTAAGTTCCTCGAGGCTTTAGTTGGTTACTTTGGTGTATCGTTACTACTAGGGTACCCTGTTAGGGTATGACAAGAGTTGGTATCAGATCTACGGTTGCACAGATGAGGAATTTTGAAAATGTATAAGATTTTTATGGAGATATAGCTGGTTGGACCTAGAACCATAGATAGACCTATAGTTTGGAGTCTATGGTTTGCGTGGTGAGAAAGGGATGGATTAAGGGGACATGTGTTAAGAGTGTTGTTGGCATAGTGATCTCTAGGAAAGTTCTGTAGCTTTGTGTGTGGCTTTTGTTACAGTTTATGTGCTGTTTGGTTGTTGCATGGTTGGTTTGATGTCGACAAGAGAAGTAACAAGGCTAACCATTTTACTTTAGAAATAGGGGCGAGGAAGAAGAGTAAAGAATGCTCAATTGCTTGTACTAGAGGTTTAATCCCAAGCTCAAGAACTTACTAGATAAGGGCAACCAGAACTATTAAATGCACAACCACTGCCCCCTCAAGGCTTAAAAGCTATCTTGTATGTTATATAGCGGTAGAATGCTCTAATTCTGCAGGTTTTACAAGGAGGGCAACAATGTCAGGTAACACCCCAAGCTGCTCCAACAGATGCCCCTTGTTGAACCCCATGTTGTACCTTCTATAGCACTGCAAAGAACCCAAACCCCAATGCCACCAGTTTTCATACCAAAGGAGGTAGATCAGCTTTGTTGAGTTGGCTGTTGGAAGTCAAGTACTGCTTCATGTTAGACATGATGTGTAGTATCCTTAGCCTCTTATCCTGCGACTACAAAGAAACATGCTTTTAGAGTTTATCAAGTGTAATAGATATTTTGAAGGGTTCTAAGGAAAGCCTAAAGAGGCAAAAGATTGGTTAGCTCAAGTAGAAAGATCTTTTAATGTGTTTCAAGTGCCTAATGCTTTTAAAGTGCCATATGAGACATATTTGCAAAGGTTAAAAGCTAGGATATGATGGGACTTAAAGGAATGAGTTTTATCGCAGCCAATCATGTGGGAAGATTTTAGGAGAGAATTTTTAAGAGAGTACTTCCCAAGTAGCTTAAGAGCAACGTATAGCATAAATTTGATGAATCTCGCTCAAGGGAACAAAAGTATTGATGAGTATAAGCATGAGTTTAACAGGTTGCTGCAGTTTGCTCCAAGTGCTTGCAGAGATAATGATGAGCTGGAAAGACAAACCTTCATGGCTGGTTTGTAGCCTCATTATCAAAGAAGGTTTGCTGAGTTTAAGATAGAGGATTTCTTTGTTTTAGTGGAAAAGGCACGAGTTATTGAGCGTCCTAGAAGATATAAGGTAGAAAGATACAGAAAGCAAGGCTAAACCTTTGGAGTGGCCATATGACAATTTTGGGATAAGTTTAGCCTCTAAAAGGAATAAATTCTTCAAGACATCTGGGATATCTAGAGGAGGAGAGTTTAGGAAAAGTACTCTTGTTTATTGAAAGTGTAAGGGATCCCATTATCAAAGGATTGCCCTCAACTCAGGAACCGATGCTTTTTTGTAGGGAAAGTGGACAACTGGTCAATAGTTGCCCAAAGAAGGCAGGAGCTATATGTTTTATCTGTAACAAAGTGGGACATATATTAGTTGCTTGTCCTCAAAGAGCCCAACCAGGGGGAGCCTCACAATCTAAAGGAACTAGTAGAGCTAAGGAAAAGAAGGAATGAAATAATCAAGGAAGTAAATCTGCAGGTGTTGTTCGAATGTTTGTTATGCATAGGGCTTCCATAATAGAAGGATTGGAAGAAGGATATGATGAAGATAAAATGGAAGATTCTAGTTTGATAGCAGGTATATATTTAACCTTAGTTTTGAGTTTTAGATATAAGTGTATGTTAAATAGTTGGAATAAAAGCTTTTTAAGTCTAGCTTGTAATAAGGAAAATATATGGTAAATATGAATAATACAAGTGAAAGATACCCCTACATATGCACTTTTTGATACCGATACTACGCATTCCTTTGCCAACCTAGGTTTAGTGAAAAGAGTTAGCTTGTGTGTTGAGAAGATGGAGAAACGTTTAGGAATCTCAACTCTTATGGGAGGTATATTTGTTACATGAGAGATGATAAAGGGATGTTCGTTGTGGATAAATGACGCAGAAACAGCTGCTGACATTGTAGTGGTGGATATGCAATAATATGATGTCATTCTAGGGATGGCTTAGTTGATAGCTGCTAGAGTTAAAGTGGATTGTCGATGTAAGTAGTTTCATTTATAAACAAGAAAAAGAAAAAAGTGGAATTCACAGTAGAAGTGCTCGATGGAAAACAAATGGAAATAAGAGCTGTTGAAGTGTTAGGAGAAAGAATTGATGAGTTGGAAAAAAAGCATAATGCATTCTTTGGAAGAAGGGATGGGAAAGCCTGATATTCAAAGTATTCAGATAGTGTGTGAGTTTCTTATGTTTTTCTTGATGATCTACTAAGGTTGCTACCTCAAAGAGAAGTTGAATTTACTATAGATTTGATGCCAAGAACAATACCAATATCAAAACCGCCTTATAGGATGGCACCTATAGAGCTAAAAGAGTTAAAAACACAACTACAAGTGTCATTAGAGAAAGGGTTTATTTGCCCTAGTATTTCGCCATGAGGAGCTCCAGTGTTGTTTGTGTTACAAAAAAAGGATGGATTTATGAGGCTTTGTATAGATTATAGAGAGTTGAACAAGGTCATGATTAAGAACAAGTACTCACTTCCAAGGATAGACGATTTGTTTCATTAGTTACGTGGTGCAAAAGTGTTTTCTCATGTTGATTTAAGGTCTAGATACCATCGTATTTAAATTAAAGCTGATGACGTACCTAAGACATTCTTCCAGATACGGTATGTTCATTATGAGTTTTTGGTTACGTCTTTTAGGTTGATGAATACACCAGCGATCTTCATGGATCTGATGAGCAGAGTTTTTCGGTTGTTGTCGGATGTGTGTGTGATAGTCTTCATCAATGACATCTTAGTGTCCTTAGCTTTGGATGAACAGCATGATGAGCATCTACACATGGTATTACAGCTTTTGAGAAAAAATAAGTTATACACTAAGTTATCAAAGTGTGATTTTTGGTTAAGACAGATATCTTTTCTTGGACATGTGATATCATGATGCAGTAGAAGAAATAGCCCATAAGTATTAGGAGAAGTGGCATAGTATGGAGAGGAAGAACAAGTGTTGTAATCTAACACTGGTTGCTTAAGCTGCCAGCTTTGAATGTCTACACCACTAGCCTTCAACTGGCCTATAACATTCACTGATTCAAAGATTTAAAGCTGTCATCCAAGGCCACAAGCTTTTGTAATGTAGGCTAGGGATGTAAATGGGGTGGGTCTGGGACGAGTCATTATGTCCCAAAACCCGACCCGATTATAAAAAGGTATCCTAGAACCCAACCGACCCGACCCGACCCAAACTCGACCTGATAATGTACATTAATTATTGAGATAAATACCAAATAGATATATAAAAGAAATACTTCTTAATAGGATTGACGAGCTGTGTTGTGTATATATAGACACCAATAATAGCATTATCGTAGAAAACATTATTACAATGACGGAATTTGTATATGCTTTTAGAAAAGAGTCACTAGCTATTATTTATTTATTAGAAGACTTACATATAGCTATATATATATATATAATACATACCAACTCATAATAATAATAATAACAAAATGATGACACTACACGACGATCCATATATTCTTGATTTATTTATCATTATATATATAATATCTATTTTTTCTGAGAAATTTAATTTTTATACTTTGTTATGTTACGTGGGAAAGAAATAAATTTTGAAAAAGTGGGGGAGGTTGCACATGGAAATCAATTTTCTCTGGATAATTGGTCCGTGATTATTAATTGTAAATATAATTTATATCTTATCATGTGACTCAATACATGAATAACAAAATAATTATATGAAAAACATCATTCAACTAATGAATAAGTAAATTTCTTAAACTAAATTTTTTAATTTTTTTTAATTAAATCGGGTTGGGTTTTCCCAACGGGTTATGAGTACAACCTAAAACCCGACCCTAAACCCTATAGAGTTTGACCCTATAGGATTTTTAGCAGGGCGGACGGACGGGTACCCTATAACGATCCACCCCGGTTGCATCCCTAATGTAGGCTGCCAATTTACACCTTTAGGCCACTGGGTTTGAAGCCAACATATCTGTTCATATCTTTCCAACTTTTGTAATTTTGAATTTCCTTTGTTTCCTTTATATATGTAAGCCTTAAGGCATATGAAAGAATGAAACTCCTTTGAGCACTTTGCTCTATTATTCCAAATTTTGATCTTCTTGTGTAGAATTTCTAGTTTGATGCCAATTACTTACATATTCTTTGAATTCCATAGGTTTTGAAGAGAACAAGACAGTAATTGTGCGCAATTCAATGTCTTGCGATAAACCCTATATCAGTTTCATGCCATATGCTGCGTCAGTTGGTATCCAAGCCGCGTTTATTCTTGGAGAAGATGCCTCCCAAATGATAAGGCAATCAACATCGCACTACAGTGGATAAAACTTATGGTCATGCTAACCTAGATTGACGGATCAACAGATCGTCGACGAATGGATGGGTGCAATGGAACACCAATTTAGTGGGATGTTTGAATAACTCACTGTGATGATGGAAGATCAGCATAATGTTAACCTTAGGAATGAAAGAAACCCTAATCTAATACCAGAAGCAGATGAAGTAGAGGATGATCTACCTTCAATGGATGATGGAGAATTGTATGCAGAATTGCCACGTGAGCGTGGTAGGGTTCGTGTTGTGGAAGAAGATCGGAGACAATGGGAGATAGGTATGAGAACCAAAATCCTTGAATTTCGTGGAATTCTACAACCGAAGGAATCTTTAGATTGGTTAGCCACAGTTGAGGAGATTCTTGATTTTAAGAATGTCCTTGATGACAAATGAGTGCAGTTGGTGGCAACTTATAGAGATGTTTACGACACGACACCACCCGACCCATTTACCCTGCCTAACTAAAACTGATCGAAAATACTGAACCAAAAAAACAAATTTCGAACAAACTTGGTGCTTCTGGATCTTACAAATGGAGTGGCCTAGGTTGGCACGGGAATCGGGTCTTCAGACCTGCAAAAAAGAAAAAAGTTAGTGCTCTCTCTGTTTACCTAGTTGGTATAGGTCGATGTTTGATGGTTGGGGCTCGAAGGTCGCAGCATGGTGTTGATTTGGGAGTGGTCGAGGTAGTTCGGCTGGTGTTGGTTGTTTTCGGGTAATGATAGTCTTATGGGTTATTTGGAGTTAGGCTTTAGTATAGAGGCGATGGGTTTGGTTGTTGACGCGGAGAAGGAGGTCAAGAGTGTGAGTCGTTTTGGGGTCTCACAGTGGCAGTTGGGTGTTTCGTAGGGGTTGGTTTCGAGGAATGGTTCATGTCTGTTTGGTGGTTGTTGGGTTAGTCATCAGCGTAGCTGGGTCTCAGAAGTGTTGGGTATAGCCGCGCGATGGCTAGGTAATGTTGATGGTTTTGGTAGTGGAGGTTGCGGCTGTGTGGTGGCTTTGGGTGCGTTGGTGGTTTCGACTACAATAGTGGGGCTTAAATGGTCAGAGAGAGAGAGAGAGAGAGAGAGCTTGAGGGTAGTGAGAGAGAGAGAGCCATCGAAAAAAATGAAGAGGCCCTTTTATAGAAGAAGAAAAGTTCTTCTGTCCTTTCAAATTTTTAAGTTACCAATTTCTTAAATTTAAATTTCACTCTGGCTTTTTAATAGACTTTAATTTGATAATAATAAATATGCTTTAAAATTGAAACAGATAGAAAATGAAGGGGTAGGGACATCTTGGAAAAAGTTTGGATCTTTGATTTGGAACAAGGAGATCAAGCGTCGGTTTCTACACGAAAATGGAGTTCAAAAGATTAAAAATGAACTTAAATGGTGGAAAAGAGCTCCAAATGAAGCTTCAATAGCAATGGTATGCACTAGAGAAGATGAAGTACGTGAGCGGTGAGCCTCACATGCCTTTCCCAATTGGCGTGTGCATAGCATGCTGTGCAAAATGGCGCTCGTGAGGAATCAAACCCAGGCCTCAGCTGACTGACCTATGCTTAGCCTTTTTAACCCTCAAACAACCTTAAAATATACTTAAACTATGGAGACCAAGCCCAATATTAACCCAAAGAAAATGGCCCGAATTTGAAAATGGGTTCAGGTCTGAATTGATTTATAGGTCCAACCCATAATGTTATAAGATTAACATCAAACCTATCAAAAGCTATGTTATTATTTTTATATTTTCTTCTTTTTCATTTTTTAAAAGGTTTTTATTTATAATTTTTATATAAGCCAACTAAAAAGATGGAGTCACCTAAAAAATTTTAATTTTTCATAATTTTTATATTCTTTTGTTAATTTCAACTTAACTATTCTTTTTTGTATTTTCAATAATTTTTAATTTTTGTTATAATTTCTATTTTTTCAAATTTTTATGATTTTTGCATTTTTCTACTTTTATATATTTTTTAAGAGAGGACAAAAACGTGGGTGCCGACACATATCAACACATATATAACACTTATAGGTTGTAAATATACAATATATATATATATATAGACGCTAGAAATCATTTGTTACATAAATTTGATATGTTATATATGTGTGTGGTTGTAGTATAGCATATATTATCTATAATATATCATACAAATTTATATTAATATAAAATATACATGATGTTGTTACTACCTGCCTTAACTTGGCTCAACCCACTCTATACCATAATAGATAATACTCCTGTTCTCTTTATGTCACTCCTTTCCACCTCACTGCTACTATTGAGCTAATGTTGTGTTTAGATAGCAAGAAATCCACGGAAGCAGAAAGAAAATAAGGGAAATTGAAGAAAGTTGGTGTGTTTCGATATTTTTTTAGGAATGAAATTGGGTGAAGCTGGCAGAAATGGGCGGAAATCTAGAGTGATTATGTCTTCGTCCAGATTTTGAAAGAAACGGACGGAAATAGAAGAAAGTTAATTGAAATGACAAAACACCCTTTAAAGTATAGAAGAAAAAACAAAGCAATGGGGCATTTTAGTCAATCACTAACTTCATTTCTATTCTTTTCCTTCCATTTCATTCATAACTTACCAAACATAAAACAAATATTCAACTTCTTTCCATTTCTATTCATTTCTTTCCGTCCATTTCCATTGATTTATATCTATAAAAAAATTTGCCAAACACAAAGTAAGTACATAAACCTTAATCTCCTCTATAAATTGTGATTGTCTCTTGTGTTGGTACTAAACTCTATTTTGTTTATGATTATAGGTAGTACATGATAAATTCGAGCTCATCACACTCCTAATGTTTAATGACACCTCGCTTTTTAGGGTTAAAGATGGTTGTCCCTTTTCTTTCTCATTTATTTATAAATCTAGTTTAGGTCTATTATTATGGTTACAACTCTTGTTGATGTAACAATAGAATCTCAACTCCTACTAACTACTAAATGTTAGTTTGTTGGTTACAATCTGTTCCTACACTAGTTTTGAATAAAGTCTCTCAACCACTAAGGTTGTTTCTTGTCTCTATGCAATATGGTTGTAGCAGATATCTCTCAGTCTTCAAAAACAACTTGTCAGCAAGGTTGTAAGGGCTATAAACTTGTTGAAAATCTTCTTAATCTTCCCATGTAGTGTCTTTGAGTAGTAACATTAACCATTGCACCAAAATTTGTCGAACGACAACTCCATTTCGAGAAATGATTTTAGAACCCACGATAGATAATGCTTGAACACTGAATGATTATTAATGGCTTCTAGAGGTAATTCCAAAGTAGATATATATACCTTATAGGCTCGTTTCGCTGATTAAATATGAAAAACATTATGTATATGAGCTCTTGATGGTAGCTAGAGTTCATAAACAATTAGACCAATCTTCGAATACTCCTTATATGGTCCATAAAAGCTTTTAGAAAGCTTATGATATCCCTGAGATAGAGAAACTTGCTTATAGGGATGCAATTTAACAAATATTGAGTCTTCCTCTTCAAAATTTACATATGATTGATGTTGATAAGCATATATCTTCATATGTTGTTGGGCTTCTATCTAATTACTTCAAACCAAACAAAGTAATTCATCTCTTGTTTGTAGCTTTAAATTTAGCTTCCAATCTTGAATCTCCCCTTACATAAGCTTCAATAGAGGGTGGTTCATGCCCATATGCCAATTGAAAAGCAATACATTGAGCACTACCAAGGAAAGAGGTATTATAAGAGTACTCAACCCATGGTAAATAACTTACCCATTTGCAAGGATATTCCATAGTATAGCTCCTTAAATATTGTTGAATCGTATGATTCAATACTTCTGTTTGACTGTCACATTGCGGATGATATGGGAACTATAAGATAAAGTAGTTTTCACTCAAATGAAACAATTCACTCCAAAATTTACCAGTGATATAGAAATAACGGTGTGATACAATTGTCCTAGGGAAGCCATAGTTTGGCTACAATGTTCATGAACAATTCTGCCACCTAAGCTGCTCTAAAATAAGTAGATAAAGCTTCCATATGACAATACTTTGTAAATGTATCAATTACCACTAGTATTAGAGTAAAACCCTGAGATTGAGGGAAGGATGTAACGAAATCCATGGATACATCTTCCAAAATCCTCTTAAGAATAGGTAGGGGATTCAATAAGCCTATTCAAGACTTAGTAATGTACTTGACTTGCTGACACATTATAGAAGCCCTCACGGATTTCTCAACATCATATTTCATCCCTTTCTAAAAAAATTTTGTGGCAAGTCTTTTACAAGTCTTCAAGATACCAAAATGACCCAAACTAATAGCGCTATGAAATTCCTTCAACAATAATGGTATTAGTAGTAATTGAGGCACCAAAAGTAAGCAGGTACCATAATATAATAAGCCATTTTTAAGCTGAAATGACCATTGCATGTGTAGTCCTTTGTCCACGTCAGACACAAGTTTTCTATATGATGGCACAAAAATATACTCTTGTTATAGATTCTCAATAAAAGTAAAAGACAGAGAGGAAATACCATAGAAACAAGTAGAACTCTCCTCTTGGCATGACAGTGCATCCACCAGTGTATTCTCTGTCCCTGACTTATAAGTGATTGTATAGTTGTATCCAGTCAACTTTCAAAAATATTTTTGTTGTTCTAGAGTTTAAATAACTTGATTCAGGATCTCTTTCAACCTTTTATGATTTGTTCGAATAAAAAAAAGAGCCCCAAACAGATATTGTCTCCACTTCTTGACTGCTTCCTCTATGGCATAAAGTCCTCACACATATGTTGAGGCTTACCTTAAATGCAATGGCAACTTCTTACTAAAATAAGAAATTGGAAGGTTGCCTTTCAATAATATTGCACCTACTCCACTCCTCAAAGCATCAGTTCCTACAATGAATTGTTGTAAAAAAATTAGGGAGTTTAAGGATTAAAGCTAAACATAAAGCTTGTTTCAAACATTCAAATGCAGCAAGAGCTTCCTTAGACCAAATAAAATGGTCTTGTTGTAGCATGTTAGTTAAAGGTGATGCTATGGAACCATAACCTTTAATGAACCATCAATAATATCCTAACAACCCTAAGAAAGCCCTTAGATCCTTCACTAATTGTGGTTTGGGCCATGATTAAACTACTTCCACTTTAGCTAGGTCAGGTTGAACTCCATCAAAGGTCACGATGTAACCCAAATACTCAATCCTCAACCGACCAAAATGACATTTAGATTCCTTGAGATAAAACTCATTATCTACAAGAATTTGTAAAACAATTGCTAAGTGTTCAGCATGTTCTTCAATGCTACTATTATAGACTAATATATCGTCAAAAAATACAATAACAAGCTTTCTCAAATAAGGCTTAAAGATATTGTTCATTATTGCTTGAAACGTAGCTAGTGAATTATTAAGGCTAAAAGGCATTACAAGTAATTCATAATAGCCTTCATGTGTCCTAAATGCAGTCTTTTTTATATCATCATCATGCATACGTGTCAAATGATAACTAGCTCTTGAGTCTAATTTTGAAAAATAGTCTCACCATATAATTCATCTAACAATTCATCTATAGTAGGAATAGGAAACTCATCTTTAATGGTGGCATTGTTGAGAGCTTTGTAATCGATGCAAAACCTCCAATTTCCATCTTTCTTATTTGTTAACAGCACTGGTGACGAAAAAGGACTCATACCATCCTTGATTATCCCTTGTTGAAGCATATCTCTCGTTTGTTTTTATATTTCAATCTTTTGAAACGAAGGATATTTGTATGGCTTTACATTCACCTTAGTAGCACTATTAAGCAGATTAATTCTATGTTAAACAATTCTTTCAGGCAATAATGATGAGGTATCTGAAATACTTAAGAGTACTTATCTAATACCTCCTTTAAAGAAGTACTGCTAGTGGAACTCAATGCAAATGAAGTCACCTAAGCCAGTAGTTCATAGCAACATGCTATCACTACTATTTTCATCATTCTTCTGAATAGATGATGCCTTATTAGAGATACCATTGTTGAGTCTCCTAATAAAAACACCATTGTTCCTTATGTGTAAATGCCATAGTTAAGGCATTATAATAAATGGTTATGGGACCAGGTTCGTGAAGCCACTGAATCCCTAGTACCATATTAGTACCTTGTATTGATAAGATGTGGAATGTGATCAAGAATTTAATGTTCTATATAACTACTGATACATCCACACATTTTCCTTCACACATCAATTTATTGCCATCTACCACCATAACTTGGAATGAATTGGTAAGTAGCACTATTAAATTCAGGTGTTTGACAATTCTAGGTTGTAGGAAGTTATGAGTACTTCCTTCTGCCTACTAAAATAGACATATTATGATTTCTACTGATTCCAATAAAACGTAAAATTCTAGGTACTTGCATACTCAACATGGAATAAAAACTTATAGTTACAGCATTTTCATATCTCACATTGGTTTACACATCATTATGTTCAACATATTAATCATCTATACTCTCATCTTCTTCCTCAATAGCCACTAATTGTAAGAATTTTACTTTAAATTTGTGATTTTTGTGAAATTTTTCATCATAACTGCAGCATAATCTATTTCTATTCATGCAGCCATCTCAACAGGCAAAAAATTCTTAATAGGTATGGTTTGTTTGGTTTCTTGCCGGTTCTTGTTCTAGATTGATGATGGTTGTGTATGGTTTTATGTATAGTAGGTCTATATATGGGTTTGTGTTTATGGTTTAGAAAATGTAAGGGTTGAAGAAGAGAGTTTTTAAAAAGAATATGGGTTAGGTTTGAAAGAAAGTTGGTCTAAATGTTTAGCTTCATACAATTTGGCTAAACAAATTACTTGAATCATATCAATAGCATAGATTATTTGCGGTTCGCATTTCAAATGAGGCTTCAGTCCTGAAATGAAAGAATTGAGCAAGACGTTATCTATCAAGTCTTTTGTATAGCCTCTACTCTAACCTGTAGCTGATGATATCCTAATCTGAGATCAATCTTTGAGAATACCTTTGCTTCTGCCAGTTGGTCAAACAGATCTCTATCCTTGGCAAAAGGTACTTATTCTTGATAGTCACTTGGTTTAGCTCCTTGTAGTCTATACATAATCTCATACTGCCATCTTTTTTCTTCATAAACAGAACTGGAGCTCTCCAGGGCAACACACTAGGTTTGATAAACTTCTTCTTGAGTAGATCATGTAGCTGGACTTTGAGGTCCATAAGCTCTGTTGGTGCCATATGGTATGGTTTCTTAGATATGGATGTAGTACCCAGCATTAAATCAATACAGAACTCCACTTCCCTTTTGGTGGTAACCTTAGTAGATCTTATGGAAAAACATCAGGGTACTTACATACAACCTATATCTGTGTAAGATTTGTCTTCTGTTTATCTTTTATCATCATGGCTACCATAGCTAATGTTGACCTTCCCCACAACTCATGTAGAGGTAGAGCTAGCAACCTTTGCACTTCAAAATTATGTACAAAATGATCCTCATTTAACAGACTATACTCTATTACTAGGTTATGATAGTCAATCACAGCATGATATTTCACCAACTAGTCTACTCCCAAGTTGATATCAAAATCTATCATATCCAAGACTACTAGGTTGACAAGTAGATGTCTACCTTCTATCTCTATATCCACATCTCTATAAGCCCGGTTCAACATAGCTTCACTCCCCAAAGGTGTGTTCATCAATAAACATCCAGACATACATTCAATACATAAACCACATACGGATACAAAAGATTCAGATATACATGAAAAACTTACACCAGTATAAAAAAGAACATAAGCACTATGCAATAGTATAGAGAGCATACCTAATAAAGTCATAATATACTCACTTTTCATTGATTAAGTCATGCTAAATCACTATGGATTTTGTAGAAATCGAATGGAAATGTTACTTAAGTGTGCTTAAATTGATATTTCAGGTCATTGAAGGATTTAACATACAAAAACAAGCAATTAAAGGAGTTTTGTACAAACTTAAAGAACAATTCAATCAACACAAACCAAAACAAATTGAACACTACCAGTTTTCATCATAAGACATTCAACACTGGCTCCAACTTCATCAGTACTATCGGCTTTCATGATAGCAACTTCATCCTGCAATTTTTCAATTGTACATCGACCTTCTAGAGATCTACACTACCGGCGTACAGCCGGCTTAGCATGTAAACAGATTCAATATCTTTAAAGCCAGCACAAACACAGCCAGTGCACAAGACAATTCTATCGACCTTCATATTTTTGCACATACACAGGCAAAATATGAGTCTACACTGCCGGCATTTAGCTGGTGCTCCTTGTCCACAGATTACAAAACTCAAACACTGGACTCCATATTGCTAGCATACAAGAGATTTGTCATTGGCATTTGACTTTTGAAGAAACATCGGCTAGATCCATTCAATGCCGCCGGCATACAAGCCAGCATAGATGTACATCGTTCCAACACTGCTCGAACACTGGCGGTGTAAAATTCTTTGGACGTTTTCTCATTCAATAAATGCTTGCTATTGGGGATCTTACGTTGTCAGCCTTAAGCCGGCGAAAAGTCAAATAATGCTCTTAGAAATTCAAATTTTTAAGGAACGTCGGCTGATTCAACTTTTACATCGTCGGTGTAAAATGTGTAATCGCCGGTGTAGGTTCTATCTTTTGAAATTCCAATTGTAATTTTATAAGAGTTGTCGATGTATTTGAGATGATTGGAAAGGAGAATGAGAGATTTCCGAAACCCTAGGTAAGAGAAAAATATCAAATTATTTGTATGTGTGTCTCAATCTTAGGGCACTAAAATCCTAATGTTCTAGCAACATGTAGAGGTGATTTTAGAGTTCTGATACACTTAAGAAATAGCTAATTCATTGGGTTAATGGATTTGAAGACAAGACTTTAATGAATGAAATTTCTTTTGAGGTATTTTCTATCCTTGCTTTGTAATGTTTATTGCTTGATTTATGTTGAGATGCCATGAATAATTGATTTATGAATATGCATTGACGAATTGGATCAACTGACTTGTTTTGATATTACTATTTGATTATTTGGGAATTTAATCATTGTTGTTCATGATCTGTTTGATTAGTTTTTTGCCCATATTGATTGGATAGATTAGGATTAGAGATGCTTGGAGAGATTCGATAATCTGTATGAATACAATTTGGATTTTTGAAAGAAATTTGTCATAGGGATATGCATGTTTTTGATGAAATTCATGAACTCACTTTCTTAATACGGTTAAGATTATGATTTTGGATCACTTGGTAGTGTTTGATTTGTAATTTCAACTAGAATAGTAATTTCGGTGTGAGCGGATTACTATTTACTTGATAATTATAGATAAATTACCTTGGCATGATGATTTATGCTGTAATTAGAATTTTGCTACTGTGGGAGGTGGGCGAGTTCTAGTGAGTTTGATTAAATCCCAAGTAATCAGTTTCAATATCAACTTAAGGCATCGATCCAATTTAAACGAAAATATAAGTGCATTGTTCGTGATTGTTTTTGCATCTTCTAAACCCAGATCCCTCATTTGTGTTGCTAGAGCATACGGTTTGAAGTGTTTACATTTGATCATTAGTTTAGTATTTAGTTAAATTATAATACAATAGCTTAACTAAAATCTTATTTGTGATAGCTTAGCTTAGGGAAAAAATTCAAATACCTGGTACTTAGCCATTAGCTCCTTGTGGTTCGACCTGGTCTCACCATTATTTGCTGCATACGCATCCGGTTTCTATTGGCCTATTATTTTGTGCTTATAAATAGAATTTCAAATTAAAAAGCGTAGTAGCACACAAATTCCAGTTTCAATACCTCCAATAGTGTCTATGCGGGAGGTATCCCTACGCTGAAGAGCATAAACTTTGGTTGATGCTCTTTGTCCTTGACCACCTTGAGCTCGACCTATCTAAACTCCTCGAACCACTTGCTTTCTAGGCTCTTTATAGTCTATGGCCTTGTGCCCTCTCTGCCCACACTTGAAATAAAAGAACTATGAGACAATTCTGTGTGTGTAGAATCTGTGGTTGTGTCCAACCTTACCACATGAGAAGTAAGCCTTCTCAAGCCATTTACAATCTTTGACATCATGAGATTCATAGCATTTGTACACTTTCTCTCTACATTCTGAACTGCTGCTCTGATCTGGTGAGTCATAGGCCTCTTCCCTTTGTCTTAGGTATGAATATTGGTGGTTGGACGTTGGTCACTTTCTAAAAAAGATTTGACTTTTTTGTAGGACCCTTAATCTTACTCAAGCTCTGCTCAACAATCTTTACTTTGTTAACCACAACTGAGTAGTTGGTCAAATCCATCATATTTGCTTGATGTTGAAACTTTAGGCTATAACCTAATGATAAATCTACTCACTTTAGCATCTTCACTCTCTTTTAAAATGTCTGGTAGAAACCTCACCAACCTGTTTAATTTAGTCTCATACTCTTCAACAGTCATCTTACCTTGTTGTAGTGTATAATATTCTTACGACATCTGTTGTTTAATATTGTCAAGGAAGAACTCCCTATAAAAAGCCTGCTAGAATCTATCCCATGTGATCAGTCCAGCCATATGTCTCTTGGTGCTTAACTACCAATTATTTGCTCGCCCAATGAGCAAATAGGAAGCATATTCTACTCTCTTATTCTCTCTAGTACAAGGCAGCAAAAGTCTTCTCTACCTCGTCCATCCACAAATGAGCATCTAATAGCCTCCTAAGCTTTGGTTCAAACTTATATCTTAAGCCCATAAACTTGTTAAGGCTCAGCACATCAGCATGTTTGGCACCATTGCTACCATTCCTAATGTGCCTATGATATAGATCTCATAGACAAATCAATTTTAAGATCACAGATTCACAAATCACCAATCAATTTCCACGATTGACCAAATAAAAAAACAAATCCTAGACTTTTACAGGATATAACGCACCAGCAAAAGAATAGTCCAAGCCAATGTCATTGATATGACACACAACACTAAGCTGTTACGCGCCATGATCCAAGGATTGATAAGAGTATAAACTTTGAGAAAAAAGACTCAAACTTGATATCTAAAAAGTGTCTTAAAACTGTTTCTTGACATAAGAATAAGTCCATGTAAACTAAAACAAAGAGGAAAATCAAAAGACAAAAGAAAATAATAAATGTTGCAAAACGAACACCAGCAATTGGAAAGTTATACAACAGAAATGTAGCTATCAGTGTTAAAATATTGCATTCTGTTCACGTCAAACATTAGCTGTACACCGGCTACCTAGAGAGACGATGGCGTAGGATATGACGGCTGGCAGTGTAGAAACTGGCCTTATAGAATTCCATTTTATACGTGATCAAAGCCAATCGAAGGCCAGTTGTGTTTCCTTCAACGCTAGTGGTGTAGAAGTATGCGTAGGCGGTGTTGAATCGATGTTAGTCTCTAGTGAGAGATCTGCTAAGGATTTCAAAGCTTTCTCGATCAGCATGCAAATATTTTTCATATTGAACTCAAAATCTGATTGAATCTAGCATGCTTAAATGTTCCGATCTTCATTTGACTCCAAGTGACCACTCAATACTCTAAAAGTAAGATTCTGTGTTCCTTTAGCTCGAGCATGAGTAATTGGTTCTGTAGTTGTGATGGCTTGATTCCCATCAATTCCCATTTTGTCTCAAAGTCTTTTGTCTCTAGGCTTCAGCATTAGCCGCACATCTCTACATATGGTTTAGTGTTACTATGCAACTACTCCCAGCAAGGTATTTACTACTTGCATCAATTGAGCAACATTCACATGTACTTGTTGTCATGCATGTGGAGGTGGTGGTGGTGGTAAATCTTGAGGTAACTAATTTAGGGGTAGCTAGTTCAAAGGTGGCTAGTTCTCAGGCGGTTGTCCTCTATTAACTTCTCCCTTACCATCCCTAGAGGAACCATCATTAGGGGTTCTCCTTCTAGGTGGAATTCCAACATAGACAAACACACAACATGAGATAAAAGGGCAAAACCAACTTTAAAGATCAAACCACTGTATATATATATATATATATATATAACTACTAAATAAAAATACTAATCTAGATAAGCAACCCTAACTATTTGCTATGCACTCGTTGCTCACCGTCCTAAGGAGTTCATAACTTAGATCTAATAAGACTCACAACCTAAACTCTGATACCACTTAAGCTGTAATGCCCTAATCTAAAGGTATTATAATTTGCCACGTGTCCTTGCTTGAGATGGACATATTAAGGCTATTACTCCTTTAATCCACAAATGATAAACCATATAACATCAAACTCTCATATAAGGAAATCTGTTTAGAAAATGTTTCATAAAAATAGGACTTCAAGATAACATAGTTTGTAATCCCCAAGTTTTGCATAAATAGAATTAGAAAGTAAAGAATTTATGTATTTAATTATATATGTAGTAGTATAAGAAGTTAGAGTAAAGTTAAGTATGATAGTTGTTATAAAATCAATTTAGTAAGAATAGAAATTTAAAATCATCAATGGAATTGAATTGAGGAAATTGTCAATTATGTATTCCTTATATTCTTATAGAAAATCAAGTTTTGTAAACTTAAATTCTAAATTACCAACAATATTGGTATAAATTCTTATAAGGGATAATTTCATCAAATAGGAATTATAAATTAAATTGTTACTAAATTATATTTTGAGTTTGAATAATGGATAATTATAACGCATTAGATATATAATGGACTAAAGTGTGTTTGTTTGAACTTAATGGAAGCAAAATTAAACTCTATGAGCTCACCATAAGTCCATGCACACACATACACACACTCAATCCTTTTTCAAAATGCCGCAAAATTCAAAGAAATTTTTGTTTATATGTGTATGATTATCCTTTTTTTTTTTTTGGACATAGTGTACGATTATCCTTGAAGAGGTAGAATTTTACCTTCATTTCTCCTTCTCTCCTCTCTTTCAAAACCTACGTTTGTTGCACGCACACATACACTTCTCTCTTCAACTTCATTTCTTCTCTTAAATCACTAAGAACAACAAGACAAGTCTTCATCCATAAGTTAAAGCAAGTTTACATAAGCTAACTCATGTTTTATCTTTATTGTTTGTGTGTTGGAGTAGTTATAGACTTAGTGTTATTGTTGGTTTATGGCTGATTTTGAATGGTTATGAGTTTTGGATGTTGATATGTGAAGTAGGGTGATAGAGAAGTGGTTTTAGAGCTTTAAAGCTTAAAGTTAATGGTTGGGTTATTGGTTGGTTGCTTGATGTGGATGTAGAGATGAGTTAGAAGTATTAAAGGGATGATGAAATTGAGTCTTGTATGAAGATGTTGGAGTATATTGGATGGATTTAAGGCAACTAAAGTTGGTTAAAGTGTGTAAAAATGTGAAGTGAAAAAGTGTTTTTCCCTAAGAAAAAGCCATGGAGCATGGGGGAAGCTGTGGCATGATATGAGTGAAATCTAGGTGGCCAGGCCTCTTACCATGGGGCATGGAAAAGGAGGTGGTGGCCCCTATTTTTCTCCATATGAGGTGTGACAAAGGTGGTGGTGGCCCTGTTCTTCTCCATATAGGGCGTGGTAGAGGTGGTGGTAGCTTCTAGTCATCAAGTGATCCTCCATATGAGGCGTGGCGAAGGGCATAGTGAAGCTTGTGTGTTGCCCTGTCTCATACGACCCTTGCTATGGGGTATGCTGAATTGCGTAGCAACCATAAAGTGTCATTTTGTCTCCTTTAGCTTTAGAATCTTGTTTAATCCTTCTTGTCTTTGTTAATTAGATAGTAATACAAGCTTTTCTATCTTATAGGAACCCTATATCACGAGTTGGATATCTCGTTGGACTATTACGACGATCAAGGAGCATGCACGGGTAAGTAGCTTGGATCTTATCACTTTATTTGTGATTGTAAATAGTGGAATAGAGTTCAATTATAACTATAGGGAATCAAATGCATGGGGATGGGGAATCTTGTATGTTATATGATGTGTGTTTGAGTAGTAAATCTTAATACTCAAAATGACATCTTCTTGCTTTACATTAAATTAAAGTTTGCATTATTGAGTGCCTGAAATTGATATGACAACATGATAAGATGGAATTAAGTTTATTAGGCTTCTAATTCTAAAATGACATGCATTTCATAACATCATATTATATTCGTATGGTACCCATGTCACGTATTAACATTTCAATTCTATGGCAATGATTGATGAGATAATGGGTTTACTGGTAGTTTCATAGGATTGTCAGCTTCGCAGAAACTAAGCAGGCTTCGAAGTAGGTTGTTTGTGTTGGAGTTGGCTTTAGAGTGTTAATACTTAGTGAGATTTCTCAAGTTTTAACGAAAGTGGAGGTATTTATTTGAAAGCAACTCGTTCTCTAAAAGACTACTTAGTATGGCATACAACAAAACATATGCACATGAACATACAGCATATAAAGGCACATGCATCATTATATGTAACAAACACAGGTTATTATCTTTAATTAGCTGGGCAAGCAGTATAGTTTAGAACCATCAGCAGTCTAGTCCTAAACCTGGAGTGACTTATGACCTTGTAAAAACAACTGTATAGAAAATAGTAATATATATATATATATATATTGGTGTTGGGAACTCCCATACACCTTGGATACCATTTTTGCACCACTCTTAGACTATCGAAATAATCTCTGTGCAAGACTCCACTTGGGACAATGTCATGCACAGATCATCAAAGTGTCGTTCTAGTAGCAACTATACTCCTGATCTACTAGATCCAGCTAAAGACAAGCAACAAATCAATTAAAAATCCATATAGAATTAGATTCATTTGCAAATTCTAAACTTAAAATCACAAGTAGCAAACAAGATAAGATTGTACCTAAAATCACTTTAACAATAGGAACCCTAATTTCACCAAAAACACCTGGTCATAACCAAAACACCATCAAAATATATTTTCATATAATACTCATAAACCCATCATTATCTAAGCCCTACACTAGAAAAAGATTATAAACCTTAAATTCATACACATCTTTCTCCTTTGATTGTAAAAATTACAAAATCTCCAAAAGAACAGGACTTCTCCAAATTTTCTCCAACACTATGACTTCCTTCAAAATCCACTAAGATATTTCGAAAAAGATTACTTTTATATTATCATAAGGATAAAAAAGATTCATACTCATCTAGAACTTTGAATCTTGATTCTCTTTTATTGTAGAACACGAAAACTCCAAGACTCCCTTTAGAAACCTAAAAGAAAACCTATGGAGAGATCGTTTCCTTTAAATCTCTAATAATTTGAAGGGATCAACTCATCTTGATCTTGATTCTTGATCTCCTTTGATGCAAAGAAAACAAACAAAGAGATTTTGAGAGAATTCTACAACTCATGAATGATTTTGGAGAATGAGAAAGGTTAAGTTAAAACGAAAACTTGAAAAACCCTTTTAATTTCCGAATAGAAAAGGCTGGTGACTTAAGGAAGAAGGCTGGTAGCCTAAGCTTGTAAAATGAAATTGGTGGCCATATAGACTGGTCCTATGCTGGCGGCATACAGGACATAGGCCAACGGCATAGAGAGGAAGGCAGATAACTTTCAGGTGGCGTATCTCTGTGTCTCTTTATCTTTTGTCATATGTCTGCCATATGATAAAACATATACATATATATTAAGATTGACCATAAAACCTTTTTATTTTTTATCAAATGAACTTTTATCCTTCCTTATAAAATATTTATTTATATATTGCAAACAATCTCCATGAATAATCTATTTCTTGATTGAGTTATTAAAATTTATCAAATTTCTCATCTAATGATCTTGTTTTAGGTTCCATTGCAGAATCAAGAATCCCAAGAAATCAAGTTGACAAGAGAACCAATGTTACTACCTGCCTTAACTTGGCTCAACCTACTCTATACCCTAGTACATAATAGTCATGTTCTCTCTCGATCACTCCTTTCTGCCTCACTGCTACTATCAAGCTAATCTCCTCTATGAATTGTGATTGTCTCTTGCATTAAACTCTAATTTTTTTTTTTTTTTACAATTGTAGGTAGCAAATGATGAATTCAAGCTCATCACACTCCAAATGTCTAATGAGACCTTAGATTTTAAGGCCAAAGGTGGTTTTCCCTTTTCTTTCTCATTAATTTGTAGATTTAGTGTATATGTTATTGTGGTTACAACTCTTGCTGATGTAACAATAGAATCTTAACTCCTACTAACTACTAACTATTTGTTGGTTACAATATGTTCCTACACTAATTTTGAATAAAGTCTCTCAACCACTGAGGTTGTTTCTTGTCTCCATGTTATCTAGTTGTAACAATGTATATTTGGATAGATTATATATAATACATACATAAAACATATCATATATATAATATCAATTATACATAACATTTATTATATTGATATGTATATAGCTAACATGATTTATAAATTATATAAATCATATAATACATATAACAAATGTCAGAGGGTATATATACATAATTTATGTGTTAAATATATATATATATATATATATATGGCAAATAAATAAATTATATGTTCATATATTTGCATATGTAAGTCATTTTATTACTAGGATAAAGGAAATTAATGTAAGCATTGTTTCTTTTGTTATTTTACTTTTAGGTATTCGTAACATCAACTTTGTGCTTGATAGAATTTCGGTATTCAAATTTAGTCTTTTGGTGATTTTAGTGGTTCTTATATTGATGCGATTGCATTTACGAAAATTGGAAAGGTTTAAGGTTTTAATACTGTATTGTATTGAGTTTTTGAATTTGATAATGATTTAGTCTTTTGATGTTATTCTTCTTGTATCGTGGATTTTAAGCTTGTGGTGTTTGTTTGTTATAATGATATGATAAAGTATCTAATGGTAAAAAATATTGGCCCTAAATTTTTTTATTGTTAATCATTATCCACTAATATCATGCTTATTTAGCAATGCATTATGTCACGTATTATAATCTCTTCTACTTAAATTATATATAATTAGTATATCAAACATGATTTGTTAACTGCTTTTACTTAAAATAACAATTATTTTAATACACAATTAATAAATGGGTTAGGGTAGGGGTTAAGGGCTTTCAAATACAAACTCATTTGGACATGAATACGAGGCACAACGAATCCAAGACACAGCATGGTAACATGAATTACCAGCGCAAATATCAACCCATCAATACTATTAAGCCATTTTGTGCATCTTCTATTTATTAATTTATGGACAATTTTCAATGGGAGTTTTAATACTTTTATAAATAATGTGATATTTGTGTTGATATGTCTTATTTAAGAGCTCTAATGGATTACATGAAGTGCCATTTTTATATAAAAGGAAAAATCACAGATGGAGGAGTGGTGAGCTCATGAAAAATATAAAGAAGCATATATTAGATAAAGACTTAAAAGACTGACAATGCTATACACCCGATGTCAACAACGTCGACTGAAATTTGCGTTTGTTGTGGAACTATTAATTAACATTATATATACACAAATAAAAAAGGAACCGAGTTGATGATAATTGATTAAATATGCCACGACATGGGAGTATGGCAAGTTTTTCCGAAAAGGTCTATAATTAATATCTTTAATGACTCGGTGAAAGAGGACAATGTATATATGTGTGTAAGCATACCTATATTTTCCGAAAGGAACTTTCTATTTTCCCACATAACCACTTCTAAACCTAACCATTTTCCATGTGAAAGGGTAGACTTTTCCTTTCCCATGTCAAGACTTTTGATTATTAAACTAAATAGAAAGGTTTATTTTAACGACCAATAAAATCAGTATTATCACTTTGTTTTTTTATTTGGATGGAAATTCTTTAACTATTAAAATCATCAGCCAAACACCATGTAATCTTTTAATATTATCACTACTCTCTCAAAGGATCATTTAGATTTGGATTCCCATTTCCCACTAGAGATCAAAAGGTCTACCAAGGAAAAATAAAGTAATGACTCTAGGCATTTTTTATAATTAACTGGCAATCTAATAAATCGCAGGTAGCTTGATCGGGATCTTCTTGCAATTGCCTATTCATATTCACATTAGTAGTAACAACAACATTTATGTCCTAATAAGTAATATGTGGCCTATTAATATTAGTAAAATTTTAATATACAAGTAACTTTTAAAAATTTATCCATTGTTACTGTTACTTATAAAAAAATTTACTGATATTTTTATATCATTTATTTAAACGTAAAGCATGTTGATAAAAATGAATCTTTTTTTTTCTAATAAATAAAATAGGCTTGTTTCAATAGAAGAGTCTTAGGAGAATTTATGTCTACCAATATTTTTGTTTTAAAATTATCAAAATATAAATTGTAAAAAAAATAAAAATAAAATATGCTATTTTATAAAGATATCATATGTAAGTGTGATATGGCTAGAGCTGGGCATAACAGCCATAGCCCGTGAGCCAGCCCGTTTACCCGCTCAAAAAAGTGGGCCACGATCAATCTTTTTTTTTTTGCCTATTTAAATGCAGGCCCATTTAGCCCGCAAGCCAAAGCGGGCTGGCCCATGATGGGCGGGGTTGGTCCACCGGCCAGAAGTAAAAAAAAAAAAGAGAAAAAATATAAGAAAAAGAATAATACAATAACATATTTGTGATTATTTGGGATATATTATAGAAGAAAATAGATTAATACATGAATCACAAGCATTATAACATTTTTTTAAGTATATATTTATTGATTTAAATGTAATATGATATCTCATAAATTATTTTAAAAACTTGCTTTCATTTTTAAGTAATCAAAATGGTAACAAAATTAATTTTTAATATATACAAAACCTTAAAATATTTAAATACTCTAATTTTTATATAAACTAACACGAAGAATAACAAAAAAAAAATCATTTAGCCTGTGGGTCGGCCCATTTAGCCCGTGGGCCAAAGCGGGCCGAGCTCGAGCTAAGAAATTTTGGCCCGTTTGCCCACCTCCAGATATGGCGATTAAGACAAATAATCTTTTAGTGTATCGTATGTACTACGTGTGATACACACGGGTATTGCGTGTTATAAGTGCCATACACATACAATGATTTACACTACTGGTTAGGGGACCAAGTTTCAAAATTTATACTATCAAAACCCTTATCTAGCCATAATCACCAAAGGAAAGCACATCTATCAGAGTAACATAGTAAAAAGATCTATATCACATTCCATAGAAAAACTAGCGATTACTTCTACTTACTCTTTTCCTATTATCTACTCTAGCAAAAATAAGGGAAATTTTGCCTCTCTAAAAAACTAAGTTAAGCCTAAACTAACAAGTTTCACAACAATTATAAAAGAATTAAGATATATCAATTCACAAGGTGTTAAGGTCATGCTTCACCTTATGTTTGTTCATGTAACTCAAGAAAATCTTAGTAAATGTTATGTTGAATTCTTGAACAGTCAAACTCACTAATTTATATTAATGCCTCTTTCGAGGGTCATTAACATCTAAACCTAGGTCAAACCATCAGAATCTCTTCTAAGTATCATCAATCTAGATCTATATTAAGATTAAGAATCCTTTGATAAAAACCTATTTTAATGAATTTAAGATCAATTGACAGAAAACTTCACTACCCCTATCTTTAGGTGGTTATGAACACCTCATCAATAGCCTAAATCTATTCATTACAGTGACCTCTCAATCTATTTTAATGAAATTTGACATGAACCCATATCTTTCACTAGACAAATTGAAGATCTATTAAACTCAAGCTATTAAATTCAGGAAATCAACATTGGTTTAAATTAAGCACAGCGGAGTTACATGAAATTGACCTAAGGATCCATAAAAGCCAAGCTAAATCAACTACACATCCATGGATGTAACAGTACAAATAAGTAATTTAGAGAAGTAATTGAAAAACATAATGAGATAAAGCAAGAATCCATACTTTGAAGTGAACGAAGTAATTCATCTCTTGTTTGTAGCTTTGAATCCATAGCTTCCAATCTTGAATCTCCCCTTACATAAGCTCCAATAGTGGGTAGTCCACACCCTATACACCAATTGAAAAGGGGTACATTGAGCACCATCATGGAAAGAGGTATTATAAGAGTACTCAGCCTATGGTAAATAACTCCCCCATTTGCAAGGATATTCCATAGTATAGACTCCTTAAATATTGTTGAATCGAATGATTTAATACCTCTATTTGAAATTCAAAATTTGGATGACATGTAGAACAATAAGATAAAGTAGTTCCACTCAAACGAAACAATTCACTCCAAAAATTACTAGTGAAAATAGAATCACAATCTAATACAATTATCTTAGGGAAGCCACATAGTTTGACTATAATGTTCATGAACAAATTCGCTACCTGAGTTGCTCCAAAATAAGTAGATAAGGCTCCATATGACAATACTTCATGAATCTATCAATCACCACTAGTATTACAGTAAAACCCTAAGATTTAGGGAATGACGTAATGAAATCCATGAATACATCTTGTCATACCCCTAGGGAGTACCCTAACAATATCAATACACTATGTAACAAACTAAAGTTACAAATATGTGCATTAATCAATTTGAGGATGCCCAAATGCACATAAGTATCACACATAAAATACTCCATGGCGAGGTTAGTTAAAACAAAATCAAGGAACTTGGTATGATAATTCTAAATTTATCATACTATGTGTACACCCATAATATGAAAATCGTCTTGTAAGCTATACATTACAAGTCTCTACCTAATTATTTACTTTACAAGATTCAATTGTATAAATGCATATTTATAATTGAATAATATGATTTTTCCATAGTTCGCCAGAACCACAGAGAATCGGTATCCCCTACCAAAAATAAGCTTAGGTTCATTTTACAAAATACAAAGTCTTAAACTCATATTCTAGTAATATAATTTACACTCTAAATTCATCTTTCCATCTTCAAGAAATTCAATGAAGAAGAACTATCTCCATACACTTCTAGCCCCATCTCATCTTGTATTATTCCTACACAAAACTATAGGGATGTGAGCTAAATCACAACTCAGTGTGTTTGTTCCTCACTATAAAGGGTCGCATAAGTTATCAAGGATTAAGTTAACATTCATGCAAATCTATCTACACACGTTATGAATGCATAGAAGACGAATGTAAGCAATATATCTATGGGTGTCTGGAGTCATAGACTATGTAGATTTGCATTGTCTACACTTCAATTGTTTGAGATAGACCTCGACTTAGGTAACATCCATCCTTTCCCAACATTGGTGAATATGATAGGTAGACCCCCAATTTAGGTAATATCAGTAACGTGGGTGACTAAACATTTTAACTTTGCAAGTAGACCCCGACTTAGGTAACATCTATCGCTGCTCAATGATGGTGGTTTCGACTGGTAAACTAGCAATATCTACCATGAAAACATTACTCGAAAATGTCCTAAGTTTATTAATAAACTATTTTAGTAAAACTTAGCAATTTCAAAAGACAAAAAGAGCGACTTAAGATATTCCAAGTCTTATTTCTTTGTAGATATATTTCGAAAATACTTTAATAATAAATCTAAGACATTTCTTATAGGGGTTTAATCACATGCGATCGATATATCCAATTAATTTAGCCAATTATTTAAAGTTATCCATTTGTTCTAGTGATCTTGCATGATAGTACTCATAATAACCAGTTAATCAACAAACAAGTAATACAATCAACATAACAATAAACACTAGCAAGCACGGGCGGATAGAAAATCATTAGAACTCCCCACTTTGAGCACAAATGCTCACTTGATATGACCTTTCGATCGAAATACCCTTGGTTTTGTGACTGGGTTAGTACTTTAGCTAGGCAATAGCTTCTGTTAGTGCTTAAGTGTTTTAGACTCATGTTATAGTTTCCTTATTTTACTTTGTGTTTGATGATATTTAGGTATTTAAATTTACCCTTTTGGTGATTTTAGTGGCTTTTATATTGAATTTGATGCAACTGGATTCATGACAATTGGAAAGGTTTAAGGTTTTAGTATTATTTTGTGTTGAGTTTTTGAATTTGATAATGATTTAGTCTTTTGATGTTATTCTTCTTGTATCGTGGATTTAAAAGCTTGTGGTGTTTGTTGGTTGTAATGATATGATAAAGCATCTAATGATTAAAAATATAGGCCCTAATTCTTTTTTATTGTTAATTATTATCCACTAGTATCATGCTTATTTAATAATGCGTTACGTCAGGTATTATAATCTCTTCTTTTTCAATTATATAGGTAGTATATCAAACATAATTTGTTAACTACTTTTACTTAGAATAATAACTATTTTAATACACGATTAATAAATGGATCATGGTAAGAGTGAAGGGTTTTTCAAATACGTTTAGACAAGAATACATGATATGACATAGTAACATGAATTGTTAATGCTAATATCAACCCATCATTACTAATAATTCATTTTGTGCATCTTCTGTTTATTAATTGATAGACAATTTTCAATGAGAGTTTTAAGACTTTTATAAATCGTGTGATATTTGCGTTGATATGCCTTATTTAAGAGCCCCAGTGAATTATATGAAATGCCTTCTATATATAAAAGGAAAACTCACTCTTGGAGGAGTGGTGAGCTCGTGAAAAATATAAAAAAGCATGACTTAAAAGACTGACAATGCTATACACCGACGTCAACAACATCGACTGAAATTTGCGTTTATTATGGAACCATTAATTCATACTATATATACACATATGGGGAAAGAGAAGAAGAAAAACATTGTATACACACATATATACATATAAAGAAAGAGAAGAAGAAGAGGAAAAAAAGGAACGAGTTAATGATAATTGATTAGATATGCCACAACATGAGAGTATGGCAAGTTTTTTCTATTACTAATATATTTAATGACTCGGTAAAAGAGGACAATATATATTATATATATATGTATATATCTATATCTATACCTATATTTTCCGAAAGGAACTATTTTCCCACCTAACCACATCTAAGCCTAACCCTTTCCCATGTGAAGACCTTTGATTATTAACCTAAATAGAAAGGTTTATTTCAACCGATAAACTCAGTATTAACTTTGTCTTTTATTTGGATAATAATTCTTTAACTATTAAAATCATCAGCTAATCACCATGTAACCATTTAGATTTGAACTCCCACTAGCGCTAAAAAAGTCTACCAAGGAAAAATAAAGTAATGCCTCTTGGTATTTTCCGTAAATAAGTAGGAATCTAATAAATAGCAGGTAGCTTCATCGGAATCTTCCAGGAATTGCCTATTCAAATTCACATTAGTAGTAACAACATCATATGTCATAATGAGTAACATATGGCCTATCAATATCAGGAAAATTTTATACAAGTAACTTGGGTGAAACATCCATCTACCCCTTTGCAAAAAATAATTACCAATATAAAATTGAAATGAAAATAATTATAGTTAGGATATGTAATAATTATATAAAAATCATGTTTATAAGACAAGCACAAAATTTTGATACCGTTGCTCCATTGCGTTCCATACCAGGGACTCCAAACGTCGCGTCGCGAGCGTTCTCCAGCATCTTCACGCGTCTACATTCTCCAACACCTTCACACATCCACTATCTTCATTCCCAATCTCTAGCCATCCATCTTCACGCGTGAAAGATCACGCAGCATCTAAAAGCAGTCTCTTGCATCTTCGTCCATGAAACATCAAGCGGGTTTGAGCTGCATTTATATCGCTTTTCTTAATAGCGATAGGCGTTTATACCACGTCTTATTGGAGCAATATACATACGATATATATAATTTTACATATCTCGTATTGAAAATGCAATTTTGATACTGTATATTGGTAATTATTTAATTCAACATTATTTAATTAATTATTATCTACAAAAGCCCTAAACAAGAAATTAATTCCAAATTAACCATACATTAATACGTACCTTGCATATGCAACAAATTAGTAAAGAGTAAAAATTTATTTATTTATTTGCAAGATAAAGGGTAAAATAGTTTTAAGTAAACAAAGTTATAGGGCATATAATGAGTATAGTTATTTTGTTCCTCTCTACTACATATAAATGTCTAAGCAACATGACATGATACAATTTTAATATGGCAAATATGAATATGAGTTGGTGCCATTACTTGCACGTAGGGCTACAAATAAGTCAAGCCAAGCTGAGCCCATACTTTAAGAGGCATGTGCCTGACTCGTTTAAAATTTATCGAGCTTGAGCAAGCTTTTTATTGAACTTGAAATTAAGGCTCGGGCTTGGCTCGTTTATGAAACAAGCTCAAACTCAGCTCATTTATGAAATGAGCTCGAGTCTAACCAAGTCAAGCTTTTTATCAAGGTTTTATTTAGCCTGGAATTTAAGCTTAAGCTCGACTTGTTTAAATTGTCGTTTTTCCATTTTTAAAAACCTAAAATATATATATGTGTGTGTGTGTGACTATAAATAAATATACATAATTATTAAATATAAACTAGATATTTTTGTTTTAATCATGCAATTATATATATAATATAATATGCATAAAAAAATTCACAAATATGCTAACGAGCTTGTTAATGAGCCTAATCGCGAGCCTGATCAAAAGCTTAAACAAGCTTATTCATGAGCTAGCTCGTGAGTCTAGATCAAAGCTAGAACGTGGATCGTCTAGATAAATGTGCTTTACTCTAGGTTTGAGCTCGGCTCTAAAGCTTATTTATCTAGACGATCCACATTCTATGTGAGGATATTAGTCGAACCGAGCTCAAGCCTAAAGTAAAGCTCGTTCATATAGACGATCCACGTTCTATGTGGGAATATTATTATGGTTAATAGTTTAATTTTACACCTTCTTGCAATTTTTACATCTCAGCTTTCAAGTTATGCATTACGTAGTTGAAAAGCTCTTTCCACTGTCGAACATGTATTTTGAACGTAAAAAATGCTCTCAATAAGAAACTAATTAAAGAGAATATGCAAATTTCAATTTAACGAAGATGGAAGCCTGACTGGGCATAATAGCTTTAGTTTTTAGGCATTCCCAAGTTAGCATTGATGAACCTTAAAAATGGTACTTCTACGGTATAATAGGTTCATGAACCTCTTGTCAGTGATTGAAAATTATTTGATTTAGAAAAATCTGTTAGAGAACTCTCCAAAGGGAGAAAAATAAATGATTTGTGGCCTTTCCATGTCCTAAAATGATAAATAGACGAATGAAGAGCTACACATAAAGAAAAATTTTCTTATGATTAGTATGTACCATTGTCATTTAAGTTTGGTTATTAATATTGTTATGTCTAATGCAGATATATAGGTTTATGGCAAACGACATGATATATAACTATAATTCTTTCTTCACATAAACTATAATAATATACATGTATTTCTTTTTAGTGCTCTATCCCTATGTGGGTATTTTATCTGTTCAGAGTACCGGATCTTTGTTCTCATAGCAAAATCTTTTGTGTTAAAGGATTTTTGATATCCTTTTTTGGTATAAGAGATGTGACTTGTTGGTTAGGGTTTATTACCTCCATCTCTTGTTGTTCATGTATTGGGTTAATTTGTATTTATTTTGTTCTATCAATGATGAAGTTTCTTGTTATTGGGCAATAAAATAAAATATACATGTATTCCATAAATCTTTTATTAATACAAAAAAATATTATCATAAATTTATGACCATGTTTACATTGCAATATACATACGGTATTGCACTCACCATAAGTGGGTATACTCAAAATTTTGTCTGTACAGTTTCGACTCACAACAACAACAATAATAAAAATTTAGTACTTGGAGCTTGCGATACTCTAGTAATGTAATTTGTTATATTTCTTAACGTAGAGAATGCAACCTGTCAATATCAAATGATGTTAAAGATATTAGTAAAAATTTAATTATATATTATCTTTTCTGTGTCTGCAAAGAAATTAAAGAATATTTAAAAAATAATAAAAATAGACATAAAAAAATATGATTAGTTATTAAATTAATCAATTCAAAGTACAATTATTAAATTAAATTTCATATCAAATTTGTCATTTATCCTAATAACGATTGATTAAATATGTCATGACATGAACATATAACATAGCAAGTATTTTCTTCGATTTTGTCGAGAGAGATTTTCTAAAAGGAACTTATTTTCCCACCGATCAACGTAGCCATTGCATGAGCCTTTAATTTCCTTTCACATGTGGAGACTTCTATAATCACTACCAATTCGATTTCACTATTGACACAGATAGAAATGACCACACCAACAAAGCTAGTTTGGCCAAAACAAAAAGGGAGGAAAAAAAAAAGGCCAGTAAAATAGGTTTGTTTTAATAGAGTCTTTCCTCTCTTCTTATGGAAAAAAAAAATCTATTTACTAATACAATTAATAATCTTGTAATTTAATGGTATTACACGAATAAGATAGTTTAAATTTTTATCAAGATGGTTTAAATTTTTATCCCCTTTAAATGGAAAAAGTAGGAAAAAAAAAAAAGAAAGAGAAGAAAAATATGAAAATTCCCACGAAAAAGTTTACAAGGAGAAGTATTGCTGTATTTTCGTAGGAATCTTCCTGGAGTCGCCTATTCAAATTCACATTAATTTTAACATTGCTTCTTTTGTTTTCACTTCAAATCACACGGAAAACTCGACTTTGACTTGCAAAAAGACCAATACTATATCTTCCCATTACTATAAGTAGTGACATTGCTGCTTTTGTACCCTCATAGCATTCTTTGGTTGCATAAGACTAAAAGCTTACTCTGAAGTTTGAACTATGATAAATTCTCTCCCAGTTCTTGTTCTCACAGCCACGGCACTCTGGCTGTTCTCACGAAGGAAGAAGCTGAATCCCCATAAGGCTTCTCCTTCTACAACCTCAAATGACACAACACGTTCAGATGCTTATAATAATCCTGACCATGGAAGCGACAGGGGCTTTGATGTCTTCATCAATTTTGTAAAATGGAAGTGCCCACCTTTAACAGTTAGATGGGTTCTATTAAATAGAGATTGTTTTGTACAAGATAACTACATATAGATATACATGAAATATATAACAGATTGCTATTATTTAGGATAATTACAAATGATAACAAATTGCTAAGTTTGACTCTATCCTTTCCTAACACCCCCTTGCAAGATCAACATGGGGGACCGATGTTGAGCTTGTCTCGAAGTGGCGTAAATCGAGTAGTACCCAAAGATTTGGTGAAGATGTCAGCAAGCTGCAACTCTATTGGTACATACCGAATGTGGAGCTTACAAGTGGCAACTCTTTCTCGCACAAAGTGAAAGTCCAGCTCCAAGTGTTTTGTCCGAGCATGATATAATGGATTAGCAGTAAGATAAATGGTGCTGACATTGTCACAAAAGAGAAGTGGTGGACGTGATTGTTGGACACCCATTTCTAGCAAGATATTTTGTATTCATTGTAACTCAGCGGCTGTGTGTGCAACGGCACGATACTCAGCTTCTGTACTCCTACGAGAAACAGTATGCTATTTCTTAGAAGCCCATGACATAAGAACACCACTAAAGAACACGGCTGAACCTGTTGTGGAGCGTCGAGTGTCAGGACAGCTAGCCAAATCAGCATCCGCATAAGCTATTAAATTGGTGCTAGAAGAAGCTTGGAGATGAAGACCATAACCCACTGTTCCTTTAATATATCTAAGAATGCACTTGGCAGCTTGAAGATGTGAAGTGGTAGGTTTGTGCATGAATTGGCATATACTATTAACTGCGAAAGCAATGTCTGGCCGTGTTATACTAAGATATTGAAGAGCACCTGCCAAGCTTCGAAAGTCAGTAGGATTAGAGAGAGATTGCCCGTCATGTGCTGAGAGTTTTGAACCAAACACAGGTGTTGTAACGGGCTTACAATCAATCATGGACATCTTTGCAAGAAGATCAGTGGCATACTTGGACTGATTTAAAAACGATCCTTGTGAGGAGCGGGTTACCTGAATCCCCAAATAAAAATGAAGATCACCCATATCGGACATAGAGAATTGTTACTTGAGAGTGTGAATGAACTGTTGGAGGATCTTGGAATGAGACCCAGTGATAATAATATCATCAACATAGAGGAGTGGGATGAGAGTGACTTGCCCATGGTGATAGACAAGCATTGAGCTATCTGATTTGCAACTAGAAAAACCATACGAGAACAAAAATTGACTAAATCATTGGAACCAAGCTCGTGGAGCCTGTTTAAGGCCGTATAAGGCTTTGTGAAGACGACAAACATGATCTGGCTTGGTGGGATCTTTGAAACCAGGTGGTTGAAGCATGTAGACCTCTTCATCAAGAATGCCATGAAGAAAGGCATTTTTTACATCTAATTGCTTGATTGGCCAGTTTTGTCTCAAGGCATGTGTAAGAAGCAGACGAATAGTGACATGCCGAACGACAGGACTGAATGTGTCAGAAAAATCAATACCTTCCTGCTGATTGTATCCCTTTGCAACGAGACGAGCTTTATACCTGTCAAGAGAGCCATCAGCATTCTGTTTAACCCAAAAAACCCATTTATATCCAATGATATTCATGTTGGGATGTCGTGGCACCAAGCTCCATGTATAATTGGCAACTAAAGCATTGAATTCATCCACCATTGCTTGTTTCCAGTTAGAATCAGCCATTGCTTCCTTCACCGTAGAGGGTTCTGTAATTGCTAAGAATGTGTATTTTGGATTTGGTTTATGGATACCATCTTTAGCTCGGGTTTGCATTGGGTGAGATGGGCGTGAGGTTGTAGATGGTGGTAGAGAAAGTGTAGATGGTGGGGAGGTGCTGATTGGTGAGGCAGAAGAAGTAGCGGGTGATATTTGGGAGGAAGTAGGATTAAGTGGTTGCGATGAAGAAGAGTCGGATACTTGTGGCAAGGTAGAAGAATGTGAGGAAGAACTAGGGGATAAAGCAATGGGGGAAGAATGTTGAGAATCTGACGAAGAAAGCATGTGAGAGATAGAAGGCAATGATACAGGAAGATTCTTCTTTGAACGTGGCATTTGTGATGGAGACAAAGGAGAACATGTTGGAAGCGTAGATGGTTGAGCATAAGGAAAAGAGATCTCGACAAAACGAACATGTCTGCTGATAATCACATTCCCCGTAGCGAGAGATAGACACCTATAGCCCTTTTGATGAGGACTATAACCTAAAAATACACAAGGAGTGGATCGAGGCTCCAACTTATGTTGATTGGTGACACATAAAGTTGGAAAACATAAATAACCAAAAACCCGTAGTATAGAATAATCAGGATGACGCCCGAAAAGAACATAAAAGGGGGAAACATTATGTAGAACTGGAGTAGGCAAGCGATTAATTAAGAAGACAGCAGTATTGAAGGCCTCAACCCATAAATTCAATAGGCAATTGGCATGATAAAGCAGAGTTGTCCCCATTTCAGAAATGTGGCGATGCTTGCGTTCTGCAACACCATTTTGTTCAGGTGTCCGAGGATAAGAGGATTAAAAGAAAATACCACAGCGATCAAGAAATTGTTGAAAGTGCATACTGATGAATTCTCCGCCATTATCGGAACGGAAAAATTTAATTTGTTTGGAGCATAGATTTTCAACATGTCGCTTAAAGGTAACAAAACAAGAGAATGCATCAGATTTTCGCCGCACTGGGTACAACCAAGTGAATCACGTATAATCATCCACAAACAAGATGTAATATTTAAAACCAGTAACAGATAAGACTGGAGATGTCCAAACATCACAATGAATTAATTCCAAAAAATCAGTACTAAAAGTTGTTCTTTGAGAAAAGGGCAAATTACATGCTTTGGAAATTAAGCAAGAAGAACATGGAAATCCCCCTTAGGATTTATTAGAAACAATCTGGGAAGAAGACTTCAAAAGTTGAAAAACTGCAGCATTAGGATGTCCCAACCTAGCATGCCAAACATGAGATGAAGATGCAGTGGAAGATAAAGCTTGATGGTTCGTTGTTAAGGACGACACCGGTACCCATGGATAGAGAACATCATTACTGGGGCAACAAACCAGTTCCATCCCTATTTTTGAGTCCTTTATAACAAAGCCCCATGCATGAAATTCAAAGAAACAATCATTATCTTTAGTAAACTGACGAACGGAGATAAGATTCTTATATAGATGAGGAACATATAAAGTGCATGGCATGAAGAAAGAGTGACCAGAGGAACGTAGATGATGGTCACGAACAAACTTAACTGAGAGTTGGGCACCATTACCAACCGTTATAGTGTCTGATACAAGAAACTCATGAGACAAAGAATGCGTACCAGAGTCGTTAACCATATGTGAAGATGCTCCAGAATCTAAATAATAAGATGGATCAATAGAATCAGCAAAAGAAAGCCCAGCAAATTGACTCCTTGTATCTGGCATGGAACTGCGTTGGGGGCAATTAGCAGCGATATGTCCCACCAAGCCACAAGAAAAACAAGTACCAGTGAATGGGCTCGAGGAACCAGGAAATAATGGAGAAGAACCGAGGATACCACGGCCGGTGCTGCGTCCAAAGGAAGACACAAAGGATGTCATTCGACCACCACGATACCTAGCACGACTACCACCACGAAATCGACCTCCACGACCACGAGTAGAGAAGGAGCCACGGCCGGATGGAGGAGCAGAGACTGAGACAAGAGTAGTTTGAGGCAGTGTGGAAGATGAAGAAGAGAGAGAATCCAGGTGTTCAAGACGAGCTTCATGGCTTAAAAGCATGGTCCATAATTCAGCAAGTGATGGAGGAGGCTTCTGATTTGAAACAACTGTAATCAAGGATTCATACGAGAGGGGAAGACCACGGAGAAAACGCTGCACCTTTTCTCGTTTAGATAATGGTTGGCCAATAGCAGCAAGTGCATCAGCAAGTTCCTTGAATTTCTGACAATAAACATCAATAGAAAGATCATTCTTACAGAGTTGATCAAGAGCGAGCTTCAGTTGCATTTCATGAGCAGTGGATTTGTCAAGAAAATGATTGGAGAGTGCAGTCGAGGCTTCAAAGGCAGTGGTTGAATGATAGAGAAGAGGAAGAACAACATGTTTCACCGTGGCATTAATTCACCTGAGAATAAGTCGATCAACTTTGTGCCATAGAAGATAGTCATGATTGATATTGGATTCACCAGCGTCAGAACCAGAAAGAAACTGAGGGGGAGAGGTGGGAGAGGAAGAAATATGATCACTGAGATCATAAATGTCGAGGACAGGACGAAAGAGGTAGGACCAGGTGAGATAATTGGTCATATCCAACTTTTCAGTGACAAAATAAAAAATATTGACAGAAAGAACATGAGAAAAAGTAGATGAGGACATAGTAGAAGGGGAGGAAGTTAGGGAAGATGACAAGGAAGAGGAAGTTTGTGTGGCCATGAGAAGGATCGAAACCAAGTATGATACCATGTAAAATGGAAGTGCCCACCTTTAACAGTTAGATGGGTTCTATTAAATAGAGATTGTTTTGTACAAGATAACTACATATAGATATACATGAAATATATAACAGATTGCTGTTATTTAAGATAATTACAAATGATAACAAATTGCTAAGTTTGACTCTATCCTTTCCTAACAAATTTCAGGGGACCCGACAGCCGTTACACTGTCGTCAATGTTCTTTATAACAGCCTGACACGTGCTGGATTCCGTGTATTCCTAGATGATGAAGAGATTCAGAAAGGCGAAGTAATTGAAGGAGAGCTGTTGATAGCTATCACCAACTCAAGAAACTACATCCCCATTTTCTCCAAGGAGTATGCTTCTAGCAAGTGGTGCCTCCGTGAACTTGCAAAAATGATTGAATGCTGGGAAAGTTCGAGTGGCAACACAAAGAAAGTGATTCTACCCATCTTCTATGACGTCAATGTCAGTGAAGACATCAAGCTTAGATCGCACGTGTACACCATTGCCTTGCGAAAGCACAAGGACAGGCTCGGTAAAGCTACTGTGAAGCCATGGGAGGATGCGCTACGAACGGTAGCCAAAATCAAGGGATGGAGCTTGAAGGATCACGGGTAATGTTCTCTTCCTCCTAGCGATTGATCTTGGCTGTGTGGCTTTATTCGTCAACACCTAATTTGAAATATGTATCTTCTACTCTGGTTTATACTTGTGACAGCCTATGCATACTGACAGATCTTATAAACAAAGAGGTTTTCAGTAAGCTTACCGCAACTGAAGCTGTTCCTGGTTTACTTCATCACCTGGTTGGGATCGAAGAGCCAATACAAGATGTTTTGGAGTTGCTAGAGGAAGAGTCTCTAGGCATTCGGTTTATTTTGATACATGGCATGGGCAGAATAGGAAAAACAACTCTGGCTAATGCTGTCTTCAAGAAGATCTCTTCACGTTATCAAGGCAGTTCTTTTCTAAAAGATGTAAGAAGATCATCAAGTGAACATGATATGGTAAGATTGCAAGAGAAGTTATTATTAGATACTCTTAATCTCAATTTTATTAAAGTCTCTGATGTTAATGATGGCATTAACATGATTAGTAAAAGGTTACACAATCAAAATGTCCTCATCGTCCTTGATGATGTGGATAAGCGGGACCATCTCCAAAACCTTGCATCCGAGTCCCTCTGGTTTGGTCCAAGGAGCAGAATTATAATTACAACTAGGGCTATCGAGTACTTGCCATCTAAAGATAATAAAGAGTATTGTTTCTATGAAATGAAGGAGATGGACAAACACCATGCTCTTCAACTTTTTTGCCGACATGCCTTTGAAAAAGATAGGCCGCCACTTGAGTTCCATGACATATCAACCAAGATTGTTGCCACAACGGGCGGACTTCCATTATCACTTCAGGTCATTGGTTCTTCACTTTACAACCAAGATGATTATATATGGAAATTTAGACTGGAGAAGCTAAAGTTAGCTCCTTATAAGGATGTCTAAGAGACTTTAATGATAAGTTATCAAGCATTAGAGTATGAGCAGCAACAAGTTTTCTTGGATATCGCATGTCTCTTTAATGATGAACAGAAGACTTATCCATTTTATTTTTGGGAGGCTTGTAGACTTCATCCAGATAGTAGCATCAAGATTCTTGAGAGGAGATCTTTGATTAAGGTATATGGTGATAAATTATGGATGCATGACCAGTTAAGATATCTGGGAAGGGCAATTGCCCAACCTAAAAAGCCATATCTTGAAAGCCAACTTTCAATAGCACCTAGAAGATTATGGTCCCCAGAATGTGCTTTAGATGCACTATTGAAACAAGAGGTAATTTGTTCTCATAGTTGCAGTTTTCTTTTCGTTGTATTTTCAAATATTAATTTATTATCATTAAGAAGCACATGTGCTATGTTTAAATTTTAGGTAGCTCAGAGTGTCGTGGCAATAAAACTGGGGAATTTGAATGCTAATCATCGATTTGTACCTAAGGATTTTGCAAGAGCAAACAACCTAGAATTCCTTAAAATGGAAGGTGGGAACTTTGAGGGAGACTTCAGAAATTTTTTCCAACAGCTTAAATGGATGTCTTGGTTTGATTGTCCATCAAAATTAGAAGCAACCAGCCTATGTTTCAGAAACTTAGCTATCCTTAAGCTTGAAAGGTCTGAAATTGATGAAGATTGGGGTGGATGGAATATAATCAAGGTATTAATCTTATAGAAGAATTTCTTTTCTTCATTTGTTTCCTTTATCACTGAATGACGTTTTCTCTTTAGCTCTAATGTGATGTATGTTTTCCATAGGAGTCCACGCACCTGAAAGTTTTGCATCTTCAACATTGCAGACATTTGAAGAGAACCCCTAACTTCTCAACTTGGATGAAATTGGAGAGATTGGTGATTAGAGGTTGTTCAGAATTGGAAGAGGTTGACATATCCATCAATAATTTAGAACACCTAAAATGGTTAGAAATCGCAAATGAGTTTTACCGTGATGGACATACATCGCTAGTACAAGGCTTTATTGGAGGTCTAAAGTCCCTTGAAGAGTTAAAGATAAACAATGTTGGACTTGTAGAATTGCATCCCTCAATTGGAGAGCTAGAACACGTGAAGCTTTTGCAGTTGACAGGATGCAAATTGCTTAAAAACTTGCCAAGCTCTATTGTGAAACTAGCGTCACTGGTAGAGCTGGACTTATCTGTGTCAAGAATAGAGGAATTACCTGCTTCTATTGGAGACCTCCAGTATTTGAATATTTTAAGGATGGTAAGGAATCCAATAAAATACCTACCGGGCACAATTGGGAGGCTTGAATCACTGGAAGAGTTGAACTTGACCAACACAGATATTTTTGAGTTGCCTGAAACAATTGGAAACCTTAAAAGGTTAAAGGTCCTCAATGTGTATGGTTAGAGACTAATTGTTGTTTGAAAATGGAGGGCAATCTTCTTGAGGAAATTGGAAAATTATCCCGTTTGAGAATCTTGGGGTTATCGGAAATTGATAGAGTGCCAAAAACTATGAGCCAGCTTTCTTATCGCCAGCAACTTGAATTGCTAGGGATTCGTGAGCCCCAAGATTTATTGAATCTTCCTTCAAGTTTAATATACCTAAATGTGCAGTCTTGTTCTATGTACTTGATCTTTCTCACATGACTAATTTAAAAACATTAGCTTTGGTCAATAGTAAAAATGATGATTCCCAGTGGCTCTTGCCAGGACACAACCGAACTCCGCAAATAGAATGGCTAGCGAGGTTGACCAAATTAGAGAGGTTGACACTGGCTCTGCCCGATCTCCTCTTGCCTCCAACTGAGTTGAGTTCCCTTTCTCGCCTCCAGTTACTCATCATAACTTGTTTCGACCCACAATCTTTGCCTCATCTTCCATCAGATCTTTATAACCTGTCTTTGGCTAATGTCAAGTTACCCATTGACTGGCAACGCTTATCCAGCCTTAATTATCTTTCCTCTTTAATGTTTCACAAATGCTGGTTAAAAGAGATTAAGGTTGGTAGCCTTGAACGTCTCAATTTTGTGAAGCTGTGGGACTGTAGATTCCTTGAGAGGCTATCCAATCTGTCTTGCTTAAAGGAGCTTCAAAAATTAGATATAATTGATTGCCATCATCTAGTTGACATTGAAGGCCTGGGGGAATTGAAGTCTCTGCAGTGGTTACAGCTGGAATCATGTGATTCCATACGATTGTTGCCCGATTTGTCAAGGCTGAAGAAGCTGAAGCATTTTCGTCTTATGTGTTGTAATTCCTTAATAAGTTTGCCTGAGGTGGATGAGGAGGTCCCATGTCAACTTCGTATGCATAATTGCAGTAATTTTTTTGAATTCCAAGGCTTTTACTCTGAGTACCATCGCCATCACGCTAATACACTAAAATTCTTGATTGAATGGGAGTCACTAATCATTGACATTGTTCCTTTACGCCTTAGAGAGCCAATGTAAGAGCCCTTGGATTCTTATCTTTTATTCTCACCCATCTATTATTTTAGCTATAACTTGTGCTTACCGGTTGTGTTATATGTTTTTCTGAAGCTTTCCCTTTTGTTACCTCTTTTTCAGCTTAATCTTGTTGGATATTAGGCAACTAAGCACTAAGGTAAGATGACCCTATTTTGGAACTGATTATATTACTTTATATACCAATTAATTGTGAAATTGTTGAAATTGATTGATTTTCTAGGTTTTCGACCGAAATTGGGTTGGATTTTTCGGATTTGTCCCGAAATGGGATGGGTAGGAAAAATATTCGGGGGTGAAGGTTGGTGTAGGTGCTGTCATTGACCACGCCTTTGGGTCTGGGGGAAGGCCCGAACTCCTTCTTCTAGCCCCCACCTTCTTCTCTTCTCCCTTCCACTTTCTCTTCCTCTCTTCCTCTCATTCTCTCCTCCGCCGGACAGCACCTGTTCTCTCACCAAATCTCCATTTCCGGCTGATTTTTGCGCGGATTAAGCTCTCCAATCTCAGGTAAGTTCATCATTTATCAATGTAGTGTAATTTTTTCACAATTTCGGTGTTAAAATCATGAAAAATGGACTTGTATGTGGTTGTATAATTTTGTCAGATCTGGATGTTTTAGCGAATGATTCTGAGTTATGAAGTGTTGTAGGAGTAGTATAGTGTATATGTGAAATTTGCGGAATTGCATTGGCTGATCTAGGGAGTTTTCATGGAGAATTTTTTCATGCATATAAGGTGTTCGATGAAATGCTTCAATAGCTTAAGTTGAGGATTATGATGTTTACATGAACATGAGTGATAAGGAATGTGATTATACGTGAGTTTGTTTGTTTTGAGTGAATGATGTAGATCGGTAAAGTTGTGTAGAGTAGTGTATGCGAATGATTAAAAGTGGTGTAGGAGTAGTGATGGGAAGTGGTTTTGAGTGGTGAAGTGGTGTAAAAGATATCGGTTTGTGACTCATGTTGTTGAATTAAAATGTGAGTGAATGCTGTTTGAAGTGTTGTGTTAACATTTTAGTTTGCTGTGGATAGGTTTTGGAATGGCTAATTATGTAAGGTTCATTGTTTATGCTCATGGCAACATAGTGGATGGAAATTATGGGCCACAATATGACAGGCCGCCCATCGGGAAGGTGAAGGTTAGGGTGAATGCCAACTTCGAAAATTTTAAGGCAATCATTTGTGGCAAGATAGGTGTGGATTGTAATCATAGTGATGTGGAGATAATACACAGACACGCACATTATATGAGTCATGGGGTTGTGTATATGTTGATGCCAATTGCAGATGATGACAGTTTTGAGGATCTGATTTCGCTTGCTGTTGAGTTGGGTGCTAGGCTAATTCAGGAAATATTTGTGAAGATCACTGATCGAGCTGTGACTCATGAAAATGTAGCTCATGCTCCATATGAGTTGAATGAACAACATGGTGACATGTTTGGTGGGCAGCAGTTTCAATTCAGCTTGGTTCGTCTTCGAATATTCGCTCACAGAATGAAGGAGCTGTGCCAGCTTCGCCCATGCATTGTGAACAATATGAACCCATGCCATTTGATGAGACACTGTCAGAATTTGAGAATAGAGTAGCACAGGAAGTGGCACCAGTGTTTGCTACCGGGATAGAAGATGATCACTCTGATGGTGGTTTTAATGTGGATGAAAATGGGGATACAATCGAAGATGAGGTAGACGAGGAGGATGACAATACAGTAGGAGAAGAAGTTCAAAGGGGAAACGTTGCAGGTGTTGCTGGCCCACATAGTTCACTGCCACGAGATTCAATGTCAAGTCAGGCTTCGGTAAGAGACTCAATTCCCTATTTCAATGTAGGTGGAGGCGGTGATGGCTATGTGACATTTGAAGATGAAATGGATGCTATGTCTGCAAATATTTGTGATAGCCAAGAATTAGTGAAGGGATGATGTTCAAGACAAAGAATGATCTAATTGAGACTGTGAAAGCTGCTCACATTAGAACACACTGCAACTTCCGAGTTGATGAGTCAAGAAAAATCTATGGATTGCTCATTGCAGTAAAAGTGATCAAGGTTGTCCGTGGCGGATACGAGCTTGTTTGAAAAAACTAGAAGGACTTTTTGTAATCACCAAGCTTGATGGTCCCCATTCTTGCACTAATCCGTTACTTGGACAGGACCATTCACAGATAGACTCGAATATCCTAGCTCGAGAGTTTATCAGTTTTGTCCGGAAAAATCCAGATTGCAAAGCAAAGGAGCTCGAGTCTCATTGTTTCGGTATATGGGTATATGGTTTCTCGTAGAAGGATTTGGGAAGGAAAGAAAAAAGCAATTGCTATGGTTTATGGTGACTGGGTCAAATCTTACAATGAACTTCCAAAGCTTTTCAATGCAATCAAGTCAAGTAATCCGGGGTCGATAGTAGAGTGGGGGTGGACAAGATCACCTATACCCGATGAGGCGCATTTTAAGTGGGTTTTCTGGAGCTTTGGTCCTTGCGTTGAGGCCTTTAAGCATTGCAGGCCTGTTATTTGTATTGATGGTACGTTTCTATACGGCAAATACAAGCATGTGTTGCTCGTGGCATGTGGTGTAGATGGAGACAATCACATCTTACCATTAGCGTTCTGTCTGGCTCCATCTGAGTCTAAAGAAGCATGGTCATGGTTTTTGAGGAAGTTGAAACGAGGGGTTATAGGACACAGGGGAGAAGAGACTGTATGCATCATCTCAGACAGGGGGGCTGGTATTATTGGGGCTGTTGCGGATGAATCAAATGGGTGGCAACCTCCCTTTGCGGTGCATCGATTTTGCGTACGGCATATTGCCAGCAATTTCAACAAAGTTTATAAGAATCAAAGGTGCAAAAACTTAGTGACATATGCTGCATTTCAGGCTCAGGCGCGAAAATTCGAGAAGTCTATGGAGCTTGTGAAGAATATTGACGAAGAAGCAGTAGAGTGGTTCAATCAAGTACAATCAAATGGAGATATGATCCTACCCAAGGAGTCTTGGACACTAGCATTTGATGGATGTTACCGTTTTGGGTACATGACTACAAACATGTCAGAAACATACAATTCTGTCATCAAGGGAGCCAGAGGATTACCTGTATGTGGGCTGGTGAAAAAAATCTTTTACAACTGTGTCATGTATTGGGAAGAAAGACTGTCTGCAGCGAGGAATGCCATTATGAGCGGCGAGGTTTTCACATCTTATGCAAAGAAGAAGATAGATTTATGGGCTTCACGGGCTACTTCACATCAAGTAACTCGATTTAATAGAGGTACTGGATTGTTCGAGGTACGTGGGTACTCGACGGGAGAAAGGTCGCTTGAAGCGTGGTGGTAGAACACATAAGGTTGACTTTTCGCAACTTTCATGCACATGCAACAAATGGCAAATATACCGACTGCCATGTTCCCATGTAATGGCAGCTGCAGGATTTGCTAATGTGGATTGGACTTCCTTTGTCGGCCATGGTATAGGTGGACGAATGAAGTGCAATGTTATGAATCTCATTTCTACCAATTGGAGATGAACTCGATGGCCATCCCCAGCCAACTTCCCTTGCCTTATTCCTGATCCCGCGAGTGCAAGGGGAAAAGGAAAACCTAGGAAAGCGATATACAATGGAAATGGATTGGAGAGAACGGCCCGATAGAGTAACCTGTGGCCTATGTAGACGGGATGGTCACAATAGAGGAGTTGTCCAGACAGAGCAGGACAAAGTTCGTCAAGGTTTGGTGATATCGTGGTTTGAATTTGTCGAATGTTGTTCATTTTCGATTATGTAGTTATCATATTTTAATCACATTTTCTCATTTCATGTAATCTCACTTCCTTCTTACATGCAGGGTAGATGGAGCCAGGCCCCATTGATGATTCAGTACTTTCCCAGCAGGGCAGACATCGTTCCTCAGCTGTTTGGTTAGATGAGGTACCAAATCACATACTGCACTTCCATTTTAAGCTTTGTGGATTCACAATATCAACATGGGTAATAACGTTTCATGTATTTCTTCCAGGCATCCGCTACAGCGCTCCTTGTTAGGCGTAGGGAACCGACCTCCAGGCACGACCAGGTTGGACGCCCTATAGACGAGCGTATATTGCCTTATTTGGAGCAGGCTGGATTCATTGGTCTTGCACGTCTCCCCTACATTCAGCTTGATTGGCATCTCATTTCTGCATTGGTGGAGAGATGGCGTCCAGAGACTCACACCTTCCACTTGCCTCATGGGGAGATGACCATCACGTTACAGGATGTGGAGGTCCAGTTAGGACTGCCAGTACATGGTTTACCAGTAGTTGGTAGCACATCCATTGCTACCGGGTGGCAGTCAGAGTGCATGAGGCTATTAGGGGCTTACCCACAGGGTGGTACTTCTCGTGGAGGTCGTCTGAGCCTTACTTGGCTACGGTCACATTTTGCACATTTACCGGATGATGCACCAGGAGCAGATCATGAGGCATGCTCGTGCTTACATACTGCAGCTAATGGGTGGGTGTATATTTGCAGATAAATCTGGTTCACTAGTACACTCTATGTTCCTGCCATTGTTAGAGGACTTCGCTCAGGCGGGCCAGTACTGGGGTAGTGCTTGCCTTAGCTGGTTATACCGTCAGCTTTGTCGTGCTTCTCTCGAGGGTGTGGAGCAGATTGGTGGAGCGCTTGTGCTATTGCAGGTGTGGGCATGGGATCGATTCCCTGTTATAGCACCTCGAGCACGTTTTGGTCCACCATTGCATGCTGCAGCGCCCCTTGCTGCACGATGGTCGATCATCCGGGACACTACTCGCCACCCATCTCACGTCATCTCAGCTTATAGGGAGGCGTTTGACATGATAGGGTCTGAACAGGTATAAATCCTTTCACATTCACCCTAAAAGTTACATAAGTATTATTGTTTCTTTGTGTAACGAGTTTTGTTTTATGGCACAGATTGTTTGGCTCCCTTACACAGATGACATCCTCCATAGACTTCCACCATACTGTCGTCAGGGTATGGATGTCTGGACAGCCCGGGTCCCCCTCATTTGCTTTTCATACATCGAGTGGTGTTTCCCAGATCGTGTCATTCGACAGTTTGGGGGTTACCAGAGTTCCAACTGGATGTAACACGGATAGGGACCTGCATAAGATAGATTTGAGGGGGCGGGTCGACACTAATTGGATTGTTCATCACGCTGTGTATCATGAAATGTGGAATGAGAGACATGATCGCCTGGTCGATGTTGACCTTCCATTCGGGGTCGACCCTGACTACTTGCGTTGGTTTAGACGTGTCACCAGGAGATATATTAGCCATACTGGTGCTATGGTCGGTGGTTTGGTGAGACATAGATATTATATTTCATTTCTCATATATAAAGATATAATTGCGAATCTTACTTCCTCCATTATTGCAGGCCGATCGATTTAGGCGGATCAGGATGACTTCTGATATAGCAGAAGCTCATTCCATTGCAGATGAGGCCATACAGACTGTAGATGAGCATGGTGTTATCGACCATCTTTATCCTGAGTCTCGGTACACCGCACCTACCGAGGTTGAAGCTGCTGCAGAGGATGAGAGTGAGCATGATCAGCAGCAGTACCAGACTGTTCGTCATGCTCCATCACTAGCTCGATCCACATCTACATTGTCAGGGGACGCCATAGCACCTCATCATTGCCTTCCTACCATACTCCATACAGCGAGGTTGGCTCTTCATCTCATCAGCCTCCACCACCGCCGCAGAAGAGGCGTCCAGTACCTCCACCTGATGATGCCGATATGGGTGAGGGAGTTACACAGTTATCACAGCATAGGAGACCATCCATGCCTCCCCTGTCCCTCCACCAGATTTCAGTGCATCACCTACTGAGGAGGCTGATCCTCCTGAGCCAGCACCTGCACAGCGTGGTGCACGATCCATATTGTCTAGAATCTCTAGGAGCGTACGGAGGCCCCTAGGAGGAGATAGCGTTATATTTTCCTACTTTGTATTTGCTTTTCATTTAAACTATTAAACTCATATGTATTTATGGCATGTAATTATATTTTCTTTATCTTAGTTGTGTTGTCAGTGAATGTTGCTTCTGCACGTTTCAAATATCATTATTGACAGGTTGTACGTGTCAAAATGTGTTGTGCAGGTTTGGGGTGTTGAAGTAAGTTTGCAGGATTAAGCTGTTGGATGTGTTGTTGTGTATTACAATTTTTGTGTTTTGGGTGTTCAAATTATTTCTGTGAAGTCAGGGAGATAGTATTGGTATAATTTTTACAGGTTGAAGATCTTCGATTCTCACTTTTTTTATCTGTTTTACTGGTTATAGCTATTTCATTTTTCATATTTGTTGTATATCGGGCTTTTTCTACAGGGGAAGGGGGAGCGGGCTGGGGAATCATTGAAGAACGGCGCCTTCAGTATAACCACTGAAGGCGCCCTTAGGAACGGCGCCTTCAGGCAGGGACAACGCTTTCACTGACCCATTTCTGGAATAATTTTTCAGAAAGTCTCATTTCGGGACAAATTTTTGCAAACCGTCCGATTTTTTATCAAAAACCTGATTTTCTGTGTTTTGCTAAGTTTAATTTTTTTCACTGGCTATTAATGTTTTCGTACGGTATAGGGTATCTGTGATTCATTGACTTTTTGGTTGTTACCATTTATGATTTGACTTTTATTTATACGCTTGTAGATGCTGATGGAACTCTGGAAACATCGAGAATCTTTGTCTTGGCCCAGTGGTATGTTGATTGATTGCTATTCTTTTGGATAAAATACACCAATATTCCATTAAAAGTATTAAAATCGTAGAAGCAAACTAAATTTCAAATATAGTGCACTTACACCCTATTTGACCCATAAAATTTCTTCTTTGATGCAGTCCCAATTCAATTTTTTATATCAATATATAATCGTAATTATTTTTAAAGGCCAATTCGTTATCTGATTTTTGACAAGTATTGCTTGTCGAAACAACAAAAAGATCAACAAAACCATCATATTAGATGATGAATCCACTTGAAATAATCATTACATCTATATATTTCCTAGAGGATTAAGTTATGGGGCACTCTCAAAAAGTTGGGCTTTTTTTTTACCCCCACCCCCTTGCTCATTTTTTATTTTTATTTTCTTGTTCTTGCTCCATCCTGTTTGTGGATGACATTGATCAGAAGTTCTGGGGATCTTTTGTTTCAAACTAAAGAAAAGCCAACTTTTTTTCTTGTCCGATATCAATCCAGAAAATTGGCCATACTTGCGTTCATCACCGTTACGAGAGTTTAAAGAGAAAGTCGAGCAAATTATTCGAGGCAATGCAGTTGCCTCATGTGCCATCGCTATACAGCGTAATCTCAGCTCCGTATGGGCATGAACAGACAGCCGAGTTAATTTAAATCAACTGGTTTCTCTGCATCAAGAGCAAGAAAGCGTTCTTTAGTCGTGAGTACAAACTTCCTGTGGCACATGCTTACTTAAATTCTTGGCTTTTGTCTTTCACTTGCTGTATTTAAGAGTCAGATGCCTGGATAATTTCGCTTGCTGTGTTTATGTGGTCAGGTACTCAGGTGAACAACAATATGGCTTGATGAGGCATTTAAGGCAGGCCAACTAGAAGGTTTTTTCGTGAATGTGGTCGGTCTGTTTGCGGGGGTGGATGTAGGGCTGTTTCTGGGTGCCATCGACCTTGCAATCACTGGGTTCTTATGGGAGTTGGATAATAAAGAGGGGTTTTGGGTCCGGGTTTTATATGAATCATTTTGTTAAGAATTTGGTGATCTGTTTAAAGAAGAGTGATTGAATGGCTAGTGCTTTGCCTGGATTGGAACCTGCTCAAGAATTGTTTTTGCCAATTGAGGCTCATGTGGAACGGAATTCGGGAACACATCGCATATTTTGGCACTTGGATATCTTAATAATGTTCTAATAAAAAACACAGGTTCCTTCTTCGCGTTGGCTTTGGTTAGTGATTATTTATGTGGTTGTAATTGTCACTTGTTATTTTCTTCAGATTTTCTTTGATTGGTGATAGATCAGACATTTCGTGTTTCTAACTAATGATACAGTTGACCTTGTACCGACATAGACACTTCTTTTCGTTTGTCAGTGCTAAAGGCAATAAAGGCGTTGCTTGTATAGCTTTTCGGCCTTTTTGTTTCCCAATCAAACCAAATTCCACGTTTTCCAAATACAGGAAACTGCAGGCCCCGGATCCTAATACAGATCTTGGAACGTGGATGATTCAAACTTTCTCCTGGTAATCTATATTCAAATTGTACACTTTTAAAAACTGACAAGAATTGAATATGAAGTAAAAACACAAACACAATCGTCAGTCCTGCTTTTTTATTGTTAGAGTTGATGGCTATGAGCCATGTGATATTATTAATAAACTTTTAGACACTAATAGCATGTTCACTTGAATTTAATAGAGAGTAAATAAAATAATTGTTATTAGGAATAACCTGTTACCTTATTTACTTACACAAACAAACTAGGCATAATTATTACTGATAATTTTTCTATTCAATCTAATGAGGGAATAAAAAAAACCATCTACCGTATATTTTTTCTTTTTTATTATATCTCTATTCCCTTTTTCATAGTAATAAACATTCAAATGATATTATTATTTTACCCCTATCAATTTTAGTTGTCGACAAAAATACCTATAATAGTACACAAAACCCTTTTTTTTTTTATTTCATACATATATAAGTTATATTAGATATGTAAGTTATATACATGATGTATTTATATCATATATCAATTATGTATATGAGTTATATATATGTAAAAAAAACATAGATACATGACATAAAGATCATGCATATATCAGATATGAATTATATATGTTATATATATATATAAAGTACTGTGATAAAATATATAAGTTGTATATATATGTTATAAGTTATATTTTATAAGTTAAATTATAGATATAAATTGTAATTCATAACTTTTATATACAATATATAAAAGTTATATATATTAAGTTATATTTCATATAGATAAGTCATAAATAATATTATATATATAATTTAGATTAATAAATAAGTTATGAGTTATAATTTATATATGTTATGAGTTAAAAGTTATATATGTTATATAATATATTAATTGTATATTTATAAGTGGTGAGTTATAAATATTACTTACTCCAAAAAATATAAATACATAATCTAGAAATTATGAATATATTAGCTACGTATTATATATGTTATATATATCAAAATCAATAGTGTATTGATAAAATGCATAGGTTGCATATATAAAACTTATAAGTTATACATGTAAGTTGCATTTTATAAGTTAGATTATACATATAAACATATATATATAAGTTATAAGTTATAACTTGTATATATAAGTTATATATATATTTTATATTTTATAAGTTACATGTTATATATATATATATATATATATAAAAGCTATACTTCATAAGTTATAAATTATAAGTAATAAATTATGTATATATAAGTTATGTGATATATCAGTTATATATATAAGTTATAAATATATATATATAATACAAATATATAATCTAGAGATTTTAAATATGCTATGTATTATATATGTTATAAGTTATATACATATAAGCTTTAATTCATATATATATGTTATAAGTTATACATTTGGGTTATATTTGTAAATTCATATATACAAATATATGCTATAAATTATATAAAATATCATTTTTATAAGTTATGATTTATATACATATATATAAATGTAAAAAAAAATTAATAATCTAGAGATTATAAATGTTGTATAAATGGCAAATAAATAGGACATTAATAAAATATATAAGTTGTATGTGTAAGTTATATATACATATATGATATATTTTATAACATGTATGTTATATATATGTGCATGTATAATATATAGACTAACACATTATCTACATATATTTGTATATGTGTATGTATTATATATATATATAATGATATACTTATATATAATATATTTGTTATGAATAGCATGTGTATGTGTATGTGTGCAAGTATGGGTATGAATATATAAATATAGCTTCTTACTTTTTGAACCAAATAAGATTATAATGGTAATTTTAATTTTATTCCCATTTTAACACTGTAACTAATAAATTAAAGTAAACACTGAAGTATGAATTCCTAATAATAAAATTCTTGATGAAGTAAATAGGCTAATACATGATCCATAGTTTATTACTGATAATACAATTCCAAACGCATACCTTTTCTACTCCCCGTTTATTTCATTCCTCCAAGTAAACAAGCCATAAATGTAATTTTTTTGTAGTTTAAATTTTGAGAATGTACAAACTTGTTGAATAATGTACAAGTGCAGTCGTTTTCACGTTGTCGACTCCAATCTTATTCACTTCTAAAATACTTATTTCCATAGAGATCTCTCGTAGTTGGAATGTATCTTTATCTAGAAAGTATCTTTGTAGGGACTAAGTTTTTCTATCCATAAATATATCTTGGTCCATTTTTTAAATTACACATCACTATATACTAGCATACGATGTACCCACGTTGTGTGTGCTAAAAAAAGAAAGAATAAAAGTAATAATAAAAAAACTAGGCATATATAAAAAAAAAAAGAGTAGGAATAGTTGAAAAACGGTTTTTAATCCACAGTGAGGGAGAAGAGAGAGAGAGAGTAGGAAGGGAAGGGCAATAACCATCACTTATAACCGCTGTAGAATAAGAAGAAAAAAATAAAATTAATTATTTTTTAACATCACAATCTAGCATTTGCTTAATATTATTATATGAGTGAAAAAGCAAAATAATTATTAAAATTTTTTATATATACCAGCATATAGCATAACGACTTTTACCTAGATTTGCATATGGAATTACTGTGTATATAGTAAACATCTTTACTTTTCTTAAATAATTTTTTCATTAATTACAAAAGTATGCTTGTATTTTTCCATTGCTCATTTTCTCTTGTGTTTTGATTTTTTTTTTTTTTCCTTCTCGTTTCTATACTTATAAATTTATAATTTTCTTTGCATTAAGAAATTTGTTGTGTGCATTGAAATTATGCATGTAAAATGCATTCCACACACCCTCCAACCCGAAACCCAAACACCCTCACACACACACAAAAAAAAAAAAAAAAAGGAAGAAGAAGTAATTATTAAATCTTATAAGATGGGTATGGTTTTTATAACTTTAAATCAAAACATATGGTTCGAATTAGGAATTTCCCTAAACCATAAAATTTCAATTTTGTTTGATTTAGTTTATGTAGAGGTCTCGCGGGTCTAGTTTTGGGGCGGAACCATGACCCGAATTGCCGGGTTCGGTTCGCTTTTTATTGGACCTAGAACCACTCCATCTATTGTACAGGACGAGTATGAACCGGGACCCACTGGTTCATGGGGCGGGTCCCCCGGGTCCGAATCGCATAATTTAAAAAAAAAAAAAACCCAATTACACATATTTCTAAAAGAAAAAATTTGGAATCATTCGCTACAAAAATTATGAATACATTTGAATATAAATGATACACTTGTTTCACTACAATTTAGTGCATTTACGGATGTGAGGAGGACTTATATCTTACCTCACTTACATGTGTTTTGGGGAAAAAAAAAAGGGGGACAATGCAAAGTAGAAATAATTTGAAATTTTTTGGTTGCCCCGGATATGTCTACATATCCAAAATTCGGAATCAGACCATTGTAATTCATGTAATTTTTTAAAATTTATTTTATAAAATCTTTAGTGTATTTGTTGATTTTAATTATTAAATACGATGTCAACTTTAAGTGATTAATAATTTTGCACGAATGTTGAAAATATAATTTGGGTCTAGCAATTTTTGAAACTACGATCACAAACCTATCCGTTTTGGCAAACACCAATTATGGAATTTTTATTTTAAAAAATAGATCGTTATAGTATGTATATTGTATTTGTATGAAAATAAAATTATAACACCTACTCACCTCCGATTTGGTCGGGGGTGGCCATTGCGCTACTTCCACCAGAAGAGTTGTAATGACTGAAATATTCATCTTCCTCACTAATCATGATTGCAATTTCTTGCAACTGTCTTTTTGCTTTACTCTGGTCGTCAATGCATGCAATAGCTTCTACCGTTACCGGAGTCATTCGTGCCTTGTGGTCATCCAAGATATTACCTGCACAACTAAACACCTACTCTACTGCAACAGTTGAGCTTAGAGCTGCAAGAACCTGTCTCGCAATGCGTGATAGAATTGGGAATGTCTTTCTATGGCGTTACCACCACTCGACAATATCGAAATCCATAACAATTGCGTTATCACCGAACTCAAATTCAGTATTAAGGTATCGGTCAAATTCAGCACATTTGGTACTGCTACTTCCACCCTTGTATCGTTTTCGAGCTTATGATTGGTCATCACGAACAAATATCCTGGGGCTACGTCATCTGCCATAAATATTCGCTTCACACTTCTCCGTAATATTTGCCTTTTCCTCAGCAAAAGCCTTCTCCCAGCCAAGCCAATTTTGTTAGCTTTTGTTTTGTAACATGTGAAGAATCTCCCCTATTCATTTGCAGGTGGAGAATATGTGATAATGAGATACATATGTTATTGTGCTGTGTTGTTTGTTTGCTTTTTTTTTTTTTTTTTCTAATCCTATGGTTCGGATCCGTTGGTTCTAGGCGGGTCTTAGAAGTGGAACTGATAAGGACTCGCCAACCCGGCAGGTCCACTCGCCTGTTTAGAATGGGCCCGCCAGGGCGATTCTCTCCCCCAAACTACCGGTGGCGGCCCGGTTCGGACCAACCCGGAGAGATGTCCAAGTTTATGGACTAAATTATGCATCCCTTGTGGTTTTTCACTTACTGAGGTCTGTAAAATTTGTTTGCTATATTATTATTATTATTATTATTTTCTTTCGAGTTTGTATTTTGATTATTTAACGTAAAGTGAGATCGGATCTTAAAACCAAAAAAAAAAAAAAAGTGAATGAAAAGTATACAACACAACGGAAAACTTCAAATTAGGTGGGCGAATACCACAGTGTAGTTTAATTGAAAAATATGAATTGACTCTCGCGCTTGAGTAGTTTCCACTGGAGTCATTGATTTGATCCTTTTAAAATTATATAATATATATATATATATATATATTTCACCTTTGGAGCAATCAATTAAATTATAAATATATTCATAGATAATCAGACATGTTGCGTTATTTGACAATCTTAATCTAAATTAAAGGATGATAAAGGTGAAAAGATCACTTAGGATCTGGATGGGAACATTATTAGGTGGATCGAAAGCTGATCTCTTCATCATGTACCGTACACTTCCATTTTATTACTTAATAGAATAAGAATTGGGAATTATACGCCACAAGAGTAATATTAGTGAACGGATAAACTACTATTACTATGTAGCATTTATTACGTGTGAGAAAGCATTTTTAAAGTATGTATCATGTAATAAATGTTGTATTAGTATTTATTTAATTTTTTTATCTAATTAATATTTGTGTAATTTTTTTATTACTTCCTAAAATTATCTGAATCAAATAAATAAACTGGATATGATCTAATTTTTTCATTTTTGTCTTCTCAAGTTTTTCAATTGATGTTAACTAGACTTCTTAGATCAATCATGTGAACATTGTGATGTAATTAGTTGTAAAGGAAAATGACATTAAAAAAATATTGTTTGGATTGGAAAGAAATTACTATAGAATAAATTTAAATATATTTTAAAACTTCCAAAAATACCAAAAAAATCTTCAACTTTATAAATCCATTATTAAGCATGTCAAATTATTCAAATTTTATGCTATATCAACACATCATCTGCCTTCAAAATGAACGTTAGAAATGCACAATAGCCCTAAACACATACATTAGGAGTGCACAATAGCCTTTGACACGCACAATGGGAATGCGAAACAATCCATATATCGAATTTGCCTCTCTTATAATTCTTGTATTCAAGTTTGATGGTTTATTTTGATAATTAATTAGTTATGTATCTTATTTTAGTAATTATTTTTTAAAAAATTTAGATTAACCTTTCACTTGAATGATAAGTGCATAAAAAAATTCCCCATATATATACACACATACAAGCCTTAAGACTGACAATGTTGTTCATACAACCAATCTGAATAATGCTGATTGAAATTTGCCTATATTATGGAACCATTAATGCATTATATAAATTAATGCATCATATAAAGAAAGAGAAGAAAAGGAGGAAGAGAAAGAAAAAAGAACCAGTAAACCATAATTGATTAGCAAATAGCATTATAGTCTATTGACATCTCTCTGATCACTCAAGTTAGAGGTCTCAGGTTCAAATCCTCCTTCCCCCATCATAATAGCCAAAAAAAAATATCATAATTGATTACATATATCATGGCATGTGAGCACCACATGACAAGCGTTTTCCTAGACACTATTGAAAGAAAAGGACAATATCATATGGATAAATATATTTATTATTATTATTATGAAGAGAATATTCTTTTTTTTTTTAATTTCACACTTCTTTTTCCTTTTATAATTATAAAATCGATCCTCTTACATAAATGTTTTGACCATTTTTACCATCTTTTATATCAATTTTTTATTAATTTAATTTAGGATATTTTAGAACATTAAGAAATTTTGAATTTTTTAAATTTCAAGAAACCGTCAAACTATCCACCACTCCATGTATATGTTATGAATACATGTAATTAAAAAGTAATTTTAGCTAAGGAAATTGTATTATTATAAACTCAACAAAATAAAATTACATAAAATTAATTACTAATATACCAATGATGAATCATATCTCCAACATGGGATTCACATATCTATATGTGAATTGCTTGTTCCAAATGCAATTCATTAAGTATTACAATGAATCGTATCTTTAGAATTTTTCACTTACTCATGTGTTCGAGAGACGCCTCTTTTTTTAATTTATAAATCACATATTTTTTATAAAATCCAGCCTTGGTAAATGTGTAATTAATTTATCTTATTTGTGTTTAAATAATTTTTTTTTAAAGATCAATAGGCACGTGTTTTACTTAGTTTCCACCTTTGTTATTAAGATACATATGTTACACATTTATGCCATTTCTCTCTCTCCATTTTCTAAATATTTTCTTTTTTTTCCGATAAGATTAAATATTAAAAAGAAACACAAAAGACAGCACAAAGACACTACCAAAAGGAGAAGCAAAATAGAAATGAAGCTACAGGAGCAGGAACTTAGCCCACATCCCAGCTTCTAGGACCCAAAGAAGTGCAGTTTTATTTGTACTGCAACAGACACTGTATATAAAGAGATAGCCTTGGCAAAAGATGGATGGATAGATTTTTATATTTATTCCTACATTTGTAACTTAAAGCTTTATAAGTAATGGTAATAAATATTGTATTTTTAATATTTCATTATGTAAATATGTTATATTATATCAATTTTACCAATCATTTTGAAATGATCTAGCTTTAATTTCTATTTAACTTCCATGTATATGTTTTATTTGTCTTAATTTGAACTATATGAGCATGTTGATTTATGAGAGTCATGTATGATAATATTAATATTGGAGTAGATGAGTTGGTAATAGTTTAAATGTGTCTAAGTTAGTATATCTTGAATATTACAAATGTGTTATTTTGCATGTGTAATGAAGTTAATGTTATTGTTTTATATATATTAATGTGTGTATAGTATATTAATATTTGTGTCTTTTATGCATTAATATGTTTGTGTTTATATTTATTTACAAAATCAACTTTTGAATTGTTTAAGAAATAGTTGACAGAAATTTTACTCAATTAAGCCCATTTTTCATGCCTAAATTGCACCCAAATGAGCTCCAAATTAACCCAAATTCAACTCAAAGTCTTACATGCCTTAAAAGTCAAACTTAAGATAATAATGAGTCCAAATTTTGCTTAATTAAGACCTCTTTTGGCAGCCCTCCATTTCCATACGAATTTCCATCTTCTTTCTTTCCTTTTTCTCTATTTCTTTCCTCCAAGTTACAAGCCCTAAACCAAAGAATAACACTAAGCTCATTGAATCAAAAATCTCTCCAAGCTAGGGCTTACTCATGTAAGTTAATGCACGTGTAGCTTTTGTTTTATTTCCTTTCTTATAGTATCTATGTGAAATGGTAGAATGAGTTCAATGTCTTTTGAGTTGTTTGGTTCATGCATTGAGATAGGTTGGATTGTGTTTTGTTATTATGTGAATTTGTTTATGTGTTGTAGTAGTTATATGAAGTATTGGGAAGGAATAATGTTATTTTGAGTAGTTGAAGTTGAGGATGAGTGGAGTGGGATTTGAAGTGGTTTAATGTGTTGTTTTAATGTTCTAAGTTGTTAGAATTGATTAGTGTGGATAGGAAATAGTATATGAAGCTAAAAATCTTGAGGAAGGATTAAAAGTGTTGTAGATTAGAAATTTGCAAAGTGCAAAACAGGGGAAATAAACTTTTTTCGAATAGGTCTGTTTTTGAACGTACGCCAGTATCTGGCACTTCAACACCGCCAACGTAGAGGCAATGGTGGAAGTGAACAAAATCGATTTTTTTAAAGCCGCTTCGAACGCCGCCGGCTTTTGCAAGAAAACTTTGGCAGCGTTTATTTTTCAAAATATACACCGACCATTAGGGCTTCAACGCCGCTGACATGTGGGTGGTGTTGGACACGAACAGAATCAAAATATTTAACGTCGGATGAAACGCTGCCGGTATATATTTCTCATGCTATTGGCGTTCATTCAAATTTTGCCTGCATAGGAAGGCCGCATATCCCCTGAGTTTTTTCAAATTTAAACTTCTTCAATCTTCAATCTTTACTTCATATATGATCTCCTAATGAATATATAAGCTAGATAAACATGTTTTATGCATGAATTAGATATTAAAACTATATGCAAAGCTTATTGAATCTCCTTGTATAATTAATGTATGATTATGATATCTAATATATATATATATATGTGAATTCTACATTCAATTATTGATTGTTTTGATATTCTTATTTCAGTTAAAGGTTCTTTGGTTAGTTTCTCTCCGAGTGAATAGTGATATACTATCGGGTTCAGGTATGTAATAGCTTGTTTGTTGTTTGCAAGGACTAGGCATTCCTAATTTGATTTAATTCAATTCGGCTTAATATTTTGATGAACTGGATGTCTATTACGCTGTTTAATCTGGTCCGAGAAGTATTAAACCTGTCATGATGCAATGACATGTTAGTTAGGCGCTTAACCTAAGTCATGATGCAGTGACTTTACCATAATGCAATGGTACGCTAATAGTACTCTATGACGCAATAGCGATTCATTTTTGTTAAGTGGGTAGCTGATAGGGGGAATATATCCGAGTAACGTTTACTTAAACTTAGGGGGAAATACCATGGTTAAGTTCAAAGTTTATGGGAACTTGTGAACTAGGCTTCTGTTGTGGACTGAGTTTAAGTAGAGTCGGGCAACGACTTTTGAACCCTAAATGAAGCTATTTTCTTTATGGAATAGATATAGGAGATATAAGTATTCGGACTGCTTATATCAACCCCTTGCTGCTGTTGCTCAGGACCCCTAAATTCCCAGAGCGTGATCCCGAGATTTGAATACCTTCCTGTTGTTTTGTAAAAGAAAACTTAATAAGATAATCACTTGTCCATTGATGCATTCCATTTAATTTAAGTTTGGTTTGATAACTTGTTCTTGTATTTTGTTATTGTGTATTGGGTCTTTAGCTCACTTTTGCTGCTTTGCAGGTAATGGAGACGAGTTATATGATGATTTGGGTTACGAGTCAGACTTTGAGAAATTCATGAATGAGTGGGACGAATAGGACTCGAACACCCTGGATTTTTGGAGAAGCTTTTGTTAAAGCAAAATTCTTTGTATAGAAGGCTTGATAGATAAGCCTAAGATGTAAAAACCTTAAGATCTCTTAGGGTTACTTTTTGTATTAAGAAAACTTGTAACTTTTGTAGTGTCTTGTATTGACACTATATATGTATAGATTGCTTTTATTAGCAATCTTGTTTTGTTAAAAGTTGTTTATAAAGTTTTAGTAGATTTAATCAATCAATTTTCATAAACTGTTAGTTTAGGACAACCTTACATATAATGTGAAAATATTATATGTAGTTAGGGACTTGGTACTCTAAATCTCGGGATTTAATGGATCGGGTCTTTACACATTTTATATGCAATGCTAGTGTGTATATGGAGAGAGGATAGATATATACAGATATACTTCCCTACAACATAGCTATTGTGCCAATCTTTAAGAAAATGAATAATCCGAAAACCATATAAAATTATATAATGAAACTGTTGACTTTTAATTTCCTTTCCCACATAGAACTTTTTATGATCATTAAGCATCTAATAATTAAAGTAAACAAAAGTGTTTATTTTTTAGGAGCAATGAAGCTATGGACCTTCTCTCTTTATTTAGATGGAAAAAAAAAAAAAAAAAAAAGCATATTATCAAAACAGCCAATGCTCTTATAGTTGGTAGTATTACAAATCATCAGTCAATATTTTAAGCTAACGATGTTATGACTGTTTTCACAGGTGGATGATTCATGTTCGAATCCTATGTAAGAGAAGATGGGAGTAAAATAGAATATCAGAATCCCCACAAAATGTCTACAAGAACAGGTAATGCCTCTAGTCAGATAGGTCTTTTTTGTGAAATTATTATAAATGGTCATTCATAGGAATCTTCCTGGAGTTGGGTGTTCAAATTCATAGAAATTTTCCTAGTGAGTTGGGTATCTTTTGTGAAATTATTATAACAGCAGGGGTATGAAAACTGTACTTTAAATTGCAAGTCTGATCGTAGGAATCTTTGCGGAAACATTGTTTTTTTTTTCCACCTAACAACACGCTTAGGAAATGTGATACTAAAATTTTAATTAAATAAATATAATTATGCGACTACTCTTGCTGTATTAGATATATAAAATGTGATATTTATGTTTTATACTAGTATCACATATACTAAATGTAATATAGTAAAGTATTGGTAAATAACACATTTGATATATAAAATTTCACATATAAAAATTTAATATCTCATTTAGTATATATGATATTAAAAAAAATAATATCACATTTAATATTTTAATTTCGTCTAATTGTACTTTATGTAAAGATATATATTCTTTTAGCATATTGATAAAAAGAGAACTATGTCGAGGACTGTTATAATGACTAACCATTTGCTAAATCGTACTAATAAAACAGTAACAGTAAAATTTATATAAAAATCATGGATAAAAAGTTGCGATTTAATATTTTAATATAAAATACACGTTTGAATATCAGGATTCAGGATACAGAATTTTTATGTCAAAAAATTGAAATTATTATTGGCAACGTGGAACAGCTAATACTTAAAAGCCATCTTTCTGCTTTCTGCATCCCTTCATCTTTTTCTCTCTCCCCCATGTGAGAACTGACATCATTTTTTCTTTTTAATCCCCTCTGACTCTCCTCTTTCTTCTGTCTCCTCTGTCCCCTCTCTCCTCGTTTTCTGTCATCTTTCTCTCTCTTCCCTCTCTTTTGTCTCTTCAACTTTTTTTTTTTCCCAATCCCGCCCGTTCCCTCTCTCCTCTGTTTGTATTTACATTTATCGCGTGTTGTCCTGTTATTTCTATTATGTATAAATAGCAATTTTAAATCTATATATTAATAATTATTTTTAATTACTTAACAGATAATTTTAATATATATATATTAAGTAATGCCGCATTTCCTGTACGGTTGCAAGTAGCTTCGTAGGAATCTTCTTTTGGCTGGAATTTGCTTAGTCAAATTCACATTGTTGGTAACATGGCTACTTTTGTTTTCACCTAACATTCACAGGGAAACCTCAACTTTGACTTGGAAAAACCCTTATACGAAGTCTTCCTATTACTATTAGCGACATTGCTCCTTTTGTTCTCCCAAGCATACATTCTCTCTTGCATAAACTGAAAAGCTCACTCTGAGTTTGAACTATGATGATTTCTCTCCGATTCTTGTTCTCACAGCCACGGCACTCTGGATTTTCTCACGAAGGAAAACTCAATCCCCATAATGCTTCTCCTTCTACAACCTCAAATGACAGAGCACACCAGTGCTAGTAATAATCCTGACAATGGACCTGATAGAGACTTGATGTGTTCATCAATTTCCGAGGACCCGACAGCCGCCACACTGTAAGCTAATGTTCTTTATCACAGCCTAACACGTGCTGGATTCCGTGTATTCCTAGATGATAAAGAGATCCGGAAAGGCGAAGTGATTGAAGGAGAGCTATTGGCAGCTATCACCAACTCAAGAATCTACATCCCCATTTTCTCCAAGGACTATGCTTCCAGCAAGTGGTGCCTCCGTGAACTTGCAAAAATGATTGACTGCTGGGAAAGTTCTAGCGGCAATACAAAGAAAGTGATTCTGCCCATCTTTTCTGAAGTCGATGTCAATGACATTAAGCTTAGATCACCGGTGTACACCACTGCCTTACAAAAGCACAAGGACGAGCTCGGTGAAGTTATTGTGAATCGATGGGAGGCTGCGCTACTAACGGTAGCCAAAATCAAGGGATGGAGCTTGAAGGATCACGGGTAACGTTCTCTTTCTCCTAGTGATTTATCTTGGCATTATGGTTTTATTCTTCTTCAACACATAATTTGGATTGAAATATGTATGTTCTATTCTGGTTTATACTTGTGACAGCCTCTTCGAACTTGCGGATCTTATAAGCAAAGAGGCTTTCAATAAGATTACTACAATTGAAGCTGCTCCCTGTTTGTCTGTTCACCTGGTTGGGATTGATAAGCCAATAGAAGATATTTTGGGGTTGCTAAAGGAAGGATCTCCTGGCGTTCGATTTATTGTGATACATGGTATGGGCGGAATCGGAAAAACAACTGTGGTTGGAGCTATCTTCGACAAGATCTCTTCTCGTTTTCAAGGAAGTTGTTTTCTTGAAGATGTAAGGGGATCATCAGATCAGCATGGCATGGTTAAACTACAAGAGAAGTTATTATCTACAACTCTAAATCTCAATTTTATTGAAGTTTCTAATATTTATCGTGGCATTGGCATGATTAGTAGCAGGTTACGCGATCGAAATGTCCTCATCGTCCTTGATAATGTGGATAAGCGAGAACATCTCCAAAACCTTGCATTCAAGTCTTCCTGGTTCGGTCCAATGAGTAGAATTATAATTACAACTAGGACTACTGAGCTTTTGCCATCTAAAGATGATAAAGGGTATTATTCCTATGAAATGAAGAAGATGGAGAGACGCCATGCTCTACAACTTTTTTGCCGACGTGCCTTTGAAGAAGATAGTCCGCCACTTGAGTTCTGTGATATTTCAACCAAGATTGTTGCCACTACAGGTGGACTTCCATTATCACTTGAGGTCATCGGTTCCTCACTTTACAACCAACATCATGATACATGGAAATTTACATTGGAGAAGCTAAAGGCAGCTCCTCATAAGGATGTCCTAGAGACTTTAAAGATAAGTTATGAGGCATTAGAGCATGATGAGCAGCGACAGGTTTTCTTGGAGATTGCATGTCTCTTTAACCATGAACATAAGACTTATCCATTTTATTACTGGGAGGCTCGTGGACTTCATCCAGAGAGTATCATTAATACTCTTGAGAGGAGATCTTTGATTAAGGTATATGGTGATAAATTATGGATGCATGACCAGTTAAGAGATCTTGGAAGGGCAACTGCCCAACCAAAAATGTCATGTTTTGAAAGCCAACTACCAATAGCACCTAGGATACTATGGTCCCCAATATGTGGTTTAGATGCACTACATCAACAAGAGGTAAATCTATTGTCATAGTCGCAATTATCTCTTCCTTATACTTTCATTAACTTACTGCTACTAAGAAGCACATATACTATGTTTAAATGCCAAATTTTAGGTTGATCACAATGTCGTGGCAATAAAACTGGGGACGTTGAATGCTAATCATCGATTTGTACCTAAGCATTTTGCAAGAGCAAACAACCTAAATTTCCTTGACATGGAAGGTGGGAACTTTAAGGGAAACTTCAAAAATGTCCTCCAACAGGTTAAGTGGTTGTCTTGGTTTGGCTGTCCATCAAAATTAGAAGTAACCAGCCTAAGGTTCAAAGACTTAGTTATCCTTAAGCTTGGAATGTCTGAAATCGATGCAGACTGGGATGGATGGTGTATCCTCAAGGTATTAATCTTATAAAAGAATTTCTATTCTTCTTTTGTCTTGTTGTCATTGAATAACGTTTACACTTCAGCTTTTAAAGTGATGTATGTTTTCCATAGGAGTCCAAGCACTTGAAAGTCTTGCATCTCGAAGAATGCCAACATCTAAAGAGAACCCCTAGGTTCTCCACTTGGACGAAATTGGAGAGACTGGTAATTAGACATTGTCTAGGATTGGAAGAGATAGACATATCCATCAGCAATTTAAAACACCTAAAATGGTTAGAAATCTCAAATGAGGGAAAGGATTCTACAGATCTCATTCTGCGAGAGCCAGCACGGCCACAATTAATACAAGGCTTCACTGGAGATCTAAAGTCCCTTGAAGTGTTGAAGATAAAAAATGCTGGACTTGTAGAATTGCATCCCTCGATTGGAGAGCAAGTACACCTGAAGATTTTGCATTTGCAAAAATGCTCTTTGCTTAGAAACCTTCCAAATTCTATTGGGAAACTAACATCACTGGTAGAGCTAGACTTATCCTGGTCAGGAATAACGAAATTACCCTGCTCTATCGAACACCTCAAGTATTTGAGTATTTTAAGGATGAAATGGAATCCAATAGAATACCTACCCGACACCATTGGTAGACTTGAATCACTGGAAGAGTTGGACTTGAGTTCTACAGAAATTTTTCAGTTGCCTGAAACCATTGGAAACCTTAAAAGGTTAAAGGTCATTAATGTGTCTTATAGTAAGATAAAGATGTTCCCAAAGGCTTTACTGGGGTTGGAGAATCTTGAGAGGCTAGAGGCTAGATGTTGTAAGCAACTAGATGGCAATCTTCCCGAGGAAATTGGAAAATTATCGTGCTTGAGAATCCTGCATTTACAGTCTACTGCTATTAGTAGAGTGCCGAAAACTATCAGCCAACTTTCTCATCTCCAGGAACTTGAGTTGCATAGGATTCGTGGGCCCGAAAAATTATCAAATCTTCCTAGGAGTTTGATAATCTTATACCTGATCTTTCGTACATGACTAATTTAGAAATATTATCATTGGAAAATGGAAGTAGTGATGCTTCCTACTGGCCCCTGCCACCACACAACCGAATTCCCCAAATAGAGTGGCTAGCTAGGTTAACCAAATTAAAGGAGTTGACGCTGGATCTGCGCGATCTCGTCTTGCTTCCAACTGAGTTGAGTTCCCTTTCTCGCCTCCAGTCACTCCACATAAGTAACATCGAGTTACCGATTGACTGGAAACTCTTATCCAGCTGTAATAATCTTTCCCGTTTACAGCTTACCAAATGCTGGTTAACAGGGATTAGGTTTGATCGCCTTGAACATCTCAATTTTCTTTGCTTGGACCACTGTAGAGTCCTTGAGAGGCTGTCCAATCTGTCTTGCTTAAAGGAGCTTCAACATCTATATATACATGATTGCGGACATCTAGTTGACATTGAAGGCCTGGGGGAAATGAAGTCTCTACATTGGTTAGTGCTGCATTCATGTGATTCCGTACGATGGTTGCCCGATTTATCGAGGCTGAAGAAGCTGAACCATTTAGGTCTTTGGAATTGTAAATCCCTAATGATTTTACCTGAGGTGAATGAGGAGGTCACATGTGAGTTTAATATAGGGGGTGGCGGTATACATTCTGACTTTAAGGGCTCTTACTCGGAGTACCGTCGCCGTCACGCCAGTAAACAAGAATCCTAATGAGGTGAGATGACTTTATTTTGAAACTGACTGACAATAATATCGCTTTATATATATTCCAATAAATTGTGAAAATAATTGATTTTATTTGAATTGCTCTTCTAAAATTGAATGATTTTCTATGTTTGCTAAAGTTTGCATTTGCTTACTGCGTAAGGTTAAGTAGTGTATCTATAATTGTATTATTTTCTGCTTGGATCTTCTTCTTCTTATTTTTCTTCTTCTTTTTTTATTTTTTTGGTCCTTCTTTACTCAACCCTATAGAAAATAATCAAAACAATTTTGTTTTGTGGTATACCTAATTTATATTGATATTTTATCTATATTTAATGTGTATAGTCTATATATAGATAAGAATGTCTATTTTTTATTTGCATTTATTTTTGACAAATAATTTGATTGGAATAGATATGAAATAGATGCTAAACCGAAGCCAAACCAATATACCAAACCATTCATCATTGTAGTTGTAGATGTTGCAAGAACCCTAGAAGTATCAAGTATCTTTGCCTTGCCTCAGTTGTATGTTGATTGATTGTCGTACTTTTAGAAAAAATACACCAATATTCCATGAAAATCATTAAAATCATAGGGGCAAACTAATTTTCAAAAAAGCACACTTGCACCCTATTTGACTCTATAAAATTTCTTCTCTAATATAGTCCTAGTTCAATCTTTTATATCAATATATAATTGTAATTATTTTTATAGGGCAATTCATTATTTGATTTTTCTTACATGTATTGCTTGTTGAAACAACAAAAAGGATCAACAAAACTCTCCAAACTAAATGATGAATCTACTTGAAATAATGATTATATTTGTACATTTCCTATAGGATGAAGTTATGGGGCATTCTTAATAAGGGTGTCGAGTTATATTATCTTCAATGAAGTCTTAAGTTGAATGAGTCAATGGGAATGATCCATATCGCATTAGTTAGATTTTTCTTTTTTTCCTTTATTTTGTTTTTATTTTTTTCATGTTCTTGTTTCATTCTGTTTGTGGATGATATTGATAAGAAGTTTTATTGATGTTTTGTTTCAAGTTTTCTGAACAAGTTGAAATGAGAAGTTAAATTTTTTTCTTGTATGTTATCAATCCAGAAAAATGGTGTTTACAGCTGAATCTAACAGCAATATGAGATGTTGAAAGAGAAAGTGGAGGTCATTCTTCAAGGCAATACACTTCCCGCATGTGCTATGGCTATACAACATAATCTTAGCCATGTAAGGGAATGAACAAACAGCAGAGTTAATTTAAAGCAAGTAGTTTCTTTGCATCAAGAGTGGTTGTAAGCACAAACTTCTTTTGCCACATGCTTACTTAACTACTTGGCTTTTGTCTTTCACTTGTTGTATTTAAAAGTCAAATGCTTGGATAATTTGGCTTCTTGTGTTTCGATTAGTATTTTGATACAATATGTAGTTATTTAATTTGTAATTTTTAGAACAATGGCTGGAAATTTGCATCTTAATATAGGGTGCCTGAATCGACTTTCAACCTTTGCAATATGTATGCACAATTTTTACATGTGTCATTAAAATCTAGAATTTATGTGATCAGGTTAATAGCAACATCGCATGATAATGCATTTAAGGTAGGTCTATGAGAAGTCTTTCCATGAATTTTACCCATTGAGTCCTCATGCCATTGCTTCAACTATGGTCCATTTGGTTAAGACAATGAATGTAGGGTTGTTTTTGGGCTAGGGATTTATGTGAGTCATTTGTTAATAATTTAGGGATCTGTGTTGAAGGAGAGTGAGAGAATGAATATTGCTTTGCTTAGATTGGCACTTGCTCAACAATTGAATTTGTCAATTGAGGCTCGTGTGGAAGGGAATAAGGGAACACAAGTGCATATTTTGGCACCTCAATGGCTTCATAGTGTCCTGCTCGGATCTGCATGTTCCTCCATCGAGTATGCTTAGGTTTGTGATTAATTACATGGTTGTAATGGAAAGAAGTGTCGCTTGTGCATGGTAATATCATATAATGCTCTTTTTACTCATCCTATTAGATACGTCGATAGTTCCAATACTTGTTCTCCATGTTTGCTATGTTTGAATATGAATGTACTGTGTACCTTTTAGTAGAGGTATGTATTAATTGTGTGCTTAACATTACAACTATTATCTACAATTTTGATGATTTTGCAAGCGGATGAATGCTAGTAGCATGAGTCTTTATAGACATTTGTTAGATAATAGTTACAAAAGCAAATTGTGAAGTTCTCATAGAATAGTGTCTCTGCTTTGATTGCTTTGGGTAATTGCACAATGATTATGTACATCAATATGGATTATCTACCTCCTATGCTATGCTCTATCTAAATGTGAAGAATGTAAGCATCCTTGTTGAATAAAGCTGCATTTGTTTTAGAAGCTAGGTTTATGGTAATGTGGTCAGATATATCTACTAAAACATTGTTTCTTCATGCATCATATGGTGTAGAGAACTCTATTTTTGTTCAATTATGCTTCCTTAATTGTAGACAAGTAATGGTTCAAAGTGATTCATATTCTTAAACCAAGTTAAAGGAGTAATTGTTACTTGGGATTTTCTTCAGATTTTCTTTGATTGGTGATAGAATGATGATTTCAAGTTGCTAACTAATGGTACAATTTACCTTGTACGAGCATGTGCTTGTTAGTTATAGTATTTGTCATAAACATCTACATAGACCCTATTTTAATTTATAAGGGCATTGCTTGTATTGCTTTCTGGCTTCCTGTGAGTAGCGATTACTCCTTTTCTTATGCATCTTAGATAGACTGATAAATAAAGCTTAGAGGAACACCAGTTTTTGGTGTCTTAAACGATCATGGCTTAAATCCTTGCTACTCATGCTACAAGTCTTATGTGTGGTCTTGTATTCTTTAATGATAGTAAAAAAAACTGTAGAAAACAAATAGCTAAGTAGATAAAAGCCTAGAGTAGGCAAGGATTTAAGGGGCTAGTCAGGCGAGTGGAGGGCAAATATATATTAATCAAACCGAATTCGCATTTTCCAGATATAGTGGACTATAAGATTAAGGGATCCCAATAGATATCTGGGAAATGGGATGATAGGCACACAGAAAACTATGATTATAGAGTAAAAAAGATGAGATACGACATAAATATTATAATTGAATATGAATGAATAATAGGGTAAATTACAAAAAAAAAAAAGTGACTTGTGTAAGTGAAGCAAAATCTAATGAGGTCTAGAGAGTCCATTAGTAACTTGTTTTTACTTCTTTGTGATAGTACTAGTTACATTAAATTCCATTATCGGTACTCTTTGTCCAGGTATAGCCTTTAGTTATTAACAACATTGAATCATAAGGTTTCTCGAAGAATCTAGAATGAGGATGCTCATTCTCGTATGTCTTGTTGTAAAAGCAACCTAGCTGTGGCTAGCCTGAATTTCTAGGTCAAGTTCATGATTTTGTTGTGAAAGATAAAAAGGCATTCGCAAAAAAAGCAAAATTTATTCAATTCTTCTAAAACAAATGAAGTAGCAAGCAAGGTAGATACATGAGTTAGAAGATTCTAAAACCTAAGAGCTGAATGAACTGGAATCAACATTTATATTAAGTGGAATCATTGACCGTGGGTGGCTGCTAATATCTTGCTTGATTTTATATAAGGCTATTAGACTCATGAACCTCCTCTTGGTGATTAAAAATTATTTGATTCAGCAAAATCTTTTAAAGAACTCCCCAAAGGGAGATAAAAATATGATTTGTGGCCTTTCCATGTCTTAAAATGATAAATAGACAATTATAGAGCTAAAGCTAGAGAATACTATTAGAATAGTTTAGTTATTGATAAAGAAATATTTGTATTTTCCATGTTCAGTATATAATAAAGGGTTAATTACAAAAATAAGATTGCACTATACATACTTTTAGAGCAGTTTATAATGTCTTGACTGCCACATGAGCAACCTCTAGATTGCAAGTAATAGCTTCATTCACTTGAAAATTAAATAGGTGTGTATGTCTCCACTATTTATAGGTGATGAAAAAATAATATATGTACATGTTCTAATATCTATGGAATTGGTAGAGGGTTAAGCACATACCATAGTTGGAGGGATTTTTCACTTTGTCATCAAGCCAATCATAGAAATTGGAGTTGCAATACTTGAAACCACTCAACATAATTCAAGGTTCATGAGTGTAGTTTTCAAAGCCTAACTATGTGCTAGAGCAAGGGAAGATGCTTCCTTAAAACACCCTCCATCAGCTCTTAGATTAACTGCTTTGAGTGTTGGTAAGCAACCCAATGGGGATAACTTAGGAACGCAAACTTTCTTCCTTCTCGTACAACAGCTAAATTTAATAATGAAAATTAAATTAAGGAGAGTCAGCAAAGTTTCATCTCAATCTAATTGACCATGTTATTTGAGACAATAAATTAGTTAACAATTAATCAACAAATAATCTTTTTATAATCAGTTGCAAGTTCCAAGGAGTTTGAAATCGTGACCAATAATCATAGGCATGCTCTCATCAAAAAGAAAAATTATAGGCATGCGATTTCTTGTCTTATAATGGCTTACTCAAATTACTTGAGTCAAGTTCCTAATGCCCATCCCAACAAAATCTGCAGGTTGATGTAGTTCTCTCATTGTTGGTTTGCCGCGTATCCACCCATGTAGTCATTACTTCAAAAATTGATAAAGTAAACTGCATTTGATATAATTTCCTTCATTTTATCTTCTCCCAATTTTTCACTCAATGTTTTCTACACTTCTTCAAAATTCTTTGGTTGTGTTTGAAGATCAATCACTTGAACATGATGATGTGATTAGTTGTAAGGTTGTTAAATAACAACTGTTCAAAAGGAATTCAATAGGTAAAAGAACAAAGGTGTTACGATGACTCTATACTTCCTACCAATCCTTTATTGGTTTCAGGAAGGACTCCAGCCCTACCAAAAGCGAAGTTAGCCCTAGAGGTAAAATCTGCAGATGGCTGTAACTGTAAAAATGGTGGAATAATAGGGAGTTTTGCATGTTCCACCACAAAATATTATCAAGTTGTAGTAAGAAGACTTGCCATGCTGAACATATAGTAGTGCATATTGGAAAAACTTGAGGTACTACACATGCTTCTCATACTATTGACAATCAACCCCAGACAATTTCCAAAAATAAGATCAATCTAGAACATAGTATTCATGATAACAAAACAAGAATATGAAAAACAATTCTACCATAATAATTAAAGTATATGGAGTAGTAAAGTAAAACTTCCAATTCTAGCATATCTATGAAATCAACAAGCACACGAGCATAAAAAAATGCCTTGTTAGGCCACCAAAGAAAACTTTCTGCCCATATGGCTTAAAATTTGTTATGTTTTTAGGTATAGTTTCGATGTAATTATTATTGCCAGGATCAACAATGGAATCTCTGAAGATGAAGAAGTCATTACTACCACTTGTCTTCACTTCTACTATAGTATCACTAGCATTTGCTTTGAAGCAAGCCAGTAGATAAATTAAAACAGTGAAGTAGTGTGAAGAAGATACCGATCCTAGTATTATCATGATGAGAAGGTAATTGGTTCATATTTTCATGTCTTGAATTAGGAAGTCTTTTTATTACTAAGAGATTGACTTTTTTTTATTATTCTCTTCTATTGGTTTTTCCCCACCTATGGCGTTGATGTCAATGTTGTCATATTGGAATATTTGTTTTAGAGAAATAGAGTGGAAGGTTAGACATGGGGTATTATGGTCTTTTAAGTTGAATTTAATTCTATCGATCTGAATTTTCATTTTTATAAGATTGTGTAGGACCAACATATTGACTCCATCTCCTGTTGGTAGTAGCAACAGTAGTTAAACATTTATTCTCCTTAGTTGTAGATAGATTCATGTGGGTGAAGAATATCAAGAATGATGAAACACATAGAGCCAAAGCCTCCAAATCTTATGGTGTATTAAATGCCAATATAGATAGATTAGATTTTAATCTTTCCTTTCTATTGTAATAAAAATTTATAATATTCTATGTTGTAAGATTTGAGTGAAATATTATGTTTAGACAACAGCCTAATAAAGTGAGTATAGGAATAACAATTAATGTTAGTATATCATATCTATATTAAATTTGTCAATTTAAATATTTCTTGTCATGTTGTGTCAACTTTATATTTTATCTTTATAGTTGCATTCCTAATCGAGTAGGCATCAGGTTTACATCATTGTGCCACATAAATATAATGAGTTATCCCCTAGATGCATCCCACAACCCAGTGGAATATAGTATTGATTTTCAATTTGATGTGAGTTTGTCATTTCAAATAAGTGTGTGTGTAATTTAACCAAAATTGATTGATGTTCTTCTACTAAGTTGTTTTATTTATTCTATGCAATAGCCAAAAACACAAAATAACTCCATTTACTATTACCAAAGGATGATGCGACCCAAACTCAACTTTGGCTTAATTCACAAATTCACACGTGAATTGAATTGAGTGGAAATCTAATAAAATTCCTTATATGATTAAAGCAAAGTATAGAATCTTCTTATTCTCCACATACAACATTGTCTGCTAATATTTATTTCTAGTCAAAAGGGGGATGACGGCACAAATTTGTTCTCAAAATTATAAGTAGGTCCCTTAGATTTGTTGGTCTTCCTCTGAATGCAAAAAACCTTAATTAGCTTACTCACACTTCACAGAGTCACATCAAAACTATTTAATAATTCGAATCATAATGCTTCTTCATATATGTATATATATAAACTTGTATATGCATGAAAATAAATGAAAGGTAAGACAACTCGTTAGGTTCATTGAAATAGGAAGGCTTTTCCTTATTTCTATTGTAACTGCCATTTAAACATAACTCAAAAACAAAGATTTATTGATTTTTGTCCAAGGTGTGGTTTTTTTATCCAAACACTAATCAAAACTACTGGATTTCATGTCAAGGTTGATTTCGATAAAAACATAAACTCAAAATTATAAATATCCCATGTGAGATAGAGTAAAGAAAAAATAAATAAATAAATGAAAATATCCATCAAGCCATTACCTCAGAGTATAAAATTCTCAAATCCATGTCGATGAAAAAGTATTTGGCCGTTATTTAAGCTTCTTCATATATAAGAAGTTATGTTACTTTATCTAAAACTAGGTAACCTATAAGTAAAAACTTTCAATTGGTATCATGATTCCATTCTAATGCCAAATAGTCATACAAGAAATATATACATATACCATTTCATTGTTGTACCTAAAAAAAAAAGGAAAGGGAAAAAAAAGTCTTACAAAAGGGGTAGACCGAAGTTTAATAAGTAATATTACTTCCACTTGTGTAATACATGCATCATATCACAGCACAACTTACAACTTCCATATAATCAGTTGTTATCATTAATTTGTTAGTTTAGTTCAACACAACCATGACATCTTAAGATTTAGAGCAATTCCTGAACTTGCAACATGTATATATATACACATATGTTATATTAATTATTCCCTAAACACCATGAGGCTAGACACATAGTCGTGCCATCCTAATATATATATATATATACATATATTTTATGTTATTTATTCTTGAAACATGATGCTAGACACATAGTTGTGTCATCCTAGGTTTACAATTGGAACAACTATTAGCTAGTACGATAAGACAACACCTCCTTTTAGCATGGTAAGCTACCTACACTGGTGTTAATACCTTCATTCTCATGTTAGTAGATCAATGATAGACATCTTACTAATTGGACTTGCAAACAAAATATTTTAGGAGGCATCAAGGGGTTGATGTGACCACTCCAAAGATCAACTTAGTAAGATATTAGAGGTAATGAATATATAATGTAGTAAAGTATTGACTAAATGTTACCAGGTTATCTTTAATAAACATCTAGAGGTGATATTTATTGGAGAATTGTGGATGGCAGTTGTAAGAAGCAATTACACATTCATGAAGTTAGTGGAGCTTATAGTAATTATTGAAGTAATGGAGGCCTATCCATTGAGTTATTTCTCAAGAATTAGTGGACTAAAGTGGAATAGTTTAAGCTAAGTGATCGTATGACAAGCAGGATGGTTACGGCTGGATAGAATGGCTATTATCTTAGTCCACTTAGCCTCAGTATAGGCAAATGAGTCTGGATTAGAGGTTGACAGTCAGATCACTAGGTCGTTCCACTTTTCCATGAAGTTAGGCTGAGTTTCAAGAGCCTTAAGTCTAAATTAGCTAATTAATAATTGGTTAGCAATTGGTTGAACAATCAATGTCAAATTGCCACATCATTCCATTACATTAGTTCACTTGAAATACTACAACTACAATTATTGGTTAATGAGAGTCTAGGTAGTCACCGATCCATGGATCTGTAGGCTTTACCTCACATAAGTAGCAAATTATTAACAACTCGCTCACTTCGCTGTATGGAATAAGGGGAGAATTGAATTCCAATTCAACAAGAATGCAATAGGATTGTATTGGCTATTACAATATTTACTTGGTATGAAAAATGAAACAAGTAATTACTGGAGTAAAAAATAAAATAATTATAATATCTCTTGTCTTTATTACAGAGAGATGATAGTTGTATAGGTGATATTTTCAAGACAAAAGTATTTATGATAAAGTTAGAAAATAAACCATGAATAACAATTCATGGGTGTACAACATGAATTGTTATTTTTATTTTACGTAATAGCAATTTATTATGAATTTCATTCCCTTCAAGTAAACACTATAATAGCATAGAAGGGAATAAATAACCATTCATGTCAAGTGAATAAGTTGTAAATGGTTTTAAGATAGTTACATTTCATAGATACTAGCTATTAAACACATTCAATACACACTCCTGTTACAAACACATATCATAATCATTAAATATTTAATTCCACTACAGATTGATAAACCTACATTTAAAGGTTATTTCCTAAAATAAAAAGGGCATTTTAAATTGAAAGGAATTAATTAGTGTAGGATCTTACAAAACAAGCCATAAGAGGAAGTGGTTGCTTTGCAAGTTGATTGGTTGACTTGAAAGTTAAAAAGTCAATTGCACAAATCGCAAATAAATTAAAAATAATATGTAGACATAATAAAAATTTAAGGGATATAAATTATTTTTATTGGATATTTTCTCTTTAAGTTATTTTAAATCTTTATCTTAGAATGCTATTTAATTTTTTAATTTATTTTTTCCATGATTTTTTAGGGTTAAGAAATGTACTATTTGAAAGTCTCTATGGAATATATGGAAAAAATTAAAAAAAAAAAAAAAGAAAAGGAAGAAATAAATGCTCTATGAATTTTTGAGATTTTTTAAAAGTACAATTTATTCTTTTCCCAGAAGACACAAACGAAACCAAACCGACCCGACCCGATACTACAAACTGATTTCCCCACGAAAAATCCCCAAATTAGTTTCAACTTCCCTTTGACAACAATGTCGTCTTCTAAGAGGCATTACAAGGGAAAAATTGCTCGCAAGAACTACGTAACAGTACAACCTCAACCTTTCCGTTTGGTTCCACAGAAAGTTTAACCATAAAATCTTCCCTTTTTAGTGTGAATTTATCCCACTGTTTTGCAGTGTGGAGAAACCTGAAGAACCAGAACCACCCAAGTACAGAGACCGTGCAAAAGAGCGAAGAGAAAATTAAAATCCTGATTATGAGCAGACTGAGTTAGGGTTTCATGCTGTTGCTCCTCCTGGAACTATCGATCTTCGGTACATATGATTATTGACTCGTTTGATTTTGAATTGAGAATTTTGATTGAATATGTGATTTTTTAAAGTGTAATTTAAACAAATGTTGTAACTTTGAGGATATGAGTGATGGCTTTTGGTGATTAATTTAGGTCTGCTGATGCACATAAGCTGTCAATCGAGAAGAGAAAGTATCTTGGAGGTTCGTGATCTTGTTTTCTGTATATGGATTTTGATAAGCATTGAATTAAGCATGGTTTTTGGCGGTGTGGTCACAATGCTCAGTGATAAGTAGTTCGAAATGAATATTTATCGCATAGTCACAAGTATGTAATGTTGTCTACTTAATGGGATCCTTGATATTCTATTTGTAGTAATTCTAGTGGTCTGTTTTTGTACTTGATGCATATATTGGCTTTTGTTGTTAGATGATTTCATGTGGTTGGATTGTTTTTTATTGAGCTTGGTGTGATGCTTGTGGGGACTGATTTGTTATGCAGGTGATTTAGAGCATACCCATTTGGTGAAAGGTTTGGATTATGTATTGCTTAATAAAGTAAGGAGTGAGATTGGGAAGAAACCAGATGCTAGAGATGATGCTGATGGAAAATCTAGGTAACCAAGCCTTCTACTTTTGCAGTGTAGTTGAAGCTTTTACTTTATATAGGCTTTTTATGTAGTAGCATTGAGAGGATTGATCATGCATTGTTATGCATCTGATGGGAAATCAATATCGTTGGGGGAAATTAAATGATGGCACTTCTGGCTATTGTAATCTATAAATTACGAGAATTATGCGAAAGATAAATTGATCATCAAAGGTTCAAGGGGATTATGCTATTGTGGAAGTATTTAAGAAGAATGTGTTATGTATAAAAGAATACTCAGCTTATTGCAGCTAGGATAGTTTAATATGACCCAAGTGAGAGATTTTTCCCTAGCATCTTCTCATGTACAGGCCCACGTAGAGGGGATCTTGGACTCGCATATGAACCTCCACAACTGTGAATAAGACTAGCATGGTCCTCTTTGAGTATTGCAGAAAAAATCTAGAAATGATTGTCAGTTTCTATATTAACAACTTGTTCATTTGAGGAGAATGGCTATTTATTCCTTATTCGTTCTACATAAAGCTGTTATTATGATGTTTAGTTGAAAAAAATGGCGTAATAGTAATTCATGTCCCCACGTACATGAATTGTCATTCAATGATTTATTTTCAATTTTTATTATAAATACCCTTATCTTAAAAATATCATTTATATAATTATTATCACTCTATAATAAAGATAAGAGATATTATAAATATTTTACTTTTACTCCAATAATTATTTGTTTTATTTTTTTAGGCCAAGTGAACTTTATAATAAACATGTAATAGTCATTACAACTCTATTACATCCCTATTGAATTGGATTGCAATTTCCCATTATTCCATACGGTGAAATGAACAACGTAAGTTATCTTCATTTGCTTTTTTAATAGATACATTAAATAATATCCCATAGAAACATGCCGAAGATTTCATTTCCCAATCGTATGTTGATCTCTGTCTACATGCATTGTCTTATACTCTGTGTTTGCTTCTGTTGATGAGAATCACTATCTCCCTGTCCTTCTAGCTTATTGTTTGTTGTGATTGCTGATTAAGCTCAACCGTTGCAATGCAACTATTAAATTTCCCTAAGGTAAAACGATGAACTTATTGCATACCATTTTTAATAATGGTTCTTTTTGTTAGTAGCTGAATATAGCATAGTCATTTTGCAGAATTATTTGTTCAATGAATCCTGTTTTCACCAATTTATTAGGAAACTACTCTACTTAAATATTTGGTCCTTGGAAAATTATCTGTTTTAGCTTCTTCCATATTGGTCTTGGGTTTTTTATTTTATTCATTCTGTTTCAATATATGTATTTCTTTTGCAGAGAGTCTAAGGAGGACCAGCAACTGTCATTCCGAACTGCAACTGCAAAGGTGCATTCATGTAAAAGAATAATGGCTAATATAGAGCTAATTTAAGATTTTTATTGGTCAAGCTGCTTTTCTTCGTCTTTGCATGCTTCGTTTTTCTTATAATCATCTTTGCATGCTCCTAAGTTTTATTTATCTATTTTTCTTTTCCTTGTTCCAGTCTGTTTATCAGTGGATAGTCAAGCCTCAAAAAATTATAAAGACATACGAGATGTTCCTTCCTGGTCGAATGCCATTCATCTTCAACATGGTGAGGAACATGGCAGTAGATATTTAGTAATCAGGTTCTCAGTGCAAACTGTTCCTGTGTGACTTTAACCTGTTAAAATTGGTGCGATGCTTACTTGAAAAAGATTTATTTCATATGCTTTCATCTATGATATATATAAAAGTGTGTCTATTTTTCGTTTGGTTGTAGCCTGACTTCAGCAACGTTATGAGCAGCTCCAGCTAATTTATTAAATTTTTATTACATAGGAAAATGGATACTCAAACGATATCCCTATAACTAGACGCCGGCATGGTTAGGGTCAGTTCCGGAGCCAAACCGGAACCGCCGGGTGGAACCGGAACCGCTAGAGCCGGGGCGGTTCAAGGTTCCACGAAACCGCCGTTCTGGCTGTTCTAGTTCCACGCGAAACGTGAACCTTTTTTTTTTATAAATTAATCGGAAAATGAAAAAAAAAAAAACCCTAAAATCAACAATAGCAATTACAACTTATTTATACCCAAAACAAACATTTAAATTTTTCCAAATAAAATATAATAGTTAGTAAATAATAAACACAATTACAGAACACATAGTAGTTGATTAATATACAAGTAAATGATGACAAATAAATTTCATTGCGCCAGACATTATATATTACTTCCACAACAACATGAACACACTAACTACAACAATAACAAATAACTACTCGTAAATCGGTTTTTTTTTAATTGTCTATACACGCCGGGTCGGAACCGCCGGTTCCGAGTCTGGGATGGCGGTTCTCCACCCGGAAGAATTGCCGGTTCCTTACGGAGGAACCGCTAGGACCTGCCGCTTCCGACGGGTCCTCCGGCGGTTCTTAACCATCCCCAATGGGGCGATTCCCAGGTACGGAACCGCCAGGGATGGTTCGGGGCAGTTCGCGGTTCAGAACCGCCCCGTGATAACCTCTACCTACAACTCTGCACAGGAGCAAAGCTGACTGTCCAGTGCCTGAGGTTTCTTTCTAAGGTCCCTAAGTTCTATCTTCTTCTAGTTTTTGGACTTTTTACTTATCATTTGGTTGAACATCATTTAGGAGATAGATCAAAATATCATCAAAGAAAATGATCACAAACTTTCTCAAATATGACTAAAACATAGTATTCATTATGGATTGAAATGTGGAAGGAGCATTGCTTAATCTGAAAGGCATTACTAGAAATTCGTAATGCCCTTGATGGGTTCAAAAAGCCGTTTTTTCCACATCCCTAGGATCTATTCTTATATGAAGGTATCCCGCTCTAAGATCTAACTTGGAAAACAAACATGCATCTCGAAGTTCATCAATCAATTCATCAATAGTGGGAATGGGAAAATTATCCCTAATAGTGACTTGATTCAAGGCATGATAATCCACACAAAATTACTAGCTCCCATCTTTCTTTTTGACTAATAAAACTGGGGATGAAAAGGTACTAGTACTTCTTTATATAACCCCTTGAGCCAACATGTCCTCCACTTGCTTTTTTATTTTTGTCTTTTGAAAATGTAGGTAGCAGTATGGTTTCATATTGACTGGAGAAGTATTTGGAAGCAAATGAATCTGATGTTGAATAGTACAAAGTGGTGGCAATGATGAGGGTGCCTCAAATACACTAGAAAATCTGCCCAACAATGCTTGAATTGCATCGTTGTTCGTGGTATTCGATGATGTATCATTGTCTACTTTCTGAGCTACCAAATGATAACAAGTAGTAATAGGATCTATGTATACCAATCGTTGTAATTGATGATGAGAAATTTTCTCAGTCAAGTCAAACCTATCACCTACCAGCATAACAGTTTTCCCATTGAAAAGAATTCCATTGTAAGCTTGGAATAATCCATAGTCACTGGTCCCAATTTATTCAACCATTGAATTCCCAATACAACCTCTGCACCCTATATTAGAAGAACATAAAAGGAATCTGTGAAACCCCAAGATTGAATTGAAACATTAACATCTAAACAAATTCCTTCACAATACATTGTCGAACCATTACCAATCATTACAAAAAATTTTGGCGTTGGTTGGACAAACAATCCCAAGTGATGTACCAATCTCACTTGCACAAAATTGTGTGTACTACCAATGTCAATTAAAATTAGAACCTCATGACTATTTATACATCCCTTGAATTTCAACGTACATAGTTTCAAAGTCCCTGCTAAAGCATGATAACTAATAGATCCTGTCTCTAATTCAGCAGTATCCATTTCAGATGGTTTAATATCCCATCAGATTCATCATCAACATCTTGCAATAATAAAAGAAATATAGATTTGCACTTATGATTCCAATGGTATTTTTCATCACAATTATAGCAAAGGCATTGTTCACGTTTAGCTAACATTTCCATTGGAGTCGGCCTTTTAATTGGGAGGGTTGGCTTCTTTGTATTTGTGGAGTTATTGGTGGTGTATGGATTAGTGTTTTAGTTACTGTTTACTGTTGAAGAAGGTGAAATGTGCAGTTTAGAAAACTGTAACGGTGAAGAGTATTTTGAAATGTAAGGTACTGTGTATGGTTTTGGAAAAGAAGATTGGTCATTGTGTTTACTTTGATGCATTTTTGGCAAGCCAAATAGCATGCATAAAAGTAAGTGGTCGTACAATTTGAACTTCTCGTTTTATATAGGGTTTAAGACCTGATACAAAACAACTGAGAAGAAAGGATTCAGGTAAACCAACAACTCTATTTGATAAAGATTCAAATTGAGTTTGATATTCCTCTACAGATCTAACTTGAGAAAGTTTTGACAGGGTACCTTGAATGTCTTTATATTCAGATGAGCCAAAGCGAACTTCAATGGACTTCTTGAAATTTGTCCAAGAATTGAGTTGTTTGTTGTTGTACATCCATTTGTACCAATCCAAAGCGCGTTCTTCCATGGCAAAAGAAGCGATTGTAATGCGTTGTTCATCAAGAATTGCATAAAACTCAAAGAATTGATCAACCTTGAAGATTCATCTTAAAGCATCATCCCTGGTAAATTTAGGAATTTCCAATTTGATTCCTTTTAATAAATTCTCAGCCATACTGCCCCCATTATTGGAAAATGATGAACTCGAATTTTGATCTATGGAATGATTATTTATTGGGTTCTGATTCTAACTTAAATTCTTGGATAATTCCTCGAATTTTTTGTCCATTTCAACCCTTAAAGCTTGTAGCAAAGTAGTTTGCACTTGATTAGCCAATCCAGCAAAATTTTCTTCCATTGCCCTTGATTTGATTGAAGGAGCCATAGCAACGAAAGCACTAATTTTTTTGAGACCCACAGATTACACTATCCCTTTTAACCAAAACCTTAAATATTTAAACCACTCTTCCTATTTCTTATTGCCTCTCTTCTTTCTCAGTGTAAGCTACAAAACCCTAATCTCTATTCTTTTACTCTCAAGTCTCAACTACTAACTTTTCTTATGTCTATAGGTTAACAGGATACTACTCTTGATCTGTTCGAGCTAGATCTAGCTCCAGCACCAAAGGCACTCTTTTTTCTAGGGAAAGTTCTTGTTATCTTTGTATCTTTTCTTTTTTTTTATATTTTTTGTGTACATGATATTGTTGTTACATTTTGAGTAACTACTTGCTCTATTCTGTTATGATCTATATTATTCCAGTTGTAACTCTAACTAAAAACTATTAAATGTAATAGTTTGTCATCTAAGCTGGTGTTTTCCTATTTCTTTGTTGTTTTCCGTAACATTTGGGGAGTTGTAAAAGCAACCCGATTGTATTTGGCTTGAAATACTAGGCCAAGTTCATGATTTTGTTGTGAAAGTATAAAGGGCACCAGTAAAAATAAAAAAGCAAAATTTATTTAATTCTTAGAACCCTTTTGAAGTAGATGAAGCAGCAAACAGGGTATATACTTGAATAAAAATATTCTAAAACTTATGAGCTAAGTGAATTGGAATTAACCTTTAGTTGTCAAATGGAATCATTTGTTGTTGGTGGCTGGTAATATCTAGCTTTATTTCATATAAGGCTCATAAACCTCCTCTTGGTGATTAAAATTTTTTTGATGCAACAAAATCTTCTAGAGAACTGTCCAAAAGAGAGATAGAGATTATTTGTGGCCTTTGCATGTCCTAAAATGAAATAGACAAATAAAGAGCTAAAGATAGAGAATACATAGACAATAAATGCTCAAGTATTGAGTGACTGGATTACTATGGGGCTCTCATTTCATAATTTTATCTTTAATAGTGTGGAATTCATGACATATGCCTGGCATTGAGTTTTCTATTTTTAATTCAATTTATTAGTATTGTTTCTTACATGATTAATGGCACTAACTTCCATTACAACACAAATTGTGCAAAAGATGTGCAAATGAAGATGGAAATTATTGGCTACATCTCTCCCTTCTCAAGAGTTCTGAGCTCATAAGAAAGAGAGGATATTTTATTACTAAAAATATTTTTCTTGTAGAACATAAACTAAATCGACAATAGTGAGCTTCTCCTTCTCAAAGGAGATCTTCAAGGTTATGCGATCCTACTGAAGGAGGAGCTCCATTCCATAGTCCCTCAATAGTTTTTTTCATGGACTCTCTTTGTTGCATGGAAAGAATCCCACCACACATAATCTTCTGGATTTTTGCATAAGTTTTGCCCTCTCTTGTGCCTCCATAGCTATAAACGTCACCACATGGTCCAGTTCCACAACAAGCATTAACAACATCCTTGAACCTGTAATACATGAAGATGTTTATTTGCTTTAGGTCAGCAATTAGATGGCTATGAAACATATAACTTTTAGATTTTGGAATGACCAATACATAACAACCAATCAATATTACTACATAAGTTTTAATCAATGTATCAAAATTGAGGAATGAGAACTTCATCTTTGGCCAAAAGAGAACTCCTTGACTAGCATATGCTTTTAAAGTGGTTTTATTGTGTCCTGATTACTACATGAGCAACTAGATTGCAATTGATAGGCCAAGAAAATGTAATATGTGTACAAGTTCTAACATTTGTGGAGTTGTAGAAAATTCAATGTACCTATCATAATGGAGGGATTTCTTACTTGGTAGAAAGTATACATACCATAATCGGAGGGATTTCTCACTCTTTCATCAAGCCAATCACAGAAGTTGGATTTGTAGTACTTGAATCCACTTAGCATAAGTTCAAGTTTCATGAGAACAGTTTTCAAAGCCTAACTATATGCTAGAGTAAAGGAAGATGCTTCCTCTAAACAACCTCCATGAGCTTTCGGCAAGTAGCCCAATGTGGGTAAGCTTTGGAATTGAAACTTTTTCCCTCCTTTTTTTCATACAACAGCTGATTTTATAAATGAAAATTGAAGCAAGGAGAGTTGGCAAAGTTTTAGTTCAATCTAACCGACCGTGTTATTTAATACAATAATTAGTTAGAGGGTCTTATGATCAATCTGTAAATAATCTTACTAAAATTGCTTGCAAGTTCCAAAGGAGATTGAATTTGTGACTAATGATCATAGGCATGCAATAATAATAATAATAATAATAATAATAATAATAGGCGTGCGATTTTCTTATCACTATTATTGCTTACTTGGATTGGTTGAGTCAAGTTCTTAATGACCATCCGAACAAACCAACAACTTAACATAGTTCTCTTATTATTGGATTAATTTTTACCCATGTAATGGCTACTGATAAAAAAGGGTGAAATTCATATCTACTATTATTTTATAAAAAAAATACTAAAATATTAATTATAAAAATAATATTATCAAACTACTATTGCTGTGTGGCATTTATTACATATGAGAAAGCATTATTAAAGTATTTATCATGTATTAAATGTTGTATTAGTATTTATGTAATTTTTTTGTCTAATTAATATTTGTGTAATTTTTTTTATTGCTTTGAAATTGTCTCAATCAAATAAATAAACTGGATATGATCTAATTTTGTTCATTTTTGTCTTCTCAAGTTTTCCGATTAATGTTACAAGACTTCTTCAAAATTCTCTATTGGAGATCAATCACGTGAACATTGTGATGTAATTAGTCGAAAAGGAAAATGACATTAAAAAAATATTGTTTGGATTCAAAAGAAATTACTATAAATAAAATTTAAATATATTTTAAATATCCTAAAATACCAAAAAATTCTTCGTTTATAAATCCATTATTAAGCATGTCAAATAGTTAAATTGGTGCTATCTTATCAACACATCAACTGTCTTCAAAATGAACATTAGAAATGCACAATAGCCCTAAACACATACATTAGGAGTGCACAATAGCCTTTGAATGCACAATGGGAATGTGAAACAACTCATATACCAAACTTGCCTTTCTTATAATTCTTATATTCAAGATTGATAGTCCATTTTGATAAGTAATTTGTTATGTATCTTATTTTAGTAATTATTTTTTTTAAAGCTTAGACTAACCTTTCACTCGAGTGGTGAGAGCAAAAAAAAATTTCATATACACACACACACACTAAAGCCTTAAGATTGAAAATGATGTTCATACAACCAATTTGAATAATGCTGATTGGAATTTGGCTATATTATGGAACCATTAATGCATTATATAAAGAAAGAGAAGAAGAGAAGGAGGAGGAAAAAAGAATCAGTAAACCATAATTGATTAGCCAATAGCATTGTAGCCTATTGATATCTCTCTGATCTCTCAAGTGAGAGGTCGCAAGTTCAAATCCTCTTTTCTCATTGTAATAGCAGCGCGCGCCCCCCCCCCCCCCCCCAAACAAAAAAACAAAAAAAAAAAAAACATAATTGATTACATATATCACGGCATGTGGGCACCACATGACAAGCGTTTTTACATACTGTTGAAAGAGAATGACAATATCACATAGAAAAATATATTTATTATTATAAAGAGAATATTCTCTTTTTTGGATTGCACACTTCTTTTTCCTTTTATAGTTATAAAATCAATCCTTTTACATAAATGTTTTCACCATTTTTACCATCTTTTATGTTAATTTTTATTATTTAATATGGGATATTTTAGAACATTAAAAAAGTTTTGAATTTTTAAAATTTAAAGAAACCATCAAACTATCCACCATTCCATGTATATGTTATGAATACATGTAATTAAAAAGTAATTTCAGCCAAGGAAATTGTATTATTATCATTTGAACAAAATAAATTATATAAAATTAATTACCAATATACCAGTGATGAATCATATCTTCAACATGCGATTCACATGTTTATATGTGATTGTTTTGTTCCAAATGCAATTCATTAAGGATTACACTGAATCAATCTTTTAGAATTTTTCACTTAATCGTATGTTCAAGAGACGCTTTTTTTTAATTTGTAAAAATATTCTTTATAAATTCAACCTTGGTAAATATGTAATTAATTTATCTTGTGTGTGCCTAAGTAATTTTTTTTTTTAAAGATCAATAGGAAGTGTTTTACTCAGTTTCCACCTTCATTATTAAGATACATATTACACATTTTTACCATTTCTCTCTCTTCATTTTCTAAATATTTTCAATTTTTTTCCCGATAAGATTAAATATTAAAACAAACACACAACCAAAAGGAGAAGCAAAACAGAAATGAAGCTGGAGGAAAGGAACTTAGCCCACATCCCAGATTCTAGGACCAAAAGAAGTACAGTTTTGTTTGTATTGCAACAAACACAATATATATAGAGACAGCCTTGGCAAAAGATGGATAGATTGTTTTTATATTTATTCTACATTTGTAACTTAAAGCTTTATAAGCAATGGCAATAAATATTGTATTATTAATATTTCATTATGTAAGTTGTTACATTATTATCAATTTTACTAAACATTTTATATACTATGCTAATGTGCATATGGAGAGAAAGGGATAGATATATATAGATATACTTCCTTACAACATAGTTATCATGCCAATATTTAAAAAAATGAATAATCCAGAAACCATATAAAACTATATAATAAAATTGTGACTTTTAATCTCTTTTCTCACATGGAACTTTTTATGATCATTAAGCATCTAATAATTAAAGTAAACAGAAATGTTTGTTTTTAGGAGCAATGTAGCCATGGACCCTCTCTCTTTATTCAGATTGGGAAAAAAAAAAAAAAACATTATTTAGTTGTCAAAACAACCAATGCTCTTATAGTTGGTGGTATTACAATCATCAGCCAATATCTTATAAGCTAATGATGTTATGACTGATTTCACAAGTGGATGATTCATGTTAGAATCCTATGTACGAGAAGATGGGAGGAAAAAAGAATATCAGAATTCCCACAGAATGTCTACAAGAACAGGAAATGCTTCTAGTCTTTTCTGTGAAATTATTATAAATGGTCATTCATAGGAATCTTCGTGGAGTTGGCTGTTCAAATTCATAGAAACTTTCCTAGTGAGTTGGGTATCTTTTGTGAAATTATTATAACAGCTGGAGTATGAAAACTCTATTTTAAATGGTTTTTTTTTTAACACGCTTAGGAAACGTGATACTAAAATTTTAATTATATAAATATAATTATGCGACTACCATTGTTGTATTAGATGTATATAAAATGTGATATGCAGTAAATATAATATAGTAAAGTATTAATAAATAACACATTTGATACATAAAATTTCATATATAAAAATTAAAATATCTCATTTAATACATAAGTATGATATTAAAAGAAAAAAATAATATCACATTTAATAAATTAATTTTGTCTAATTAATATTTTATGTGTAGATATATATTCTTTTAGCATATTGATGAAAAGAGAATTATGTCAAGGACTGTCATAATGAGTGACCATTTGACTAAATCGTATTAATAAAACAGAACAGTAAAATTATATAAATATCATGGATAAAAAGTTGCGATTTAATATTTTAATACTAAAAAGTCTGTTTGTCTGTCCCCCACTCCCTTGATCTTTTTCTCTCTCTCCCATGTGAAAACTGACATCAATTTTTTTTTTTTTTGTCCCCTCTCATTCTCCTCTCTCTCCTCTGTCCTCTCGCTCCTCTCTTGTCGTTTTCTGTCATCTCTCAGTCCCCTCTCCTCTCTAATTATTTAACTAATTATTATTATTGCAAGTTGCTTCATAGGAATCTTACAGGCTGGAGTTGCCTATTCATATTCACATTATTGGTAGCAACATGGCTGGCGTTGTTCCTATTATTACTATTAGTAGTGACATTGCTGCTTTTGCTCTCTCAAGCATAGCATTCTCCGGTTGCACAAGACTAAAAAGCTCACTCTGAAGTTTGAACTATGATGATTTCTCTCCTTATTCTTGTTCTCACAGCCACGGCACTCTGGTTTTTCTCACGAAGGAAGACGCTGAATCCCCATAATGCTTCTCCTTCTACAACCTCAAATGACAGAGCAGCTCCAGGTGCTGATAATCCTGACCATGGACCTGACAGGGGCTTTGATGTGTTCATCAATTTCCGAGGACCCGACAGCCGCCACACCGTTGCTAATGTTCTTTATCACAACCTAACACGTGCTGCATTCCGTGTATTCCTAGATGATGAGGAGATCCGGAAAGGTGAAGTGATTGAAGGAGAGCTGCTGAGAGCTATCACCAACTCAAGAATCTACATCCCCATCTTCTCCAAGAACTATGCTTCTAGCAAGTGGTGCCTCCGTGAACTTGAAAAAATGATTAGATGCTGGGATGGTTCTAGCGGCAACACAAAGAAAGTGATTCTGCCCATCTTTTCTGGAGTCGATGTCAATGACATCAAGCTCAGATCACCAGTGTACACCACTGCCTTGCAGAAGCACAAGGAAGAGCTCGGTGAAGTTATTGTGAAGCCATGGGAGGATGCGCTACTAGCGGTAGCCAAAATCAAGGGATGGAGCTTGAAGGATCACGGGTAATGTTCTCTTTCTCCTGGTGATTTATCTTGGCATTATGGTTTTATTCTTCTTCAACACCTAATTTGGATTGAAATATGTATGTTCTATTCTGGTTTATACTTGTCACAGCCTAATGGAACTTGCGGATCTTATAAACAAAGAGGTTTTCAATAACATTACTACAATTGAAGCTGCTCCCAGTTTGTCTGATCACCTGGTTGGGATTGAAGAGCCAATAAAAGATATTTTGGGGTTGCTAGACGAAGGATCTCCTGGCGTTCGATTTATTGTGATACATGGCATGGGCGGAATCGGTAAAACAACCCTGGCTAATGCTATCTTCAAAAAGATCTCTTCTCATTTTCAAGGTAGTTGTTTTCTCAAAGATGTAAGGAGATCATCAAGTGATCATGACATGATAAAATTACAAGAGAAGTTATTATCAGATACTCTCAAACTTAATTGTATTAAAGTATCTGATATTCATGATGGAATTGACAAGATTAGTCAAAGGTTATGTATCAAAATGTCCTCATTGTCCTTGATGATGTAGATAAGCCAGATCATCTCCAAAACCTTGCATCCAAGTCCCTCTGGTTTGGTCCAAGGAGCAGAATTATAATTACAACTAGGACCATCGAGTACTTGCCTTCTAAAGATAACAAAGAGTATTGTTTCTATGGAATGAAGGAGATGAAGAAACACCGTGCTCTTCAACTTTTTTGCCGACATGCCTTTGAAAAAGATGAGCCGCCACCTGAGTTCTATGATATATCAACAAGATTGTTAACACTACGGGTGGACTTCCATTAGCGCTGCAGGTCATTGGTTCTGCACTTCTCAACCAAGATGATGATGATATATGGAAATTTACATTGGAGAAGCTAAAGGCAGCTCCTCATAAGGATGTCCAAAAGGCTTTATTGATAAGTTATCAGGCATTAAACTATGATGAGCAGCGACAGATTTTCTTGGATATTGCATGTCTCTTTAATGATGAACAGAAGACTTATCCATTTTATTTTTGGAAGGCTTGTGGATTTGATCCAGCCATTAGCATTAAGATTCTTGAGAGGAGAACTTTGATTAAGGTATATGGTGATAAATTATGGATGCATGACCAATTAAGAGATCTCGGAAGGATAATTGCCCAACCAATAAAGTCATGTTTTGAAAGCCAACTTCCAATAGCACCTAGAATACTTTGGTCCCCAGAATGTGGTTTATGCACTAAAGCAACAAGAGGTAAATCTATTGTCATAGTCGCAATTATCTCTTCCTTATACTTTCATTAACTTACTACTACTAAGAAGCACATATACTATGTTTAAATGCCAAATTTTAGGTTGATCACAATGTCGTGGCAATAAAACTGGGGACGTTGAATGCTAATCATCGATTTGTACCTAAGCATTTTGCAAGAGCAAACAACCTAAATTTCCTTGACATGAAGGTGGGAACTTTAAGGGAAACTTCAAAAATGTCCTCCAACAGGTTAAGTGGTTGTCTTGGTTTGGCTGTCCATCAAAATTAGAAGTAACCCCTAAGTTTCAAAGACTTAGTTATCCTTAAGCTTGGAATGTCTGAAATCGATGAAGACTGGGATGGATGGTGTACCCTCAAGGTATTAATCTTATAAAAGAATTTCTATTCTTCTTTTGTTTGTTGTCATTGAATAACGTTTACACTTCAGCTTTTAAAGTGATGTATGTTTTCCATAGGAGTCCAAGCACTTGAAAGTCTTGCATCTCGAAAATGCCAACATCTAAAGAGAACCCCTAAGTTCTCCACATGGACGAAATTGGAGAGATGGTAATTAGAATTGTCGAGGATTGGAAGAGATAGACATATCCATCAGCAATTTAAAACACCTAAAATGGTTAGAAATCTCAAATGAGGATTCAGTCGGCAATGCCAGCACGGCCACAATTAATACAAGGCTTCACTGGAGATCTAAAGTCCCTTGAAGTGTTGAAGATAAATAATGCTGGACTTGTAGAATTGCATCCCTCGATTGGAGAGCAAGTACACCTGAAGATTTTGCATTTGAAAAATGCTCTTTGCTTAAACCTTCCAAATTCTATTGGGAAACTAACATCACTGGTAGAGCTAGACTTATCCTTGTCACGAATAACGAAATTACCGGTTCTATCGAGCACCTCAAGTATTTGAGTATTTTAAGGATGGAACAGTCAATAGAATACCTACCAGACACTATTGGGACTTGAATCACTGGAAGAGTTGCACTTGTTTCACACAATTTTTCAGTTGCCTGAAACCATTGGAAACCTTAAAAGGTTAAAGGTCATTAATGTGTCTTATAGTAAGATAAAGATGTTCCCAAAGGCTTTACTGGGGTTGGAGAATCTTGAGAGGTTAGAGGCTAGAGATTGTGAGCAACTGGATGGCAATCTTCCCGAGGAAATTGGAAAATTATCGTGCTTGAGAATCCTGCATTTACGGTCTACTGCTATTAGTAGAGTGCCGAAAACTATCAGCCAACTTTCTTATCTCCAGGAACTTGAGTTGCATAGGATTCATGAGCCCGAAGAATTATCAAATCTTCCTAGGAGTTTGATAATCTTATCTGTGGTGTCTTCTTCATTGGTGTTGCAGCAGATACCTGATCTTTCGAACATGACTAATTTAGAAAGATTATCATTGGAAAATGGAAGTAGTGATGATTCCGACCGGCCCCTGTCACCACACAACCGAATTCCCCAAATAGAGTGGCTAGCTAGGTTGACCAAATTAGAGAATTTGACGCTGGATCTGCCCGATCTCGTCTTGCTTCCAACTGAGTTGAGTTCCCTTTCTCGCCTCCAGTCACTCCACATAACTAACATCAAGTTGCCAATTGACTGGCAAAGCTTATCCAGCTGTAATAATCTTTCCTGTTTAACGCTTACCAAATGCTGGTTAACAGAGATTAGGGTTGATTGCCTTGAACATCTCAATTTTCTTTGCTTGGACCACTGTATTCCTTGAGAGGCTGTCCAATCTGTCTTGCTTAAAGGAGCTTCAACATCTATATAACATGATGCGGACATCTAGTTGACATTGAAGGCCTGGGGAAATGAAGTCTCTCATTGGTTAGTGCTGCATTCATGTGATTCCGTACGATGGTTGCCCGATTTATCGAGGCTGAAGAAGCTGAACCATTTAGTCTTTGGATTGTAAATCCCTAATGATTTTACCTGAGGTGAATGAGGAGGTCACATGTGAGTTTAATATAGGGGTGGCGGTATACATTCTGACTTTAAGGGCTCTTACTCGGAGTACCGTCGCCGTCACGCCAGTAAACAAGAATCCTAATGAGGTGAGATGACTTTATTTTGAAACTGACTGACAATAATATCGCTTTATATATATTCCAATAAATTGTGAAATTGATTTTATTTGAAAAGCTCTTCTAAAATTGAATGATTTTCTATGTTTGTTAAGTTTGACATTTGCTCACTGCGTAAGGTTAAGTAGTGTATCTATAATTGTATTATTTGCAGATCCCAAAATTAATATCATATATTTATATATATATATATCTGGTTTTTACTTCTTTTTTTTTAGTTTCACTTTTTTAAAAACTTTTGTGTCTAAAGGTCCTGTTTAGTCTAGTCTATTCGGTTCCGTCAATGTTGGGTTCGTGGTATATATGTATTAATTGTAGTGCCTCGACGAAAATACCCAGATTTTTGCATGCACTATATTTTTGACATATTTATTTTTTGTTACTTCTGCTTGGATCTTCTTCTTCTTATTTTTCTTCTTTTTTTATTTTTTTTTATCCTTCTTCACTCAACCCTATAGAAAATAATCAAAACAATTTTGTTTTGTGGTATACCTAATTTATATCGCTATTTTATCTATATCTAATGTGTATAGTCTGTATATAGATAAGAATGTCTATTTTTCACTTGCATTTATTTTTGACAAATAATTTGGTTGGAATAGATATGAAATAAATGCTAAACCGAAGCCAAACCAATATACCAAACCATTCATCGCTGTAGTTGTAGATGTTGCAAGAACCCTAGAGGTATCAAGGATCTTTGCCTTGCCTCAGTTGTATGTCGATTGACTGTCGTACTTTTAGAAAAAATACACCAATATTCCATGAAAATCATTAAAATCATAGGGGCAAACTAATTTTCAAAAAAAACACACTTGCACCCTATTTGACTTTATAAAATTTCTTCTCTAATGTAATCCTAGTTCAATCTTTTATATCAATATATAATTGTAATTATTTTTATAGGGCAATTGATTATCTGATTTTTCTTACATGTATTGCTTGTTGAAACAACAAAAAGGATCAACAAAACTCTCCAAATTAAATGATGAATCTACTTGAAATAATGATTATATATGTACATTTCCTACAGGATGAAGTTATGGGGCATTCTCAATAAGGGTGTCAGGTTATATTATCTTCAATGAAGTCTTAAGTTGAATGACTCAATGGGAATGATCCATATCACACTAGTTAGATTTTTCTTTTTTTCCTTTAATTTGTTTTTATTTTTCTCATGTTCTTGTTTCATTTTGTTTGTGGATGATATTGATCAGAAGTTTTATTGATGTTTTGTTTCAAGTTTTCTGAATAAGTTGAAATGAGAAGTTAAATTTTTTTTCTTGTATGTTATCAATCCAGAAAAATGATGTTTACAGCTGAATCTAGCAGCAATATAAGATGTTGAAAGAGAAAGTGGAGGTCATTCTTCAAGGCAATGCACTTCCCACATGTGCTATGGCTATACAGCATAATCTCAGCCATGTAAGGGAATGAACAGACGGCAGAGTTAATTTAAAGCAAGTAGTTTCTCTGCATCAAGAGTGGTCGTGAGCACAAACTTCTTTTGCCACATGTTTACTTAACTGCTTGGCTTTTGTCTTTCACTTGTTGTATTTAAAAGTCAGATGCCTCGATAATTTGGCTTCTTGTGTTTCGATTTTTGATACAATATGTAGTTATTTAATTTGTAATTTTTAGAACAATGGCTAGAAATTTGCATCTTAATATAAGATGACTGAATCGACTTTCAACCTTTGCAATATGTATTCACAATTTTTACATGTGTCACTAAAATCTAGAATTTATGTGATCAGGTTAATAGCAATCACATGATGATGAAGGTAGGTCTATGAGAAGTCTTTCCATGAATTTTACCCATTGAGTCCTCATGCCATTGCTTCAACTATGGTCGGTTTGGTTGAGACAATGAATGTAAGGTTGTTTTTGGGCCAAGGATTTATGTGAGTCATTTGTTAATAATTTAGGGATCTGTGTTGAAGAGAGTGAGAGAATGAATATTGCTTGCTTAGATTAGCACTTGCTCAACAATTGTATTTATCAATTGAGGCTTGTGTGGAAGGGAATAAGGGAACACAAGTGCATATTTTGGCACCTCGATGGCTTCATAGTATCTTGCTCGGATATGCAAGTTCCTCCATCGAGTATGCTTAGGTTTGTGATTATTTACATGGTTGTAATGGAAAGAAGTGTCACTTGTGCATGGTAATATCATATAATGCTCTTTTTACTCATCCTATTAGATACGTCGATAGTTCCAATACTTGTTCTCCATGTTTACTATGTTTGAATATGAATGTACCGTGTACCTTTTAGTAAAGGTATGTATTAATCGTGTGCTTAACATTACAACTATTATCTACAATTTCGATGATTTTGCAAGCGGATGAATGCTAGTAGCATGAGTCTTTATAGACATTTGTTAGATAATAGTTACAAAAGCAAATGGTGAAGTTCTCATAGAATAATGTCTCTGCTTTGATTGCTTTGGGTAATTGCACAATGATTATGTACATCAATATGGATTATCTACCTCATATGCTCTATCTAAATGTGAAGAATGTGAGCATCCTTGTTGAATAAAGCTGCATTTGTTTTAGAAGCTGGGTTCATGGTAATGTGGTCAAATATATCTACTAAAACATTGTTTCTTTATGCATCATATGGTGTAGAGAAGTCTATTTTTATTCAATTATGCTTCCTTAATTGCAGACAAGTAATGGTTCAAAGTGATTCATATTCCTAAACCAAGTTAAAGGAGTAATTGTTACTTGGGATTTTCTTTGATTGGTGATAGAATGATGATTTCAAGTTGCTAACTAATGGTACAATTTACCTTGTACGAGCATGTGCTTGTTAGTTATAGTATTTGTCATAAGCATCTACATAGACACTATTTTAATTTATAAGGGCATTGCTTGTATTGCTTTCTGGCTTCCTGTGAGTAGCGATTACTCCTTTTCTTATGCATCTTAGATAGACTGATAACTAGAGCTTAGAGGAACACTGGTTTTTGGTGTCTTAAACGTTCATGACTTAAATCCTTGCTAATCATGCTACAAGTCTTATGTGCGGTCTTGTATTCTTTAATGATAGTAAAAAAAACTGTAGAAAACAAATAGCTAAGTAGATAAAAGCCTAGAGTAGGCAAGGATTTAAGGGGCTAATCAGGCAGGTGGAGGGCAAATATATCCCAATCAAATCGAATTCTCATTTTCCAAATATAGTGGACTGTAGGATTAAGGGATCCCAATAGATATCTGGGAAATGGGATGATAGACACAGAAAAATATGATTATAGAGTAAAAAGGATGAGATACAACATAAATATTATAATTGAATATGAATGAATAATGGGGTAAATTACAAAAAAAAGTGACTTGTGTAAGCGAAGCAAAATCTAATGAGGTCTAGAGAGTCCATTAGTAACTTGATTTTACTTCTTCATGATAGTACTAGTTACATTAAATTCCATTATTGGTACTCTTTGTCCAAGTACAACCTTTAGTTATTAACAACATTGAATCACAAGCTTTCTCGAAGAATCTATGAATGAGGATGCTCATTCTCGTATGTCTTGTTATAAAAGCAACGTAGCTGTAGCTAGCCTGAATTACTAGGTCAAGTTCATGATTTTGCTATGAAAGACAAAAAGGCATTTGCAAAAAAAAAAAAAAAAACAAAATTTATTCAACTCTTCTAAAACAAATGAAGTAGCAAGCAATGGAACATGAGTTAGAAGATTCTGAAACCTAAGAGTTGAATGAACTAGAATCAACATTTATATTAAGTGGAATCATTGATCGTAGGTGGCTACTAATATCTTGCTTGATTTTATATAAGGCTATTAGACTCATGAACCTCCTCTTGGTGATTAAAAATTATTTGATTCAGCAAAATCTTTTAAAGAACTCCCCGAAGGGAGATAAAAATATGATTTGTGGCCTTTCCATGTCTTAAAATGATAAATAGACAATTATAGAGTTAAAGCTAGAGAAAACTATTAGAATAATTTAGTTATTGAGAAAGGTATTGTCACGCTCCGAAGGGTACCCTGAACGTGGCAGTCCGCCGTACACAATAATAAAGCCTAAGAATGACCACCTCAGTCACGCGAAAGCTTTCATACTATGTACAAGGCGTCTAACACATGGAGGAGACTCATCGGAGTAATACATTCTACGTTGATATAACTTGAGTAACAATGTAAAGGAAATACAAATTTACTATACTTCAGATACAAATCACTATACTTCATAATACAACTCATTAAACTTCAATTACACTTCATCAAAAGATTTTGCTACGTAAAGTTATTACAAGGCAAATAATAAATCTAGCTGGTAACTTCAAACATTCGTGCTCTTTGCCGAAACCTGGAGTCATTCCCCTCCAACCAATTCGGTCCCCACTTTGCATTCTTGAAATAACCTGCTCATTTAAACAACTATTGGGGTATAAGCTACACTAGCTTAGTGAGAATTCCCTTAATTTCGTACCATAACAAACAAGTATTAGTCAATCATATGCTATGCATGAACAAACACGTGAGCAAGCAATTATGCGTGGGTATCCGGAACCCACACACAGAACGGATTTACGCCCTCCGTATCTTGGGTTAGGAATGGTATTGAGTCTACACGACCGCATCTAGTCCCCAAGCCCTCGCTCTTAGCACTCGACTCGGCTAGGCTCATCCAAGAATGCATCCACATGCGCCTTAGTACCCTGAATGCTCTGGCACCGGGCTCGTTATCCAAACAAGGCAACAACGGACCATACCGATCGACCTGTGTAGGAGTAGCATGCTACTAAATGCAATATGTCCGATGTGATGCATGACCGATTTAAGTTTTGTTTAGGACAAAATATTTATACATTCTTTAGAGTGACCAACCAATATCATACATATAACAGGAATAATATGAACGGTGCAGTTATCAATCAAATCGTGGTTTCGATATGCTTTAGTATTCTTTGGCATACATTCATCACAGTCTCATCATATATCCCATCCCCATTCATATCGATTTTTATCTTGTTCCTATATTCTAATGCAACTAACTACAATCACAATCAAGGTAACAAAACAAAGAGAAAACTCACTCGGCCATTGGATCACCGGTCTTCTAGTAATAGTAATCCGGTGGTAGGGAATCGTCGATTTCGGGATCTCCTAAAAAGGAAGAAATACTTTAATAAGTATTTCAACTCAAACTAATCCAAACAATTTCATACGAACTATCAAATTCGTAATTCTCGTCCTAAGCGGGAATTCCAACTTAAAACGGCCATAACTTGGTCATTTTAACTCGGAATCTCGCAAATTATATATCGATTTCTATCTACTTCGAAAGATCTATCTAATTCTATATATATTTTAGTTTTGAAAACTTTGAAGCTTCGAAAAGGTCGGATCAGATTAGAGCAACAACAATTTCAATTTCCGAAAAATAGTTTTGTAAAGTTTGAAATGTTCCTACTATATAAATTGGCTATACATGCAATATGAGTGATTTCCTAACATGAATGGCATGAATGAGTTTCATGTATGCATGGTCTTGATGATTTTTGGTAAAAGAAAATTTTGGAACTCTTTATTTTGCAAGACTTCAACTATAACTACTTTTTGAAAAATCTAGTTTTCTAACTTTATCATTTCCATTTGTTTTGGATTTGTTACTTAAGAAAATATAATTATTTTTGTTAAAATTGAGTCTTCATTATATATTACTTATGACCTTCATTTCTACATAAAAATTCCATTTTACACTTTGTAAATATGTTTTCCAATATGATTTACTCAAAAATCCGAATTTTAGAAAATCCACTTTTTGAATGATTCATTTGGGGAAAACTTGTTTAATGCATTAAAATTTAAGACCTTATGATACCTATTACTTAAGGACTTCATTTAATACATAAAACTTTCATTTTGAACTTGGATAATAGGTGTTCTTATGGCCTTCACTCAAAATTACGAATTTCACAAATTGGTTACTAACTCAAAATTTTCTCATCTTGATTCTATTTCTTGTTTTATACATTAATCTCATCAAAACTCATTTCAACTTATAAAAATCACTACTTAATGATACCTATTACCTATATACTTCATTTTTCACATAAAACATGAGTTTTGATGTTGATAAATGGGTTTTAAAAATTGGTCTTGGTTGGGATCCGAATTTACAAAATTCATTTTTGGACATATCTTTTGATAAAACCTATCTAAACTTATGAAAATCCATTCCTTACATATCATATCTTAAGAGCCCTTCATTTCTTGAATAAAAACTTTATTTTTGAGTTGGAAAACATGTTTTTGCACTAGGCCTTGGCCAAAATCCGAGAATAGAACTTTGTTTTGAAAATTAATCTTTGAAAATCATCTTTGAACCATATAAAATGAAGTCTTGATGATATATTAAGCCTTCATTTTCTTATGTAAAAATTACATTTTGACACTTGAAAAGTAGTTTTTAAATATGGGTCTTGCCAAAATACGAATTTCACAATTTTGTTTGAGTTCATAACTAAGATCTATACTTAATATGAACATAACTAAACAAACATGTAATAAGCTATAAACATCATGGATCTAAACTTCACTTATCAAAATCTTTCATTTATGGTATCTATACCCTAAGCCCTTCATTTTAAATGAAAAATATACATTTTGAAGTTGAAAAACCACTTTTCTAAATATGGTTCCATTTTCATCCGAATTTTCAAAATTGATTTTTGTTGAAAACAAAATAGATCTTGGTTTCCTACAACTTTCCTACCATCATCAAGCTATAGCAAGTTGTTCATGAACATAAACAAAGATCTAATGCATCTATGAACTCAAAACTTTAGATCTAGTTTTCTAAACTAGTTTTACATGCATGAATCACATGTGAATGAATAGATCTATGCATAAATCATAAGGAATAACAAAAATAACAACTTAATATACAAGATCTATGGCATAAACAAAAATCAAAGCTATAAAAAGTTAGATCTACAAATATATCAACTTTAAACAAGAAAATAATTTAATACAAGATAATAAAAGTGGAGAAGAGAAAGATTTCATTTTTGGCATCATCATCCTAAGCTTTTAAGCTTATGGAAGTTCATTTGATGCATGAAACCTTCATTATACTTTACCTATATCACCTATGGAGCTTTGAGATGAAGATTTGCTTAGAAATCTTTAAAAATAGTGTGGAAGCATGGAAGATGTGGGGGCAGCTTGTTCTTGAGAAACAAGAACAAGAAGAAGAAGAAAAGAGAGGAAAAAGAGAGAGAAAAGCTAAAGAATGAAAGAGGGAAAGTGATAAATGAAGGAGGAGAGAAAATGAGTGTATTAATGTGTTTAATGAATGAAGAGAAAAAAAAATAAAACAAGGCAGAATTGGGGGGCTGCTGTCACGTGAAGAGAGAGAGAGAGAGAGAGGATTTGTTGAATTTGACTTGAAATTAATTGTGTAATAATGTGTGTGTACTTCTTAAGAAGGAGTGAAATAATTAATTTAGTCAAAATGGAGTAAATAAAGGACAATGGCAGCCAAAAGAGAAAAAATCTGCCATGAAGTGATTAATAAGTGTAAAAAGATTGAAGTGAAAAGAAGTGATGTGTAAGGTGTACTTGAAAAGATGGGTTGTAAGAGTACTTTCTTAATAAAATAAAACAAAATAAAATAAAATTAGAAAAATTATTCCAAATAATTGTAGCAGATTTTTCATAATTAAAATTAAATAATTATTTGAATTATTTTAGTATTTTAACAAATATGTTACCGGTATGATCAAAATACGCGAATATGGGCTATAAATAATATTTTTATAACCCGAAAAATTCTAAAAAATATTTTATGAAAATAAAATATTTTTAAAATATTTTCAATTATTAAATTAATTTATTTTATTTTTAGTATCGGTCTTAAACAGAATCTGATCCCGTAAAGACCCGAAACGAACTAAATTTTAGAAAAACAAAATTTTCTATAACATATAAAATATTTATCTAAAAATATAAGACTTTATAAGAATAATAAAATTTTGTAATGAAATAAAAATGAATAGTGCAAAAGACTAATCAATTACCGGTAATAATGGAAATACGATAAAAAGGTTATAACTGTAACTTTTATAACCCGAAAAATTATATAACTGATATATTTAGAAATCTTATGAAATTACGAGTCTAACGGTACTATTGGTATTTTTTGATATCTCGAGCCCCGGGACACGCTTTTCGAAGTCTGTATCCGAACGGGTTCGAAATAGGTCAAAAATTTACCAATCTGATATTTTTAAACAAACTCATATTACTATGAGCTATTCTACATATAAACTACATCTCGGCCTCTAGGGTTAGGGGCGCTAGATTGCCGGACTTACACTATTGTATTCCGGTTAGGGTTTCCGGGTGATTTTCCGGTTTAGACCTTTGCCAATTTGGAAACTGATATTTATGTTTATACAACATATTTAATTTGAGAAATTTATTTTAAATTTTATTTTTGTAAGTATTTAATATCTCTTAATGTTTTGGAATTCTTGAATTGAGTTATATTTTCGAAAGTCAATCGTTATTTGCTTTTTAATAATTTGTTTTTGAGCTTTCTATTACCCGTTTTATAAGTCGGAGTTAAATATGGAATTTTTTACGTCGTGGTTTTGAATTTGAAGACCACTGAGTTCTTATTTTATTGTTTAAAGATTTTCATTTTCTCAAGATTAAGAAGTTTCTGAATTCGTTCGTGAATTAGGACTTATCGAAATTCGGTTTTAATTTGGAGTGATTTTTAGGGTTTATTTTCGAAGTTCATCTTGAAATTATTTACTGAAATTTTCCGGGGCTTACAGGTATATTTGTATTTTTCATGTTACAGTATATAATAAAGGGTTAATTACAAAAATAAGATTGCACTATGCATACTTTTAGAGCAGTTTATAATGTCTTGATTGCCACATGAGCAACCTCTAGATTGCAAGTAATAGCTTGATTTTCATTCACTTGAAAACTAAATAGGTGTGTATGTCTCCACTATTTATAGGTGATGAAAAAAAAATTTGTACATGTTCTAATATCTATGGAATCGGTAGAGGGTTAACCACATACCATAGTTGGAGGGATTTTTCACTTTATCATCAAGCCAGTCATAGAGATTGGAGTTGCAATACTTGAAACCACTCAACATAAGTTCAAGGTTCATGAGTGCAGTTTTCAAAGCCTAACTATGTGCTAGAGCAAGGGAAGATGCTTCCTCAAAACACCCTCCATCAGCTGTTAGATTAACTGCTTTGAGTGTTGGTAAGCAACCCAATGGGATAACTTAGGCATGCAAACTTTCTTCCTCCTTTCTCGTACAATAGTTGAATTTAATAATGAAAATTAAATAAAGGAGAGTCAGCAAAGTTTCATCTCAATCTAATTGACCATGTTATTTGAGACAATAAATTAGTTAACAATTAATCAACAAATAATCTTTTTATAATCAGTTGCAAGTTCTAAGGGAGTTTGAAATCGTGACCAATAATCATAGGCATGCATTCATCAAAAAGAAAAGTTATAGGCATGGGATTTTCTTGTCTCTATAATGGCTTACTCAAATTACTTGAGTCAAGTTCCCAATGCCCATCCCAACAAAATCTGCGGGTTGATATAGTTCTCTCATTGTTGGTTTGCCACGGTATCCACCCATGTAGTCATTACTTCCAAAATTGATAAAGTAAACTAGATCTGATATAATTTCCTTCATTTTGTCTTCTCCCAATTTTTCACTCAATGTTTTCTACACTTCTTCAAAATTCTTTAGTTGTGTTTGAAGATCAATCACTTGAACATTGTGACATGATTAGTTGCAAGGTTGTTAAATAACAACTGTTCAAATGGAATTCAATAGGTAAAAGAACAAAGGTGCTAGGATGACTTCATACTTCCTACCAATCCTTTATTGGTTTCAGGAAGGGCTCCGGCCCTACCAAAAGCAAAGTTAGCCCCAGAGGTAAAATCTGCAGATGGCTGTAACTGTAAAAATGGTGGAATAACAGGGAGTTTTGCATGTTCCACCGCAAAAGATTATCCAGTTGTAGTCAGAAGACTTACCATGCTGAACATATAGTAGAGCGTATTGGAAAAACTTGAGGTACTGCACATGCTTCTCATACTATTGACAATCAACCCTTGATAATTTCCAAAAAAAAGATCAATTTAGAACATATTATTCATGATAACAAAACAAGAATATGAAAAACCATTCTATCATAATAATTAAAGTATAGGGAGTAATAAAGTAAAACTTCCAATTCTAGCATACCTATGAAATCAACATTCACATGACCATTAGAAAATTGCCTTATCCATCAAAGAAACATTTCTGCCCATATGGCTCAAAATTTGTTGTGTTTTTCAAGTATAGTTTCGATGTAATTATTATTGCTAGGATCAACAATGGAATCTCCAAAGATGAAGAAGGCATTACTACCACTTGTCTTCACTTCTACTATAATATCACTAGCATTTGCTTTGAAGCAAGCCAGTAGATAAGTAAAAACAATGAAGTAGTGTGAAGAAGATACTGATCTTAGTATGATCATGATGAGAAGGCAATTGGTTCATATTTTCATGTCTTAAATTAGGAAGTCCTTTTATTACTGAGAGATTGAGATGGTTTTTATTTTTTATTTTTTATTTTTTTATTCTCTTCTATTTGTTTTTCCCTACCTATGGCGATGAAGTCAATGTTGTAACATTGGAACATTTGTTTTGCTTCCAACTGAGTTGAGTTCCCTTTCTCGCCTCCAGTCACTCCACATAACAAACATCAAGTTACAGATTTTTGACATACATATATATATATATATTGTATATATATGTTTACTTTTGCTTGATCTTCTTCTTCTTCTTTTTTATCCTTCTTCACTAATCCATATAGAAAATAATCAAAACAATTTTGTTTTGTGGTATATCTAATTTATATCGATATTTTATCTATATCTAACGTGTATAGTCTATTTCTAGTTTAGAATGTCTATTTTTCATTTGTATTTGTTTTTGACAAATAATTTGGTTCGATTAGATATGAAACAGATGTTAAACCAAAACCAAACAATAAACTAAACCCTTAATCGTTGTAGTTGTAGATGTTGCAAGAACCCTGGAAGCATCAAGGATCTTTGCCTTGCCTCAGTCGTATGTCGATTGATTGTTATATTTTTGGATAAAACACACCTATTATAAGACGAAACAATGGTAAAAATGAAAATGATAAAGCACACACAAAATTTACGTGGAAAACTCATATATAGATAAACCATGGGCAAATGAGAGAAAATTCATTATATGTCATATTCCTAAACCTAACTAGAGGGTAATTGTTACTTGGGATTTTCTTTAGATTTTCTTTGATTAGTGATAGAACGATGATGATTTTGAGTTGCTAACTAATAATACAATTTTCTTTGTATGAACATATGCTTGCTAGTTATAGTATTTGTCATAAGCTTCTACATCGACACTATTTTGATTAATAACGGGATTGCTTGTATTGCTTTTTAGCTTTCTGTGAGTAGCGATTACTCTTTTTCTTATGCATCTTAGATACATTGATAACTAACGCTTAGAGGAACACCAGTTTTTGGTGTCTTAAATGTTCATGGCTTAAATCCTTGCTACTCATGCTACTAAGCCTTCTATGTGATCTTGTATTCTTTAATAAGAGTAAAAAAATTGTAGAAAACAAATAACTAACCAAACAAAAGCCTAGAGTAGGCAAGGATTTGAGTGGCTAGTCAGGCAAGTGGAGGGAAAATATATCCCAATCAAATCAAATTATGCATTTTCTAGATATAGTGGACTATAGGCTTAAGGGATTCGAATAGATATATGGGAAATGGGATGATAGACACACTGAAAAATATGATTATAGAGAAAAAAAAAAAGATGAGATTCGACACAATATATGACATAAATGTTATGATTGAATATGAATGAACAATAAGGTAAATTACCAAAGAAAAAGTGACTTATGTAAGCAAAACAAAATCTTATGTGGTCCAGAGAGTCAAGTAATAACTTAATTTTACTTCTTCATGATAGTAGTTACATTGAATTCCATTATCAGTACTCTTCATCTAAGTATAACCTTCAGTTATTGGCGGCATTAAAACATGAGTTTCTTGAAGAATCTGTGAACGAGGGTGCTCATTCTCGCCTGTTTTATTATAAAAGCAACCTGGTTGTAGCTAGCTTAAATTACTAGGTCAAGTTCATGGTTTTGTTGTGAAAGATAAAAGGTCATCCACCAAAAGAGAAAAATTTATTCAATTCACTCTTCTAAAATAGATGAAGTAGTAAGCAAGCGTGCTGAGTGAACTGGAATCAACATTTATGTCAAGTGGAATCATTGATCATAGGTGGCTGCTAATATCTAGCTTGATTTTATATAAGACTCTTAGGCTCATGAACCTCCTCTTGGTGATTAAAAATTATTTCATTTAGCAAAATCTTTTAAAGAACTCCCCAAAGGGAGATAAAGATATGATTTGTTGCCTTTCCATCTCTTAAAATGATAAATAGACAAATATAGAGCTAAAGATGGAGAATATTATTAAAATAGTTTAGTTATTGATAAAGGTATATTTGTATTTTTCATATTACAATATATAATAAAAGGTTAATTACAGAAATAAGGCATGCATTTTAGTATTTTTATAAACAAATGACTTGAATTTTTACTTTTAACAAGTACATAACATATGTTTTGACAATTTTGATACACAAATGACTTGAGTTTTATTTTTTATAAATACATGACTCGTGTTTTGCACTTTTGTAAAAAAAATGACCTAAGTTTTGTTTTTTAACAAATAGATGACATGTCTTTAATAAGAGACATGTGAAAACATGAGTCATCTATTTGTTAAAAAACAAAACTCAGATCAATTTTTTTTTTTTTTGCAAAATACAAAATACAAGTGTATATTTGTCAAAAATAAAAGTCAAGTAAGTTATTTGTTAAAATGTCAAAAAACAAATCATGTATTTGTCAAAAATCAAAACTCATATTACTTGTTTGTAAAAGTATTAAAATATATGTCATGATTTTGTAATTTTACCTATAATAATATAGCTTGCTAGAGTTGGATTGACTCTTAACACTTTTGAATCAAATAACATGGTATCAAAGCAAATGCAAGTATTGTTGGTCAATCTGATTTCACTTAACATGGTAACTTTATTAATATTTTGAGACACTCTTAACCACAAAAAAGGCTTGAACCATACATGCCCATTGAAAGTAATTCTTCCTATTCAATTTGATTGATGTGAGAGGCGACATAGATGATGTTGGTAGTGTCATGACTGACTTGGAATCCATTATGAAGGACTAATTGAAATATTTTCTAGCATATGGAAAAATACGATGAATGAACTATGCCAATTTGACAAATTAATCATCAACATCACAACAAACCGATTACATAAATCAATCATGTCAAAGAGGAGAAATCATGCTTATGGCTTGAATTAGGTCACAAAATATTGTTAAGAAGCAACTAGATTTAGGGTTTTGATCCATAGTATGATTTAATTCTTCGAGTGGCGGTTGTGTTTGTGGTAGGTTTTGATTGTGGTGGTTCTGATTGGTGGTTGGTGATGGTGACTTTCATGGTAGATGGCTGGACACAACTACGGTTTTGGTTATTTAGTGTCATAACTGAGTGTTTTGGTGGTAACTAGGGTTTGGTTTTGATAGTAGTGGCTGTGTGTTTTGGTGGAGGGTAGGGTTTGGGTCAATGGTAGAAGGTGGCATTTTTTTATGTGGTGGTGGCAGTTATGCGTTTTAGTAGTGGTTAAGGTTTAGGTCAATGGTAGAAGGTGGTGTTTTTGATGTGGTGGTGATGGCTGTAAGTTTTAGTAGCGGTAGTTTACGAGTCAACCATTCTCTGATACCGTGTTATTTGATTCAAAGGTGTTAGAGTTAAATTAGCCCTGGCATGATATTAAGAAACTAAAGGATTTCTTATAGTAGAAATTCCATATTAAAGATATAGGCAGTTAGAAATATTTTCTTGGAATTGATGTTACTCAATGCAAGTAAGGTATATATCCCTCTCAACGAAATTATGTACCTGACTTATTGTTTGATACAGGTATGATAAAAGAAAAACTAATTGATTCACCTATAGATCCTAATGTTAAACCTTTACCTAATGAAGGAGATATATTAGATGATATAGAGAGATAAAGAAGGTCAGTTGGTAAACTTAATTATTTCACTATTACATGTCTTGATATATCATTTGCAGTTAGTATAGTGAGCCAATTCATGGGCTCACCTCGCACAAGCCACTCGAATGCTGCGACTCGTATTTTACATTACCTTAAAAGATCTCCAAGTTAAGGTATTTTGTATAAGGATCATGGATATGTGGATATTGTTAGGTACACAAATGCAAATTAGGCAGGATCACCATTAGATAGGAGATCAACCATAGGATATTCCATGTTTGTTCGTGGTAATCTTGTCTCATGAAGGAGCAAAAAGCAAACTGTGGTAGCAAGATCAAGAGGAAAAGTCGAATGTAGAGTAATGGCATTGACAACTTGTAAATTAATTTGGTTTAAGCATTTTCTTAAGAACTTGGGTTTCCACAATCATCACCGATTAAATTGATATGTGATAATGCCACTTTGCATATAGCATCAAACTCGATGTATCATGAGCGCACAATGCACATTGAAATTGATTATCACTTCATTCGAGAAAAGTTTTTGAATAAGGAAATTGATACAATATATGTGAGATCAGAAGACCAACTTATTGATTCATATACTAAGTCACTTTGGGGGTTTCAAATGAAACATATTAAGCTAGGAGCATATGATATATATGCTCCAACTTAAGGGTGAGTGTTAGAATAGTTTAGTTATTGATAAGGGTATATTGTTATTTTTCAAATTACGGTATATAAAATCGTGTTAGGGTTAGATTAACTAACACTTTTGAATCAAACAACAAATACATAGACAACAAATGCTCAAGCATTAGGTGATTAGATTAACAAAGGGCTCTCATTTCATAATTCTATCTTAATTGTGAGGAATTCATGACATATGCCTAGCATTGAGTTCTCTATTTTTACTTCAATTTATCAATACTATTTCTTCTGCTTTAATAAGAGAATTCATGTGCAAAAGATGTGTAGATGAAGATTGAAATTATTGACTATATCTCTCCCTTCTCAAGAGTATTAAGCTCATAAGGAAGAAAAAGGAAATTTTCACTGAAAATATTTTTCTTATAAGACATCAACAAGATCAGCAATAGTGAGCTTCTCCTTTTCCAAGAAGAGATCTTAAAGGTTATACGGTCCTACTGAAGGAGTAGTTCCATGCCAAAGTGCCTCTGTGGCTTGCTTGTGGACTCTCTCTATTGCATGGAAAGAATCCCACAACACATAATCTTCTGCATTTTGGCATAACTCATAAGTTTTGACCTCCCTTGTGCCTCCACAGCTATAAACACCACCATATGGTCCAGTTCCACAACAAGCATTGACACCATCCTTGAACCCTTTTATACATAAATACATTTATTTACTTCAAGTCAACAATTAGATAACTGAAAAACATATAACTTTTGATATTTTGAATGATTGACACTACTACTTAAGATTTAATCAAGTGTTATCAATTAATTAGGGGGAATGAGAACTTTATCGCTTGGCTAAAAGAGAAATCCTTGACTAGTAGATACTTTTAGAGAGGTTTATAATGTCTTGATTGCCGCATGAGCAACCTCAAGATTGCAAGTAAAAGTTTGATTTTCATTCACTTGAAAATTAAATAGGTATGTATGTCTCCACTATATGCTTTAGTTATATAGGTGATGAACAAATAATATGTACATGATGTTCTAATATCTATGGAATTGGTAGACAATTAAGCACATACCATAGTTGGAGGGATTTTTCACTCTGTCATCAAGCCAATAATAGAAATTGGAGTTGCAATACTTGAAACCACTCAACATAAGTTCAAGGTTCATGGTGTAGTTTTCAAAGCTTGACTATTTGCTAGAGCAAGGGAAGATGCTTACTCAAGATACCCTCCATCAGCTTTTGGATTAGCTGCTTTGAGTGCTAGTAAGCAACCCAATGGAGATAAGCTTAGGGATGCAAACTTTCTTCCGCCTTTTCGTACAACAGTTGAATTTAACAATGAAAATTAAATTAAAGAGGGTTAGCAAAGTTTCATCTCAATCTAATTGACCATGTTATTTGAGACAATAAATTAGTTAACAATTAATCAACAAATAATCTTTTTATAATCAGTTGCAAGTTCCATAGGAGTTTGAAATCGTGACCAATAATCATAGGCATGCATTCATCAAAAAGAAAAATTATAGGCATGCGATTTTCTTGTCTCTATAATGGCTTACTCAAATTACTTGAGTCAAGTTCCCAATGCCCATCCCAACAAAATCTGTAGGTTGATGTTGTTCTCTCATTGTTGGTTTGCCGCGGTATCCGCCCATGTAGTCGTTACTTCCAAAATTGATAAAGTAAACTGGATCTGATATAATTTCCTTCATTTTGTCTTCTCCCAATTTTTCACTCATTGTTTTCTGCACTTCTTCAAAATTCTTTAGTTATGTTTGAAGATCAATCACTTAAACATTGTGAAGTGATTAGTTGCAAGGTTGTTAAATAACAACTGTTCAAAAAGAATTCAATAGGTAAAAGAACAAAGGTGCTAGGATGACTCTATACTTCCTACCAATCCTTTATTGGTTTCAGGAAGGACTTCAGCCCTACCAGAAGCAAAGTTAGCCCCATAGGTAAAATCTGCAGATGGCTGTAACTGTAAAAATGGTGGAATAACAGGGAGTTTTGCATATTCCACCGCAAAAGATTATCAAGTTGTAGTTAGAAGACTTGCCATGCCAAACATATAGTAGAGCATATTGGAAAAACTTGAGGTGCTGCACATGCTTCTCATACTATTGACAATCAACCCCTGATAATTAAGATCAATCTAGAACATATTATTCATGATAACAAAACAAGAATATGAAAAACCATTCTATCATAATAATTAAAGTATAGGGAGTAGTAAAGTAAAACTTCCAATTCTAGCATATCTATGAAATCAACAAGCACACGACCATAAAAAAATGCCTTGTCCGGCTACCAAAGAAACCTTTTGGCCCTTATAGCTCAAAATTTGTTATGTTTTTAGGTATAGTTTCGATGTAATTGTTGTTGCCAGGATCAACAGTGGAATCTCCGAAGATAAAGAAGGCATTACTACCACTTGTCTTCACTTCTACTATAGTATCACTAGCATTTGCTTTGAAGCAAGCCGGTAGACAAAGAAAAATAGTGAAGTAGTGTGAAGAAGATACCCATCCTAGTATTATCATGATGAGAAGGCAATTGGTTCATATTTTCATGTCTTGAATTAGGAAGTCTTTTTATTACTAAGAGATTGAGTTTTTTTTTTTATTCTCTTCTATTGGTTTCTCCCCACCTATGGCGTTGATGTCAATGTTGTCACATTGGAACATTTGTTTTGGAGAAATAGAGTGGAAGGTTAGACATGGGGTATTATGGTCTTTTAAGTTGAATTTAATTCTATCGATCTAAATTTTCATTTTTTTTAAGATTGTGTAGGACAAATGTATTGGCTCCATCTTCTGTTGGTAGTAGCAACAGTAGTTAGACATTTATTCTCCTTAGTTGTAGATAGATTCATGTGGGTGAAAAATACCAAGAATGATGAAACACATAGAGCCAGAGCCTCCAAATCTTATGGTGTATTAAATGCCAATATAGATAGATTAGATTTTAATCTTTCCTTTCTATTGTAATAAAAAATGATGAAATAAAATAAAAACTCTAAAGTCAAAAATTTATAATATTCTATGTTGTAAGATTTTGAGTGAAATATTATGTTTAGACAACAACCTAATAAAGTGCGTATAGGAATAGCAATTAATGTTCGTATATCATATCTATATTAAATTTGTCAATTTAAATATTTCTTGTCATGTTGTGTCAACTTTATATTTTATCTTTATAGTTGCATTCCTAATCGAGTAGGCATTAGGTTTTCATCATTATGCCACATAAATATAATGAGTTATCCCCTAGATGCATCCTAGAACCCAGTGGAATATAGTATTGATTTTCAATTTGATGTGAGTCTGTCATTTCAAATAATTGTTTGTGTAATTTAACCAAAATTGATTGACGTTCTTCTACTAAGTTGTTTTATTTATTCTATGCAATAGCCAAAAACACAAAATAACTCCATTTACTATTACCAAAGGATGATGCAGCCCAAACTCAACTTTGGCTTAATTCACACGTGCATTGAATTGAGTGGAAATCTAATGAAATTCCTTATATGATTAAAGCAAAGTATAGAATCTTCTTATTCTCCACATACAACATTGTCTGCTAATATTTATATCTGGTCAAAAGGGGGATGATGGCACAAATTTGTTCTCAAAATTATAAGTAAGTTCCTTAGATTTGTTGGTCTTCCTCTGAATGTAAAAAACCTTAATTAGCTTACTCACACCTCATAGAGTCACATAAAAACTATTTAATAATTCAAATCATAATGCTTCTTCATATATGTATATATATATATATATAAACTTGTATATGCATGAAAATAAATGAAAGGTAAGACAACTCGTTAGGTTCGTTGAAATAGGAAGGCTTTTCCTTATTTCTATTGTAACTGCTAGTTTAAACATAATTCAAAAACAAAGATTCATTGATTTTTGTCCAAGGTGTGGTTTTTTTTTTTTTTTTTTTTATCTAAAACACTAATCAAAACTACTTGATTTCATGTCAAGGTTGATTTCGATAAAAACATAAACTCAAAATTATAAACATCCCATGTGAGATAGAGTACAAAGAAAAAATAAATAAATAAATAATGAAAATATCCATCAAGCCATTACCTCAGAGTATAAAATTCTTAAATCCATGTCGATGAAAAAGTATTTGGCCGTTATTTAAGATTCTTCATATATAAGAAGTTATGTTACTTTATCTAAAACTAGGTCAACCTATAAGTAAAAACTTTCAATTGGTATCATAGATTCCATTCTAATGCCAAATAGTCATACAAGAAATATATACATATACCATTTCATTGTTTGTTGTACCTAAAAAAAATGGGAAAGGTAAAAAAAAAAAAAAAAAGTTTTACAAAAGGGGTAGACCGAAGTTTAATAAGTAATATTACTTCCACTTGTGTAATACATGCGCTCATATCATACGCACAACTTACAACTTCCATCATATTATCGTTTGTTATAATTAATTTGTTAGTCTAGTTCAACATAACCATGACATCTTAAGATCTAAAGCAATTCCTGAACTTGCAACATGTATATATATACACATATGTTATATTAATTATTCCCTAAACACCATGAGGCTAGACATATAGTCGTGCTATCCTAATATATCTATATATATATACATATATTGTATGTTATTTATTCTTGAAACATGATGCTAGACACATAGTTGTGTCATCTTAGGCTTACAATTGGAACAACTATTAGCAATACTAGTACGATAAGACAACACCTCCTTTCCAGCATGGTAAGCTACCTACACTGGTGTTAATGCCTTCATTCTCATGTTAGTAGATCAATGATAGACATCTCACTAATTGGACTTGCAAAACAAAAAATATTTTAGGAGGCATCAAGGGGTTGATGTGACAACTCCAAAGATCAACTTGGTAAGATATTAGAGGTAGTGAATATATAATGTAGTAAAGTATTGACTAAATGTTACCATGTTATCTTTAATAAACATCTAGAGGTGATATTTATTGGAGAATTATAGATGGCAGTTGTAAGAAGCAATTACACATTCATGAAGTTAGTGGAGCTTATAGTAATTATTGAAGTAATGGAGGCCTATCCATTGAGTTATTTCTCAAGAATTAGTGGACTAAAGTGGAATAGTTTAAGCTAAGTGATTGTCTGACAAGTAGGATGGTTACAGCTGGATAAATGGCTATTATCTTAGTCCACTTAACCTCAGTATAGGCAAATGAGTCTAGATTAGAGGTTGGCAGTCAGATCACTAGGTCTTTCCACTTTTCCATGAAGTTACGCTGAGTTTCAAGAGCCTTCAGTTTAAATTAACTAATTAATAATTGGTTAGCAACCGGTTGAACAATCAACGTAAAATTGCCACATCATTCCAGTACATTAGTTCACTTGAAATACTACAACTACAATTATTGGTTAATGATAGTCTAGGTAGTCATCGATCCATGGATATGTAAGCTTTACCTCACATAAGTAGCAAATTATTAACAACTCATTCACTTCGCTGTATGGAATAGGGGAGAATTGAATTTCAATTCAATAAGAATGCAAAAGGATTATTTTGGCTATTACAATATTTACTTGGTATGAAAAATAAAACAAGTAATTACTGGAGTAAAAAATAAAATAATTATAATATCTCTTGTCTTTATTACAAAGAGATGATAGTTGTATAGGTAATATTTTCAAGACAAAAGTATTTATGATAAAGTTAGAAAATAAACCATTGAATAACAATTCATGAGTGTACAACATGACTTGTTATTCACATTGTACGTAATAGCAATTTATTATGAATTGTCATTTCCTTCAAGTAAATACTATAATAGCAGTTTTAGGTAAAACGAGGAGGGAATAAATAAACATTTATATCAAGTGAATAAGTCGTAAATGGTTTTAAGATAGTTACATTCCATAGATACTAGCTATTAAACACACTCAATACACACTCCTTTTACAAACACATATCATAATCATTATATATTTAATTCCACTACAGATTGATAAACCTACATTTAAAGGTTATTTCCTAAAATAAAAAGAGCATTTTAAATTGAAAGGAATTAATTAGTGTAGGATCTTACAAAACAAGCCATAAGAGGAAGTGGTTGCTTTGCAAATTGATTGGTTGACTTGAAAGTTAAAAAGTCAATTGCACAAATCGCAAATAAATTAAAAATAATATGTAGACATAATAAAAATTTAAGGGATATAAATTAATTTTATTGAATATTTTCTCTTTAAGTTATTTTAAATCTTTATCTTACAATGCTATTTAATTTTTTAATTTATTTTTTCCATGATTTTTTAGGGTTAAGAAATGTACTATTTGAAAGTCTCTATGGAATATATGGCAAAAATTTTTTTAAAAAAAAAAAGCAAAGGAAGAAATAAATGCTCTATGAATTTTTGAGATTTTTTTAAATATAATTTTTTTTATCTTTTTCCCCACAAACAAAACCAAACCGACCCGACCCGAAACTACAAACTGATTTCCCAGTTCTCGCCCCCACAAAAAATCCCCAAATCAGTTTCAACTTCTCTTCGACAACAATGTCGTCTTCCAAGAGGCATTACAAGGGAAAAATTGCTCGCAAGAACTACATAACAGCACAACCTCAACCTTTCCGTTTGGTTCCACAGAAAGTTTAACCTCAAAATCTTCCCTTTTTAGTGTGAATTTATCCCACTGTTTTGCAGGGAGGAGAAACCTGAAGAACCAGAACCACCCAAGTACAGAGACCGTGCAAAAGAGTGAAGAGAAGATTAAAATCCTGATTATGAGCAGACTGAGTTAGGGTTTCATGCTATTGCTCCTCCTGGAACTGTCGATCTTCGGTACGTATGATTATTGAATCGTTTGATTTTGAATTGAGAATTTTGATTGAATATGTGATGTTTTAAAGTGTAATTTAAACAAATGTTGTAACTTTGAGGATATGAGTGATGGCTTTTGGTGCTTAATTTAGGTCTGCTGATGCACATAAGCTGTCAATCGAGAAGAGAAAGCATCTTAGAGGTTCGTGATCTTGTTTTCTGTGTATGGATTTTGATAAGCATTGTATTAAGCATGGTTTTTGGCGGTGTGGTCACAATGCTTAGTGATAAGTAGTTCGACATGAATGTTTATCGCATAGTCGCAAGTATGTAATGTTGTCTTAATGGGATTCTTGATATTCTATTTGTAGTAATTCTAGTGGTCTGTTTTTAATGTCCCAAAGTACATGAATTGTCATTCAATGGTTATTTTTTAATTTTTATTATAAATACCTTTATCTTGAAAATATCACTTATATAATTATTATCACTCTATAATAAAGATAAGGGATGTTATAAATATTTTACTTTTACTGCAATAATTATTTGTTTTATTTTTTATGCCAAGTGAATTTTATAATAAATATGTAATAGTCATTACAACTCTATTACATTCCTATTGAATTGGATTGCAATTTCTCATTATTCCATACGGTGAAATGAACAACGTAAGATATTTTCATTTGATTTTTTAATAGATACATTAAATAATATCCCATAGAAACATGCCGAAGATTTCACTTCCCAATCGTATGTTGATCTCTGTCTACATGCATTGTCTTATACTCTGTGTTTGCTTCTGTTGATGAGAATCGCTGTCTTCTTGTCCTTCTAACTTATTGTTTGTTGTGATTGCTGATTAAGCTCAACCGTTGCAATGCAAATATTAACTTTCCCTAAGGTAAAACGATGAACTTATTACATACCATTTTTAATAATGGTTCTTTTTGTTAGTAGCTGAATATAGCAGTCATTTTGCAGAATTATTTGTTCAATGAATCTTGTTTTCACCAATTTATTAGGAAACTACTTTGCTTAAATATTTGGTCCTTGGAGAATTATCTGTTTTAGCTTCTTCCATAATGGTCTTGGGTTTTTTATTTTATTCATTCTGTTTCAATATATGTATTTCCTTTTGCAGAGAGTCTCAGGAGGACCAGCAACTGTCATTCCGAACTGCAACTGCAAAGGTGCATTCATGTAAAAGAATAATAGCTAATATAGAGCTAATTTAAGATTTTTATTGGTCAAGCTGCTTTTCTTCTTTGCATGCTTCGTTTTTCTTATAATCATCTTTGCATGCTCCTAAGTTTTATTTATTTATTTTTCTTTACCTTGTTCCAGTCTGTGTATTAGTGGATAGTCAAGCCTTAAACAACTATAAAGACATACGAGATGTTCCTTCCTAGTCGAATGGCATTCATCTTCAACATGGTGAGGAACATGGCAGTAGATTTTTAGTAATCAGGTTCTCAGTGCAAACTGTTCCTGGTGACTTTAACCTGTTAAAATTGGTGCGATGCTTACTTGAAAAAGATTTATTTCATATGGTTTCATCTGTGATATATATAAAAGTGTGTCTATTTTTCGTTTGGTTGTAGCCTGACTTCAGCAACGTTACGAGCAGCTCCCAACTAATTTATTAAATTTTTATCACATAGGAAAATGGATACTCAAATGATATCCCTACAACTCTGCACAGGAGCAAAGCCGACTGTCCAGTGCTTGAGGTTTCTTTCTTAGGTCCCTAAGTTCTATCTTCTTTTAGTTTTTGGACTTTTTACTTATCATTTGGTTGAACATCATTTAGGAGATGGTGACCGTTAGCATTGATGGTTCCATGCTGGATCGAATTGCAAAAATCATGCAATATCTCCGACTTGGATCTTCTGGGAAGGTCCTTAAGAAGAAGAAGAATAGGATGCTAAAGGTAACTGCTGTCTGCACTTCTTGGCATAGGGCAATATGGCACTATTAGGCTAATGATAGCAATGGTAACTCCTCTTGGAACCTGTAGGCAGTTCTTTGTTATGACTGCAAGTTCTGCACCTAGTCTGTATGTGGGGAGATACTATTGGTCCGATAATTTCTTATTTGCTTAAACCTCTCTCCTTTATTTCCACAGGGAAGAACTCGACTATCTCTAATGGATATGATGATTTAGGCAAGAGAATGGAATGTCCAAGAATCGCAGTGACAGAGATGTCCTTCCGCCACCTCCCACAGAGAAGAACTCGGCTATCTCTAATGGATATGATGATGTAGGCAAGAGAATGGAATGTCCAACAATCGCAGTGACAGAGATGTCCTTCCACCGCCTCCACCACCTCCCAGGAAGAATCATGTTGAATCAAGGGAAAAGCAGGTGCCTGTAGTTGCAAAAGCTGATGGGGTTGACATATTTGTAGGTGATGTAGTTGAATATAGTGTTCCAAGTAATGATCCAGGTCAAAGCCCTCTCTCAGAGGATATGGAAGGAATCTCCTAGAAATAAGGAAAAGCCTTCCTACTTCAATGAACCTGCATATGGTCCGGTTCCTCCAGCAGCACAGCAAGAATGGCAAGAATTGGTAAGTTCCCTTCACTTCAAAAGACATTGGAAATATATTAAGCTGGTTTTTTAAGTAAGCAACATTTTTCTCTTCAAAGCAGATAGGCATGCTTTGTTTGTCTTTCTATATCTAACGTTGATTCTCCTCTCTATCTTGTGTTTTGATTTAGAATGGATGTGATGCAATGCAAGCACAAGCTTATGCTGTTGGCTACCAGAGTGAATGGCAGAATGATCAGTATGCAGAGCGAATGGCTTATCCTGCGCAATACCTCCAGCCAGGAATGCTTGCTTATACATGCCACGAGATCCCTGTTTCATGACACAGGAAGAGAAAGACAGAGGTCTAGGGTTGGTTTTTGAGAGGGATGATCAGAGGATTCAACAGCTGAGAGAGAAAGATGCACAAGAGAAGGATCCAAATTTCATCTCTGAGAGCTATTCTGAATGTTATCCTGGCTATCAAGAATACAACTAGGAGATTGTGGACAGTGACGATGAAGATGATTTGTCTAAAATGGATTTATGTGGAAGGGTAGGTGATCTTCATATTAAGGATAGCAGACTGCAATAATTGTGTAGTATTTTGCTTATAGTTGCTCAAGGAGAGCAAAAAAATTACTATGCTGTTAATATGATTCTTTCATGTTTGTGACACTGTCTCTGAGGATGATTTTGGTTGGTCTAGCTAGTGTCTTGTCCAATTCTTTGAGAATTTGACTGATTCTACTGATCTTGGCAGGCAGATGGTCGTCTTCGCTGATGGGATTTTGAGACAGAAGAAGAATGGGCTACATACAATGAGCAAAAGGAAGCGATGCCCAAGGCTGCGTTCCATTTTGGTTTAAAAATGCAAGATGGCTGCAAGACAAGAAAACAAAACAAGGATCAGAAGTGGACAATTGAGCTCCACCAGATCAACAAGATTCTAGCAAGAAAGAAGATGGAGAAAGGTGAGGCTAATGGAGATGGAGGTAATTATGACCATTATGTGATGCAAAGCCTGGTAAGAAGCTTCGAGCATGAATCTAACATGTGCAGCAGTTGATTGATTGTCCTCATATTTACTTCAGTGCATAACTTAAATTGGTCATGCAGATATGCAATCATGTGAAAATATATTTGAATTTTGACTTGTCTTGTACTTGTAGTCAGGGATTCGATTTTTACGTTTTATGAATGGCATGGAAGAAAGCTGCTTCTTTTATATCAAGCCCTCTCCTATGAAGAGTTGGTTTTGAATTGAAGACAAAGAAGTTGCCCTTTGATCCAGGAGGGATTGAGTGTAACTTTTTAGAAAAGTTGGAATGCTTGTGTTTAAAGAACTTTAGTGGCATTAATGTTGTTTATCCTAGTTTTACTTAAGAAAGTTGTGTTGAAATAAATTACCAAATTTTACATATATTTCCCCCTTCCTGTCGATTCCATCTTTCACCTTGTCAAGATAAAAGACAAAATCCGTAGGTTTTAAGTTTTTAGAGTTGAAGTTTTGCCTTGTCAATATTTTGTGTAATGTATTTCGGACCTTTAAAATTATTATAAACTGTAAATGCTTTAAATGGTTAATCATATTGGTGTGTGAATAGAACAGTCAATGGTTGAGAATGATGATTAACCTTTACATAAAAATTGTCAATGGAAATAGGATATAATACTAGAGGGTGATTTGATCATAGCACTGCTATCTAGAATAAAAGATTGGACAACAAAGTTCATGTACATTCTGCTAAAATAGTGGGAAATGAAGATAATAGCTAATGGTCACAGCTTACCTTTTTTTTATATTTAAAACTTTCGATAGTGTTTTTTCGTATTCCCTTGAAAAATTCTCAAAGGCTTGACTTTTAGTATGTCTTTAAAGTTTCAAAGTTTCGGGAAAAGGGGCAAAGATGATATTTTAATAAAATATTATAAAAATTTTGTCGAAATAAAAGATAATTTTAAAGTAATATATACTTGTCTCTTAAATAATTAATTTAAATTGTAATAAACTCGTCTTTTTAAATCAGTTTTTTTGTAAAAAGAAGTTAAGCTTACTTATTTTTCATCTGATAGCATTTTTATTTTAAAACATTATTTTTTTTCCTTTAACCCTTAAAAATTTCTATTTATCTTTTGATATATATAAGGATTTAACGGGTCATAATAAATAATTTAATAAAATAATACATTAAATTTAATACTAACAGAAAATTAATTAAAAGAAAAGGCAAAACCCTTCTGATGGCACATGACTAGCCGCCCAAAACAATCCACTGGGTGCATCACCAATAACTATCAATCAGAAATTGATGAACCTATCAATACCACATAAAAATTTTCTCCCACATCCTCAAAAGGGTTTGTGTTTAAAAGAGCAGTAGTGATACCTCAGTAGCAAAAGCGATTTGCACCTTTTTTGCTTTAAAAAAATATTGTAAATTTTTATATATTTTTTTATCTTAATATATTTAATAAAATATTTTTAAAGAATTAATTACTGTAAACCAGGTAAGGTGGGGAGAAGAAAACAAAGTAATAAGTAATTTATCTCTTTCAACTTCATTATGATCCCATGTTAGGAAAGAAAAAATTGGATTATAAAGATCATTTGAAAGCTTTTCTCACGTAGACACAAATAAAATCCCATGATCATTTAAAAAACTTCTCACTCAAAATTTTCTTTCAGAAATATGGGGACTTCTTGGAATATGATTTGTATTCCTTTTTCTAATAGATATATCAGACCATATGATCATTTTCCTGTAACATATGTTAACAAAAATATAAACTAAGAATAAATTTTACATCTAGACCTACTTGATGTTCCTATTCTTAGAGTACAAGAAAAAAAATAGATGGGAAGCCCCAGCTAATTTTTTGTTTTTCAACTAATCAAACTTCACTATAATAATAACATTAGGCAGCAACAATTAAGTTACATGTGCCGTCCAACACATTGTTACATGACTCGGTATGAGCTACTTTAGCAGTCAAAATAAGTGTTAATAGCCGTTGGGGGCTTTCTTAGTTTTCTTCTTGAAGTTCGACATGCTACAATGTGGACAAATGTATCCCAACCCATCTGTCTTTGCGTAATCCTGCCATTCCATCGTTTGGAACAATGAGTATAGGTTGATAAACAGCATGAATTTCCTCAAAATAATTACATGCACAAAGATTTGTCAAGAGTTGGACGGATGTCTGCTTTCCTAAACATTTTTAAGGAAAGGAGTACTATGTAACTTAATGCCCAAAATGGGGGTGTATAGAGAAAGATTCATTGAGTAAGACACCACATGGAATGATTAGTAACATATAGATTTTGGTAAAAAAATTTTCATGTGAACAGTTATATAAAAATATGCATCATTTCTATCACTTTGTTTAAAATACATTAGTACTTACTCATCATTTACTCAGACATATGGCATATCATGCTTATTGAATCTTTTTCTTATACACTACCAAAATTCTAGCCCTAGATACTCAAGATCAATGAGGACATCAAAAGTGAGTCCATAAATAAAGATATCTGCTTTCTTGAAATGCTAACAAGAATCTATACATCATAATTTAGGTTGGATCATGATTTAACAAAATTTTGTTTGTTATAAAATTTGAGGCAGACAAACCTTTGTTATTATATCAATGTTCAAGCCTAGATATTTGTGCACATGACTAAAAGATATTGTTCTCAACATTATAGAACCGAACCAAGCAAAAATCCCATGTGTGCTACAAAAATTTGATATGGCTTGACAACATACTCAATGGGTACAAAAGTTCAAAACCAAGTAGGATAAAAGTAATTGTTGCACAAATACGTCCAGCAAATACCACTTAAGAAAAGCAAGATATGCTTTCCTTGACTATGGATATGCCACTTGAACATCTAAATATGTGCAAGCACAATACTCAACCGATCCTAAATTACAGTGCTTGTGAGATGTGTAATTCTTTTACTTGTCAGAAATATCTATAGAGACTGAGTCATGAAGACAATGAAAGTATGCCAACATTTTTGTTGAGAGCATAATGCCTACATTCGTTTTTACAATTAAATGCTCCCCACAACTCTTATAATAAGATTTCTGTCTCTCTTATAGCAAGCATGTTATTTTTTCTTAGTTTTGGTAGGCTACAAAGACAGAGGGGATGGGAAGACGTAGGAGAGACTGACCTATGATACAAGAGGCAGCATTCTCCATCCACATCATCATGGGCCAATTCATATTCTACTAAATATGTCCCGTAGTGTCTCTTTAAGGTATTTCCCACTCCCTATTCAATTATAAAAAAGAAAAAATGACATAGGTAAAGTTAGTTTTACAAAGGCAAGTGCATATGCCCTGTTTCCTAGACCAACTAAATCTTATTTTAAGGTACAAACTACATAAGTCCATTAGAACATTGTGTTATAAGAGAGTCTTTCCTCTATAACTTTCTATACACAACAGATCCCTTTGCAAAATTTAACCTATACCAAAAATAAATAATACACTGTGTAATTATCTGCACTTTTTTTAATTATCCAAAAATAATAAACCACAGCATGGTAAAAGAGGCAGGTTTAAACCAACAGGAAATTAGAAATAATTAAAAGTCAAATTCAAGTTAAAAAATGCTACATGTTACAAAAAATTTACTCAAGAAGTAAAACTGCAAGTAAAATTAAAAATAACTAAAAGCAACTTAATCCATTGAAAAAGGGAAACCCTATCCAAACCTAGTTTGTCCAAAGTTCAACTAGAGAGGAGTATCTTACATGCACTCTGTTATAGGTTATGGGAAGTATGTAGGGCAATGTGCAATGGACATGAGTGGTGAAACTCAAAGGGTGAGGTAAAATATGTTTGATCATGTTTGGTTTTCTCAGTAGCACTGTCTTATACTATAGGATCCTGAAACCTCATTCGAAAGTTCACAACAAAATCACTCAATAACTGATTCTACTTATATAGCTTTAGAAAAAATTAGATTTATTTAAGCCACCTCATGAAACTGCCAGCAAGCAATTTCTCCACAAGATTGTGTAATATTCTCATCTAAAAATAAAGAGAAAAATTTTGATGACAAGAAATAATGAAAGGAAATAGCCATTAACATACAGTCATTCTATTAGTGAGTGTGTAATTATGCATCTTTAAGAATACTTGTCCAAATCCAACATGAAAACCACCCTAGAGACAACCTGTGTGACGTAGAAGTTAGAATATCTGATAACAACATATTTCATAATTCTTGCTCCTTTTAGCTTTTATCAATGAAACTAGTAACTATAAGTGCAGTTTGGTTTCCCTTCTTCTTAATGGTAGTTGGAGCCAATTCAGTTTCCCTTCGTCTTAATGGTAGTTAGAGGGCTAAAGAAGAAAACAAATAATAAAAGAAGAAGTGGGATGGCAAAAAAAAAAAAAAATGGTGGAATATTTACATTAGAGCATTCGCATCCCTTGAACCCTAAAGAGGTGCTTAAAATGTTTCTTTAAATAACCTCATAAGTTGATTCTCTATCTGAGGTCCTTCACATTTTTTAAAGTTTTGTTAGTTCTATATATCTTTACATAATACACTTAATAAATTAAGAGAATTATTATTATTATTATTATTATTATTATATATAAACTTATTCCCTAAGGTCTTAGGAAAGGACTCAATAAGTTTTAAGAACCTTTCCAATTTTATAGGATTTTAAAAAGTGAAGCTTTTCATATAGGATCCCATATTAAGGAGTGATGAGAATACTATTATGAATAATTTATCTTTGGTAATATTCTCATCGCTATAATCTCACGTACTTTCTTACGTGCCAACACCTGAATTCAATGGAGGGTGTTGAAAATATAGGCTGGGACATTATGTTAGTGTTTTGCTTGGAATATAAAATTCAGTGACTTGTTAAAGTCAAGTGGGTCGTTGGGGTGATGTGAATGCGATCAATTAGTCCATTCTTTATACTGTAAAGCAATAACGTCACTAGAAACACATAATCAAGCATCTAATGCTTTTGGGAATTTTCAAGGTAACTCCGCAAAAGTCGCTCTCATTATTTGCTGATATTGGAGCGACTTCATGTAATTAAATGGATTGGGTCCTCGTGATAAGGAATAAGATGGATAACCCTTGATGTCTCTTTTACTGTTTGCTCTTCTTTTGTTTGTGTTTCTTTTCACGTTTCATTCTTGCTTGCTATTGGTTAGGACTTAAGGAGACTTCTTCCGTGGTGCCCACCCTATGTCTCTTTTGGGTATTTCATTTTTTTTTCCTTTTATTTTATTGGTTATATTTTAATTTAATTAATTTTTTTTAGTTTTGTTTGTTTTTGCTTGACTTGACCAAAATGATCACCGATTATAAGTTATAACTATACTTCCTTGTAAACCCATGTTGGTCTACCATATGGGAGAACTGAAACAAAACTAAAAGGTGAATTACCAAATCAAAATGTATCAGGCAACTAGGAAAATGCTGATAATAATAAACTTCATTTTTTGAAAAGTAATAATTTTCGTCCACTTTCATTATAAAACATGATACTTTTGTGGTAGAAGTCAAATATATGATAACAGCATATTTCATAATTCTTGCTTTTTTCAGTTTTTATCAATGAAACTATTGACTATAGTGCAGTTTTGTTTCCCTTCTTCTTAATGGCGGTTGAAGCCAATTCAGTTTCCCTTCGTCTTAATGAAAAGAAGTGGGATGGCTAAAAAAGTGAAATATTTACATTAAAGCATTCACATCCTAGAACTCTAAAAAGATCCTTAAAATACCTTATTTTAGGAACAACTAAATATATTATATTTAGGTTTTTGTAGTGGTGTTCACGGTTCGGTTAACCGGTCTGTGGCCCTATTTTTTTATCCTAACCGTAATAATTGGATTTTCAATATCCTGATCCTAAACCGATCCATTATGAACGGTTAACCACCTTAATGGTTAACCGTTTCTTTTGGTTAATTTTTTTGGTTTTCGGTTTTTAACCGTTTAGCATAAGGTTATACAAATTTTGAAGTTAATTATATTTTTCAATATATCCGTAAAAAAATTAGAGTATTTTTTTTGTATAATTATATTAAAAACTATAAATTAAGAATATAAGACATGTAAAATAGTTGTTAATATATAGGTTCCATCAATATAATCATCATAATAGCTTTTTACTCATACGTTCTTATCAACCTTGATTAATTGAGCTCAACACAAAATCTCAATCAAACACCATCATTCCAATTTTCAAACATATAAGCATTTGTTTTTTCTTATATGAATCATTTATTTTAACATAATTCATATTGATAATACTAAAAAAATAATCATATGGGTATATTAAAAATTATATATTTATAATTACGGATCGGTTAACCGAATCCATCGGTTTCTAGAATCTAAAAATTGAAACCGAAACCGAAAACCGAAAAAATTAAAAATGCTAATCCTAAATCGAAACCGATGGACTGGTTAACCCTTTTTTTTTTTATTGGTTTTTCGGTTTCGGTTCGGTTATCCTGAACATTCGGTTTTTTTGCACACCCCCTAGTTGAAAATATACAGTTCCATTTTTTACATGGCAACACCTAAATTCAATGAGAGGTGTTGGAAAAATAGATAGGTATATTATGCTGATATATAAATTTCAGCGACTCCTTTTAAGTCAAGCGTGCTGTTGGGGTGATGTGAATGTGATCGATTTAAAGTCATTAGAAGCGCATAATCAAACATTTATTGCTTTTGGATGGGGCATACCTTGTTTTGGGAATTTTCTCGGTAACTTCGCAAAGGTCACTCTTATTAGTCGTTGATAATGGAACGACTTCATGCAATTAAATAGGTTGGGTCGTCTTTGTGACAAGGAGCAAGATGGATAACCATTGATGTCTCTTTCACCCTTTCATCTTCTTTTGGTTTTTGTTATTTTACCGTTTCGTTCTTGCTTGCTATTGGTTAGGACTTAAGGAGACTTCTTCTGTGGTCCCCATCCTATGTCTTTTGGGTTTTTCATGTTTTTTTTCTTTTTTTTTTATTGATTACATTCTAATTTAATTGATTATTTTTATTTTTTGTTTTCGCTTGGCTTGACAGATGTTGTCATCAATTATAACGATACTTCTATTTAAACTTAGGTTAGCTAGACACCCAATTTTCGCCCTTTGTATCTTAATTTCTAAAGATAATCATAGTTTTGGCATAAAAGAAAAATACAAATAAAAAAATTAAAAATAAGAAAATATAAAAATATAGACCGTAAAGTGGTTCGATTAATTTTTCCTAAAAAGATCTGCATTTCATATGCGATTTGATTTTTAAAGTTGTTATGATTTATCAAATGTTTTACTAAACAATTTCTGAAAATACAGGATCCAAATGGAATGTCAATCGAAATCAAATTGTCTATTTTATGGTCATCTTAAGTACCGAGATAAATCGAACCTTGTAAAATCATTTTTGTTAATTAGCTCGATTTTTATATTTATAAAATAGTACATAATTTTTGGAGATTGCAGCATTAAACAGTGCTTCAATCCAATTTAAAATTAGTATTTTGTAAATTTTCAAAGTTTTGATCTAAAACGGAAAAAAAAAATTTCTTACTTGTAATTTTACTAAAAAGTATTTAGTCGCCTATGTAATTTGGGAGAAATCATGCGATCATTCACCCTAGCCTTATTTTTTTTTTTTGTCATTTTACTTTTTTATTATTATTATATTTTTCTTTCTTAATTATAAGAATGGTGATAGCATCACCTTGTGAAAGTTTTCAAATGTTGCGTGTCTATAGCTCGACCCGTGCGAGCCGCAAAACGCGGCTTTCACTTTTTTTTTTCTTTTATTTAATTTTTTCCCTCACCAAGGGCCCGGACCCGGGCCCCCGCACCAAGTTTCTTCCTCGAATTGCACCACTGTAGACTAAAAGCTACCACTGTCGAAGCATGTGTATGCTTAAAAAATTAGTCCGATACAGTAAGTAGGAAACAAACGGACCCACACTTTTAGTGGCCTGATGACATCGATTAGGGATCAGGAGAGTCATCATCACAACCAGATTTATAGCAGCAGACACAGACGGAATAGGGGTGGGACTGGAGAAGGTTCCTAGAAGGGAGAGTATATAGTTGATAACTTTTTTTTTTCAATATTCTTGTATTCTTTTGTAGTTAAAAAAAATTTACTAATAAAATTTATATTTCCATCGATCTCAATGCATTTATTAATTTCCTTTATTTAACAAATCACCATTATTATAAATAAATTAATTAAGAAATTTTTATCATTTAATATAAATTAATTATTATTAAAAAATTACTTGACAATTTTATTTTTTTATTTCCTATAAAATTTAAAGTTAATCTTTATTATGTTAATAGTAATACAATTGAAATCATTATACACAAATAAAATATGCTAAATATATTATATTTTTTAAGAACACAAACATATTTAAAGAATTTAATAAAAATTGTTTATTTAAATACAATTTAAAGTAAATTAAAAAAATAAATCGCTTTTTTATTATTTAAAAAAACATATAAATCAATTACTAGTACAATATTATTTTATAATTTCATTTTCTTTTATTTTCTAAACAATATTGAAATTAATAACTGAATATGTTAATAGTAATACAATTGAAATTATTTTAAAAAAATAAAATATACTAAATATATTATTTTTTTAAGAAGACAAATATGTTTAAATAGAATAATAAATATACACAAAGAATATGAATATGAATGACCCTGCTGGCTGCTGCTCATATCCTACTTTACCATATCCGACACAATATTCATCTTACACGTTTTTCTCTTCGTGCATCTTTATGGTGTTTTTAGGGGCATACTTAAACACGTACACACACGCAAATGCAAATGAATCAAGGGAGATAAAAATAATAATAGAAGTAATAAAAAAGTAATAAAAGATAAAAAATGATAGATAAAAAATAGATGTAAATAAAATTTATTGGCCTGGTAAATAGGATATGCATGCAAATAATGAAAATTTATTTGTGTAAAAAATATTTTTGGCACATGAAGATTCTATTTTTGAAAAATAAAAAAATTAAATTAACTTGATTAGTTTATAGGATCATACTTGAAAACTCATTTCGTTTTTTATAAAATTTTAAACCTAAGAAACTTAATTTGAAGAAAAGAATTCAAAATTTAAAAAAAAAACACACACTTCATTTTTTTTTAAAAAAAAACTATACTGTCTGATCTCGATTAGTAGGTATAGATATCTTTGGGTGACTTAAAAAATGGAAAATTATCTTTTCCCTTATCTTTATAAATATTGAATGTAAATACTATAAATATTATCTTGATTTGTAAATTTTGGTGATAATTAGAAATACCATGATTTGTAATACTTGATAATTTTTTTTAAGCATTAAAAAGACAAACTTTAACTGTTTGGATTCTAGATCTTCCAGACTTATATTTTGAGCATTTGCTTGATTGTTGCATTACATGTGATTGTTAATGAACTTGCTTGATGTGTAATATATCTGGTTATTGACTGAGCTTGTGGTTTCACTCACACTCCTAAAGACATTTCAGGCTTGTTCTACGATCTTGGCTCGTTTCTTCCAGGAGCATGACTCTAGTAAGATTTAGAAGCTGAAAGAACCTGGGATGATCGGGATAAGTTGTTTACTTTATTTCATAGTTATAAATTAGTTAGTATTTGAAATATCAGTTTACGTATTTGGAGACTTATGAGATATGAATATGGTCTGTAATATTATATTATTCAAGACTTCTGATGCCAATTATTTTACTAAATTATGACTTACATGTATTTATCATTTCTTATCAATGCAACTAAAAGATCCTGTTTGTTTGAAAATATATCATCTTTGAAGGTATAACTGATAATAGTGTACATGTGTGGATTGGATACTACTACCAGGATACCATCGGGGCATGACACCATAGGCTTGTTTCAATGGTAACCTTGGGGTCACCTATATCAATCTTCTTTGGGTGATATTTTTTTAAAAAAGAACTACAGATTGTTTGATCCCGATTAATAGGTATATGGATATCTTTGGATGACTTAAAAAATGGAAAATTATCTTTTCCCTTATCTTTGTAAATATTGAATGTAAATACTATAAATATTGGCTTGATTTGTAAATTGCGGTGATAATTATAACTACCAGGATACCCTCGAGTTGCCTATCAATCCTCTGAGCAACTACTATTACTTAGGACTCTCCGATTCTCAGGATTATTCCAGAGTGTGAGTGCTCAAGTGTTGTTTGATTTACTTTAATTGAAGATAATAAATTGTTGTTATTGCATTGCATTTAGTTAAGCTTGTGCATCACATTGTGTGTGCTTTTCTTCTTTACAAGTATTGTTGAGGTTGTGATGATGATGATGATGGGTTGAATGATGATGATTGTTTGACACAGGTATTGGATAAAGCGGGAAGAGTAATTGATGAATGAAATGAAGTAGGGTTGATGGATTATTTGTTTTTGTTTTATTTTATTTCAAGGACTAGATTTGATCTTTTAAAGTTGTATTTTTCTTTAAGGGTCTGGTGGACCCCACATGATTTGTAATAAGCTTTCAAAGTTTTGTTTAAGTGAAAGTTCTTTCACTTGTATGAGTGAAAGCTATAAATGTTTCTATTTAGATCGTTCTCCCATCATAAATCTAGTTATTTTCATAATGTAATTATATGATTTTAGAAATTATAATTGTTTAGCAATGTCCGAGATAAACGAATCCCTCAGGGAGGTCTATACATGTAATACTTAAAGTATTATAGTACTTGAAACCACTTAGCATAAGTTCAAGTTTCATGAGGATAGTTTAAAGCCTGACTATGTGCATAATTGGAGGGATTTCTTACTCTTTCATCAAGCCAATCATAGAAGTTAGATTTGCAGTATTTGAAACCACTTAGCATAAGTTCAAGTTTCATGAGGACAGTTTTTAAAGCCTGACTATGTGCTAGAGCAAAGGAAGATGCTTCCTTTGAATAACCTCCATTAGCTTTCAGTAAGTAGCCTAATGTGGATAAGCTTTGGAATTGAAACTTTTTCCCTCCTTTTTTCATACAACAGTTGATTATATACATGAAAATTGAAGCAAGGAGAGTCGAAAAAATTTTAGTTCAATCCAAGTGATTGTGTTGTTTAAGGCAATAATTTAGTTAACAAGAGGATCTTATGATCAATCTACAAATAATCTTACTAAAATTGCCTTCAGATTCCAAAGGAGATTGAATCTGTGACCAATGACCATAGGCATGCAATAATAATAATAATAATAGGCATGCGATTTTCTTATCACTATTATTGCTTACTTGAATTGCTTGAGTCAAGTTTCCAATGACCATTCGAACAAAGTCAACAAGTTGACGCAGTTCTCTTATTATTGGATCAACTTTAACCCATGTAATCGCTACTTTTGATAATAAAATAGGATGAAATTCATGTCAACTGTTGTTTATAAAAAAATACTAAAATATTAATTATACAAATATAATAATCAAACTACCATTGCTATGTTGTATTTATTGCATGTAAGAAAGCATTTTTAAAGTTTGTATCATGTAATAAATGTTGTATTAGTATTTATGTAATTTTTTTCGTCTAAATAATATTTGTGTTATTTTTTTATTGCTTCATGAAATTATCTGATCAAATAAATAAATTGGATATGCTTTTTTTTCATTTTTGTCTTCTCAAGTTTTCAATCAATGTTTACTAGACTTCTTCAAAATTCTTTAGCAGTGTCCGCAAGTCAATCACCTAAAATTTGTGATGTAATTTGTTGTAAAAGAAAATGACATTAAAAAAAATTGTTTGGATTGGAAAGAAATACTATAGAGAAATTAAATATATTTTAAAACTTCCTAAAATACCAAATAAATCTTCAAGTTTATAAATCCATTATTAAGCATATCAAATAGTTCAAATTGTGTGCTATATCAACACATCAACTACCTTCAAAGTGCACGTTAGAAATGCATAATAGCCTAACATGTCCATTGGGAGTGCATAATAGCCTTTGACACGCACAAGGGAATGTGAAACACTCATCTACCGAACTTGCCTCCCCTATATCCAAGTTTGATGATTTATTTTGATAATTAATTTGTCATGTATCTATTTTAGTAATTAATTTTTTTTTAAAGCTTAGACCAACCTTTCACTCGAATGGTGAGTGCATAAAAAAAATTCCATATAATATACACATTGAAGCCTTAAAACTAACAATGCTATTCATACAACCAATGTGAATAATGCTCACTGAAATTTGCCTATATTGTGGAACCATTAATTCATTATATAAAGAAAGAGAAGAGGGGAGGAGGAGGAGAAAAAAAGAATGAGTAAACCATAATTGATTACATATGTCACGGCATGTGAGCATCACATGAAAAAGCGTTTTCCTAGATATTGTTGAAAGAGAAGGCATATATAAATATATTTATTATTATTATAAAGAGAATATTCTCTTTTTTGGATTTCACACTTCTTTTTCCTTTTATAATTACAAAACCGATTCTCTATATAAATGTTTTCACCATTTTTACCATCTTTTATATCAATTTTTTATTGATTTAATTTGGGATATTTTAGAACATTAAGAAAATTTAAGTTTTTAAATTTTAAAGAAATTGTCAAACTATCCACCACTCCATATATATGGTATGAATACATGTATCAACTCACCAAAATAAAATTATATAAAATTAATTATTAATATACCAACGATAAATCATGTCTCCAACATGCAATTCACATGTTTATATGCGAATTAATTGTTCCAAATGCAATTCATTAAGGATTACACTAAATTGCACATTAGAATTTTTCACTTAATCACATGTTCAAGGGATGCCTCTTTTTTTAATTGTAAATCATATATTCTTTATAAAATTCAACCTTGGTAAATGTGTAATTAAATTATCTTGTTTGTGCTTAAGTAATATTTTTTTTAAAGATCGATAGGCACGTGTTTTACTCCGTTTCGACCTTTAGTATTAAGATACATATCACACATATATACCATTTCTCTTCCTCCATTTTCTAGATATTTTCATTTTTTTTTTTCCTAATAGGATCAAATATTAAAGACAAACACAAAAAAAAGTACACACACTTAACCTAAAGGAAAAGCATAACAAAAATGAAGCTGGAGGAGCAGGAACTTAACCCACATCCCAGCTTCTAGGACCCAAAGAAGTACGGTTTTATTTGTACTGCAACGACACAAAGAAGTACAGGTTTTATTTGTACTGCAATAGACACAATATACAAAGAGATAGCCTTGGCAAAAGATGGGTAAATAGATTTTTATATTTATTCCTACATTTGTAACTTAAAGCTTTATAATCAGTGGTAATAAATATTGTATTTTTAATATTTCATTATGTAAGTATGTTACATTAGAGGTGGGCAAAAAAACCAACTGAACTGAACCGATTCGTAACAGAACCAATTCAAACCGAAAATATGATTTTTTTTAATGGTTTGATTTAAAAATTTTCCAATATGAACCAATCCGTAAATTTATTATTTGGTTTGAAAGGTAAACTAAACTAATCCGTAAAACCTAATCAAACTGTTTTTGAAAAATATAATAATATTTTACTATATGTTCATGTGATTTCATTTGGTATTTATTATTTGGTGAATATTGATTAAAATCAACTTGTTCATTTTTAAATTTTTTTAGGCTCATGATATGTATTTTTTTGTTGATGATGAGCTTTTTTTTAATAGCTTTTGACTTTATAAAGTATGAAATTTATTTATTCAGTTATAAACTCTTATTATACATTTTGTTTAATATATTTTGTCAACAGATCATTTTATTCCTTGATAAATTTTATTGGTAGATGATTTTTTATTATAGCTAAATTTATTGGTAGATAATTGACTTGATAGTTTTATTAAAAATTATAAATTATGACTTACTATGTATTGGTTGGTGAATGTATTTTATTGGTGGATAACTGATTTTATAGAGAACTATAGATTAAAAGTATGCTGAATTTATAAAGTATTTTGTCATGGTTTATATAAATATTTAAGTACCTATACAAATATAAAAAAAACTATAAAAAAATTTAGTTAAAATTTTGATTTAATCCGTAATCCAAACCGAAACCAAACCTTTATTTAATGACTTAAAAAATTTCTATAAATATAAGTATGCGAATACCATTACTGTTTTAGATGTATATAAAATGTGATATTTATATTTTATATAGTATCACAGTAGTAAATGTAAAATAGTAAAGTATTGATAAATAACACATATGATATATAAAATTTCACATATAAAAATTTAATATCTTATCTAATACGTATGATATTAAAAAAATAATATCACATTTAATATATTAATTTTGTCTAATTGTGATACTTTATGTAAAGATAAAGATATATAATCTTTTAGTATGTGGATAAAAAGAGAATTATGTCGAGGACTGTTATAATGACTAACCATTTAACTAAATAGTATTAATAAAATAGAACAGTAAAAATTTATATAAAAATTATGGATAGAAAGTGTCTATAAAACATCAGCATACGGAATTCTTATGACAAAAAGTCGTAATTATTATTGGTAATATTACAGGCCATATTCTTATCTCATAAGTTTCCGAATACATGAACTATTCTTTTTTTCTCTTTCCCATGTGCAAACTGACATCAATTTTTCCTTTTTATCCCCCTCCTATGTCCCTCTTCTCGTATTCTGTCATCTCTCTCTCTCTTCCTCTCTTCTCTCTCTTCCACTATTTTTTTTTCTTTTCGCCCCGTCGTTCCCTCTCTCCTCTGTTTGTATTTACATTTATCGCGTGTTATCCTGTTATTTCTAATAGTATAAATCGCAATTTTAAAATATATTAATAATTATTTTTAATTTAAGCTTATTTAACTAATTATTATTATAAGTAATGCCGCATTTTCTGTTAAGGTTGCAAGTAGCTTCGTAGAATCTCTTGGCTGGAATTGCCTCTTCAAATTCACATTGTTAGTAGTAACATGGCTTTGTTTTCACTAACATTCACGGGAAACTCAACTTTGACTTGGAAAAACCCTAATACGAAGTCTTCCTATTACTATTTACTATTAGTAGTGACATTGTTGCTTTTCTTCTGTCAAACATAGCATTCTCCGGTTGCATAAGACCAAAGGCTCACTCTGAAGTTTGAACTATGATAATTTCTCTCCTTATTCTTGTTCTTACAGCCACGGCACTCTGGCTTTTCTCACGAAGGAAGAAGCTGAATCCCCATAATGCTTCTCCTTCTACAACCTCGAATCACAGAGCAGCACCAGGTGCTAGTAATAATCCTGACAATGGACCTGATAGGGAATTTGATATGTTCATCAATTTCCGAGGACCCGACAGCCGCCACACTGTAACTAATGTTCTTTATCACAGCCTAACACGTGCTGGATTCCGTGTATTCCTAGATGATGAAGAGATCCGGAAAGGCGAAGTGATTGAAGGAGAGCTATTGGCAGCTATCACCAACTCAAGAATCTACATCCCCATTTTCTCCGAGGACTATGCATCCAGCAAGTGGTGCCTCCGTGAACTTGCAAAAATGATTGACTGCTGGGAAAGCTCTAGCGGCAATACAAAGAAAGTGATTCTGCCCATCTTTTCTAAAGTCGATGTCAATGACATCAAGCTTAGATCACCGGTGTACACCACTCCCTTACAAAAGCACAAGGACGAGCTTGGCGAAGTTATTGTGAAGCCATGGGAAGATGCGCTACTAAAGGTAGCCAAAATCAAGGGATGGAGCTTGAAGGATCACGGGTAATGTTCTCTTTCTCCTAGTGATTTATCTTGGCATTATGGTTTTATTCTTCTTCAACACCTAATTTGGATTGAAATATATATGTTCTATTCTGTTTTATACTTGTGACAGCCTAAGCAAACTGGCGGATCTTATAAACGAAGAGGTTTCCAGTAAGTTTACCACAACTGAAGCTGTTCCTAGTTTGTCTGATCACCTGGTTGGGATTCATGAGCCAATGGAAAACATTTTGGAGTTGCTAGAGGGGATCTCCTGGCGTTCGATTTATTGTGATACATGGTATGGGCGGAATCGGAAAAACAACTGTGGTTAAAGCTATCTTCGAGAAGATCTCTTCTCGTTTTCAAGGAAGTTGTTTTCTTGAAGATGTAAGGGGATCATCAGATCAGCATGGCATGGTTAAACTACAAGAGAAGTTATTATCTAAAACTCTAAATCTCAATTTTATTGAAGTCTCTAATACTTATCGTGGCACTGGCACGATTAGAAGCAGGTTACGCGATAAAAATGTCCTCATCGTCCTTGATAATGTGGATATGCGAGAACATCTCCAAAACCTTGCATTCAAGTCTTCCTGGTTAGGTCCAATGAGTAGAATTATAATTACAACTAGGACTACTGAGTTTTTATCATCTAAAGATGATAAAGAGTATTATTTCTATGAAATGAAGGAGATGGACAGACATGATGCTCTTCAACTCTTTTGCCGACATGCCTTTGAGAAAGATAGGCCACCACCTGAGTTCCATGACATATCAACCGAGATTGTTGCCACTACGGGTGGACTTCCATTATCGCTTCAGGTCATTGGTTCTTCACTTTACAGCCAAGATCACGATATATGGCAATTCAGATTGCAGAAGCTAAAGGAAGCTCCTCATAAGGATGTCTGGGAGACGTTAATGATAAGTTACCGGACATTAGAGAATGAACAGCAACAGGTTTTCTTGGATATCGCATGTCTTCAATGATAAAAAGACGACTTATCCATTTTATTTTGGAGGCTTGTAAACTTTATCCAAACAGTAGCATCAAGATTCTTGTGAGAAGATCTTTGATTAAGGTAAATGGTGAAATTAGGATGCATGACCAGTTGAGAGATTTGGGAAGGGCAATTGCCCAACCAAAAAAGACATGTTTTGAAAGCCAACTTCCATAGCACCTAGAATTATGGTCCCCAGAACGTGGTTTAGATGCACTACAGCAACAAGAGGTAAATCTATTGTCGTAGTTGCAATTATCTCTTCCTTATACTTTCATATATTAACTTATTGCTACTAAGAAGCACATGTACTATGTTTAAATGCCAAATTTTAGGTTGATCACAGTGTCATGGCAATAAAACTGCGGACGTTGAATGCTAATCATCGATTTGTACCTAAGCATTTTGCAAGAGCAAAAACTAAATTTCTTGATTGGAAGGTGGGAACTTTATGGAGGCTTCAAAATGTGCTCAACAGCTCAAATGGTTGTCTTGGTATCACTGTCCAAATTCGAAGCAAGTCGCTTCAAAAACATAGCATCTTAAGCTTGGAAGGTCAGAAATCGATGAAATTGGGGTGGATGGTGTATACTCAAGGTATTAATCTTATAAAAGAATTTCTATTCTTCATTTATCTCGTCGTTGTTTGAATGACGTTCACTTCAGTCTAATGTGATGTGTGTTTCCATAGGAGTCCAAGCACTTGAAAGTCTGCATCTCAAAGATTGCAAAGTCTAAGAGAACCCCTAAGTTTCCACTGGATGCTATTGGAGAGACTGGTAATTGACGTTGTCCAAGATTAGAAGAGGTAGACGTATCCATCAACATTTAAAACGCTAAAAGGGTTAGAATCTCAAATATGCTTCAGCATGGTACAAATTTCATGTTCGCTGGTGCAGCACGGCACAATTAATACAAGGCTCCATTGGGAAACTAACGTCACTAAAGAGTTAGACTTATCCAACTCAGGAATAGAGGAATTACCTGATTCTATTGGAAGACCTCAATTATTTGAATATTTTAAGGATGGCAGGAATCCAATAGCATACCTACCAGACACTATTGGGAGATGAATCACTGGAAGAGTTGGACTTGTGGGGCACTAGAGTTTTCCAGTTACCTGAAACCATTGGAAACCTTAAAAGAGTTAAAGGTGATCAATGTGTCTTATAGTACGATAACGATGTTCCCAAAGGCTTTAGGGCTGGAGAATCTTGAGGGTTAGAGGCTGATTTTTGTAAGCAAATGGATGGCAATCTCCTGAGGAAATTGGAGAATTATCTCGCTTGATAATCCTCGTTTGGAGTCTACTGCTATTAGTAGAGTGCCAAAAACTATCAGCCAGCTTTCTCATCTCCAACAACTTCGATTGCATGGGTTTTGAGCCCCAAGAATTATTGAATCTTCCTACGAGTTTAATAATTTAGTTGTGGAGTCTTTTCATTGGTGTTGCACCGAATACCCGATCTTTCGAGCATGACTAATTTAGAATGGTTATCCTTGACAAATGGAAGTAGTGATGATTCCAAACGGCCCCTGTCACCATGCAACCGAATTCCCCAAATAGAGTGGCTAGCGAGGTTGACCAATTTAAAGCGTTTGAAGCTGGACCTGCCCGATCTCGTTGCCTCCGACTGTGTTGAGTTCCCTTGTTCCCCTCAGGTCACTCAATACTTGTTTCGACACACGATCTTGCTCATCGTCCGTCAAATGTCGTTATTCTCTTTGATTAATGTCGAGTTACAGATTGACTGGCAACGCTTATCCAGATTTAATAATCTTCGCCGTTAAGTCTTACCAAATGCCGGTTAACAGAGATTAGGTTGATTGCCTTGAACATATTTCTTCTTAGCTTGGTGGACTGTGAATTCCTTGCGAGGCTGTCCAATCTGTCTTGCTTAAAGGAGCTTGTAGAGCTATATATAGATAAATGCCAACGTCTAGTTGACATTGAAGGCCTGGGGGAACTTAAGTCTCTGGCGTTGTTAGTCCTGAGATCATGTGATTCCCTACGATGGTTACCCGATTTTTCGAGGTTGAAGGAGCTGGCGTGTATAGAAGTTTCCTTTTTTGAATCCCTAATAATTTTACCCGATTTATCGGGGATGAAGAAGTTGGAGGTTTAGCTCTTGTGTCTTGTAATTCGCTAACGATTTTACCTGAGGTGGCTGAGGAGGTGTTTAGCTCACTTGAACTTATTATAAGTGATTGCAATAAACTTGATGACTTCGAAGGCACTTACTGGGAGTACCGTCGCTGTAACGCCAGTAAGGTACTAATTTAGTGTATCCATAATTTCATTGTTATGTGGTGAAAATGCAGATCCCAAGATTAATGTCATATGTGTGTGTATATATATATATATATGTATCTATATTATTTAAGCAAGAGGGCGCCAATGGTGTCTTTTTCCTTTTTTGCCCATTAAAATAAAAAAATTCTTATTATTCTATAAATACTTAAAATGTATAATTTTAAAATTTTCAAGGTTTTTTTCATAACTTTGTATAACTTTTACAGTTATCTCATATATACATATTTTAAAATTTCAAAAAAGGTTTACGTGCCAATTTTTCGTTCACGTTTCTCAACTGCTCATTCCTTAAATGCCACATCAATAAATTATGTAACCAATTTCAACCACTGTAGTTATCTAAATTCGATTCCACACTTGCACCAAATTCACGTTGATTCTTGCTTAAAATTTTATCCAATTTTCGCAGCAATAACAGGTTATCTCTATTATATGTTCACATATAACGTATGCATTTTGAGCCATTTTATAATTGAAAAGTCGATTCAATTCATGTTTTTGTTGTGTTCTTCTCCAACTCGGACATTCCCTAAGGTTGTCATTGAAAGCGACATTGGATCTGAGGAGAGTTCTTCTTCCTTTGAAGAAGAACAAGAAAATGAGCAAGAAGAAGTAGAAAAGAAAGAAGAGGACCTGGTGATTGAAGAAGAAGATGGGAATAACAAAAGAGACACTTTTTATGTTAATAAAAATGACAATGCTCATCACTATTACTCTCAAGAAAGTATGCAAGGTGGTACCTTTATTCAATTTTTCATTGTTTTCAATCTTTTTCATTTTTCTTTGCTCTTGGTTTTGATGTTAGTAAGTGTTTTTATTAAATTTGAGTAGGTGCATAAGAGGCTGGTGATGAAGTAGTTTCAAAGGTATGTGTATTAATTGTCCAATGAGCTAATAAAACCGTTATGGCATTTATATTGATCATCAAATATTGTTCAAACACGTGTAATTTGTTAAATAATAATAGGTCAAGCTCGCATAATATATTTGTGTTTTGCTTCATGATTATTTTTTCCCCCAAAATTGTGTCTATTGTTATAACTTTTCTATATGTCTAGAAGTCATCAACTTTTCCATCAGAAAAGTTAAAGCGAAATGATCAGGGTCCTTTTTTTTTTAAGTTTCTTTTTTACTAAATTACTGCTGGAATTTTTATGGTTCATACATGAAAGATGATGTTTTAATAACCTTTTTGGACATGTGGGATGTTTTAATTTGTCTTTACAAGTAATTATTTAATTATAATGAAGTTTAGGTTTTTTTTTATTGGAAATGAGTTACACACACATATATGTTTTAACTATTCAATTTAGAATGAATAAAGTGTTACATTATCTATTGTCTACCTTCTTATTAATCTGTAATAATACCCCTTAATTAATAAGCTCATAAATATACAAACCAAAGATGACAATTCTTGCACAGGAGTTGTGGGCTTTTTCAGATCAACATAACTATTCTTCTTTCTCTGATTTAAATACAGGTTAGTATTATGGTGTTTACTATGGATGTAGTGATTGGTTTTAATGATATTGAGATTTCAAATAATGTCTAAAAGGTCGAAATATTCAAACAAAGAAAACCAAAGCAAAATGCATATCTTTTATAGAGAGTCAATAAGTTGACATTTCATTTTCATATTCCTTCTTATCTAATACGAGATGTTTTCTATTGTATGGTATTTTACATCAAATATTTTAATTATCTATATTATTTGAGCGGGGGATTGGTGTCCACTTTTCTCTAAGCCTTTGAAATTACAAATCAAACTTTCTATATAATTATAGATATTCTAATTATGAATCTGAAATGACCACATTATGCTAGAAAAAAAAAGCATTTAATTTAAAGCTAAAATGATTATGTAAATACTTTATACATTGAGACAATGATTAAATACATTAAAGCATTTTTTATTTGTAATTCCATGTAAAAATTTTAGTTTATAGTTTAATGATTAGTAATGTGTACATCTTTTCTATTCTCAAGACACATACAAAGTGGGTAACTATTTCATAGTATAAATTAAAGAAAATAATTTATTTTTCCTGAGGTCAATAGTTCCAAATTAAGTATATGATTACCAAAATAATTTATATTTCCTTAAAGAGATTGATAATTGTAACTTTGATACGAAATCATACAATAAAGAGAGAGTAAAAAAATATAACTATATTTACAAATGTTCCGTAATTGTTTTATACGAGAATAATGAGAAGGTTTTATTGTGTTACATAAGACAAAGTGAGTTGATATGGAGATGGCATGTTGTATTTTTTTTTCTTTGTTCAATAGATTTTATTTTAATTTTGCACACACAACGCAGGAGCGTCCACCGATAGTGTATGTATGTATGTATGTATATATATATTTATATATGGTGTTTTCAATTTCACTTTTTTGTTTAACTTTTGTGTCAAAAGGTGTTGCTTAGTCTATTTGGATCCATCAATGTTGATTATTCCATGAACTTTTATGATTTAACTTTTATTTATATGCTTGTAGATGCGGGCCTTCTGGAAGCATCAAGTACCATTGCACTGCCTCCATGGTATGTTGATTGATTGATATACTTTTGGATAAAATACACAACATTAAGTGATAATTATTAAAATTCTAGAGGCAAACTAATTTTCAAAAATTGTACACTTACACCCTATTTGACTCCGTAAAATTTCTTCTTAGATGCAGCTCCAATTCAATCTTTTACATCAAAATAATTGTAATAATTTTTTAAAGGCCAATTCATCATCTTATTTTTGACATGTATTGCATCTGCAAACAACAAAAAAATCAACAAAACCCTCAAATTAGATGATGAATCCACTTGACATTTATTGCTTCTTGGATTTTCTATCTTTGCCTTTTTTTTTTTTTTTATTTTCATGTTCTTGTTCCATCCTATTTGTGGATGACATTGATCAGAAGTTTTGTGAATGTTTTGTTTCGGATTTTTCAAAATAAGTTGAAATTAAAAATGAAAAGTCAACTTTTTTTCTTATCTGTTATCATCAGTCCAGTCAATGATGTTTACAGCTGACGATTCTATCTTTGCTTTGAGGCAATGCACTTCCCCAATGTGCTATGGTTATACAACATAATCTCAGCTCTTTGAGGGCAAACAAACATCAGAGTTAATTTAAAGCAATTGGTTTCTTTGCATCAAGAGCAACAAAGCATGCTTTAGTTGTGAGTCCAGATTTCTTTTGGCACATGCTTACTTAACTGCTTAGCTTTCATCTTTCACATGCTGTATTGAATAGTTAGATGTCTGGATAATTGGGATAGTTCTGTTTTAACCTGTATTTTGATACAATATGCAATCATTTACTTTGTAATTTTTACAACAATGGCTGTAGTATTACATCTCAATATAGGGTGCCTGAATTTAATTTCAGCCTATGTAGTATATACACAAGTTTCGCATATTTGTACATTAAAATCTAGAATTTATGTGGCCAGGGGCACAGCAACACAACTCGATGATGTATCTAGGGCAGTCTACTAGAAGTCTTTTCATGACTTTTACCTACAGGTCCCTCCCATGCAATTGCTTTGACTATGGTTAGTTTGGTTGAGGGGATACTTGTAGGCTTGTTTCGAGTGCGATTGACCTAGCAATCACTGGGTTCATATGGGGGTTACATAATGAAGAGGGATTTTAGGCTTGGGTTTTATGTGAATCATTTTGTTAAGAATTTAGGGATCTGTTTAAAGGAGAGTGAAAGAATGGCTATTGCTTTACCTGGACGAACTTTCTCACAATTGTATTTGTCAATTAAGGTTCCTATGGAAGCAATTACGGAACACAAGCACATAATTTGGCACTTGAATGGCTTGATAATTTTCTGCTAAAAAACGTAGGTTCCTCCTTATGTGGTTGATAGAAAGAAGACTTGTGTGTAGCATGTGGATAGTATTGTAATATAATGCTCTTTTTATTGTACTATTAGATAGATAAGCATTTTGCACATGACTGAATGTGGAGTAGCATGAGTCTTTATAGAGATTTGTCAGATAATAGTTACAAAAGGAAATGTGAAGTTCTCATAGAACGTGTCTTTCGCTTTGATTGTTTTGAAGAAGTCCATAACCAATCCAAATGATGGGTCTAATCCCAGCACAATGGTTATGTACATTAGCACGTAAAGTCCACCTCCTTTGCATAAAGAAGCCCTGTTTAAATATGAAAAATGTGAGCATCCTTGTTGAATAAAGATGCAATTGTTTTAGAAGCTAGGTTCCTTGTAATGTGGTCAATATATCAATTGAAACTTTCCTTAAGCATCATATGTTGTAGAACTCTATTTTGTTCAATTATGCTTCCTTAATTGCAGACAAGTAGTGGTTCAAAGTAATTCATTTTTTGAACCCAACTCTAGGACTAATCGTTACTTTTGATTTTCTTCAGATTTTCCTTGATTGGTGATAGATTGTGATTTCGAGTTGGTAACTGATGATATTTTATCTTGTACTGACATGTGCTTATTAGTTATAGTATTTGTCATAAGCTTCTACATAGACACTTTTTTTATTTATCAGTGCTAAGGCCGTAATAATGGCTTTGCTTTTATTGCTTTTGGGTAATAATAATAATAAGCTTCTACTCTGTTGATGTAGTCTGGCATGACTTTATTGATTTCTTGCGGACCCTTTTCTTATGCATCTTGATTTGACTGATAATTAAAGCTTAGAGGAACACCTTTTTTTTTTTGTGTCTTGAAAGTTCATGGCTCAAATCCTTGCTAGCCATGCTACTAAGTGTTGCGTAGACTTAGCAGTCACACCCGATTCCACATTTTCTAAATACAGTAAGCGAAGAATTTGTTTAGACATAAAAAGTCATGGTAAGAAGACTTAAATATCATGTACTCCTTATAGCTTTCCCTTTGTTAAAGGTAAAGAGCTTTTCATGTCACTTGAATATCATGTACTTCGGATTTTATGCAACTAAATGCTAAGGTAAGATCTCTCTGTTTTCCAACTAATAAAAATACTCATCATGTAGTGTTGTGAAATATTATTTTGTTTAATTAGAAAGATACTTTTGTTGACTTTAATGTTGGACATCAATAAATTTATTATTATTGAACGAATATGACAAGTTCGATTAGTAAAAGTGTGTTAAGATTAATCACACCCTAACACAATAATTTATATATAAATGTAAATACAAAATTACGAGACTACCCTTTTAGGTTAAGTAATACTCTTAACACTCTCCCTCAGGCTAGAGCATATATATCACAAGCTCCTAGCTTATTACAAATATAATTTACACGAGCTCCTCGAAGTGACTTAGTAAACAAATCAAAAAGTTAATCTTCTGATCTCACATAGGTAGTATCAATTTCCTTATCCAATAGTTTCTCACAAAGAAAGTGACAGTCGATCTCAATATGCTTTGTGTGCTCATGAAATATTGGATTTGATGCTAAATGTTTGTAGCTTGGTTATCACATATCAGTTTCATCGATTGTGATTGTGAAAATCTAAGTTCTTCTAGCAGATGCTTAAACGAAAGCAATCCACAAGTTATGGATGTTATTGCTCTATATTCAGATTATGCACTTGACCATGTTACTACAATTGCTTTTTACTCTTCCATGACACAAGATTATCACCAACAAATACGCAATATCCTATTGTTGATCTTTTATTCGATGGTGAACCTGTCCAATCAACATCTGTATATCGAACAACATCCACATGTCTATTATCCTTGTCTAAAATTGTAAAGCCCAAGAATTTTTATATTAGTAAAAATAAATAGAAATACAAATATAAAAATAGAAGGTCAATTTAGGACACAACAAAACCCTAGAATAAAACTACAGTAGTAATGATCCTATATATATATATATATATATATAACTTTAAACCCTAAAACAAAGTTTCTAGATAATAACAAATATCAAATACAATATTTCGTAGTAAGTATCAAAAACTCAAAATATAAAAATAATTACGATAAGATTTCAAGTGTATTAAAAAGTAAATAACCAATAAAATTTATAATTAGAAAATGATAATTTAAGGATGAATCGTTAGAATTATAAATACATAATAAGAAATAAACATATCCATATCTAACAATCTAGACCTCAAATAAATATTTGGATTACACTATTGTTCTAGTTAGAGAATTCTAAAGCTCTTAAAGACTAAAACTGAAATTAGCATATGAAGCTTAGAAAACCCTAATCACATGAGATAAAACTCTAAAAATACTTAATCGTGTAAACTTTAAACTCAAAATTGAATTCAAAGATAATCTAGAAAATTTATAGAATTTTTGGATACATAATTCCTAAGTAACTGATATAAATATACCCGATTAACTTGATAAATTATCCTAAAACTAAGATAATTAATTAATTAAGTAAAATTATAATATTATTTGTAATATTTTCTTGAAAAAGGCTTGATATGTGGCTGGATGTCCTTAAATTTGCAGCAGTCGAATTTTTGCAATGAATTGGTCAAGTTGAGTAATAAAAATCAAGGCAAAATGTGAATAAGCCAATCAAAATTTCCTATATCAACATCTCATTAAATGCAAAGGAAATCATGCACAACAAGTTGGTTTTCAGTGGAGAAACCTTCCTCTTCTTAGCCGAAAATTCTCCTTGAAAGCTACTGCCTTTTTTTTTCATTTATATATATATATATCCCATAATTAACTACAAACAAAACATTTATAACACACAAAATAAGCCTAAAACCACAACACAAAACACACAATCACAACACCATCTATATAAGCTTAACAAGACACAATATAAGCATAGGAAGTGAACAACAAAGTAAGTAAAATTTGTTTTAATTTAGTTTATGTATTAGACAATAGCTTAAACAATGTTCTTATTAATTTAGGTTCGCATCAGTCTGGAGGAAAGGTTAAACATCTTCATAACAACTCCAAACGAGGTAATATATAAGTTTAAAACTCTATTTAAGTATCATGATGTGTATAGAAGCTAAGAAATCACATGTTATGATGATTATGAGATGCTATATATGTTAGTATATCAGGATCAATAGCTGAGGATCATGAAAAAACACTCAAAAATAGCTAAAACTACTAGGTATAATATATATATGGTGTAATGAAAATGAAATACGAACTGGAAAAAATTGAATAAGGCGATGAATAGCGTATACGCCGGACCTACGCTAGCAACGTATGGGGCAAAGTTGGTGGCGTACACAGGTAAGCTGGCGGCTTTCGAGTCAGCTTACACTGAAACAACACTATGTAAAATTTTTACTACGTGTGAAGATGTATGAACGCCGGCAATGTACATTTCCAAGGCCAACGACATACATGGAAAAGTTGGCAGCCTTCATGCCAACATTCCCTAAAACATGACAACATAAAATAATTCTTTAACAAAGCTTGAAATCTGGCTATGCATGCATAAAGGCCAGCGACACTAATTGCCGAAGTACATGCAAAATTTCACCTGGACGAAATCTATTTTGTCTGTAACATATAATATATATATATATATATATATAAACAAAAGATGAAAAATTTAATAAATATTTATAAGATTAGTATGTTTAAATATTTGTTTAAGTGTTAAACTTTGATAACCGTTACAAATAAAAAATACTTTTGTTATATTAAACAAGAAGATTAGAGTATGATAATTGTCCAATAAACAATAGAAAATAATATTCTAAGTAGATAAATAAATTGACAAACATAGTAGATAGTACCGATAATTATTTTATATAAGTAAATATAGAAGAATGGAAGATGAGAATAAGTTATAATTAAGAATAATGTAATTCCCACAGATAACAGATAATAACATAAATGAGATCAAGAGAAACATAATGAAAATAAATGATAGAAAATAAATATCAATTACCATAAGGTGACCAAACTAAAAAAAAATATATAAAAATAATAACGATAATGATAATAAAATCCTGAATTATTGAATACAAACTTTATAGTTACCCGATAAAAAGAAAATATTTTAAAATTATTATTTATCGATAAATAATAACGTAGAAAAAAATAATATAGATCTAGAAAAGATAAAAATTGGTTTTAGGATACTTAGACAATTGGTAGGATTTATTTATATATCTGATTAGAAATTATTTATTTGTCCAATAGATGATACTGATCAGTTCGTGGATTTTCCTGAGAACTATTACGACTGATCATCATGAACAGTTGAGTAATTCAGATCTATTACAGTGTTTGTATTTATAACTAATGGCATATATAATGCAAAGATAATAATATGGTTTATGTGGATGTTTGTAGAGTGTGTGATACAAGTTGTTTATTTGTGTTGGCAAACTAAAATAATGAAAGTGATAATGCAAATTGTCTAATGACTTAAGAAAGGCATCGTATATGTTTGTGTGTAATGTATGATCACCTTAAGCTTGATTAAGAAATATTAGCTATATAATTAAAATAAACATGTATTACACGAACTGCATTATTGTATATTTCAAAAGTGTGGTAGCTTGCTATGAATTAGTATTTCAGTTCTCTGTTAATGCTTGGTTTTTCTATACAAAAGATATAGTTCTACACAAGATTATTTTTGTTCCGTCGGTTCCACAAGAACTAAGTGGCAGCGAAGGGCACCGCCCGTGGTATCGCTTTGAAATTACTAATACTTAAGGAGTTTTATGGATTGATGCAAGAAATAGCCAATTAGAATATCCTTAAATTAAAGTGATAATCTAAAACGAGAATTCGTTGATTTTTATGTATACTTAGTTTCTTCTGGGTAGGTGGATCATTAAGTAATGGTCTTTCAATCCTAATGAGAGGGCGTAAATCTCTTACCTGTTTGGATTCTATATCTTTTGGACTTGTATTTTGAACATTTGTTTGATTGTTGTATTATATATGATTGCTAATGAACTTGCTTGATGTGTAATATACTTAGTTATTCACTTAGCCCATAGTTTCACTCGCACTCCTAAATACCCTTCAAGCTTATTCTACGACCTTGGCTCATTTCTTCCAAAAGCATGACTCCGATAAGATTTGGAAGCTAGAAGAATTTGGGACATTCGGATAAGTTGTTTGTTTATTTCCTAATTATAAAATAGTTAATATCTGAAACATCATTTTATGTATTTGAAGACTTATGGAATAGGAATATGGTATGTAATATCATAATATTCAAGACTTGTGATGTCAGTTATTTTATTAAATTATGGTTTACATATATTTGACATTTCTTATCGATGCAATTAAAAGATCCTATTTATTCAAAATATGTCATCTCTGAATGTATAAATAGTAATAGTATATAAGGTGGATTGTATGCTACCATTGAAGTACTCTCGGGCATGACAAAAATGCCTTAACTTGAAGATCCTTTCAGATAATGTAGAATATGAATCACAATATCCAATGACTGGTGCAAGGTGAGCCCATAAATTAGCTCACTATACTAACTGCAAATAATATATCAAGACATGTCATGGTAAGATAATTGAGTTTACCTACTAACCTTCTATATCTCTAGGTCAACTAGAATCTCTCCTTCATCAAGAAAGAGCTTGACATTAGGACCCATAGGTGAATCAATTGGTTTTGCTCCAGTCAAACCAGTGTTAAACAATAAATCAAGTACATACTTCTACTGGGAGAAATATATACCTTAATTAGAGCGAGCAACTTCAATTCCAAGAAAGTATTTCAAACTGCTCTTATCCTTGGTCTGGAATTTCTGCTGTAAGAAATCCTTCAATTGCTTAATGCCTTCATGATCATCTCTTGAAATCACAATATCATCGATATAAACAACCAATATAATTCTTTTATCATCGTATTGTTGATAAAACACATAATGATCTAAATTACATCTACAAAGACCAAATTCCATTACAATGAAGCTAAATCTACCAAACCAAGCACGTGGAGATTACTTAAGCCCATACAAAGATTTTTTTAGGCGACAAAGTAATCCTTTCTCTCCCTGAACAATAAAACCTGATAGTCTGTCCATGTATACCTCTTCCTCAAGATCACTAAGAAAAGGCATTTTTAATATCTAATTGATGTAAAGATCAATAATGAGTAGCAGTAAGTGATATGAGAAGGCGAACAAAGGTTATTTTACTAGTGAAAAAGTGTCGCAATAATCAACACCATATATTTGAGTATAACTTTTAGCAACTAAATGTGCCTTCAATGAATCAACAGTACCATCAGGCAAGACTTTTATAAAGAATACCATACCCATCAACATCCAACTATAGATTTACCATTAGGAAGAGACACAAGATCCTACGTATTATTGTCATAAAGAGCAGACATGTCTTCTTGCATAGCAACAAGCCAACCAAGATGAGTTAAGGCTTCTAAAATAGAGTTTGGAATGGAAATTGTAGACAATGATGCAAAAAAAGAGACATAAGATGGTGAGAGAAAGGAAAACAATTATGTAAGAACATTCCAAAGAGGGTAACAAACGGATGGATGAATAGGGCGCTTACCCTTTCTTAAGGCAATGTGAAGATCGAGATCGAGTGAAGGAGGATTTGAGTCTGGTGGAGAATTGGTGTAGACGAAAAGTCTTGTAGGCTAGTATGTGTCAACTAACATAAATTTGCATATCCGCCAATTAAGATGAGGAAACGCTTGATAAGGTGGCAAAGTGGAAGCACTCTCTAAGGATGGCATAGTACTAGAGGTACCCTAGTCAATAATATTGAATTATCAAAAGACAATAACAGCAACATAGGGGTGAGCACTGTATCTAGACTCATTTCTAAAAGATGATGACACTATTGAAAAATATGGAGACGACTAAAGAAGGTTACATCAGGAGAAACATAAAACTTATGATGTCCAGGGAAATAACACTTATACCCTTTTTCACTACGAGAGTAGCCAACGAAAATACAATGAACCGATTGAGGATCAAGCTTATCAGTCCCTGGAGACAATTGATAGACAAAACATAAGCAACCAAAAACTCAAGGAGGCAATGGAAAAAGCAATTGATTAGGATAAAAAAGGTGCAATGGAACTTTACCATGCATAGATGGCATTCTATTTATGAGAAAATATGTAATAAGAACAACATCCGCCCAAAATTTTTAGGCACATTGATGTGAAGCAATAATGTCCTAGCAATTTCAATGAGATGTCATCTTTTACGTTTAGCAACTCCATTCTATTGTGGAGTATAAGAACATGAAGTTTGATGAATAATGTCATGTTGTTGCATGCATGAACGAAAAGAACTAGACAGACTCTAGCATCTTTTGTATGCAAAACTCGAATTGAAGTATTAAACTGGTTTGAATTTCAAAAGGAAATGCACAAAATAAATCAAGTAACTTAGAACAACTTTTCATCAAATGTAATCATGTCATTCTTGAGAATCATCAATGAATGTAACAAAATACTTAAAACCACAAAGAGAATCAACACGACTAAGTCCCCATATATCATAATGAACTAAATTAAAGGGAGCAGTAGCTCTCTTATTGATTCTTGGACTAAAGGAAGCACGACTCTATTTACCTAATTGACAAGAACACTGAAGACTAGGACAACACTGTAGATCAGGACACATAAGACGAAGAATTTCAAGGATGGATGGCCTAACCAGTAATGCATATCCATTGGATCTAGTTTGATAGTAGCAAGCAATAGTAGTAAGTGTTGAATCCATGTAGGATAGCCCACGAAACTCATGGCCCCCACTAGTCATCTTCCTTATTCCCAAATCCTGTATTATAAAAGAAGAAGAAAAGAATGTATGGAGCAATTATATGAACTTGTGGGTTTACTAACCGATAGTAAGTTATAAGGCATTTGGAAACATACAAAACAGAGTTTAAGGGAAAAGATGGAATAGGTAGGCAGTGCCAATCCCACCAACTGGTGATTTGGACCCATTAGCGAGAGTGACATTTAGCAATGAGGAAGAGAGACATGTGTGAAAAGCAATTAAGTGTACCTGACATATGATCTGTGGTACCAAAATCGATAACCCAACATTGTGGAAAGGTTTGAGTAAAGTAGACGGTAGGATTATTTGGCTGGACTAAATATGAAGAAGTAGATGGTTGTGACATACTTTGATGGTGTAGGAATCTAGCATACACTTCCCACGATAAAGTTATAGTAGATGACTAAGATTCTTCACTATGCAAATGTGAACTAGGATCACATGTAAAACCATTAGACTTAACAATATGAGCCCTAGGAGGACATCCATGCAAATCCCAACAAGTCTCTTGAGTATGACCTAGACGATGACAATGATTACAATAAAGACATGATCTACAACCTCATCCTCCAAGACCTATATGATCTCCCTTGATTAAAGATCCTCCACTACCATGTACTTGACTAATCAAAGCTGAACGATCTTAGGGTAATGTAATGACTGATTTAGAATCCATAGTAATTGGCTGCTTGATTTATCATAATCATCTCCTCCCCCAACAGCGTAGTCTCCTGCACTCTCTCAGATGATGGCGCCTTCAAGATCAACCTCAAAAACCCATGTTACGTGCAATTCGACAGGCTCATCTACTACGATAGGACGATCAAACGGAAAATGAATTATGGGTTGGTGTCGGATGTGTTGGGTATTCAGGCCAAGAAGCTGTTTGTTTGGGTTTCGATTAGTGAGATTAATGTGGACGTGGACGAGGAGTAGATGAAAGACACTTTGCCCGATGATGATCTTCCTTTACCACCTTTCTTTGATTTTATGTACTACATAGCATATATTGTTATACTGGCTATTGATGATCCCCTCACCTAAATGAAACATCTTCTAGTTGTTGAATGGGGTTTCAATTTGGAGTTTAATCTAGGGTTGCGATTTAGGGTTTGTGGTTGTGTTGGTGGTTAGGATTTGTGGCTATACAAATTCATGGAAATTTGTTAGGTTTCTCGTTCAACGGTGGTGGTGGTTTATTTGCAAGTGAACCATGCTCTAATACCATATCAAGTTCAATTAGCAAAAATGTGTTGAGATAATCACACACTAACACATAGTTTATATATATATATATATATATATATGCATACAAAATTACAAGACTACCCTTAAGCTAAGTAATACTCTTAACAAAATAAAAGACCCAAAATTACTAGTATATGTTTTATTATTATTTAACATTATTGCATCATCCGATTTTTAATACTATATTGATTGCTGAAATATCAATTAAATTAATAACACTCCCAAATTGCATAATGGATCCACTTGAAATGATGATTACGATTGTATATTTATACAAAAGACTAACTTGGAAATGTGTCGGAAGTGCTATGTTAGAAATTCAGGTTGTTACATGGTTCAATATTACTCTAGTTATCAAAACAAACTTGAGCTCGAGTTACTCAAGTCATTTGTTGAGATAAAGTTTAAACTTCATAATAATTAAGTTGATTAGTTGGTGGGTCTAATCTGTTTCAATTTGAACTTACTTATTACTCAAGTTTGATTTTGAAATAAAAATTGTTATGTTATATAGATTGGAAGGATACATATACATACATATGATGGGTATATTTTCCCATCTTTTTGGATTGCTTTTGCAGATATTACAAATTTGCTATTTGCACAAAAAAAGAAAAATACAAATTTATGATCCCTCTTGCAATTTGTATCCGGATGCTTTTAACACGCCACCTTTTGCTGTAACAATGCGTTTGCTTGATTTTCTTCATTTTGGACTCACTTCTTTTACATTGAAAGAAGGAAATTAATTACTTGTACTGATGTAGCTAGTAATGTGGTTATGATACACTTAAGAATGAGTCTAGAAAATATAATAGCACCGGAACTGATTTATGATGGGTAATTACATGATGAAAGAAATATGAATATTACCAACTTAGCAGGTCAGAACATCGTTATGGTGTGAGTTCAAAGTTATGGTGTGTCAGGGTATGTAGACTTAAGGCCAGGCTTCTAAAATTATGAAATGATATATTGGTCATTACATTGTGGAGTAAATAGTTGAATGGAAAGATTTAGGGTGAAGAAATTTAACTAGATATACCAATGTGTATTGTTAAAATGTAGAAGTTAGGTTGTACTTGTTCTATCAACCAGATCGAATATATAAATGTTATGGTAATGGTAGTTATCAATTGTATTGATTTATCTTAGAAGATAAGCTATTATGTATTCTAAAAAGGTTATATTAACTCTATGAACTTGAAAGTTGAATGAATCTATGTGAAACAGGGAATGTTGAAAAAGAATCCCATGGGCTTTAGGATAATATATTTAGGGTAAATGTCAAATTTGGAAGCTGAGTTTTGTACAAAAATTCAATTTAGTATATGAATTTTGAAGTAATCAATTTAATACCTAATCTAATTTTTTGTGTTACCACCTTAATAATGTTTACTCAATTTGTAGAAGTAGAAGATGTAGCATGTCATTGAGTTTTTACTAATGCCGAACACCTTCTAGTACTAAAGCTCCTAGCAGCTACGTGGGGTGTTGAAGGAGAAAATGCAACTAATTTTTTGAGAAAATGTGCTTCGCATGGGTGATGTGGCTATTCAAAATCAATGTCAGCAATGTCACAAGAACAGAGAACAATGTTCATAGATCTATGAAGTGTTTTTAATTTAGTTCTGGAGTAGGAAGTTCTTGGCCATATGCTTACGTCGTATTACTTAATTCTACATATTTAAAAGTTGTTGGATGCCTTGAAAATCGGTTTAGCAGCCTTTAGAAAAATGGTTGTAAATTTACATCTCAATTCAAACTGTATCAATTGAATTTGAATTGTTGTTGTATATATACACAAGCTTTTCATTGTCTACATCTTAAAATCTAAAATTCATGTAATCTGGTAAACTACTATAGCTTAATGATGCATTAATGATTCTTTCTGGACATTTGGATCCTCACTTTCGTTTATTCAAGTTTACCTCTATAAATTTGATAAACCATCAAGAGTTTCTTAGTTCATGAATGCAGAGTATACTAAATACTTTTGTCAACAAACATATTAATATATCCCTATCCACTCTGTTTTAGTAGCCAAAAGGCCAATCCCAAAAGGAGAATAAATAAGTCCTTTCCCATCCTGTATCGATGTTATCTAATTTATGAAATTACAAGAATTTGTACTTACAATAGTATTCTTGCCTAATTCAATCTGAATGTTAGCACTTTTTCGTCTAGCAACTAAAGGATTTATTTTTTTTATCTACTATCAGGAAACTTAAGTGATTTAGAGGTCAACTACTTGGCAAACAAGTTTTGTTTTCCTGATAATCTCAAAATCAATTTTCTGATCTTATTTTAATAAACCATTTAACATTGTATGGTCTATATATTCAAGTAACACAAGCTTTGATTATTCGTGTGCCACGTTACAGGTATACATGTATAAAAGCGTGACATTCGGTGAAAATGTTGAGAAAGTTTATAAACATAAACCATAAGAATGATTACAGCATAGGCATAATGACAGAACATCAAAAAAAGTGGCTAAACTTAACATCTTCCAGTCAGCCTAATTGATCCCCACTGCCTTAGATCATACCGCAACAATTGAAGCACAAAATCTGGAGGCACAAAAGCAATCTAAAAATCCATCCTCTGAGATTGCATCATGAAAGCTACCTTATCTACAGCAAAATTTGCTTCCCTGGGAGATATTTCGAGCTAAGTTTGCTAAATCGCTGACATCTTTGTCTGCAAGATGCAATGACATTGAAGAAGGTTTGTTTGGGATTATCTCCTGATTTCCCAGTTTAACAATTGAATTGCAGAGTTTGAATCTGAGTTCAAGTCTAGACAATTAAAAGACATGAACTGGGCCATTTTTAACCCAAAATAGATTGCCCATAACTCAGCTTCAAGAACAGAGATACAACCAAGTTTTTCGGCAAGCCCTGCTGTCCATTGCCCTGAGATATGCCTCAAAACACAATAGCTACAGTGGCTTCCAGATGAAGTGGAAGAAGTGACAAACAGATGCCTAAAAAAATAAGGCAAAGACTGGTCAATGTCAGCTCTATAATTGCAGATCCTTATCTCGAAGAAAACGAGTTAACTTGAAGAAATCAATACCTTTTGTATGAAGCCATATGGATTTTTGGTTAAATTATTTTCTTTAAGACCTCAAATGGCCATTTTTACTATTTTTGGAAGGTTTTGTTTTAATCAATTTTTCAAACCATCCGTGGCGTTTTATTTTTCTTCTTGTGTACTTCATTTTAAGAACTTTTTTTTTTTTTTGGCAATTTCAGTTATATTTTTTGCAGCTTTTAAGCTAGCTTATAAATTGTATGTCCTAGGACAAATGAACATCATATTTTTCAAAAAAAAAAGTTTCAAAGTCATCATTGCTATTTTCTCAAAATTTTGAATTCTTGCATGAGTTTCGAATTTTTATGCCAACAACCTAAGAATTCTCAGAATCAATAGGTGTTGAAGATCATAAACCAGGTATTCGTGCAAAAATCAACATCTTACAATAACTCCCTAATTAATCCACTGCATCATTTCCCCGAAAGTTTTAACCAAAGCATTTGTATTAAGCTTTATAAAGCCCTGTTCTAGCAGAGGCCTTATTGATCTATATGCCAGAAGATGAAAAATAGTCGACGTTTTACTGTTTTAGTACCTGAAAACGAAAGGTATGCTTGAAAAATATATATGCATATATATACACGAAGGGTCCATAGGGTAGAAGCTCGATTATTTAACACATTTTTATGCGGAGAGGCATCCAGGGGCACAAATTGAGATATGCCCCATGAAACATGACCTTAACCTGCTTGGTTTTCCTTACATAGGACGGAATTCTTTTCTTTTTTTTTTTATTCATTGAATGATGTGGTCTAATGATTATTTTTTCCCCATATCTTGAAGTTAAGAAATGTAAAGATGCAACAGAAGACTTACAGATCTTAGTTGAGAGAAATGCACAAGGAAGAAACAGAGAGAGGAACGATTGAAAATTCTGTTATTATTTTGTTATGAGTTTCTGTACACTATGTTGTATATATACATGATGAAACAACAAAAGCTAAACAACTATCAGTCCACGTGTCAATATAAATAAAGCCTATATTTCTATACCCCCCCTCCTCAAGTTGGCCATGGTGACAAACCCAACTTGGAAACAAAAAGAGACAAGGAAGCTTCACGAACAGCTTTAGTAAGACAATCAGCCAATTGAAGTGTAGAAGGAACATATTCAATAGAAAGAAAACCAGAAGACACATGGTCACGAATAAAATGTATGTCCAAATCAATGTGTTTGGTTCGCCCATGAAGACAAGGATTTTCTGTTATGAGCTTGGCTGACTTACTATCAGTGCGAGTTGAAATTGGCAAAGGCAGAACAACTCCTAAATCCTTCAACAAATAAGATACCTATAGGAGCTCTTTAGTAAGAAAAGCGATACTACGGTATTCAGCCTTAGCAGAAGAAGTTGCAATAGTAGGTTGTTTCTTGGACTTCTGAGAAATAAGTGAATCACCAAGAAACAAACCAAAACCAAATAAAGAACGATGATCATCTGGACAGGAACCCCAATCAGCATCACAGTAGCTTATCAAAGTAAAAGTACTAGTATGAGAAAGAAAAAGACCAGCATCTATCGTCCCTTTAACATAATGCAGCACTTGGAAAGTAGCTTGTAGATGTGGAATTCAGGGTTGAGAAACAAACTGATTGAGTTTTTGAATAGCAAAAGAAAAATCAGGACGAGCAATATTGAGATAAAGAAGACGACCCACAATGCATCTATATTGACGTGGATCCTTAAGTAGTTGACCGTCATCTCAAGTAAGAGAAACGCCTAGAGTAATAGGAACTTTAGCTGGTTTAGCAGCTATAAGAACCGAATCAGTGAGAATATCCAATGCAAACTTGCATTAGTTCAACAAAAAACCATTAGACAGACGACACACTTCAATGCCAAGAAAGAAACGGATTTCTCCAAGGTCCTTAATCGTAAATGCTTTATGTAAAGCTTGTTTCACAACAACTATGTCATCAAGTGAATCTCCAGCAATCAGAAGATCATCCACATAAACTAAAAGCACCAGAAAACCATGTGAATTCTACCGAGTATACATGGAATAATCAGACTTGGACTGCACAAATCCCAGAGCTAAGATAAACTGGCTGAGTTCAATATTCCATTGTCTTGAAGCTTGTTTAAGTCCATAAAGAGACTTAACAAGCTTGCAAAGTTGCCCTTCTTTTGCTAAAGTGTAACCATCAGGAGGATGCATATATATATCTTCATCAAGGAACCCATGGAGGAAAGCATTGTTCACATCTAGTTGGTGAACATGCCAATTCTTTATAGCAGCCAAACTAAGAACCACACGAACATTAGTGAGTTTGGCAACTAGGGAAAAAGTGTGTATATAATCGATTCCTTCAATTTAGGTATAACCTTTAGTTACCAACCGGGCTTTATACCTCTCAATAGAACCATCAGGCTTTTATTTTATTTTGAAAACCCATTTTGATCTAATAGGTTGTTTACCATGTGGTAAAGAAGTAAGAATCCAAGTCTCATTTTTTTCTAAAGCCAACAACTCTTGATTCATGGCTTCAACCCACTTTGGATCTTGTTTTGCTTCTTGGTAGTTCCTAGGTTCTTTGATTGCAAGTACATTGGCCAAAGAACATATGTAATCGGAAGGAAAATGTGAAAAAAGTTGTGGTTGAAATAATGGATATTGATTAGGTAGGGAAGAAATACCTGAGATTGATGATGAAGACAAGCTATCATGATAACGTTATGCACAAATTCTAGAAGCCATTTAGGCTTATGGTGAACTCTTTCAGACTTGTGCAAATACTGCTCTGTGCTAGCACGAGGAACAGAAGATGATTGTTGATTCAAAGAAGGACTAGAAGCAGATTGAACAAGAGAAGGAGATGATGTAATTTCATGTTCAATAGAATCAAGAGGGAAAGTAACAGGAATCAAAGAGGACATGTCTGATGTGTGATCTATATGTGCAACATATTTAGAAGAATAAGGAAAAACATGTTCAAGAAAAGTAACATCTCGACTAACAAAAAGTTGATTTGTATCTAGATAAAAAATTTGTAACCTTTTTGATTTGAAGGGTAACCTACAAACACACACTTCCTCCCTCTAGCATCAAATTTGTCCCGAGACTTAGGATGAGATGAGCAATAGAGTAGCACAAACAACCAAAGATCTTTACATTGTCATATGAAGGAGGTGCATGATATAACATCTCATAAGGTGATTTCCACTCTAAGGAGTGCATTGGCGTGCGGTTGATAAGAAAAGTGGCCGTCAAAAGGCATTCTCCCCAAAATAATTTGGGTAAATTTGCATGAAAACGAAGAGCTCGAGCTGTCTCAAGTAAATGGCGGTGTTTTCTCTCTACCACACCATTTTGTTGTGATGTATAAGGCATAGTCTTTTGATGAACAATCCCAAACTTATGCAATAAAGCTTGACATTCTTTGGAAAGAAATTCCATGCCATTATCGGTGCGAATATATTTTGGAGTGGCTTAAAAATGGTTTCTAACAAAGGGTAGAAAGGTGGACAGTATTTGCAAAGTTTGATCTTTATTTACCATGAGGTAAGTCCAAGTAACTCTAGTGGCATCATCCACAATACTAAGGAAAAATTTTGCACCAATGAGAGAAGTAGTACTATAAGGACCCCAAATATCTATTTGTAACAAATCAAAAGCATGTGTAAAACTAATTGATCTAGATGGAAAGGGCAAGCGATGTGATTTAGCAAGCATACATGAATCAGAAAAGAAATCTAAAAAATTCATGTCTTTACAAAGTGGCATGTCCCTATCTTTGAAACAAAGAGATGTCCTAGTCTACTATGTAAAAGAATCATGACATCTTTATTGACAGCAAAAACAAAAGATTGTACAGCAGAATTGCAAGAACCAATAGAATTTAAAGATGACATTTGCGAACGAAGTACATTAAGTCCTCTTTGACGACTTGCTCCAAGAACAATCTCTTTAGAGTCCTGGACCTGAAATAAGCAATGTTGTGGAGTGAAAGTGGCTAAAAGGGTGTTATCCATAAGCAGTTTGTGAACAGATAAAAGGTTACAAGTGAATTCAATGACATAAAGCACATTAAAAAGCTTTATTTGCGAACTAAGATTGATGTGACCAGATTGGTGTAGTAATTTCGTACTTCCATCAAGCATTTTGATTTGAATTGGTTTAGGTAAAGTGTAAATCTGATGAAAGAAATGCATGTGGGGTGATATATGATCCATGGCCCCTGTATCTACAACCCAAGAACACTTGTCACTACAAGACATATAACAAGAAGCATAGGCCAAAGTATTTCCATCCTCAACTTGCTTCTCCTTCATCACACGCATGACCTATTGACAAATTTCTATCATGAATTGATTGTTAGTTGCCATGGAGGATAAACTTCCTACACTCATGTCTGTCTCAAGTGGAGTATCAGAAATGCATTGCTTCCCATCAACATGTGCTGCCATTTTAGAGTATCGCTTGTTTTGATGATTGCTTTGTCCAGATTTATACCAATCTGGAAAACCAATGATCTCAAAACATTGCTCCACATTATGTCCACTTTTCTTACAATGAGTACAAACAATTTTAGCAAACTTATTCCTCCTATCCTTTTTATCACCATACACTTCTTTCCACTGCTGTTTGACAGTAAAAGCAGAGGCATCTTCAATCATGACAGAACTTGAAGTAATTTCTTTCTGTTTCTCAATCTGATAGATCAGGTAGTATACCTTATTAATTGATGGTAGTGGATCCATTGACAGTAGTTGACTCCTAATATTGTCATAAACTTCATTCAATCCCATAAGGAATTGAACTAGTTTAGTATGACTGTTAAGTTTTGATATTCGCTGCTGTAAAGAACATTCACACAGAATAATTGCACCACAAGTACAAGTTGGCATATGGCACAGATCATTCATTTCATCCTAAAGGCTTTTAAGTCTATTAAAATACACTGTCACACTAGTTGTCCCTTGCTTAGCATTAACAATCTGATTTTGCAGTTGATACAGCAACGGTCCATTTAAGATGCCAAAACGTTCAGAAATGTCAGTCCACAATTCCTTCGCAGATTACGCATAAACAAAACCCTGAGCAAGTTCTTTATCTATGGTGTTTAATAACCAATATCTAACCATTAAATCACAACGATCCCAAAGTTCTTCATTTACTGGATCGGAAATAGGTTTAGAACATGATCCATCTGTTAGATTCTCTTAAAATAGGTTTTGATGATAACAAAAGAGTAAAAATGACTTCTAATGAGTTTAATAAGTGTGTAGTATCAAGTTAAAGAGAAAGAAGAAATATGATGAGAAGTATTCGGAATCCAGAATATTTTCCAAAAGGTAACTTTAAGGATAAAGAATTTTTCCATAAATTCAGGACCTTTCACAGAACCTTTCACTGCACTTTTGACAGCAGCTCTATATCACGTGATTTCACTGTTTATCTTCTCCAACTTGATGCAAATCATTCCAGTTCAGTACAAAAACGAATCTTGAAGACCTAGCTCTGAGTAAATGAGTTTATTTAGACAATATACTCATTTATTCCACTGAAGTTGGTTTAATCCAAGAGGATTTAATGTTTTCATCAAAGTTTCTCTCTCATCAAAGTCTTTACAGATGCAAATCTTCATGAACAGTACCAGACCTTCTTTGAACAGTTGCTGCACGTTTTTCTCCTTCAAGACAAGTGAAATATCAGTATCTATAATGTTTCAAGATAAGGATAAGTCCATCACTTACCTATTTTTATGGGATTCATGTGTGAATTCAAAAAAAGGAACGTTATCTATTTTTGGTTTAGGTAAAGAAGAAGAAGATCAGATTATGATGAATCCATTTCGGTTTTCAGATTTCAAATCAAGATAAATGTCACCACAATATCTGGAAGAAATATATCTCATCTTATCTCTACCCAATTGAAGAAACGGAAGAATTCAAAATTGAAAAAGAGATAAGGAACAAAATATTTTTTAATCAAGATTTTTGGAAAGCTTATCCATCTTCCAAATAGCTTTTGGAACGAAAAGAAGGAATATATAATACAGAAGACAAAGAGAAAAAGAATAAAATCGAAGAAAAAAGAGGGAGCTGATACTATTCACGCACAAAAAAAAAAAAGAAGCTATTTTTTCTTACCCAGTGTATACAGAACAAAACCCAGAAGTTTCATTTTGCCTAGAATATTCATAATTATTTCTTACGATTCAATAAGTGAGCTGATCTTTTAGCTTTCATTCTTTAGCTCCGTGATTTAGATATTTTATCTTGTATAGAAGGAACTTGTTGTTGCCTTCTCTTTTGATAGTTAAGTTACAAGTTTAGACTCTGTAGATCGGTTGTGGCTAGAGAATAGCTGTGAGAATCGAGCAGAGAGAATTGTACAAGCTTGTAATTTGTTTTAGTTGGATATAGTGAAACAAAACCCGTAGGATAACGGGGTCCCTAGCTCGGAGCTGGAAGAGTGGACTGACGCACAAGGCGGAACCACTATAAATCGCTGCCTGATTTTCTATACTCTATCTTTTCAATTTTCGCAATTTATGTTCATATTTTTTTAATTGCATATTTGGTGCTCATTTTTAAAACCGAAGGAGATTAATTTTTAAAGGTGAAAATTTTTGTTAATAATCAATTCAACCCCCCTTCTTAATTATTTTTGGGACCAACACCATCAATGAACCCTAGTTTAGCTTTAGCACTCCATGCTAGCTTAATTGAACGGCTCCAACTCAGAAAATTAGATCCAGTAAAAGATACATTCGTAAGAATCAATCCTGGACTATCCAATGAATTAAGGAAGAAAGGATCACTACCAGATCAAGAACTATTCGAAGTCATTCTTGAAGTTTTTAGAATTTCACCAATGTCCATCAAAAGAACAACAAAATAATAGAATCGTGTTGCAGAAATCAAAAGAAAACGAAGAATCCCTAACCGTTTCCGTGCTCTGATACCATCGTAAAGTTAAGAAATGTAAAGATGCAACAGAAGACTTACAGATCTTAGTTGAGAGAAATGCACGAGGAAGAAACAGAGAGAGGAACAATTGAAAATTTTGTTATTATTCTGTTATGAGTTTATGTACACTATGCTGTATATATACATGATGAAACAACAAAAGCTAAACAACTATTGGTCCACGTGTCGATATAAAAAAGCTTATATTTCTATAATAAAGTTGTTTAGATGGTCGTTTTGGTGATATTTTTGTATCATTTTCAAACCGAATAGATACATATATGATATTGATGAAAAACCAACAGTTTTACTCATAAATTGACCAAACTAAACGGATACTGATCCGACATAGTTTGGATACAAATAAAAATCCGACAATCTAAACAGGCCTTAATAAATTTGTAAAATTAGGTTTCCTTTCTAATACTAATTTGATATACGCACTATGAAGAAACAATCCCTTCTTTTTAAATAGATGGGGGAAGGACAATGTGCAAATATCTGAAAACACACTACAAAATACTCAAGAGGGAGTTGAATTGAGTATTTAACCTAAATTGGCCAATTAATAAATTTTTGATGCAATGGGCCAAAACTCCTTGTCTACCATTGGAATGGGTTGATTGAGATGTTGATAATGTCTTAGCTTACCATGAATCATATTATTTCGATCAGTCCAGATAGACCAAACAGCAAAGCCAAAAAAAATAGAATCTGGAACTTGAACACTTTGAAATTCAGATTTCTTAAAAGACAGATGTAATCTCTGCCAATCATACAAAATAAGATGAGAATAATTGACAAGAACAGCTTCCATGCCCAAGTGCACCCAAATACTCAACTCAGGACAATCCCTTAGAGCATGCAAAACATCCTCTTCCTGTAAACAACATCTTGGGCTTTATAATCAGATTTGAATATCTTGATTATCTTAGACCCTACAAGACGCCCTTGATTCAAAACTCTCCAAACGAAATTATTATACTTTGGGCTTTGAGTGGAAGACCACAACCATTGAAATGATGAAGTAGCTACATGTTTTCCTGAAGAATCCCGCAACTGAATTGCAATATACAAGTATGATAAACTAGGCACTACTTGGATATTTCCACTGAATAAAGATTGATCCTACGTATTATTCAGTAACATACATGGACCAAAATACTGTAATAAAAATAGAGGCAATTTGAAACCAAGCTTATCATCATTCCAAGTTGTTTCATTTATGAAACAATCAGTTATTGTAAGATCAAGTGCAACATAGAGAATAGCCCCATGAGTAAGATTGTGAATAGGAACATGGCCTCTCCATATATCAAACCAAAAATTAATATTTTGTCCATTACCAAGCAGCATTATTTTTTATCCCTGATATAATTCTAATCATTTGCTATTTCTTTCCATAAAGGAGAATGATTAAGATTAATGTTTAGATGTCCAGAGTATAAATTTCTCTTATATTTATGATGACATACTTTGCTCCATGTAGTAGAACCAATACAAAACTTGTGCTTGTTTAAAAGCACATGCCTGATTCCTAAATGCTAGGTTTTGGATGCCCAACCCTCCTAACTCCTTAGGTTTAGTGATTTTAGACTATTTAATCCAATGGGATGAAGGTGTAGCAGATGTACCTGACCAGAAAAAAGTCTTTGATAATCCTTTCTATTGATGCAATTGTTTCCTTAGGTAAAGAGCAAGCTTGCATATAATATATATGTTGGAATAGAATTAAGAACAAATTGGATAAGAATTGTTCTTCCAGACATGCTTAATAGCTTGCTCTTCCATCCATCTAGCTTTTTATTAATTTTATCTATTAAGAAATCAAAATCTTTACTTTTAGGTCTGAGTCCTCTTCCCAATGGAAATCCCAAATACTTATCAAAAGAAAACAATTCTTTCATTTGGAAAAAGGCTGAGATCTGATTTCTTAAATTTCTATTCATACTTGAGGAGAAAATAACAACCGATTTGTCAAAATTGACAGACAGCCCTGACAAAGAAGCGAAAACATCCCAAGTATCTTGTACATTAGCTGTTGTTTCTATATTTGCTTCACACAAAAGAATAATGTCATCCGCAAATAAGAGGTGACAAAATGTAAGATCATTTCCTCGGAGCTTAATTGGCTTCCATTCATTACAATCAACTTTAGACATTATAAGCCTGCTTAAAATTTCCATAGACAAACTAAATAAATAAGGTGATAGAAGATGACCTTGTCTGATGCCTCTTGTTGGAAAGAATGTTAACATAAATATGTGCTCGTCCAGCAGACCATGTTAGAGGAGGGTATTGTTCGCCCTTTCTTGGAAGCATTTGTCTTTGAATATTGAAAGAGTTCTATTATTTTGTTAGAAATACGGGTGTTAGAGTCACATAAACTCCATCACAGTATTTTATTATATATCGTTAACATGAAAGGACAAAAATACCCTTACACAAATACAATTGCATATTCTAACACTCCCTTTTAAAGCAGAGCATACATATCATGTCTTCCTACTTGTTAAAATATAATTCACTCGAATTACTTGAAGAAATTTAGTAAATAGGTCAGCAAGTTAATATTTTGATCTCACATAGGTCATATTAATCTCCTTATTCAACAACTTTTCTCAAACAAAGTGACAATCGATTTCAATATGCTTTGTATAATCATGAAACACTGGGTTTGATGCAAGGTGTAGATCAGCTTGATTATCGCATCTTAGTTTCATTAGTTATGGATTCCATTACTTAAACCAGAGTAATTCACATGTTGTGGATGCCATTACTCTATATTCAACTTTTGCACTTGATCTTGCTACTACATTTTCCTTTTTATTTTTCTATGAGATAACATTACCACCAACAAGGACACAATATCTCGTGTTAATCTTCCACCTAATGGTGAACTTACCCAATCAGCATTTGTATATCCAACAATATGCACATGGCCATGATCTTTGTATAAAATTCCTCGACCTAGAGATCCTCTAAGATAATGTAGAATATGAATTATAGCATCCAATGACTAGTGTGATGTGAACCCATGAATTGGCTCACTATACCGATTGCAAATGATACATCAGGTCATGTTATTATGAGATAATTAAGTTTAGCAACTAACCTTCGATACCTCTCTGGGCCATCTAAGATATCTCCTTCACGGGGCAAGAGCTTAACATTAGGATCCATAGGTAAATCAATTAGCTTTGATACGGTTAAACCAGTTTCCGATAGTAAGTCAAGCACATACTTCTACTGAAACAGATATATACCTTGTTTAGACTAAGCAACTTCAATTCTAACAAAATATTTCAAATTGCCTGTGTCCTTAGTTTGGAATTTTTGGTATAGGAAATCTCTTAGTTTCTCAATCCCCTCATGGTCATGTCCTAAAATCATTATGTCATCAACATACACAACCAATATAATTTTCTTACCATTAAAATGTCGATAAGCATAGAATGATCTAAATTACATATGGAAAAATGAAATTCCATCACAATTGATCTAAATCTACCAAACTAAGCTCGTGGATATTGTTTAAGCCCATATAAGATTTCTTCGAACAACAAACTAACCCATTCTTCCCCTAAATGACAAAGCATAGTGGTCGTTCCGTATATATTTCTTCTTCAAGATCACCATGGAGAATAGATGCTCGGGACACATATTATATTATATATTGTTAACATGAAAATATAAATATACCCTTACACTAATACAATTGTATATCATAACAAGTTCCATTAAGTCATAAAAACTTACAGAATTCAATCTTGAATTTACAAAACAACAAATATGTTAAAATTCAACATCAGCTCATGAAAGATTTGGTTTTTTATTTTATCATTTATTAGGATTATTCCCATTATCTTTTTGGGTGTTAATTTATATTATTTGGTTATTACAACATCTATTCACATTAGTTGATATTTTCAAATCTTGAATAACTTTTAGTAATTAGATAAGTCTTTAGATTTAAAAGTTATAAGCTTACATAAAGGTTATTTTGTTTTTATTAAATAAGATTAGTGTCATCTTCTTTAGTGATCTCTTTTATTTAACAATGTGGTATCAAAGCATATTCATTATGGGCAATTTTCAAGTCGTTATTACAATAAAAAATCTCAATAATCTAAAGTACAACTTTTGATCTACTTGCATGAGTTCATACCTACAAGGCCAAGATTTGTGGAAAGTTATCAACAGAAGTGGAGTTACAGCACTAAAAGTCGAAGACGCACATGGTATGTTATGGAAGTGGAAGATTAAAGCAGGTACAGCAATGTTTGCTTTGAAATAGTTGAAGAAGATGTGTTAAAGCACATCCAAGATGCCAATACTCCAAAAGACTCTAGGGAAACTTCCACCAAGTTGTTTGGAAATGAAGAATGATGCAAGGATTCAACTTTTGGATAAAGAGTTATTGTTGGTAAAACAACATGGCATTACTATTACTCAATATTTCCATAAACTGAAGTCATTATGTGAGAAGATTTTCAAGTTGGACCCAGAAGGTCCAATTAGAGAAAGGCAATAAAATAAGGCTTTGTCGCTGTAGCACAAGAATGGCAAACTTAGCCCTCACTAGATGAGTTCGAGAATTCACTATCTAGTCAAGAAGCTTTAGCTAAACAAATAAGAGGAATTTATGTGAAGAGGAAACACTTTATGCCAGTAGAAGTAGAAGTAGAAGGAGTTTTAAGCAATAGATTGCCTATAGGTTAAAAAGAAATGAAGATAAGGCAAAGAAACATCAAGATGAGAGAAGTGATCATGTAGGTGAAGCATCAAAGCACTAGTTCAATGACAGGAAGTTTGAAGGGAAGTGTTACAATTATAGGAAGAAGGGTCACATGGCAAAAGTTTGTTGGTCAAAGAAAAAGTTTGTTGAAAGTAATGCTATTATTTCCAAAGAAGAAGAAGAATGAAATGCGAAGGCATTGTATACTTTATATGAAAAGGATTTCATACTCATTGCAAGAATATTGCATCTAGTTGATAGTGAGAAAGATTGGATCGTTGACTTTAACTGCTCAAATCATATGACAAGTGATGAAGAAAAGTTAAAAAATTTATCGAAGAACAGTAGAAGTCGTGTGTTTCTGACAACAAACAACTCAAAATTATTAATAGCTTACAATGACAATACAATAATATCTCATCTATATAATAAAGAAGTATCACTTCAAAATGTCTACCATCACTACAATAATTTTTACATAGGGCAACGTTTGCAAATTTGCAAACGTCGCCTTTCTTTTATAATTTGTCACATGAATTAAATGTTAGGTAAAAATACCATTGGTTACGTTTGCAAATAACTTTTAGCTTATATGAGATATTGGTTTGATTTGCGACTTTAGCATATAGTAAACGTTACCAATTTATTTATTAAAAAAATTAAAAGAATTTATTTTATTAAAATTTTTGAATAAACTTAAAATAAAAACCCTCCTTTAGAATCCCGCCATTTTTAGGTATATGTTTATTAGAAAAATAAAAAGAAAAGCCCCATCGTATTATTTACTCTTTCTTATTTACTTTAGGGCACTTTGTCCATCTCATTCCCATCCAGACCTCACTCCCATCCCGCCCCCTTCCCCTTTGTCTTCCTTAGTTCCTTGTTTTTAATTTTTTTTTTTTTTGCTCCATTCTCTTTCGACTCTCGATCTCATCACCCTCCATCTCCACCAAACCCTAGTGGTTGGCTGCTATTAACAACGACGAGAAGGCCACCGATGCAAGCCTCTACCGTTGTCACACCTCTCTCTCCTTCGAACACCACCCTTTGGTGAATCTGAACGCTAACCGTCGCGCAAGATGTGTCAATGGCCTCCTCTATGGCCAACTAACACAGCCCCTCCACCTGGGTCACTGTCGGACGATGACATCTGACTTCCCTGCCACTAGTACGCAAATCTGAACCGGTTAGAATTTTTTTCCCCTTCACTCTCCTCTATTCGAGTCAGGTATATTTTCTTTTCCTAATAATAATAATAATAATATAATAGTAATAATAATAATAGAGTTTGAATATATCTAATCTAATAATAATAGGGTTGATTGTTCTTGGTGTTGCTTCTGTTTGGTGAAGATTGGTTCTATTTTGGGTTTGTTTAGATTAGTTGTTGGTAGTAATGTTGCCTTATCGATGGCTGTTTTGGAGTGGGTTAAGGATTTGATCAGTGGCGGTCTCGATGATTAAGGGGTTAGGGTAATCATTAGTGTTTTTGGGCAGTGGCTGGTGTTATGTTAGAGAGAGGTAAAGATTCACGACTCACGGCTGAGAGAGGCATTATGGTTATGTTCTTGGTTTATTTATGCTCTATTTTTTTTTTTAATTAAACTTAAACATGTTCTAGGTAATATCAAGTCAGGTAAGAAATTCTCTATGAACATCTATGATAATGAAAAACAATGAAATTTGGCATTAGTAGTTAGTACTATCAGATTTTACTTTCAATTAGTTAAAATTTAAAAATGATGTATATTGATAAAGAAGTGGTTTATTTTATGAAAAATTGTTCCAACTTGTTGTACAATTATGTACAGCAGTAATATCCTTAATAATCGGGAACCTTGCAACAGATGTCTTAAAGTTTAGGTTCAAACTCAGTCAATTTAAATGATTTCACTGTCGTCCTAAATGTTATGAGAGTGTTAACTTTTGTATATTCTGGGATTTTGTTAGTGGGGGGGGTTTGGGGGGGGGGTGGGTGGGTTTGCCCTTACAATTAGGATTTATTTGACTCATATTTTTTTAAGTACTTTTTTAATCTGGGGACTAAAATGACTCACTGAAAATCGTTATCAATAAATTGCATTTGACCTATTCTGGACCAAAAATGAATGCATTTGACCTGGCTATTGACTGCCCTATTATTCCTCAATAATGTACATAAAGCTATTATTGCTAATGAAAGCTCAGTCATTAATGAAGAAATTATGATATATTATAAATGGGTCCATATCTCAGTGGTAGAGCATTTGACTGTAGATCAAGAAGTCACCAGATCAATCCCGGTTGGGCCCTCCAAATTAAACTTTTTCTGCCTTTTAGCAGCCACTAATACTCCTAAATTTAGCCTTTTATTAAGGTTGAAACTGAGGTGGTAATGTGTTTAGTCGAAGTTTATCACAGGAAACATTGAAACATATTGTTAGGGTTGCTGCCTTTTGTGCTGAAATTGTAATTATGTTATAAAAAAAGAAAATAAGACAATGCTACTACCAAATTAGAGTGTACTTATCCTTGCTAGTTTTTTATTAGTGGACAATGTTTTAGTTTAGATTTATCATGAAACTTACTTTGCATTTTGGATGCTTTCTTTGTCTCTATAATTGATTCAACTGCAAATTTTGGATGCTAAAATGTAATGGTTAACACCTAACTTTTAATGATATGAATGTAGATAACCCCATTACATTATTTGAATTTCTTTTACCTTTATTTGAACTTTTGCTTTGCTCTTAAATAAATAGAAATTACCGAAAAAAAAAGAAAAAAGAAAAAGAAGAAGTATGCTTTCCACCTAGTGATGTTCCCTCCAAAGCCTTCCTGAACAAAGTCTACTTAGGATAGAAGGTTGTTAGGCAATGCTATTTTCCATAATTATCCTTATTCTAATAAATGAATTACCTATTATTTATTAACTAAATATATTTCTTTTTGACTTCATATCATTAAAAATTGTTGATTAAAATTGTATTGTCACTGAATATTTCCATTTAGTTACAGTTACATTTTTACATAAATTTTATAATTAATATCTTGTAGAGACAATAACTACTCACATTTTTCAAATTCCAATCCAATACTATGTGACCTTAGTTTTTCAGTGTGTGTGTGTGTGTGTGTGTGTGTGTGTGTGTGTGTGTGTGTGTGTGTGTGTGTCATTGCTTTCTCATTTATTCCAGCTTATAGAGAGTGCTGATCCTTTATTTGAGATAGCGGGAGGGACATCTTTAACTATTTTAATGTTAATTTGTCCACATCATCATGTATCATCCCTTTGCGTGACTTTTAATGTTTTAAATTTTAGGACATTATTTAGGTTGGCATGCAAACAGATCAACATAGGTGGGTACATAGGATGGAGGTTGAGAGTGTTAGAAGCATTTGTGATCGTCCTCACCTTCACCCAACTTCTATACATCCTCTTGCTTTACGCTGGTCTCTACAGCAGTAGGTATAGACTTGGGTACCGAGAGCAGCCTTATAGCACAGAGACCACCGGAGTTGAGTCGAAGACCAATGTTGCTGGGACCAGGGTTTGATTTGAAGTTTATAATGAAAAACTTGTTCATTAGGATTTCTAGGTGTTTTTAATTCTCATTTGGGTTGTTAAAGATTTCATCTTTATGAAGAAAATGGTATGTTTCTTAAGATGGATCTCTGGCCTCTTAGTTTTGAGAATTTTGAAATATAAACTCTTTATGTGAAAATTGAATGTTAACGGTTAGTTCCCCCTTTTGGGAAATTTCGTGAAATTAGTTTTAGTTCTATTTTGTTTGGCTTGCATTTAGGTATTTCATTCTTTTGGTTATATACATAATGTGTATTTTTATGTGTAATAGAACACTAATGCATATAGTTAATTATAATCTTTTGGCTTTTATGCCATTTCCCTGTTTGAAGATATCTCTGGATAAATCCGAACCAAATATTTAGATTCAAAAAATTTCCAAACTAAACAAACCTGAAAAAGAAAAAAAATCATAGAAATAAATAAATAAATATGAAAATTCAATTTGGTTTAATTTGGCGTTTTATCAGCATTAATCTTATAAACATACAATAGAATTTGGGTTGTCTAGATTATGTTGTATTCTAATTTTCAAGTCCTTCTTTTTCTATCGAAACAGCGCATCAGCATGTCCACCACCTGAGGGTGATTCGGAACAGCAGACTCCATACTTATGCACCTCACCAATAAAGGTTCATATATCTAAAACATCTACCCAATGCCATCTGTTCGGTAATCATAATGCATTAGGCTGCTTTGACAATGAAATGGATATGCTTGCTTATGATGGACAACATTAAATATGCCTTGAGATTGAAATATTGCCTGTTACTGTTAGATGGATACTTTGCTTGCTAGTGATGGACAACTTTATTTTAGTCATGACTTCTGTAAAGGCTTGATGTTGAAAACTAATATACCAAATATGCATTTCAATATAAATTATGCACTACAACTAGAAGAACACTCCATACAAGTAGCGAAAATGAGACTATATGCTGGAAAAAAAATCAACTACTTTCTTCAATGTAAATTTTCAATGTTTGTGTTCTTAGCTTGTTTTAGTTGTACATGGTTGAACTATATGGGATGTATGGACGATTGCTTATTTTATTTTCAATGTAAATTATGTACTACAACTATATGGCCTATTTTAGTTTTTTGTGTTTGTGTTCTTTTTTATTTATTTTGTGATCAATTATCATTAAGAAAAAGCTTAGCATCATATTGATGAAGGTTAGTGAACATTTTTCAGCCTTACAATTCAACCAAGCACTTTCTTGATTTTTCTCAAGATTTGGTAGATTTCTTTCCATGCTTTTTAATGTTTAGCATTGAAGTTGTGATCTAGATTCTAGGGCTATGGGAATCTAATTCACTGAATAACCTTATTTAGAGTAGAAAGAACTACACCTTGAAGATGTGATATGTTTGCTTAGCTTGATATTTTTCCCAAGAAATATCCATGAATAAATAGAAAAATTATTGCTTGTAACATTTTGCAAAGTGTTTTATATGTGATTATTCATTGCTGCAGGAATGCATCCATGTGTTTTGGTCGATGGGTTTGATATAGCAAAGAGAGTAACACTTCAATTTCTTAAGAAGTTTAAGCACCTACTGTCATGGGAAGTGAACCTGATGTAAAGATATTGAAAATGGTAGCCAGAATGACTCTGAGAACCAATGTCCTATGAATTTTTTTTTGCTACACATTGCCCAGGCATGGTTCTTCTTAGGGATTCTTGACATGATTTTTGTTAAATAGTGGTACGAGGCCTTGGTGGACTAGTTGACAGATATTGTTGCTAATGCAGTAAGCCTATCTTTTGAATCGAAGAAACTATGCTTTTGACTGTAGTTTTATATACTTTATAACTAGTCCCAGATATAAGTACATATTTCTTAGAGTCTGATAAACTTTTGAATTATATGATAGGTTCTCTACATTTGAAAACTCGTGGAACCTGTTGACCTGTTCATGGTAAAGATTATGCACATACGTCACAAGTTTGATGTGGATACAAAGTTGGTAAGATGAACTTGTATTTTGTATTCTGCATTGTTATACAGAACATGGCTAAACATATTTCACTACTTTTGTTATGGAACTAGTTATTTTTGCATGTACAAGAAGACAAGATCAACATATAAGATGGATTAAAAAATCTAACTGTTTGTTAACATATCACAGGCAATAAGCCTAGATGGTGCTGGTAATTAGATTATTGCTGGGAAAGACATCCACTCTTCAGGAACTGATGTTGTAATCTTCTTTATCATTTCCTCTTGAGACTTATTGGGATGGGTAGACAAAAATTTTTAGTATACGAGTGGTATTACAATTACATTGAAGATCAAAAGCTTAATTAATCTTTTTTTCTCCTCTTCTAGGAGCAATTATAAAATTAGTGTAGTAGCTTTATGCATATATTTCACTTTGTTCAACTTATGTTTGGTTTTGGCTCTAATTTATGCATATATTTTATGAAGTAAGGCTAGTCATTCATCTAATCACTGCCTCTCTTATTTACTTTAAGCGATTTGATCTGTGGCTGACAGTTACGACAATGTGGCGGGGAAGTTATTTTGCTGTTTTTATCTCAAATGTGATTGTTGTTTGTGATGGAATGTAAATGTTAAAGGGTCTTTCTATCATGAGATTCTGGTGTTTTGTGCTTAATTGGGGTCTTTGATGCATCAATATGACTAAATATTAATTATTTGGAGCATAATTTTCATGTTCAACACTTTAAAGTTAAGACAAGAATGAAAAATAAGATGTTCTTGTTATTACTTTCATAATGCAAGATGAATTAACAAGTAGATGTAATTTCTCTTGATAGTAATGTGAATGTGTCATATCATTTGTTTGGATGATTCTTGTCCCCATGAAACCTTATAAATTTTATGTTGTATAACTTTTATGCAATAGGTTATACTGCTTTGTAGTGGTTAAAGAAGAATGAGACCCATGATTTTAACTTGAATAAAAAATAAAAGCATACATCTTGCTTCACTTCCTAAGCTAACACTAAGTTATTAGATAATGTTTAAATTTACTGGTCTCATAAAAAATAAAAGCATACATTGTATTTCAAATGTGATGCTTCCCATAAGATGCCTAATTGTTCTTATTGTCTCATTGTCATATAGCTTGGCAATTAAACAATTTAGGGTTTGTTGACCAGAGGAATAGAATACCTACACGAGCATTGAAAGCCACCAATCATCCATAGAGATCTAAAGTCAGCCAACATACTTCTAGATGCAAACTTCGATGCGAAGTAAAATGTGCTTGTCAAATTATATTTTAGGCATTGTTGGACTTGCATATGCATTATAAAATGTGTTCTATAATTATTAATTTTCTTTGTAGTCAACTCCCACACCCTTCCTCCCCATCCTTCTTCCATACCCCTCCCCCACCCTACCAAACCCCAATCTCTCTTTCATATATATTGTTTATTTGATTTTCACTTTCAAATTTGGACTTGCTGTAATTGAGAGAAGTTGGAAGAAAGATAAGAGCAAGCTTTCAAGAACTCTAGGTTATGTAGCACCAGAATATTTGTTGGATGGTATGTTATTTATACTTATGGAGCATCAAATGGTAATTGAGAATGTAGTATATGTTTGCGTATTGGTTGAATTGTCAAGTAGTATTCGGGGCTTAAGCCTGCTTAGTCTGGCAAGTCGCTTAGGGACTTTGCAAAGGAAAAAATGCTCTCATTTTCTTACTACCCTTGAGGATTGAACTTAGTTCCCTTAAGTGACCGAACATATCTTTGATCATTGATGCATAGAAAGAGTGGTTCCATGAAATCATGTCTGATACATACAATGGTAAATAGTTGTTTGATTGGCCAATATAGAAATGAGCAGTGAAAAATTTTATTACAAATGACAAGAAAATTAAAAATTGAAATACTGAACTTGGATTTTGGGTTTGTGATATGATTTCAAGTGATTAAGAGAACAATTCTTTTGTTTACAATATCTTATGTCATTCATTTGTTTTTAAAACCAAAAGTGAAAAAGGTTTTCTTATGAAACAATACATGTAGGTATATTAACTGACAAGAGCAATGTGTTTACATTTGGAGTTGTTCTATTAGAGCTTCTACTAGGTAGAAGGCCTCTAGAGAAATTGGCAGCAGATAAATGCTATCCATTGTCAATTGGGTATAACTATTATCCTTTAGCTCTTTCTTTCTTAGCTCTTGTTGTGCTTGAATCCTTTATTTTCTTATCACAGTCTACACATATATCAAAAGATTGAAGTAATTCACCAATGAAGAGAGTATCGAGTAATAAATATGAAAACCCACAACATATCTATAAATTTAGAAATTTATTTAAGTTAATTGTTGTGAAGCATTACTTCATAGAAAATTCATCAGCTGATGTGTTTGCAATTAAATGTTATAGGCAAAGCCTCAACTTATGGATCGATCCAAGCTTCTTGATATCTTGGACCCAGTATTAAAAGATACAATAGATATAAGACACTTATTTAGGTTCATTAACATACTCTAGCTTTTTTCTTGTCATTGTCGCTTTATTTATTTCTTTTGGTTTCTATAATTATAGTGGCAGTGACCAGCTCTGAATGGGCTTGTTTTCTAATTACTAATACTTGAATTGCAATAAACATGTATAGGTCGCTGCTGTGGCTGTATTATGTGTGCAAGTAGAACCAAGCTACCACCCACTAATTACTGATGTATTGCATTCCCTGGTCCCTCTTGTACTTAATGAGCTTAGTGGAACACTAAGAACCGAATCATCCATGTCTCCATTTAGTCCTATTGATCACAAACAAATTCTGTAATAAAACATGTTTCATGCTAGTATTTGATGACATCACCTTTGATGCATAAATGAAGCATTCAGGAAGCTTTTTCCTTTGGCAAAGTTCTTAAGAGAACTAACAATTCTAGATTAAGTGAAACTTCTTTTACATGCTAATTCGCAGGGACAACATCTCTTGTGTTGTAATCAATCATCATGAAGATTCTTGCACTCCTGTACAGGGGAGAAGATTTTCTTTGGAGTGGGAGTTTTGTCCTATCTGCCAGAGCTTGATAGAAGCTTCACATGATAAGTTATCTATTATGTTGCAGAAATTAGCCAGTAGAGTACATCATATTACATAAATTTAGATTAGATTGTGAAGAATTCTATATAATTGTCTCTCCAATCCAAGGTTATGGAGTAAAGCATGTATTTTAGGAATTCATGACCTTGGATTCTTTAGTGTTTTTGATGATGTACAAATGCATACCCTTTAAGTTCCAATTGGGTGCTCTATTCAGGAATTTCCTCTTCATGCTATGTAAGCAATCGCTCTTGTCTAGACAAGAATCTTTGATGATTCCAAATAGAATGTCACAATAAAGTATTTTATTAATGAAAAGTTCTGGATGTCTGCAAGCACCAAAATGGTACTTGGAACAAGCATCACCTTCTCTTATATATGTGTGTGTATAAATATTATATTTTGGAAAAAATCTACTTAAAATCTTAGCAGGTGTCTATTACTAATTGTGCATATAATGTACAATAAATAAATATATATTGGCAAATCAAACTAAGTTAAACATTAATGCCATCTCTTTTCAAACAATCACGTGTAAACGTTGCTAAATTAAAATAACAGCCAAATTTAGAAATTATTATTTTAATTGAATACCTATATATAGACGCCGTAATATGTTTGAATAGCGACGTTTAAATTGTGGTAACTGGGAGATTTGTCGCGTTTATAAATCGCCATTTTTATCCAACAAACATATATAAATCTTATTCAACCTGTGCATAGCCACAGTTAAACATCGCCAATTTAGTCATTTACTTACGTGTACACATTACTAATAAAAATATTTACACACGTGTAAATGTCGCCGATAATAAATTTCCCTTCTTTTATATTTGGCAGGATGTGGATTAATCATATTTAGCCACACATAAGTGTAACCAATACATGATAATAGACCATGTTTAAACGTGGCCTAATAAAGTGTATTTGGTTGTCAAATTTATATTAGTGACGTTTAAATTTTTAACGTTACCAATCAAATCTGCGGTGGACCTTTGGCAGCGTCTATAGGCCACGTGTAGAAAAACGTGACAAAAAATCTTTGGCCACGTTTAATTAATGTCTAGCTACGTTTATTAGACGTAGCCAAATGCTTATTTTGTTGTAGTACATGTTCCAAGTATTAAGGAAAATATGCTTTCAATAGCACAACTAACATCTTTAACTCACTTTGTTTTATTTGGATAGCGAGAGGTGAAGGTGTATTGCTATCTCAAGGTTTCAAAAAAGCTAAAAGTGGAAGGGCAGAGATCATAATTAGTTTATGTGATCCCATGAGAGACCGCACATATAAACAAAACAAGGATGAACGAAACAACAAAATTATGGCACATGAGATTGACTTATACAATTAGCTCTAAGCTAAATATAATGAAAAATTTGATACTAAAGGGACTTCCTCAACAAGAGATAAAAACTTACACCATATGTGCAGGTTGTCAATTTGGACAAACTCACAATCATGACATGAAGGGTCCAATTGTCGAGCAAATGAACCATTATAGTTAGTACACACTAATGTGTTTAAGCCTATTAAGCAGTCATGAATTAATGGAATGAAGTACATGGTGACTTTTATTAATGACTTCCTACACAAGGAATGTGTAGGTTTACTCTATAAACGCCAATTTTGTTGTATTTTCAAATTTTAATGAATTTAGAGATAGTTGAAGTAGAAGTTGATAAAAGAATTTTATGTTTGCATACCAATAATAGAGGATAGTATTACTTTGATGAGTTTTCTTAATATCTGCAAAATTGTCGAATATATCCAACAGTATCATTTCATCATAGTAGCTACAATCTCACACCATAACAAGTTTATTGATAGAATTACATTAATAAGAAAAATTTAATAGTCACTGCACCAAAAAGTAGAACAAGGGCGTCATAGCTATTTTTCTTGTAAGAGGTGAACTTAAAATAAAGAACTAGATCAATTTTCATTAAAAAAAAAGGGTCCACATTTGGTTGACCACTTGAAGAAATTAATAAAACAAATAGATAGGGATTACAAAAGTTATGTCTTTAAAATAATATGATCAGTAGTAGACTAAGAATATTGTATTATAGAGTTTATTTCATTTAAAGATTTACTATTAAGAATAGGAATGTCTAATTTGATTGAACTTTAAAAAGTTCAATTTCATACCCAATTAAACTTTTCATGCCTTTAAGCACTCTTCACTTAACAACATTAAATCATTACCTAATACATGTCCATTACCTAAAGAGACAACGAAAATGGAGTGCTAAATGGGGTAGTGTTTAAGGACATGAAAATTTAATCAGGTATGAAATTGAACCTTTTAAAATTCAAGTACCTAATTGACCTTTTCATTGAAATTCCAGTACCAAATTGGCCATTTTCCCCTAAAAATACATATCTTAACAACTATTTTAACTTATAAAAAGCACTAAACTAGAAATATAATTAAAAATATTATTGTACTATACAAATATTTGGTTATTTTAGAAAAATCAAGAGTTATCAAAACCTACTTTATACAAACTCACACACACACATAAATAGAATGTAATACTTGCTTGCCCTTTTTGTAGAAAAAAATTACCATAATATAGTTTATAAGAATTAATTGTCATTTTACCACAACAAAATCGCATTGGAAAGATGTGATTTTTTTTCAAAAAAAATAAAATAAAGTTGCATTTATAGGCTATGATTTCTAACCAGTATTTTGAAGGAAAATTGGATTAGAAGACATGATATTCGAAAAGCCACAAATATTACATTTATCACTTGCGATTTTGAAACTTATGATCGCAGGTGAGGTATGTGGTGAGAAATTCCATGTGTAAACAAAAATCACATGGGATGTTTAATATGTAATTTTGCTACCATAATTTCATAATCAATATAATATATAAAATATTCATTTCATGTAACAAATGAATTATATATATATAACATATAAATTATATATTTAAAACCTATAAATCTTATATATGTATAAATAAGTTACATATAAATACATACATATCTTATAAGTTTTTGTTACAAATGTTATGTGACACACACACACATATATATTGTTATATATATTTATGCATTATTCATTACGTATAATCCATACTTTATGTGTACTTTCCCTAAGTTTTATATATGTAATATATATAAATTAGATATTTGATAAATGTTCTATGTATAAACTATATTTTTATTTAAATATTTCTAAGATATGTTATAGATATAATCTTTATATAACATATGCATTATATATTTATAATCTAGATTTTATATGCTGTGTGTTATATATACATATATTTGTTATAGTAACTCTAATATAATCTATATATATATTGTTTATATATACATGTTATATACAGTAAACAAATCAACCATACATTAATATATATCTTTACATGTACAACAAATTAGTTAAGAGAAGAATATTTATTTTATTTTATTTTTTTGGCAAGAGAAGGGTAAAATAGTTACGTTATTTAATTTTTAATTAAGTAAACAAAGTTATAGGATATATAATGCGTATAGTTATTTTGTTCCCCTCTACCACTCCACATAAATGTCTAAGCAACATGACATGATACAAATTTAATAAAGGCATGGTAAACAGGCCATGCCGTGTCGTCCACGTACTAAATTTTGCATGATGTGTGCTTTTGCGTGCTTAGCCCATTCGTGCTCACATGCCTAGAGTGTCATGCTTCATGTGCCTTTTTTTTCGCATGTCGTACCGTAACGACCCATTTATTCACATGTTGTGTTACATGTCGGTTTACATCCTTTAATCAGGTCCATTTCCATACGGTTTATTTCTATTTTTTTTACTGTTTTCGATTTGAGGGTTTTTTTTCCAATGGCTTTTAGAATTTTAATTAAACTAATTATTCAAATTAGTTACAAATAAATTATTGATTTTAACATTGAACATAAATAAAATTTAGACAATTACTAAAGCAATATTTTAAACTCTATTAATAATAACATACATTACATTGTTATTTATATTGATAGTAAAAAAAAAGTAATTAATTTATTTTTTTAAAAAATGATGTGAACGTGATGATTGTCCGCCTAGTTTTTCATCTTGATTATCAGTATTGCTCGGGGGTTGATAGTGATACGATGATTGTGGCCATTGTGGGGGTGGTGGTAAAGGATGCACTGATCAATAACTTGCACATTGGGATAAATTGTGTAGGTAGATATTCATGGAGTTGAGCAAGTCCTCATGTTCTTTTTGGACCTTGGCTATCTGTTCAAAGTGTTCATATTTTCCTCCATATTATATGGATCGAATCCAGATTGTTGCCGTATTTGAGCTTGACCCTACCACTGTCCTTATCCGTGCCCATTTCCCATTCCTACATTGTGCCATGGGAGAGGAAAACTAGATCATCCAAGTTGAGATCAAATTGCTCATTTGATTCATTTCTTTCTTTCGGTTGTGATGCATCACCGTGATCTCTAGTATATTAGTTGGCTTCAGGATCATACCTGAAACCCAACTTTTTTGCTATGTCGCTCTTTATGAATTTTGACCTTGATTTTGATTTCCTGTAACTTAAAAGGTCAAATCCCTATAATTTTCAGAATGACTGTAGTAAGGCGACAATATGCAATATGGGTGTCTTTTCTCCCAAACACTCAATGCATGCATTGTATCACCAAATAGCCGACATCTAATGCTTGGAGATCCATCATTGCGTCTGTAAAGTACAAATAAATAATTCATAATAAAGGGTAGAATTATAATATAGTGATATATAAAAGGTATTTTTATCCTTGAACAGATGAATTTGGACATGAGGAAGTCACCTGCGAATGATCGGATAAATTTGGCTTAGGCCGGCATCTAAGCTTCCATTTGAGACTCTTGGGGCTATTGGAAATTGATAGAGTGCCAAAAACTATGAGCCAGCTTTCTCATCTCCAGCAACTTGAATTGCAAGGGATTCGTGAGCCCCAAGATCTATTTGATCTTCCTTCAAGTTTAATAGACTTAAGTGTGGCGTCTTGTTTTTTGGTGTTGCACCGAGTGCCTGATCTTTCTCACATGACTAATTTAAAAAGATTAGTTTTGATCAATGAAAGAAATTATTATTCCCAGTGGCCCCTGCCAGGACACGACCTAACTCCCCAAATAGAATGGCTAGCGAGATTGACCAAATTAGAGAGGTTGACGCTGCTTCTGCCCGATCTCCTCTTGCCTCCAACTGAGTTGAGTTCCCTTTAATGCCTCCAGTTACTCACCATATATTGTTTCGACACACAATCTTTGCCTCCTCTTCCATCAGATCTTTATAGGCTGTCTTTGGCTCTTGTCAGGTTACCCATTGACTGGCAACGCTTATCCAGCTTTAATTATCTTTCCTCTTTAGTGTTTGGCCAGTGCGAGTTAAAAGAGATTAAGGTTGATTGCCTTGAACGCCTCAATGATCTGACCCTGTACCACTGTAAATTCCTTGAGAGGCTATCCAATCTGTCTTGCTTAAAGGATCTTAAAAATTTAGAGATAATTAGTTGCGGACATCTAGTTGACATTGAAGGCCTGGGGGAACTGAAGTCTCTGCAGTGGTTACAGCTAGAAGCATGTGATTCCATACGATTGTTGCCCGATTTGTCAAGGCTGAAGAAGCCGGCGCATTTTTTTCTTTTGCGTTGCAATTCCCTAATGAGTTTACCTAAGGTGAATGAGGAGGTCCCATGTCAACTTCATATGCATAATTGCTGTAATTTTTTTGAATTCCAATGCCCTTACTCTGAGTACCGTCGCCATCACGCCAATAAACTTAAATTGTTGAGAGAATGGGAGTCAATAATCGGTGACAGTGTTCCTTTACGGATTAGAGAGCCAATGTAAGAACCCTTGGATCCTTACCTTTTAGTCTCACCCATCCATTATTTTAGCTATTGCTTGTGCTTACCGGTTCTGTTATATGTTTTCTGAAGCTTTCCCTTTTGTTACCACTTTTTCAGCTTAATCTCGTTGGATATTAGGCAACTAAGCACTGAGGTAAGATGACTCTATTTCGGAACTGATATATAATATTGCTTTATATACCAATAAATTGTGAAATTGATGTTATTTGAAAAGAATTTTGAAATGGATTGATTTTCTATGTTCGCTTATGGTACTAAGTAGAGTTGAGTGTCTATGATTCATCGACTTATCGGTTGCTACCATTTTATAATTTGGCTTTTTTTCATATGCTTGTAGATGCTGATAACTCTGGGAACATCGAGAATCACTAGCTTGGCGCTGTGGTACGTTGATTTTTGTTTTTTGGGCGTTGTGGTATGTTGATTGATTGTTATAACTTTGGATAAAATACACCAATATTCCATGAAAACTGTTAAAATCGTAGAAGCAAACTAATTTTCGGATATAGTGCACAGTGCACTTACACCCTATTTGACAAGTATTGCTTGTTGAAACAACAAAAAGATCAGCAAAACCATCATATTAGATTAGACATCACCACGGGGCGGTTTCGAACCGCGAACCACTCCGAACCGTCACTAGCGGTTCCTGACCGGGAACCGCCCTGTTGGTGATGGTTTCAAACCGTTTGAGGACCCGCCGGAACCGGCGGTTCAACCGGGTCCGGAACCGCTATTCCAAACCGGGAACCGGCGGTTCTAACGCGCCAAAAAAAAAAAAAGCCGGGGAACGAAACAGGAAAGAAAGGAGCGTGGGGCTGGGGGGTGCAGGGGGGGGTAAGAGGGGTGCAGGGGGGTAGGGGGTAGGGTATTGCTCCAGCAGTGTAGCATATATAATCATTATGTTGCAAGAACTCTTTTCCTATATTCCGTTGCTTGGTTAAGTATTGTTTCATCATCGTTTTTCTGCATAATCATTTTTCCATTAAGGTGCAATTGCAACCAGCTTTTATGTTATCAGAGACCATACTAGTGGATAGAAATTTCAGCAGCTGAAAAATTGTCAAGGACCACTCAGAGACAGGGGCAGATTTGGGAAAAAAAACTAATAAAAAAAAAACAAAACAAAACAAAACAAGTCAATAATTGTAAATTGTTTACTTTGGGTATAAATAAGTTGTAATTGTTTTTATTGATTTTAGGGTTTTTGTTTACTTTAAAAAAAAAAAAAAAAAACGGTTCACGTGAAACCGGAACCGGAACCGCTAGAACCGGCAGTTCCTTGGAACCGTGAACCGCCCCAGCTCTGACAGTTCCAGTTCCGGTTCCACGAAATGTGGAACCGTGAACCGACGGTTTCGGTTCGGGTCCGGAACCGACCTGAACCGTGCCGATGTCTATTAGATCATGAGTCCACTTGAAATAATGATGACATATATGTATTTCTTATAGGATCAAGTTATGGGGCATTCTCAGAAAGTGAATTCTTTTTTTACGTTTGCCTTTGCTTATTTTTTTATTTTTATTTTCATGTTCTTGCTCCATCCTATTTGTGGATGACTTTGATCAGAAGTTTTGGGGATGCTGGTTTCAGGCTAATGAAAAGTTAAACTTTTTTTCTTGTCAGATATCAATCCAGGAAATTGTCCACATTTGCATTTACCACCATTACGAGTATTGAAAGAGAAAGTTGAGCTAATTATTCGAGGCAATGCACTTCCCGCATGTGCTATGAAGTGTAATCTCAGCTCCGTATGAGCATGAACAGAAAGCTGAGTTAATTTAAGGCAACTAGTTTCTCTGCATCAAGAGCAACAAAGCATTCTTTAGTCATGAGAGCAAACTTCCTTTGGCACATGCTTACTTAAATTCTTGGCATTTGGCTTTCACTTGATGTATTTAAGTCAGATGCCTGGATAATTTGGCATGCTGTGTTTTAACTTGTACCCATGTGGTCAATGAACAAAAATATGGATGGATGATGCATTTAAGGCAGGTCTACCAGAAGTCTTTCCATAACTATTTTTGGTTTGGTTGAGGGGATGGATGCAGGGCTGTTTCTGGGTGCGATTGACCTTGCAATCACCAGGTTCGTATGGGAGTTGGATAATGAAGAGGGATTTTGGGTCCGGGTTATATATGAATCATTCTGTTAAGAATTTGGTGATCTGTTTAAAGAAGAGTGAGAGAATGGCTGGATTGGAACTTGCTCAACAATTGTATTTGTTGAGGCTCATGTGGAAGGGAATTAGGGAACACAAGTGCATATTTGGGCACTTGAATGGCTTAATAATGTTCTGCTCAGAAACACTGGTTCCTCATTTGCGTTTGCTTAGGTTAGTGATTATTTTATGTGGTTGTAATGGAAAGAAGACTGGTGTGCAGTTTGTGCATGGTACTATAAGTAATGCTCTTTTTTATTTATCCTATTAGATAGATAGGCTGATAATTTCAACGCATGTTCTCCCTGTTTGCTGTGTTTGATTATAAATGTATTATGTACTTTTTAGTAGAGGTATGCATTAATTGTCTACTTTTGATTTGTAACCGATGATGGGTTGTGGATGGAACCAGTCAAGACTTTTTTAGAAATAAGTGCAAGGAATGGGTGGTTTGCTTAATATTGCAGCTATTATCTGCAATTTTGGCAAATTTGCACGTGAATGAATGTAGAATACCATGAGTCTTTATAGAGATTTGTGGGATAATAGTTACAAAAGGAAATAGTAAAGTTCTCATACAATACTGTCTCTGCTTTGATTGATTTGAAAGAAGTCAAATAACCAATCCAAATGATGGATCTAATTCCAGCACAATGGTTATGCACATCAGTATGTATAATCCACCTCCTATCCTATGCACAAAGAAGCCCTGTTTAGATATGAAGAATGTGAGCATCCATGATGAATAGAGATGCATTTGCTTTAGAAGCTGGGTTCATTGTAATGCTGTCAGATATATCAATTGACACTTAGTTTCTTTAAGCATCATATGTTGTAGAGCTCTTGTTTTGTTCAATTATGCTTCCTTAGTTGCAGACTTGTAGTGGTTCAAATTGATTCATTTTCCTGAACCCAACCAGAAGGGTAATTGTTGCTTGTGATTTTCTTTGATTGGTGATAGATCAATAATTTCGTTTTCCTAACTAATGATACAGTTTAGCTTGTACAGACATAGACACTTTTTATTTTATTTATTTATCAGTGCTAAAGGCCATAAAGGCGTTGCTTGTGTAGCTTTTCGGCTTTTTGTTTCCCAATAGGGTCTGTTTGGATTGTCTGTTTTTCATCTGTATCTGTGTCTTTTTTAAAATGATATGTGCAAAATATATCCGATTTGCATCTAAATTTTATCTATATTTGTTCTATTTGATCTTTTGATGAGAACTGTCAATTTTTTTTATCTATATCTATTTCTTGATAAATAATTTGCTAGAAAAAAGTTTGAAAAAGTGTCTGTATCTGCCGGAAAAAAGCCAAAACAAACAGACCCCAAAGCAAATTCCACGTTTTCCAAATACAGGAAACTGCAGGCCCCGGAACCTAATAGAGATCTTGGAACTGGGATGATTCAAACTTTCTCTTGGTAATCCATCGCATGACATTATATTATAAGATATGACACAATGAAAAATACCATTACATAGCGAAAAGATAAGACATACAACGTACGATATGAATATACAATTACGAATAAATATAACTACTTGTAATCTATATTCAAATGGCGTACTTTTAAAAAGCGACAAGTATTGAATATGAAATAAGTTTTCTGGAGGCCATGAATCATGTGGTATTATTAATGGACTTTTAGACACTAAACGTAATTTTTTCTTTTAGTTTAAATTCTGAGAATGTACAAACTTGCCGTCGAATGGTGCAGGTGCAGTCGTTTTTCATGTTGTTGGCTTCACTATTACTCTACATAAATGTCTAAGCAACATGACATGATACGAACTCAATGTGGGCCAATAGCAAATATAAATTGTAAGGTTGTGAGCAATATAGCTTCGTTTGATTTGCCCTTCGAATTGGACAGAATTGAATCTAATCGATTTTTCTTTTGAATTTGAATCTAACCATATGGTTTGATTCATAATTTTTTCAATAAAAAAAAATCAATTTGTGGTTTGAACTACTTTTTATTCTTAAAATTAAAATAAATTCTATCAAATAGCTTCAGTTACATCTTTTATATCACCAATGCAAATATAAAACAATAATATTTGAGATTAATTAATTACCTAAATGAATGTGTAAAACTTATAGTGGAGGAGATATTTCATCTAACATAAAATTATAATCGTACTAAATAATAATGATATACTAAAATCGATAAAACAAGAATATGCTATCACAATAAGAGATGTAAATTTTAATTCATTGTATAATTCTGATTAATATATATTAGTTATATAAAGCAATAAGTAACTAAATAATAAAAGTAGATTAATTAGTAAGACTTAAGGAAAAAAATGTTTAGAACAATTGAGGCTAACATCTAATAATTATTTTATTTATAGATACACTACAATAATTAAAATATAATATGATCATTCTAATTTTGGTTCTCATGAAAGATACATATCTAAAGAAAAGATTTAAAAGTGATTAAATTTGTTTAATAAAACAAATAAAAGGAAAAAAAAAACAAAATGTTTGAATTTTTTAATACGTAAAATGATTCGATTCGATTTAAACTATATGGTTTAGTTTAGGATCCCGAAACGAACCATGAACCATTTACTATATACTGAATCGTGAACCAAACTATTAAAGAAAGAATTGAAATTTCAATGTGGTTCAATTCAATTTAGTTTGATTAGTTTTTTTACATAGCCTTAATGAACCACTTGCCCATACATACGCAGAGATAGCATATTATGGTTACTATTTTAATTTTACACCTTACCTCTTAGTTTTCAACCTGTCAAATTGTTGGTATAATATCCTATTTCGATTATTAGATTTTTGTCAGTATCGGCTCTGTATCAAATCAATATCAGTAATTAATCTGTATCATATTTGCATCGGTTCAGTATTGGCTTAATTTGATAAGTTTATGAATAAAACTATTAATTTTATTAGTATCATATCAATATTGGTTAGGTTTAAAAATGATGCTAGAATGATATTAAATCGGTGTACCCAAACATCAAATGGTGTAAGCTGAAAAGCACTTTAGAGATTGATCCTAAAAATTCTTGACGTTACGTTCTACTGTCGAATAGGTATGTTGAGCGTGAGAAATGCTCTCAATAAGAAATTAACTAAAGAGAATATGGGCAATTGAATTTAGCAAAGCTAGAAGTCTGATTAAGCATAATAGTTTTTTAATTGAAACTGATAAACTATAAAAATGTACTTTTGCGGTATAAGGATCATAAACCTCTCGTTAGTGATTAAAAATTATTTGATCCGAGAAAAAGAGATGATTTGTGGCATTTCTGTGTCCTGAAATGATAAATAGACGAATAAAGAGCTAAAGATAGGGAATATCTTTCTTATGATTAGTACGTATCATTGTCTTTTATTATGTTCTATCTGATGAGGATAGACGGTATCGTGGCATGTATTGGGATGATATATAACTCTAATCCTCTCTTCATATAAAATTATAATAATATTTGAGCATTCCATAAATTGTTTATGAATACAGAAAAATATTATTAAAAATTTGCTAAAATATTAATTAAACAAAAATAATTACACATATGCTATCATTATATTGCATAAATAAGACATTATATTTGAAATTAATATCACATGTAGGAAATGTGACATAGCTAAGTATTTATATTGAAATATCATATTTAATACATGCGACATGCATTAAAGTAGATATCACATATGAAAAGTGAATGTCGTATTTAATATAAGGGCCAAAAAAAAAAAAAGCAATAATATTTGTATAATATTTTAGGGCATTAGGAAACAGAAAATTTTCTCCAAGACTTATGATAACTAGCCGTTTGACTATTGAATTAGATAGAACGGACCGATGAAGTCAGTAAATAGGTTTGTTTTAATAGCCTCTTCCATGCTACAAATGGGGAAAGAAGGTAAAGCCTGATGAGCTGAAATGCAACTGAACAGAGAAAAATTGCAACGCAAAGGAATTTACAAGCACTGCTACCCTAATGCTTCTCGAATGCAGGATAGCGCTTGGTCCATTTTTTCTGAAAAATAAGAAGAAGAAGTAACTATTCAATCTTGTAAGATGGACATGGTTTAAAACATATGATTCGGATTAAGAATTTTTCTAAACCATAAAATATTTCAATTTGGTTTGATTTAGTTTATTGACCGAAATATATCTATTATAATATATAATTTTGAAATATTTTATAATCTTATACCTCTTTATTATTAATTTTTGCATCAAATCTTTTTTATATTATTTTTTATTTTATGCTCTTTGTTATTATTTTTTCTTATCAAACATTTTTTATAATATTATTTAATAGTTCCATTATTCAATTTTCTATTCAGGTAAAAAGTACTAGGTTGTATATTGGGAATATTTATTTTGTTCCCTCTTTATTACTCCACATAACTGCCTAAGCAACATGACATGATACGAACTCAATATGGGTTAATGGCAAATATAAACCGTAAAGATGTGTGCAGTATGGTTTCATTTAGTTTGCTCTTTGAATCGAACTGAACTGAATCGAATCGATTTTTCTTTTGAATTTGAATCTAACCATATGGTTTGGTTCATAATTTTTTTGAATCGAAAAAAAAATTTTCAGTTTGCAGTTTAAACTATTTTTTATTCTTAAAATTAAAATAAATTCTATCAAATAGCTTCAGTTACATTTTTTATATCACCATTGCAAATATAAAACAATAATATTTGAGATTAATTATTTACCTAAATAAATGTGTAAAACTTATAATGGGGGACACATTTCATCTAACATAAAATTATAATCATACTAAATTATAATGATATGCTAAAATCAATAAAACAAGAGTATGCTATCATAATAAGAGATGTAAATTTTAATTCATTGTACATTTCTAATTAATATATATCAGTTATATAAAGTAATAAGTAACTTAGTAATAAGAATCTAAGATCTCTTACTTAAGAAAACATATATGATGTCACTAAGTCATAAGGCTGGCAACTATTACAAGCTATATCTGTTTGGTTAGCTTTTTTTGGTAGATACAGATGTTTTTTTTAAACTTTTTTTTGATGAATTATTTATAAAAAAATAGATTAATAAAAAAAAATATTGGTAGTTCTCATAAAAAGATCAAATAGATTAAATATAGATAAAATATAAATACAAATTAAATATATTTACATTCATCATTTCAATAGAGATGTAGATAAATAACAATAACAAGCCATCCAAACAGCCATAACATTATAAAACTATAAAATGGGCTACAACTAATTATTGGACCGGTAGCCTCATCAGCCTTACATGTTATCAAATGGGTGGCTTTGGGCTTGGGCTTGTATCAAGCCTTTTACCGGCAGCCCCCTCCTTCAACACTTAAGACCCACTCAGTTCATCCTTCATTCCTTCTTCTCGGAAATCATCGTACGGATCCTCACTTTCCCATCAAAGTTATTTTTACAGTCCAACGCCTTGGGAAACCCTATTTCCGAAGGTAACTATATATGTATACATTAAAATTCCCACAAAAAGGAAGGAGAAGCAATGCCTCCAGTGAAATAGGTATTTTCTGTGAAATTTGTGAGTACTTTGTGGAATCTTCCTGGAGTTGCCCATTCAGATTCGCATTAGTAGTAACGTTACTTCTTTTGTTTTCACCTAACATCACATGGAAACCTTAACTTTCACTTGCAAAAAGCCTTATGCAAAATCTTCCATTAGCAGTCACGGCACTATGGCTTCTTTCACGAAGGAAGCTGAATCGTCATAAGGCTTCTCCTTCTAAAACCTCAAATGACAAAGCACCTCAGGTGCTGATAATCCAGATCATTGAGCAAACAGAGACAGGGGCTTTGATGTGTTCATCAACTATCGAGGACCCGACAGCCGCCACACTGTTGCCAATTTTCTTTATAACAGCCACACGTGCTAGATTCGGCGTATTCCTAGATGATGAAGAGATTCGTAAAGGCGAAGTGATTGAAGGATTGCTGTTGAGAGCAATCATCAACTAGAATTTACATCCCCATTTTCTCCGAGGACTATGCTTCCAGCCAGTTATGCCTCCATGAACTTGCAATAATGATTGATTACAGGGAAACGTCGAGCGGCAACACAAAGAAAGTGATTCTGCCCATCTTCCATGACGTCAATGTCCGTAAAGACATCAAGCTTAGATTGCAGGTGTACACCACTGCCTTGCGAAAGCTCAAGGCCGAGTTCGGTGAAGTTATTGTGAAGCTATGGGAGGATCACTACAAGCGGTAGCCAAAATCAATGGATGGAGCTTGAAGGATCATGGGTAATGTTCTCTTTATCCTAGTGATTTATCTTGGCCTTATGGTTTTATTCTTCTTCAACACCTAATTTGGATTGAAATATGTATGTTCTGTTCGGGTCTATACTTGTGACAGCCTATGCGAACTTGCCGATATTATAAACAAAGAGGTTTTCGGTAAGCTTACCGTTCCTAGTTTGCCTGATCACCTGGTTGGGATCCATGAGCCAATAGAAGATATTCTCGAGTTGTTAGAGGAAGGATCTCCTGATGTTCGATTTATTGTGATACATGGCATGGCGGAATGAGAAAAACAACTCTGGCTGATGCTATCTTCAAGAGGATCTCTCGTTTTCAAGATAGTTGTTTTCTTAAAGATGTGAGGAGATATCAAGTGACCATAATATGGTAAAATTACAGGAGAAGTTATTATTAGATACCTCAATCTTAATTTTATTTAAGTTTCTGATATTGATTATGACATTGGCATGATAAGTAAAAGGTTACGCAATCAAAATGTCCTCATTGTCCTTGATGACTTAGATAAACGGGATCATCCTAGACCTAGCGTCCAAATCCTTCTGGCTTGGTGAAAGGAGCAGAATTATAATTACAACTAGGGCCATTGACTACATGCCATCTAAAGATGATAAAGAGTATAGTTTCTATGAAATGAAGGAGATGGATAAACACTACGCTCCTCAACTTTTTTGCTGACATGCCTCTGAAAAAGATAGGCCACCATTTGAGTTCCATGACATATCAATTGAGATTGTTGCCACTGCAGGTGGACTTCCATTAGCACTCCAGGTCATTGGTTCTTCACTTTACAACCAAGATGATAGAATATGGAAATTTAGATCGGAGAAGCTAAAGGTTACTCCTCATAAGGATGTCCAGGAGATGCTAATGATAAGCTATCAGACATTAGAGTACGAGCAGCAACAGTTTTTCTTGGATATTGCACGTCTCTTCAATGATGAAAAGATGACTTATCCTTTTTAATTTTGGGAGGCTTGTAAACTATACATACCCAGACAGTAGCATTAAGATTCTTATGGAGATCTTTAGTTAAGGTAAATGATGACAAACTTTGGATGCATGACCTAAGAGATTTGGGAAGGGCAATTGCCCAACCAAATAAACTATGTCTTGAAAGTGAATTTCCAATAAAACATAGCAGATTGTGGTCCCCATAATGTGGTTAAGTGCATTACACCAACTAGAGGTAAATCTATTGTTGTAGTTGCAGTTAGCTCTTCCTTATACTCTCATATACTGAGAAGCACATGTAGTATGTTTAAGTGCCAAATTCTAGGTAGCTCGGAGTGTCGTAGCAATGCAACTGGGGGCACTAAATGCTAATTCATTGATTTGTATCTACAAATTTTGCAAGAGCAGATAACCTAAAGTTCCTCAATATGGAAGGTGGGAACTTTGAGGGAGACTTCAAAAATGTTCTCCAACAACTTAAATGGTTGTCTTAGTTTGATTGTCCATCAAAATTAGAAGCAGCCAACCTAATTTTTAAAAACTTAGTTATCCTTACGCTTGGAAGGTCAGAAATTGATGAACATTGGGGTGGATAGTGTATGCCAAGGTGTTGATCTTATAAAAGAATTTTATTCTTCATTTGTCTTGTTGTCATTGACTAACTTTTACTCTTCAGCTTTAATGTGATGTATGTTTTGTATAGGAGTCCAAGCACTTGAAAGTCCTTCATCTCGAAGATTGCAAACAGTTAAAGAGAACCCCTAACTTCTAAATTTGGATGCAACTGGAGAGATTGGTAATTAGATGTTGTTCAAAATTGGAAGAGACTAACTTATCCATTGACAACTCAAGACACCTAAAATGGTTAGAAATCTCACATGAGGATCTCCATTATAGAAATTTATTGCTGCAAATGTTGGCATGACCACAACTAATACAAGGCTTCATTGGAGATCTGAAGTCCCTTAAAGTGTTGAAGATAGAGTATGCTAGACTTGTAGAATTGCATCCCTCAATTGGAGAGCAAGTACACCTGAAGCTTTTGCATTTGAGAGGATGTCAATTGCTTAAAAGCCTTCTAAATTCTATTGGAAACTAACGTCATTGGTAGAGTTGGACTTATCCAAGTCACGAGTAGAGGAATTAACCTTATTCTATTGGAGTCCTCAAGTATTTGAATATTTTAAGGATCACATGGAATCTATTAAAATACCTACCAAACACTATTGAGAGACTTCAACCACTGGAATGGTTGTAGTTGAATGGCACTCATATTTTTCAATTGCCTAAAACCATTGGAAACCTTAGAAGGTTAAAGGTCATCAGTCTGTCTTATAGTATGATAAAGATGTTACCAAAGGCTTTGCTGAGGTTGGAGAATCGTGAGAGGTTAAAGGCTAATTGTTGTATGCAAGTGGATGGCATCTTCCCAAGGAAATTGGAAAATTATCCCATTTGAGAAGCCTGCATTTATTGTCCACTGCTATTAGTAGAGTGCCAGAAACTCTCAGCCACCTTTTGCATCTCCAGCGACTTGAATTGCATGGGATTCATGAACCTCGAGAATTATTGATTCTTCCCAAGAGTTTGATAAGCGTACATGTGATGTCTTCTTCATTGTTGTTGCACTGAATACTTGATCTTTCGAACATGACTAATTTAGAATTTTTAGCATCGAACAATGGAAGTGATGATGATCCCCACTGGCCCTGTCGCCATGCAACCGAACTCCCCAAGTAGAGTGGCTAGCGAGGTTGACCAAATTAGAACACTTGATGCTAGATCTGCCCGATCCCATCTTGCCTCCAACTGAGTTGAGTTCCCTTTCTCGCCTACAGTCACTTGGCATAACTTGTTTCAACACAAAATCTTTGCTTCCTCTTCCATCAGGTCTTTATATGTCGTTTTTGGCTAATATCAAAGTTACCAATTGATTGGTAATGCTTTCCTCTTTAACGCTTACCAAATGCTGTTTAACTGAGATTAAGGTTGATTGCTTTGAACATCTCTGTTCTCTGTCCTGTGGGACTGTAAATTCCTTGAGAGGCTATTCAATCTGTCTTGCTTGAAGGAGCTTCAAGGTCTATATATAGGTAATTGCCAACATCTAGTTGACATTGAAGGCCTGTGGGAACTGAAGTTTCTTCGATCGTTAACGCTGATATCATGTGATTCAGTACGATTGTTGCCCAATTTATCGAGGTTGAAGAAACTGGCTCATTTATATGTTTTGTCTTGTAAATCTCTAATGATTGCGATAAACTTTTTGACTTCTATGGCCCTTACTCGAGAGTACCGTCACCATCATGCCAGGAAGCAAGAACCCTAATTTGTTACCACGTTCTTAGCTTCATCTTGTCGCATATTAGACAACTCAGCACTAAGGTGAGATGAATTTTTTGAATTGTTGTATTACATTGTTCACTGGATATTAGATGTTTGCGTAAGTAGTGTATCTATAATTGCATTGTTATGCGGTAAATTGCAGATCCCAAAATTTATCCCAAAATCTCTTTTTAATTTATAAACTTTTGTGTCAAAAGATCTTGCTTAGTCTATTCAGACCCATCGATGTTGAGATTGTAATATTTGATTTGACTTTTATCTATTTCACTGTAATAATGCACTTACACCCTACTTGACTCAAAAATTTCTTCTTTGATGCAGTCCCAACTCAATCTTTTATGTCAATATATAATTGTAATTATTTTTAAAGGCAAATGCATCATCTGATTTTTGACATGTATTGCTTGTTGAGACAACAAAAGGATCAACCAAATCCTCAAGTTAGATAATGAATCCATTTGAAATAATGATTACATCTGTATATTTCCTATAGGATGAAGTTATGGGGCATTCTCAAAAAGGGTTAAGGGTTATGTCATCTTCTGTTAAGTCTTGAGTTGAGTGAGGCAACAGGAATGGTCCATATGGCACTAGTTGGATTTATTTTTTCTTTTTTCTTTTTTTAATTTTTTATTTTTATTTTCATGTTCTTGTTCCATCTTGTTTTGTGGATGTTTTTGTTTTAGATTTTTAGAATAAGTTGAAATGAAAAGTTTAACATTGTTTCTTGTCTATTATAAATCCAGTAAATGGTGTTTACAACTGACAAATCCATCCTTGCATTTACCAATAATATGAGGTGTTGACAAAGAAAGTGGAGGTAATTCTTCAAGGCATTGCGCTTCCAGCATGTGCTATGGCTATAGAGCATAATCCCAACTCCGTAAGGGCATGACCAGATAGCATAGATAATTTAAAGCAATTAGTTTCTCTGCATCGAGAGTAGCAAAGCATTCTTTAGTTGTGAGTACAAACTTCTTTTGCTAGATGCTTACTTAACTGTTTGGCTTTTGTCTTTCACTTGCTGTATTTAATAGTCAGATGCCTGGATAATTTGCTTTGTTGTGTTTTAACTTGTATTTTGATACAATATGCAGTTATTTAATTTGTAACTTTTAGAACAATGGTTGTAAAATTACATCTCAATATAGGGTGCCTAAATACTTGTGATGTATGTGATGTGAGCTTAAGGGGTTGAATCTTGATATGAAATTTTAAGGTTTTTCAATAGAAATGATATAGATAAAATTATTGTTCGATAGGATCTACGAACAATAAAATTAAACTAGTTTGTAATCAAATTATAAAATGATAGGATCCATGATCTATAAAACAATTACGGAGTTAAAAGAATCACAAAATTCAATTAATAGGGTTCACCACAATTCTATATGATATAAGAATTTATTAGAACTCATGAATAAAGAGAATAAAAATCTTAATACTCAAATCACCACAAAGGGTTTCAAACACAAAAAGTGTTCTCAAGACTCAAAAGATAACATCAACTTCTATATTTATATTGAGTGTTTACTAGCTTTTATATATAGACTTATTACAAGGTAGTGATGTAACTAAAAAATATAATTGTGGCAGTTACGTAACTAATAACCTAATTGTGGTAGTTGATAACATAACTAATATAGGTCGCCAGCAGCATTTAATTATAAGTTGGCGACCTATATTGACTACATGGGCAGTGTTGAAGGTGGCTCTTAAAATTTGCATTTTGTGAATGTCAAAGTTGGTTGAAGGCCCACAACTTAAGCCCTTACGTCGGTGGCGTAAACCTAAAGGCCGGCAGCATATTGTGCCGGTGTATAGATCTGTGACTAAGCTTCAATCATTTGTGTTGACTTTGAATTTGCTATCCTTTCCAACACTTCGGGCTTGCTGACTCCTATTAGTGTGTATACACGTTTGTCTTATCTATACATTATAATTTATAATTTATGTGGTCAGGTGAACAATGTTATCGGTTGATGATGCATTTAGGTAAGGTCTATTATGTCTTTCCATGACTTTCACCCACAGAGTCTCCCTGAGGCCCTTACTTCAACTATGGCCGGTTTGGTTGAGAGTGTAGATATAAGGCTGTTTTGGGGTGCAATCAACCTGGCCATCACTGGGTTTGTATGGGAGTCAGATATTGAAGAGGGACATTGGGCTTGGGTTTTATGTAAATCATTTTGTTAAGAATTTGGTAATTTGTTTGAAGGAGGGTGAGAGAATGGTTACTGTTTTGCCTGGATTACTTCGTAATTTTAACAGAGGTATGCATTGTGTGCTTAACAATGAATGGATGTAATTACTTTGCCATTATCTGCAATTTTGGCGATTTTGCACATGAATGAATGTAGAATAACACGAGTCTTTATATGTTAAGAGTCCGAATTTACAAATTCCAAAACTCTCTTGATATAATGTCCAGACAAGAAAATATATAGACGGGTTACAACGCACATAAACTTTTCTTAACCTAATTTTATTTTCTTTTTTCTTATAATTACAATTGCAATGATACATTTATATATAAAAACTATTACTAAAAATATCAATGGTTATTATTTAAAACAAACATAAACCTTTGAAAATAAAGTAAATACTATTTTTAAATTATTAAAAATAGCAAGTTTGTTATTCTCAATACCCCCTCAAACTTGAACTATTTTCATTCCAAGCATCTCTTTCAACTCTAAATCGATCAGCTGTTAGAGGTTTAGTGAATATATCAGCAACTTGCTTTGTCGTATTGTAATACTCAACTAAATTGTACCTTGCTTTATATGACTCTTAAAAAATGATATCTTGTATCAATATGCTTACTTCTCCCATGTTGCATTGGGTTTTTGGCTAGTTTTATTGTTGATTTGTTATCAACGAATATTTTGGTAGGTCCATTTTGTGAATGACCTAATTCTTTCATGAGATTTCTTAGCCAAATTGCTTCACAAACAACTGATGAAGCTGCTATATATTCTGCTTTGCATGTTGACAATGCAACCATTGTTTGTTTCTTTGAGGTCCATGTGAATGTTGATGAACCGAGATAGAAAACATATCCTGTTGTGCTTTTTCTTTCATCTTGGTCACCTCCCCAATCACTATCACAATAACTAATTAATTCTGCACTATTTCCATATGTATAGAACATCCCATGATTCGAAGTGTCTTAATATACCTTAGAATCCTCTTAGCACATTCTAATGAGATTCTTTTGGTGCTTACATATACCTGCTCACAAGCCCTACTTCAAAAACAATGTCTGGCCTTGTGATAGTTAGATACCGTAAACTTCCTACAAGACTTTTATATAATGTTGAATTAACTTCTTTTCCTTCAACTTCTCTTGTTAATTTTATTCCTGTTGCCACTAGGGTACTCACCAGATTGCATGAATCCATTTTAAATTTCTGAAGAATCTCCTTTATATACTTCTTTTGAGATATGTAAATCCCATCATGATGTTGTGTAACTTCTAAGCCAAGAAAGTATGTCATAAGTCCACAATCTACCATCTCAAACTCTTTAAAGATAGCTGCTTTAAATTCATCAAACATTTTTTGACTATTTCCTATGAATAGTAGATCATCTACATACAAACTTACTATGATAACATTTCCTTGATCATTCTTTATCATGTATACTACATGCGATATAGACATTTTATAAAACCATTATCACTTAGATATCCATCAATTATTGCATTCCATGCTCGTGGTGCTTGTTTTAATCATAAAGTGCCTTTTTTAGATGATACACCTTTTATTCATTCCCTTTTAACACAAAACCCTCTGGTTGCTCCACATATACTTCTTTTTCAAGAATCCCATTAAGAAATGCAAACTTTACATCAAGTTGATAAATCTCCCGCCTATGATGTGCTGCTAGTGATATTAACATTCTCACTGTACCAAGACGAGCTATTGGTGCAAAGACTTCTTCATAGTCAAGTCCATATTTCTATTTGTATCATTTTACAACTAGTCTAGCCTTATACCTTTCTATCTCACAACTAGCTCCTCTTTTTATCTTGTATACCTACTTGAACCCAATTGCCTTTTGACCCTTTGGCATCATAGTCAATTCCATGTATTATTTTTCTCAATTGCACAAATTTCCTCTTTCGTTGCAATTTTCCAAGCTTCTTTTTCAATAGCTTCTTGAAAATTTAAAGGCTCATGATCTGCATATAAACAAAATAGGTTTGAACCACCATCTCTTATGTTGCTTCATAAATTTCTGAAACTTCTCATCTTGATAGGTTTTGTGGTGTTAATACAAATCTTTTTGAAGATGAGACTATTTATTTGTTGTGAAATTGGTGAAGTTTGGCTTCTATGTGACCTTAGGGGTGTTACTGGTGGATTATCTATGGTTCTTGTTTGTGGAACATCATGTTGAAGTTGGGTTCTTGAACATTATTCTTCTTCCATCATCATTTTGTTTGTCCTAATTCCAAGACTCTCCCTCACTAAAAATTACATGTCTACTCTCCAATCATTTATTAGTTACTGAATTATAAAGCTTGTAAGCTTTGGATTGAGCATTATAACCAACAAAAATACACTTTTCTCCACATCATCCAGTTTCTTTCTTTTTGCCTCGGGTACTTGGGCATATGCAACGCATCCAAATACTTGCAAATGCTCGATATACAGCTTATGTCCACTCCAAGCTTTTTATTGTTGGGGATTGATTAAGAATATATGCAGTCCATGCTATATATTTGCTCAAAATTGCTTTGGCAATCTCCTCTCCTTTAACATGCTTCTTGTCATGTCTAAAATAGTACGATTCTTCCTTTTTGCAATGCCATTTTGCTGTGGAGTGTAGGCAGCTGTGAATTGTTGTTGAATACCTTCTTTATTATAAAAATTCTTAAAATGTTTGAGGTGTACCCACTACCTCGATCCGACCTGAATACTTTCAATCGATATCCATACTCTAATTCTACTTGAGCTTTGAAATGTGTAATAGTGGAAAATGCAACTGACTTCTTCTCTTTCATGAGATATACCCATAATTTCCTGCTATAATCATCAATAAAGGCAATAAAATAACGACTACCTCTAAGAGATATTAGTTCTAAAGTCCACAAATATTAGTATGGACCAACTCTAATGGTGCTTTAGCTCCCATGAAAGTCCTTTGGAAAATGGTAATCTATGTTGTTTACCAAGTGTACATACCTCATAGACATCTTTTGGTTCATTAATAGTAGGCAGTCCCTCAACCATATTTTGTTGGGATAGGAGTTCTAGGCCATTGAAATTAAGATGCCCAAAAACGTAAATGCCATTTCCATGATTCATTTTCCATAGACCCATATAGACAATGCTTCTGAGCATCTGTATTGAGATGCAATGGGAACATACGATTCTTCAACATTTGAGCTCGTGCAATCATTCCTCCATTTTTATATCTAAGGTGAAGATTACTACCCTCCATGTGCACTATATAGCCTTTCTGCAAAAGTGCCCAATACTAATAATATTACTTTTCATATTAGGGACATAATAAACACTTGATATATATTCTTCTTGGCCATTTTTTAAAATAATTTTTATATTTCCTTTGCTTGCTACTTTTAGTCTAGAAGAATCACCCAAACTAACACTTCCTTGAATATTTTCTTCAAGCTCTACAAAAAGATCTTTTCTTCCGCACATGTGATTACTTGCTCCAAAATCAAGAAACCACGTATTTCTTTGATTGGTGTCTTCTTTGTGTGCCAAAAGTAATGTAGGTTCATCTTCTTCAACTTTTGATGTTTCAACATAATTTGCTTCTTGTTTTCTTTTCTTTTCTTTTTTTTTTTTTTTTGAGATTTCTTCCAATATTCTGACGCATAATTCCAAAATTATGCAATTGTAGCATTGAATCTTTTTAGTATTTCCTTGATCTCTCAAAGTCTTACCTCCTCTTACAATTCCTCTTCCTCGACCAAAGATTTTTTCATAATTTTGACCACGATTGTGATAGTTTCCACGACCTCTACCACATCCATGGTTACCACCTCTTTGTTGACCACCTTTTTGCTCGCGAGGTGATAATTTGGACTCAAGTGCTTGTTCTATCACAAGTGATTTAGCATTTTTTGAATGTGTTGTTCATGCACCTGTAATGATCCAAGAAGCTCATCCACTGTTTAGATTTGCAAAATCTCGTGACTCTTCAACAGCCGTAACCACATGTTCAAACTTAGGTGTGAGTGATCGAAGTAATTTTTCAATTACTCGAATGTCAACAACTTGTTCTCCATTTCTCTTTTGCTGATTCACGTTTGTAAGTAATTGCATAAAATAGTCAAAAATTGTTTCATCTTCTTTCATATACAATCCTTTAAACTTAGCTTGTAAAGATTGCAATCGTATTCTTTTAACACAATCCACTCCTTTAAATATGGAAGCAAGTGTGTCCCAAGCCTTGCTTAGTTGTAGTTACTTCTACAATTTTCACAAATGTTAGCTCATCTAAACCTTGATATAGAAGAAATAATGCTTTCTTGTCTTTCTTCTGCAAGTCTTTTAATGTGTTCTTTTGTGCAGTTGTCTATTCAGCTAATTGTTTTGCAGCTGTTTCTTCAAACCCATCACTTACTATATCCCACAAATCTTGAGATCCAAATAATGCTTTGATTTGGATACTCCAATTTTCATAATTTTCTTTTGTTAATTTGGGAATTTGTCTTTGTACAAAATTGGAGGTCATATTGACACACTAACAAAAATATGTTAGGATCTTTAAGCTCTGATACCATATGTTAGAGTTGGAATTTACAAATTCCAGACTCTCTTGATATAATGACTAGACAAGAACATATATAGATGGGTTACAACCCACATAAACTTTTCTTAAACTAATTTTATTTTCTTTTTTCTTACAATTACAATTGCAGAGGATACATTTATATATAAAAACTATTACTAAAAATATCAATGATTATTATTTAAAACAAATATAAACCTTTGAAAATAAAGTAAATACTATTTTTAAATTATTAAAAATAGCAAGTTTGTTATTCTCAACATTATAGATAATTGTTAGTAGATAGTTACAAAAGGAAATGGTAAAGTTGTCATAAAATAAGGTTTCTGCTTTGATTCCAGCACAATTGTTATTTGCATTGGTACGTATAAATTACCTCCTATGCACAAAGAAGCCCTATTTAAATATGAAGAATGTGAGCATCCATGCTAAATAATGATGCATTTGTTTTTGAAGTTGGGTTCATTGTGACGTGGTCAGATATATGAATTAAAACTTAGTTTCTTTAAGCATTATATGTTGTAAACCTGTTTTGTTCAATTGCACTTCATTGCAGAGAAGTAGTGGTTTAAAGTGATTCATTTTCCTGAACCCAACCAAAAGGATAATTAGTACCTGTGATTTTCTTCAGATTTTCCTTGATTGGTGATAGATCAGAGATTTTGAGTTGTTAACTAATGATACAGTTTACCTTGTACTGACATGTGGTTGTATATGTCTAAGCTTCTGCATAGCCACTTCTTTTATTTATCAGTGCTGAAGGCCATAAGGGCATTTCTTGCATTGCTTTACGGCTTCTTGTATTGATTTCTTGCGGACCTTTTTCTTATGCATCTTGGATAGACTGAAAATAAAGATTAGAAGAGCACCACTTTTTTGGTGTCTTGAAGGTTGATGGTTCAAATCCTTGCTGCTTATGCTACTGAGCATGTTCTATGCGACCCTGTATTCTTTAGTAAGAATTCTAGTGGACTGCAGACGTGGGGGGATCACAATAGAGATCAACCCTATTAGTCTAGTATAACTAATTCAGTGGAAAACCATCAAATAAAATATTGAAAATTGTTTAAAACATACTAGAAAATTAAAAACAAAAAGGGAAAAACTAACCAAATAATAGAAAAAAAATATATTACTATATCCACAATATCATCAAGAGGCAAGAAACTAAATTTGATTTCAAAAAATGAAAAGAATCACATGATACGAAATCATCAAAATGAAGTTACATTTGGAAGCAAAATAAAATCTTACGAGGTCTAAAGAGTCCAGTAGCAGCTTGATTTTACTTCTTCTTCATAGTAGTTGCTTTGAATTCTATTACCATTACTCTTTGTCTGAATACTGGCTTTAGTTATTGACGACATCCAATCACAAGGTTTCTTGGAGAACTTGCAAACGAGGACACTCGTTCTCGTTTATTTTGGCTTGTGGAGAGAGGAAAAAGCAAATTCAAGCTATACCTGTAACGCCAAGGGCTACAGGAAAGATATTTTTTTTTTTTTTTTAATTATTGTTTTTATTTGGTTTTTTGTTTTCCATACCCACATAGTATTAAAGGTTACTGCTTATATTGCAAACATAGGCGTGTAGGAATTTTGAAGGAGCTTCCACATATTTTTGAGAAGCTTCTCAGAGGTGGAATGAATGTTGCCCCCCGTTCAATACTTTTCATGGTCCTCATGAACAATTTTTTTTCCTTGATGATGTAAGAATTATAAAATTAATGAAGCTCCGGTGTTGAGCCCCATAGATTACACTATCCCTTTTAACCATAATCTTAAGTATTTAAACCACTCTTCCTATTTCTTATCGCCTTTCTTCTTTCTAAGTGTAAAATACGAAACCCTAATCTCTATTCTTTTACTTTCAAGTCTCAACTACTAACATTTCTTGTGTTTGTTTTACTGCTAGGTTAATAGGATACTACTCTTGATTTGTTCGAGCCAGATCTAGCTCTAGTACTAAAGGCACTTTGTTTTCTGAGGAAAGTTCTTGTTCCCTTCTTTGCATCTTTTCTTTTATTTATATTGTTTGTGTACATGATATTGTTGTTACATTTTGAGTAACTACTTGCTCTATTCTGCTCTATTCTGTTATGATCTATACTATTCTAGCTGTAACTCTAACTAAAAACTATTAAATGTAATAGTCTGTCATCCAAGCTGGTGTTTTCCTGTTCATTGTCTTTCCGTAACAAGTTTCCCTCGGTCTAGAAAAATGACCTTGGCCTTAAGGTCAAAGTATGCATAAGTCCTTCAAAAATTGTGCCAATCCTCCCATGTTGAATCCTCGGTGGTTAACCCTTTCCACTGTACTAGAACCTGTGGAATAGAGGCACCATTTTGAACAACATAGCGTGAGCTTAGAATAGTGAGAGGCTAAAGTAGTGGGTAGGAATTATAGGACTCTTGAGGTAGCTCCAATGGTTGTAAATTCATTCCATGTGCTGGTTTCAACAATGAAATATGAAAAACATTATGAATCTTCGAATATGTTGTTAAATCTAGTTCATAAGCACATTGGCCAATCCTCTTGAATATAGTAAATGGCCCATAATATATTTTAGACAATTTATGACTCTTAAGAGAAGCCAATGATAACTATCTATAGGGTTGGAGCCGCACATACACTTTATCTCCCACATTGTAGACCACATCAAATCTATGTTTGTCAGCTAGACATTTCATCCAAACTTGAGCATGTTGTAAATTAGCATGTAAGAGCTTAAGGGCCTGATCTCTACAAACCAAATCTTCATCCATAGCTACTATAGAGGAAGATCCACCAATATAAGACAGTATAATAGGTAGTTCTCTCCCGTACACAATAAAAAAGGGTGTCATTCTAGCACCTTCAGGATAGGATGTATTATAGGCATACTCTGCCAATGGTAAAAATGTGATCCACTTCTCTAGATAATCCATAACAAAGCAGCAAATGTACTGTTGAATAGTTCTATTCAATACCTTAGTTTGGCCATCCGATTGTGCATGATAAGCTAAATTCATATGTAGTTTTGTCCCACTTAACTGAATCAATTTTTTCCAAAATTTGCTAAGAAAAATAGAATCTCTATTAGAAACAATGGTTTTAGGAAAACCATGAAGTTTTACAACCGTTGTCATAAATAAATTGGCAACCTTAATGGCTGTAAAATGACTATCCATTGCCCCCATATTGCAATATTTGGATAATCTGTCCATTACTACAAATATCACTATCTAGCCCCTAGAATTTGGAAGATATGTGATAAAATCCATGACAATATCCTAAATTCGAGCAAGAATTGGTAATAGGGCTAATAATCCAGCTGGTGCCCTAGTCATATACTTAATTTGTTGACAAATGTGACCATTTCTAACATAAGCTTCAATATGGGGTCTCATCGTAGTCCAATAGAATTGCCTAGCAATACGTTTGAATGTCTTAGTAGACCCAAAATGTCCTGCTATCGGTGAAGAATGAAATTCCTCCAAAATTTTTGGAATCAACATGGATTCAAGCACCAAAAATAATCTAGTCCCACAATATAATAAACCATTTCTCGATTTAATCTTCTGCTTGGAGAAATTTCCAACTTGTAATTGAGAAATAATATTCTGAAAAGCTGGTAATGTCTACTTAAGATCATCAATACAATTGAAAATTGGCATAGAAATGCCAAGAAAGAGGCATCACTATACTGCCTAGATAACACATTGTCTACACCTTTCTTATAGACTATCTCATAGTCGTAGCCCAACAATTTGGTCACATAACATTGCTGTTTAAGAGTCTGAATCACTTGAGAAAGAAGTTTTTTTAGACTTCGATGATGAATTCGAATTTGAAAATGACTTTCCAACAAATATTGCCTCCAGTTTCTCACTGATTCAACTACTGCATATAATTCCCTAATATATGTAGAAGATGTCCTTAAATGATTAGAAAGTTTCTTACTAAAATATACTATAGGGTGGGATTGTTGCAACAATATTGCTCCCATCCCAACACCTGAGGCATCTATTTCAACCACAAAGAGTTGTGTGAAATCCGTTAATGTCAACACAGAGGCATGAATCAAAGCTTGTTTAAGCTTATTAAAAGCTTGATCAGCCCTGTCTGACCAGTGAAATCCATCATTTTTCAACAAATTTGTTAAAGGGCCAGCATTGGTGCCATAACCTTTAATGAACTTCCTATAATAACCCGAAAGGCCCAAAAAAGCTCTTAACTATTCAACACTCACAGGAATTTCCCACTATGCTACTGCTGCTACTTTAGAAGGGTCTGGTCTGTCTTCATTGTAAGAAACCACATGGCCCAAATACTCAATGGTAGTTTAGGAAAAAGAATACTTACTCTCCTTCAAATAGAAATGATTATCTAATAAAGTTTATAAAACCACAGTCAAATGCTGCAAGTGGTCTTCCATTGTGCTGCTATAGATCAAAATATCATCGAAGAAAATGATCACAAACTTCCTCAAATATGACTAAAACATAGGATTCATTATGGATTGAAATGTGGAAAGAGCATTGCTTAATCTGAAAGGCATTACTAGAAATTCGTAATGCCCTTGATGGGTTCAAAAAGCCGTTTTTTCCACATCCCTAGGATCCATTCTTATATGAAGGTATCCCGCTCTAAGATCCAACTTGGAAAACAAACATGCATCTCTAAGTTCATCAATCAATTCATCAATAGTGGGAATGGGAAAATTATCCCTAACAGTGACTTAATTCAAGGCACGATAATCTACACAAAATCACTAGCTCCCATCTTTCTTTTTGACTAATAAAACTGGGGATGAAAAGTACTAGTACTTCTTTGTATAACCCCTTGAGCCAACATGTCCTCCACTTGCTTTTCTATTTCTATCTTTTGAAAATGTGGGTAGCAGTATGGTTTGACATTGACTGGAGAAGTATTTGGAAGCAAATGAATCTGATGTTGAATAGTACGAAGTGTTGGCAATGATGAGGGTGCCTCAAATACACTAGAAAATCTGCCCAACAATGCTTGAATTGCATCGTTGGTCGTGGTATTCGATGATGTATCATTGTCTACTTTCTGAGCTACCAAATGATAACAAGTAGCAATAAGATCTATGTATACCAATCGTTGTAATTGATGATGAGAAATTTTCTCAGTCAAGTCAAACCTATCACCTACCAACATAACAGTTTTCCCATTGAAAAGAATTCCATTGTGAACTTGGAATAATCCATAGTTACTGGTCCCAATTTATTCAACCATTGAATTCCCAATACAACCTCTGCACCCTATATTAGTAGAACATAAAAGGAATCTGTGAAACCCTAAGATTGAATTGAAACATTAACATCTAAACAAATTCCTTCACGATACATTGTCGAACCATTACCAATCATTACAAAAAATTTTGGCATTGGTTGGATAAACAATCCCAAGTGATGTACCAATCTCACTTGCACAAAATTGTGTGTACTACCAATGTCAATTAAAATTAGAACCTCATGACCATTTATAAATCCATTGAATTTCAACGTACATGGTTTCAAGTGAATATTATAATACAGTTTTAAGTAGAACGGGAATAAATAACCATTCATGTCAAATGAATAAGTTGTAAATGGTTTTAAGATAGTTACATTCCATAGATACTAGCTATTAAACACATTCAATACACACTCTTGTTACAAACACATATCATAATCATTAAATATTTAATCCCACTACAGATTGATAAACCTACATTTAAAGGTTATTTCCTAGAATAAAAAGGGCATTCTAAATTAAAAGGAATTAATTAGTGTAGAATCTTACAAAGCAAGCCATAAGAGGAAGTGATTGCTTTGAAAGTTGACTGGTTGACTTAAAAGTTAAAAAGTCAATCACACAAATCGCAAATAAATAAAAAGTAATACGTAGACATAATAAAAATTTTTATTAATTTTTATGTTTGTTATGAAGGGATATAAATTATTTTTATTGGACATTTTCTCTATAAGTTATTTTAAATCTTTATCTTAGAATGTTATTTAATTTTTTAATTTAGTTTTTCCATGATTTTTTAGGGTTAAGAAATGTACTATTTGAAAGTCTCTATGGAATATATGGCAAAAATTAAAAAAAAAAAAAAAAAAAAGAAAAGGAAGAAAGAAATACTCTATGTAATTTTTTAGATTTTTTTTAAATACAATTTTTTTTATTCTTTTTCCAGAAGACACAAACGAAACCAAACCAACCCGACCCGACCCGAAAACTACAAACCGATTTCCCAGTTCTCGCGCCACAAAAAATCCCCAAATCAGTTTCAACTTCTCTTCGACAACAATGTCGTCTTCTAAGAGGCATTACAAGGAAAAAATTGCTCGCAAGAAGTACGTAATAGTACAACCTCAACCTTTCCGTTTGGTTCCTCAGAAAATTTAACCTTAAAATCTTCCCGTTTTAGTGTGAATTTATCTCACTGTTTTGCAGGGAGAGAACCGGAAGAACCAGAACCACCCAAGTACAGAGACCATGCAAAAGAGCGAAGAGAAGATTAAAATCCTGATTATGAGCAGACTGAGTTAGGGTTTCATGCTGTTGCTCCTCCTGGAACTGTCGATCTTCGGTACGTATGATTATTGAATCGTTTGATTTTGAATTGAGAATTTTGATTGAATATGTGATTTTTTAAAGTGTAATTTAAACAAATGTTGTAACTTTGAGGATATGAGTGATGGCTTTTGGTGATTAATTTAGGTCTGCTGATGCACATAAACTGTCAATCGAGAAGAGCAAGTATCTTAGAGGTTCGATCTTGTTTTCTGTGTATGGATTTTGATAAGCATTGAATTAAGCATGGTTTTTGGCGTGTGGTCACAATGCTCAGTGATAAGTAGTTCGAAATGAATGTTTATCGCATAGTCGCAAGTATGTAATGTTGTCTACTTAATGGGATCCTTGATATTCTATTTGTAGTAATTCTAGTGGTCTGTTTTTGTACTTGATGCATATATTGGCTTTTGTTGTTAGATGATTTCATGTGGTTGGATTGTTTTTTATTGAGCTTGGTGATGCTTGTGGGGACTGTGATTTGTTATGCAGTGATGTAGAGCATACCCATTTGGTGAAAGGTTTGGGATTATGTATTGCTTAATAAAGTAAGGAGTGAGATTGGGAAGAAACCAGATGCTGGAGATGATGCTGATGGAAAATCTAGGTAACCAAGCGTTCTACTTTTGCGATGCAGTTGAAGCTTTTACTTTGTATAGGCTTTTTATGTAGTAGCATTGAGAGGATTGATCCTGCATTGCTGTGCATCTGATGGGAAATCAATATCGTTGGGGGAAATTAAATGATGGCACTTCTGGCTATTGTAATCTATAAATTACGAGAATTATGTGAAAGATAAATTGATCATCAAAGGTTCAAGGGGATTATTCTATTGCGGAAGTATTTAAGAAGAATGTGTTATGTATAAAAGAATACTCAGCTTATTAATATGACCCATCTTCTCATGTACAGGCCCACTTAGAAGGGATCTTGGACTCGCATATGAACCTCCACAACTGTGAATAAGAGTAGCATGGTCCTCTTTGAGTATTGTAGAAAAAATCTAGAAATGCTTGCCAGTTTTTATATTATCAGCCTGTTCATTTGAGGAGAATGGTTATTCATTCCTTACTTATTCTAGATAAAGCTGTTATTATGATATTTAGTTGAAAAAAATGGTGTAATAGTAATTCATGTCCCCACATACATGAATTGTCATTCAATGGTTTATTTTTAATTTTTATTATAAATATCCTTATCTTGAAAATATTACTTATATAATTATTATCACTCTATAATAAAGATTATACAATTATTATCACTCTATAATAAAGATAAGGGATGTTATAAATATTTTACTTTTACTCCAATAATTATTTGTTTTATTTTTTATGCTAAGTGAATTTTATAATAAACATGTTATAGTCATTACGACTCTATTACATTCCTATTGAATTGGATTGCAATTTCTCATTATTCCATACAGTGAAATGAACAACGTAAGTTATCTTCATTTGCTTTTTTAATAGATACATTAAATAATATCCCATAGAAACATGCCGAAGATTTCACTTCCCAATCGTATGTTGATCTCTGTCTACATGCATTGTCTTATACTCTGTGTTTGCTTCTGTTGATGAGAATCGCTGTTCCTGTCCTTCTAGCTTATTGTTTGTTGTGATTGCTGATTAAGCTCAACCGTTGCAATGCAACTATTAATTTCCCTAAGGTAAACGATGAACTTATTGCATACCATTTTTAATAATGGTTCTTTTTGTTAGTAGCTGAATATAGAACAGTCATTTTGCAGAATTATTTGTTCAATGAATCCTGTTTTCACCAATTTATTAGGAAACTACTTTGCTTAAATATTTGGTCCTTGGAAAATATCTGTTTTAGCTTCTTCCATAATGGTCTTGGGTTTTTATTTTATTCATTCTGTTTCAAATATGTATTTCCTTTTGCAGAGAGTCTAAGGAGACCAGCAACTGTCATTCGAACTACAACTGCAAAGTGCATTCATGTAAAAGAATAATGGCTAATATAGAGCTAATTTAAGATTTTTATTGGTCAAGCTGCTTTTCTTCTTTGCATGCTTCGTTTTTCTTATAATCATCTTTGCATGCTCCTAAGTTTTATTTTTGTTTATTTTCTTTTCCTTGTTCCAGTCTGTGTATTAGTGGATAGTCAAGCCTCAAACAATTATAAAGACATACGAGATGATCCTTCCTGGTCGAATGGCATTCATCTTCAACATGGTGAGGAACATGGCAGTAGATTTTTAGTAATCAGGTTCTCAGTGCAAACTGTTCCTGTGTTGACTTTAACCTGTTAAAATTGGTGCGATGCTTACTTGAAAAAGATTTATTTCATATGCTTTCATCTGTGATATATATAAAAGTGTGTCTATTTTTCGTTTGGTTGTAGCCTGACTTCAGCAACGTTATGAGCAGCTCCCAGCTAATTTATTAAATTTTTATCACATAGGAAAATGGATACTCAAATGATATCCCTACAACTCTGCACAGGAGCAAAGCCGACTGTCCAGTGCCTGAGGTTTCTTTCTAGGTCCCTAAGTTCTATCTTCTTCTAGTTTTTGGACTTTTTACTTATCATTTGGTTGAACATCATTTAGGAGATGGTGACCGTTAGCATTGATGGTTCCGTGCTGGATCGAATTGCAAAAATCATGCAATATCTCCGACTTGGATCTTCTGGGAATGTCCTTAAGAAGAAGAAGAAAAGGATGCTAAAGGTAACTGCTGTCTGCACTTCTTGGCATAGGGCAATATGGCACTATTAGGCTAATGATAGCAATGGTAACTCCTCTTGGAACCTGCAGATAGTTCTTTGTTATGACTGCAAGTTCTGCACCTAGTCTGTATGTGAGGAGATGCTATTGGTCTGATAATTTCTTATTAGCTTAAACCTCTCTCCTTTATTTCCACAGGGAAGAACTCGGTTATCTCTAATGGATATGATGATGTAGGCAAGAGAATGGAATGTCCAAGAATCGCAGTGACAGAGATGTCCTTCCACTGCCTCCATCACCTCCCAGGAAGAATCATGTTGAATCAAGAGAAAAGCAGGTGCCTGTAATTGCAAAAGCTGATGGGGATGACATATTTGTAGGTGATTTAGTTGACTATAGTGTTCCAGGTAATGGTCCAGGTCAAAGCCCTCTCTCAGAGGATATGGAAGAATCTCCTAGAAATAAGGAAAAGCCTTCCTACTTCAATGAACCTACATACGGTCCCGTTCCTCCAGCAGCACAGCAAGAATGGCAAGAATTGGTAAGTTCCCTTCACTTCAAAAGACATTGGAAATATATTAAGCTGGCTTTTTAAGTGAGCAACATTTTTCTCTTCAAAGCAGATAGGCATCTTTGTTTGTCTTTCTATATCTAACTTTGATTCTCCTCTCTATCTTGTGTGTTGATTTTAGAATGGATGTGATGCGATGCAAGCACAAGCTTGTGCTGCTAGCTACCAGGGTGAATAGCAGACGATCAGTACGCAGAGTGAATGGCTTATCCTGCGCAATACCTCCAGCCAGGAATGCTTGCTTATACATGCCATGAGATCCCTGTTTCATGACACAGGAAGAGAAAGACAGAGGTCTAGGGTTGGTTTTTAAGAGGGATGATCAGAGGATTCAACAGCTGAGAGAGAGAGATGCATGAGAGAAGGATCCAAATTTCATCTCTGAGAGCTATTCTGAATGTTATCCAGGCTATCAAGAATACAACTGGGAGATTGTGGACAGTGATGATGAAGATGATTTGTATAAAATGGATTTATGTGGAAGGGTAGGTGATCTTCGTATTAAGGATAGCAGACTGCAATAATTGTGTAGTATTTTGCTTACAGTTGCTCAAGGAGAGTGAAAAAATTACTATGCTGTTAATATGATTCTTTCATGTTTGTGACACTGTCTCTGAGGATGATTTTGGTTGGTCTAGCTAGTGTCTTGTCCAATTCTTGGAGAATTTGACTGATTCTACTGATCTTGGCAGGCAGATGGTCGTCTTTGCTGATGGGATTTTGAGACAGAAGAAGAATGGGCTACATACAATGAGCAAAAGGAAGCAATGCCCAAGGTTGCGTTCCAGTTTGGTTTAAAAATGCAAGATGGCCGCAAGACAAGAAAACAAAACAAGGATCAGAAGTGGACAAATGAGCTCCACCAGATCAACAAGATTCTAGCAAGAAAGAAGATGGAGAAAAGTGAGGCTAATGGAGATGAAGGTAATTATGACCATTATGAGGATGATGCAAAGCCTGGTAAGAAGCTTCGAGCATGAATCTGACATGTGCAGCAGTTGATTGATTGTCCTCATAGTTACTTTAGTGCATAACTTAAATTGGTCATGCAGATATGCAATCATGTGAAAATATATTTGAATTTTGACTTGTCTTGTACTTGTAGTCAGGGATTCGATTTTACGTTTTATGAATGGCATGGAAGAAAGCTGCTTCTTTATATTATCAAGCCCTCTCCTATGAAGAGTTGGTCTTTCGAATTGAAGACAAAGAAGTTGCCCTTTGATCCAGGAGGGATTGAGTGTAACTTTTTAGAAAAGTTGGAATGCTTGTGTTTAAAGAACTTTAGTGGCATTAATGTTGTTTATCCTAGTTTTACTTAAGAAAGTTGTGTTGAAATAAATTACCAAATTTTACATATATTTCCCCCTTCCCTGTCGATTCCATGTTTCACCTTGTCAAGATAAAAGACAAAATCCGGTAGGTTTTAAGTTTTTAGAGTTGAAGTTTTGCCTTGTCAATATTTTGTGTAATGTATTTCAGACCTTTAAAATTATTATAAACTTGTAAATGCTTTAAACGGTTAATCATAATAGTGGTGTGTGAATAGAACAGTCAATGGTTGAGAATGATGATTAACCTTTACATAAAAATTGTCAATGGAAATAGGATATAATACTAGAGGGTGATTTGATCATAGCACTGCTGTCTAGAATAAAAGATTGGACAACAAAAGTTCATGTACATTCTGCTAAAATAGTGGGAAATGCAGATAATAGCTTTCGGTAGTGTTTTTTCGTATTCCCTTGAAAAATTCTCAAAGGCTTGACTTTTAGTATGTCTTTAAAGTTCCAAAGTTTCGGGAAAAGGGAAAAAGATGATATTTTAATAAAATAATATAAAATTTTTGTCGAAATAAAAGTTAATTTTTGAAGTAATTTATACTTATCTCTTAAATAACGAATTTAAATTATGATAAACTCATCTTTTGAAACCTGTCTTTTGTAAAAACAAGTTAAACTTATTTTTTATCTGATAGTATTTTTATTTTAAAACATTATTTTTTTCCTTTAACTCGTAAAATTTCCATTTATTTTTTGATATATATAAGGATTAACAGGTCATAATAAATAATTTGGTAAAATAGTACATTAAATTTAATACTAACAGAAAATTAATTAAAAAAAATGCAAAACCCTTCGCACGGCACATGACTAGCTGCCCAAAACAATCAGTGGGTGCATCACCAATAACTATCAATTGGAAATTGATGAACCTATCAATACCACATAAAAATTTTCTCCCACATCCTCAAAAGGGTTTGTGTTGTAAAAGACCAGTAGTGGTACCTCAGTAGCAAAATCGATTTGCACCTTTTTTGCTTTAAAAAAATATTGTAAATTTTCTTTTATATTTTTTTATCTTAATACATTTAATAATAATATTTTTAAAGAATTAATTACTGTAAACCAGGTAGGGTGTGGAGAAGAAAACAAAGTAAGCAGTAATTTATCTCTTTCAACTTCATTATGATCCAAATGTTAGGAAAGAAAAAATTGGATTATAAAGATCATTTGAAAGCTTTTCTCATGTAAACACAAATAAAATCCCATGATCATTTCAAAAACTTCTCATTCAAAATTTTCTTTCAGAAATATGGGGCCTTCTTGGAATATGATTTGTATTCCTTTTTCTAATAGATACATCGGACCATATGATCATTTTCCTATAACATATGTTAACAAAAATATAAACTAAGAATAAATTTTACATCTAGACCTACTTCATGTTCCTATTCTTAGAGTACAAGAAAAAAAAAATAGATGGGAAGCCCCAGCTAATTTTTTGTTTTTCAGCTAATAAAACTTCACTATAATAATAACATTAGGCAGCAACAATTAAGTTACATGTTGTCACGGTCCTAGATTTTTCGCTAGCACAATGAGACCGTGCGGCGCTTACTGTCCTACCCGAGTAGTAGTAAGCAAGCCTAACGCAGCAATAATCAATTAGCAATCAATATCAATATCTGTAAGCAACAAACGTAGGCAACAGTAAGTAACTAGCAACAAGTAAAAAGGGACGCGGGCAAGAATCGATCTGAAAATGAATCACACTTTATTAATCTCATGTACAGGTAACAGTAAAGTGTGTGTGGGGGTTTGTGTAAACTGGGATATCATTGTCTGTGGGCAGTCAATCGGTGAGTAAGAGCTTCTATCCAGAAGAGTACTCACACCCCCACAAAGAGCTTTTTTAGCTTTTGTGGTTCTTACAGGAGGAGACATTAAAATTGGTGAGGAGGCAACACCAAAATTAAAAATAGTAAATAAAAAAAAAATATTTACAATAATCCCTCCTTCTACTCCTAGTATACAAGAGATCGTCACACCCTCCCCCACTTAATCTATTGACGTCCTCGTCAAGGTGTGCTGGAGGTTGATCCTAAGGCTTGAGTCTTCCTTGCTTTAGCTGCTCTCTTCTCCGCATGAGGCATAAGATCTTCTTCTATCTCCCAGCTGTTGTCTTCTTCTTCACAATCTTTCCACTTCACTAAGTATTCAGTACGTATTGCTCCAGTGGTTGGATCTTTGACACTTCGTTCAGCAAGGATGTCTTTGACGACTTCTCTGACGTTGAAGTTGAACTTGACATTCGGCCGCTTTGACTCATTACGCTTTGGGTCTTCCATGTCAGAGTAATATGGCTTCAAAACACTTACATGAAAGACAGGATGAAATTTCAATCCTTTAGGAGGCTCCACTTTGTAGGCAGCTTTTCCAATCTTGGCGATGATGGGAACTGGACCAACGTACTTCTGCATAATTCTTTTGTCTTTATGCTTCAATGGTCTGATCTGGTCTGGAAATAGCCTGATGAGGACTTGATCTCCAACATTGAATTCTCTGGGTCTTCGCTTCTCATCAGCCCATTTCTTCATACGTCTGGAAGCTCTTTCAAGATAGACCTTAGCAACTTCAGATTTCTGCTTCCAATCCTTTGCAAATATATAAGCCTTTAGGCATTTCCCTGTATACGGCGCTGATACTATGTGGGGTAACAATGGTTGCTGACCCATAACAATTTCCATAGGGCTTTTGTTGGAGGAAGAGCTCCGCTGGATGTTGAAACAGAACTAGGCAATATCCAGCAAATCCACCCAATTCGTCTGGTTGGCAGCAACAAAGTGCCGCAAATACTCCTCCAACATCCATTGAACCGCTCTGTCTGTCCGTCACTCTAACGATGGTGGCTGGAGGACATACCGGATTCGGACCCTAAAATGCTGAACAATTCAGTCCAGAACTTCCTTGTGAATCTGGCATCCCGATCACTCACAATGTTTGAGGCACACCCCAAAACTTCACAACATGCTTGAAGAAAAGCTGGGCAGTCTCTGTAGCATTCGAAATCTTCGTGGTTGGAATGAAGGTGGCATACTTTTGAAAACCTATCTACCACAACAAAGATGGATGAGAGATCACCTACTTTAGGTAAGCAAGTGATGAAATCCATGGAGACACTCTCCTATGGACGAGAAGGCACCGGAAGAGGTTCCAACAACCCTGCAGGTTTCTGCCTCTCGATCTTGTCCTGCTGACAAGTTAAACACGTTCTGGTGTAGTTCATCACATCTTCCTTCATATCCGGCCAATAATAACCCTGCTTCAACAAGCTCATCATCCTCTGCCACCGGGATGCCAGCCCACAATGTATCATGGCACTCCCTCATGAGCGCCCTCCTCAAGTTCCCCACCTTGGGAACATACAGGCGTCGACCTTTGGTGTAGATCAACTCCCCTTCAACCCAAAATCTGCGAGTCTTGCCCTCCTCAATCAACTTCTTCAAGTTCTTGGCCAACAGGTCTTGGCCCAAGTGTTCTTTAATCTGCTCTCGGATAGTACCAGCAATTTGACTGGCAGACTGTTGGGCTATCTCGGCCAAATAGGCCAAATCTACTCTTCTACTCAAAGCATCTGCCACCTGATTTGTACGCCCACTGCGATACACAATCTCCATATCAAACTCTGCAAGGAATTCCTGCCATCTCGCCTGCTTGGCTGACAGTTTCGGTTGAGTAAGAATATGGCTGGCAGCAGAATTATCAGTTCTCACAAGGAACTTCGACCCCAACAAGTAATGCTTCCACGTTCTGAGGCAGTGCACAATAGCTAACAGCTCCTTCTCCTGTGCTGAGTATCTGCGCTCAGTGGGGTTAGCTTCCTACTCTCATATGCCACTGGATGGCCCTCCTGGATCAGCACTCCACCTAAGGCGATATCAGAGGCATCCGTGTGGACTTCAAAAGGTTTGGAGATGTCAGGTAGGGCAAGGACCGGCTCCTCTGTCACAACCCGCTTCAACTCATCGAAGGCAGCCTGACACTCCTCATTCCAAGACCATCCTCGGTCCTTCTTCAAAAGATCTGTAAGGGGAGCAACCCTCCTGGAATACCCCTCTACAAACCGCCGGTAATAATTGGCAAGTCCAAGAAACGAGCGTAGCTCAGTGACACTTCTTGGAACAGGCCACTCTCGAATAGCATCTACCTTGGCTCCATCCATCCTGATGTGCCCTTCTTCGATCACATGCCCAAGAAAGTTGATGCACTTCTGGGCAAAAGCACATTTCTCACGCTTCACATACAAATGGTTTTCCCTCAACTTCTGAAATACCATCTGTAAGTGTTTCACATGGTCCTCCAATGTCCTGCTATACACAACGATGTCGTCTAGATAGACAACAACAAATTTATCCAGATAGTCCCGAAAGACATTGTTCATTAAAGTACAAAAAGTTGCAGGAGCATTAGTGAGACCAAATGGCATCACCAGGAACTCGTAAGCCCCATAACGAGTTACACAAGTAGTTTTGGGCTCATCTCCCTCAGCAATGCGGACTTGATGATAGCCTGAGCGAAGATCTAATTTTGTGAAGTATTTGGCACCACTCAGTTGATCAAACAAATCAGCAATAAGAGGAATGGGATAATGATTTCTCACTGTAAGTTTGTTGAGAGCCCGATAATCAATACACAATCTCAAACTCCCATCATGCTTCCTCTGAAATAAGACAGGAGCCCCGTATGGTGCTTTCGATGGACGAATGAAACCCGCCTCTAACAACTCATCAAGTTGCTTTCTCAATTCTGTTAGTTCTGGAGGCGACATTCTATATGGAGCCTTGGCAGGTGGTTTGGCCCCTGGGATCAACTCAATTTCATGATCCACTGACCTTCTTGGAGGTAACTCCTTCGGGAGCTTGTCAGGCATAATGGAACCATACTCCTTCAGGACACTCTGAATTACCTCTGGAATCTCAGCATTCCTCCATCCTCCTTCTCTGTCAAGACAGCAAGGAATGTTGGCTCTTGGTGTTGGAGCCCTCGCTTCAATTGGAGCGCTGAAAGCATCATTGCCCCAATGCTCTTATCTCTGCTACTCCCACTACCAGCTTTCCTCCTCTGAACGGGCACACAACATGGCTTCTCGCCCATAAACATTAGGCAATCAGCTGCTGGAAAGGAAGCAACTCGAGCATTCCTCAGAAATTCTATCCCCAGGACTATTCTGAAGTCATCTAAAGGGACAGCAGTGAAGTTGAGATTCCCTCAATCTCCAACCTTCACCTTCACACTCTTTGCAACTCCTTGAACCGGACAGGCCTTAGAGTTTACAGCTTTAATTTGGCTAGAATCATCAGATAACACTAGCCCCAATCTCTGAGCTTCGGGCACATCAATGAAATTGTGTGTGGCTCCCGAATCAATCATTGCACTGGCAATCTTGCCGTTGATGTGCAACTGAACAAACATCAGTTCGTTGTCAGTCTTGGTTTTGCTGGCTCTGTGGAGGCTTTTCCAACGGCTGACAACATGTGTAGAGCTCCCATCCTAGGCTGCTCTTCACAATCTTCCTCAGATTCCTCATTCGGACAAACACCCTCTGCCTTCTTCGTTAGAGCATTGAGTGCAGCCTTAGTTGGACATTCTGCTACCCTGTGAGGTCCGTTACACAGGAAACAAGCAAGTGGTGGCTTCTTGCCACTGCTTGAAGCACCATTTTTCCCCGTCTGTCGAGAACCATTGAATTTCTTCTGGCCCCCTCCATTACCTTGATTGTTAGAACTTGAGGCTCCCCCACTTTTGGCTTTGCCCGACTTGCCAGACTTTCCACCATCGTGTCCCGACGATGCACCCTTCCCTCTGGAATCATTGGTGTAGTCTGTCAAGCGCTCAGCGGCTGTTTGCGCTTGAGTCAAATTCTCAACCCGTTGCCTCTGCAACTCATTCCTGGCATATGGCTTCAATCCCTCCAGGAAATAGAACAGCTTATCATCTTCACTCATACTCTTGATATCAAGCATAAGTGCCGAAAAATCTCTGACATACTGCCGGATGTCATCGCCATGGCGAAGCTCACGTAGCTTCTTCCTGGCATTGTACTCAACATTCTCAGGGAAGAATTGAGTTCGCAACTCAGTCCTCAACTGTGCCCATGTATCTACATGTGCCGTACCGTTCTGGATCTGCTCATATTTGGTGCGCCACCACAGCTTGGCATCACCAATTAGGAACATAGTAGCTATGGAGACCTTTGTGCCCTCATCATTGTGTCCCATAGCTAGGAAATACTGTTCCATGTCGAAGATGAAGTTCTCCAACATTTTGGCATCTCTCACGCCAGTGAATGATTTTGGCTCAGGCACTTTAGGTTGATTACCAGGAGCTTGAGCATGAGCATGGGGGGAGCATTTGCAACAGCTCGTCAGCAATGCGATTTGCTGCCTCAACTCCTCTACTGTCTCTACAGTAGCATATCTCATCAACCCGTTTCTCAGCCCATCAACAGCTACCTGAGATTCTTCCCGAAGAGTGGCAATTGCACCCCTGAATTCTTCAGCCATCACACCAACCCTCGCGGTGTTTTCTTGACTTGATGTCTCTACATCAGTCATCCTCTGATTAAGCGGCAGTAAAGCTTCAAGACGCCGAGAAATATCCGTAACCTGCACATTCAAAGCTTCTAAGCTTCGAGCAAACTCTTCTTGTCGCGTCATGGTTGTTCCCACTGGAATAACCTAAGCTCTGATACCAACTGTCACGGTCCTAGACTTTTCGCTAGCACAATGAGACCGTGCGGCGCTTACTGTCCTACCCGAGTAGTAGTAAGCAAGCCTAACGCAGCAATAATCAATTAGCGATCAATATCAATATCTGTAAGCAACAAACGTAGGCAACAGTAAGTAACTAGCAACAAGTAAAAAGGGACGCGGGCAAGAATCGATCTGAAAATGAATCACACTTTATTAATCTCATGTACAGGCAACAGTAAAGTGTGTGTGGGGGTTTGTGTAAACTGGGATATCATTGACTGTGGGCAGTCAATCGGTGAGTAAGAGCTTCTATCCAGAAGAGTACTCACACCCCCACAAAGAGCTTTATTAGCTTTTGTGGTTCTTGCAGGAGGAGACATTAAAATTGGTGAGGAGGCAACACCAAAATTAAAATAAGTAAATAAAAAAATATTTACAATAATCCCCCTTCTACTCCTAGTATACAAGAGATCGTCACACATGTGCCATCTAACACATTGTTACATGACTCAGTATGAGCTACTTTAGCAGTCAAAATAAGCGTTAATAGATGTTGGGCCTGGGGCTTTCTTAGTTTTCTTCTTGAAGTTTGACATGCTGCAATGTGGACAAATGTATTCCAACCCGTCTGTCTTCGCATAATCCCATCATTCCATCGTTTGGAACAATGAGTATAGGTTGATAAACAACATGAATTTCCTCAAAGTAATTACATGCACAAAGATTTGTCAAGAGTTGGACGGATGTTTGCTTTCCTAAACATTTTTAAGGAAAGGAGTACTATATAACTTAATGCCCAAAATGGGGGTGTATAGAGAGAAGATTTATTGAGTAAGACACCACATGGAATGATTAGTAACGTATAGATTTTGGTTAAATTTTTTTCATGCGAACAATTATAAAAAAATATGCATCGTTTCTACCGCTTTGTTTAAAACACATTAGTACTTGCTCATCATTTACTCAGACATATGGCATATCATGCTTATTGAATCTTTTTTTTATACATCTACCAAAATTCTAGCCCTAGAGACTCAAGATCAATGAGGACATCAAAAGCGAGTCCATAAATAAAGATATCTGCTTTTCTGAAATGCTAACAAGAATCTATACATCATAATTTAGGTTGGAAATCATAATTTAACAAAATTTTGTTTGTTAAAATTTGTGACAGACAAAACCTTGGTTATTATATCAATGGTCAACCCCAAATACTTGTGCACATGACTAAAAGATACTGTTCTCCACATTATAGAACCGAACCAAGGAAAAATCCCATGTGTGCTATAAAAATTTGATATGGCTTGACAACATGCTCAATGGGTACAAAAGTTCAAAACCAAGTAGGATAAAAGTAATATTGCAAAAATACGTCCAACAAATACCACTTAAGAAAAGCAAGATATGCTTTCCTTAACTATGGATATGCTACTTGAACATCTAAATATGTGCAAGCACAATACTCAACCGATCCTAAATTATAGTGCTTATGAGATGTGTAATTCTTTTACTTGTCAGAAATATCCATAGAGACTGAGTCATGAAGACAATGAAAATATGCCAACATTTTTGTTGAGAGTAGAATGCCTACATTCTGTTTTTAGAGTTAAGTGCTCCTCCACAACTCTTCTAATAAGATTTTTGTCTCTCTGATAGCTAGCATGTCATTTTTTCTTAGTTTTTGGCAGGCTATAGAGATAGAGGGGATGGGAAGACGTAGGAGAGACTGACCTATGATACAAGAGGCGGCATTCTCCATCCACATCATCATGGGCCAATTCATATTCTAATAAATATGTCCCGTAGTGTCTCTTTAACGTATTTCCCACTCCTTATTCAATTATAGAAAAAATGACATAGGTAAAGTTAGTTTTACAAAGGCAAGTGCATATGCCCTGTTTCCTAGACCAACTAAATCTTATTTTATGGTACAAACTACATAAGTCCATTAGAACATTGTGTTATAAGAGAGCATCTTTCCTCTATAACTTTCTATATACAACAGATCCCTTTGCAAAATTTAACCTATACCAAAAATAAATAATACATTGTATAATTATCTGCACTTTTTTTAATTATCCAAAAATAATAAACCGTAGCATGGTAAAAGAGGCAGGTTTAAACCAATAGGAAATTAGAAATAATTAAAAGTCAAATTCAAGTTAAAAATAGTGCTACATGTTACAACAAATTTACTCAAGAAGTAAAACTGCAAGTAAAATTAAAAATAACTAAAAGCAACTTAATCCATTGAAAAAGAGAAACCCTATCCAGACCTAGTTTGTCCAAAGTTCAACTAAAGAGGAGTATCTTACATACACTTTGTTATAGGTTATGGGAAGTATGTAGTGCAATGTGCTATGGACATGAGTGGTAAACTCAAAGGGTGAGGTAAAATATGTTTGATCATGTTGCGGTTTTCTCAGTGGCACTGTCTTATACTATAGGATCCTGAAACCTCATCCGAAAGTTCATAACAAAATCACTCAATAACTGATTCTACTTATATAGCTTTAAAAAAATTTAGATTTATTTAAACCACCTCATGAAACTACCAGCAGGCAATTTCTCCACAAGATTGTGTAATAATCTCATCTAAAAATAAAGAGAAAAATTTTGACGACAAAAAATAATGAAAGAAATAGCCATTAATGTACAGTCTTTCTATTAGTTAGTGTGTAATTACGCATCTTTGAGAATACTTGTCCAAATCCAACATGAAAACCACCTCTAGAGACAACCTGTGTGAGGTAGAAGTTAGAATATCTGATAACAGCATATTTCATAATTCTTGTTCTTTTTAGTTTTTATCAATGAAACTAGTAACTATAAGTGCAGTTTGGTTTCCCTTCTTTTTAATGGTAGTTGAAGCCAATTCAGTTTCCCTTCGTCTTAATGGTAGTTAGAGGGCTACAGAAGAAACAAATAATAAAAGAAGAAGTGGGATGGAAAAAAAAATGGTGGAATATTTACATTAGAGCATTCGCATCCCTTGAACCCTGAACAAAGAAGTGCTTAAAATGTTTCTTTAAATAACCTCATAACTTGATTCTCTATCTGAGGTCCTTCACATTTTTTAAAGTTTTGTTGGTTCTATTATCTTTACATAATAATTAATAAATTAAGAGAATTATTATAAAAAAAAAAAAAAAAAACCTTATTCCCTGAGGTCTTAAAAAAGGACTCAAAAAATTTTAAGGACCTTTCCAATTTTATAAGATTTCAAAAAGTGAAGCTTTTCATATAGGATCTCATGTTAAAGAGCTATGATGAGAATACTTTTATGAATCATTTATCTTTAGCAATATTCTCATCGCTATAATCTCACGTACCATACTGTATATGGATCTACTTTCTTACGTGCCAACACCTGAATTCAATGTAGGGTGTTGAAAAATAGGCTGGGACATTATGTTAGTGTTTTGCTTGGAATATAAATTTCAGTGACTCGTTAAAGACAAGCGTGTCGTTGGAGTGATGTAAATGCGATCAATTGGTCCATTCTTTATACTGTAAAGCAATAACGTCACTAGAAGCATCTAATGTTTTGGGAATTTTCATGTTAACTTCGCAAAAGTCGCTCTCATCATTTGTTGATATTGGAGCGACTTCATGTAATTAAATGGATTGGGTCATCCTCGTGATAAGGAATAAGATGGATAACCCCTGACTAGGGGTGGGCACGGATCGGTTTGGTTCGGTTTTTCCTAAAACCAAACCAAACCATAATTTTACGGTTTGGTTTTTTTCCATCCTAAACCAAACCATTAAGTAACGGTTTGGTTCGGATTATGAATTTTTAAACCATTAAATAACGGTTTGGTTCGGTTTGGATTACGGTTTAATCAAAATTCTAACTAAAAATTTTCTTTGTTTTAGTTTTTTACATTTGTGTAGATTCTTAAATATTTATATCATTTTACAAAGTTGATATTATAAACCACAACAAAATATTTTTAAATTCATCATACTTTTAATCTATAGTTTTCTATAAAATCAATTATCCACCAATAAAATGCATTCACTAATCAATACATAGTAAGTCATAATTTATGATTTTTAATATAACCATCATGTTAATTATCCACCAATAATTTGCTAGCTAAAAAAAAATCATCCATCAACAAAATTCATCAATGAATAAAATGACCAATTGACAAAATATATTAACAATTAATACAATGAAATTTTATAACTGAATAAATAAATTTCATACTTTACAAAGTTAAAAGCTATTAAAAAAAATAATAGTTCATCATCAACAAAAAATTACATATCATGAGCCCAAAAAAAATTTAAAAAAGAACAAGTTGATTTTAATTAATATTCACCAAATAATAAATATCAAATGAAATCATATAAACATATAATAAAATATTATTATATTTTTCTAAAACGGTTTGGTTCGGTTTTACGGATTGGTTTGGTTTACCTTCCAAACCAAACCATAAATTTACGGATTGGTTCGGATTTGAAAAATTTCAAACCAAACCATGAAAAAAACCATATTTTCGGTTTGGATTGGTTCGGTTACGGATCGGTTTGGTTTGATCGGTTTTTTTGCCCACCCCTACCCCTGACGTCTCTTTTACTGTTTCCTTCTTTTGTTGGGAGCTTTTGTGGTCCAGTCAGTTAATTTGACGGGATCGGTTCCATCAAGTTTTAGACCGTTAATTTATTTAGAATTAATTATAGCCTTTGATCATATTAACTTGTAACTTATTGTACAGGTTAAACAAATGCCTATTTCTTTTCTTTTTCTCTTCCTTTCAATCAAGATTGTTTTTTTCTTTTTCTTTTTTTTTTCTCTTCTTTCACCTTTTTACTTTCTTATATGTCTTTCACCTTTTCTATTTTTTCGTTGCATCAATTTTTTTCTTGTAACCTCACTTTTTGCCTATTAATCTCAATCTATTACTGCTTTTCATACATGATGCATTTGTTTATCTATATTACATATTTTGTTTTAAAGCATAAAATAGCATATCATTATATATGTGTGTGTGTTTTATATGTTATATATGTTATATATTTTATATGTTTAATAATACATGATATATTACATATGATTTTATATGTCTTAAAGTTTGAATTGGTTATATATTTTATATTTTATAGGATATAGTTATATTTGTATATTTATATTTTATTATACGAGATAAAAATAATACATCGTATATATTTTATATATTATAGCAATATATAAAATTTATATGTGTTCTTATATGTTATATAGAATGTATATATTTTATATGCTATAGTAATATATTAAAATTTTATGTAAGAAATTTGCATAGTATATATATTATTTTAAGTCTTATATGTGATATATTTGTTTATGTGTATTTTATATTTTTTTTTCAAAACATAAAATAACATAACATATTATATCTTATAGTAACACGTTCAATTAGGAGATATTATATGTTATATTGATATAAAACTTGTATGTTCATATGTTATTTAGGATCTATATTATCTATAATTTATATGTTATAGTAATATGTAAAATCTTTACACATGAAATTGGTTCAATATGTGTATATATTATGTGTTACATATGATAAAATTGTTTATGTGTCTTGTATATTATATTTTAAAACATTAAAAAAATATCATATGTTCATATGTCTTACATGTTGAATGTGATATATAATTTAGATGTTATAGTAATATAGCATATATTCGTATATGTCCATCGTATGTTTTAACATATAAGATAAATAAACATACCATATGTTACATTGAATATAAATATTATATATATATATATATATGTTACAGTAATATATTAAACTACGGTATATACAATAATATATTAAATTAAGGTATATATTATATGCTATATTAATATAAAAAATTTGTATATGATCTTATGTGTTATTGAGGATATATAATTTATATGTATAGTAATATGTAATATCTTTTTACATGAAACTTGTAAAGTATAAATATTTAATATATACTTTACATGTTATACATAATATATCTATTTATGTATATTGTTTATGTTATTTTAAAACATAAAAAAAATATCATTTGTTTATATATAACTTATATGTTATATATGATATACAATTTAGATGTTATAGTAACACATAATATATTTGCATATATCCATATGTGTATTTTATATGTATGTTATAGTTACATATAAAATTTGTAAATGCTCTTATATGTTATATAAGATATATAATATGTATATATATTTTAAATGTTAGAGTATTATATAAATTTTGTATATGTTCTTATATATTACATAGGATGTATATACATTATGTTATATTAATATATAAAATTTTTATACATAAAATATGATATGTAATATATATACATGTTTTACAAGTTTAGGTATTAGATAAATTTTGTATATGTTCTTTTTATGTTATATAGGATGTATATATATTATGTTATATTAATATGTGAAATTTTTATACATAAAATTTGTATATGGTATATATATTTTATACACTATACAAGATATAACTATATTTGTATATCATATATTCATCATATAAGTAAAAGAACATGTTATAAGTATATAATCTTATATGTTATATCGAATATATATATATATTTAAAATGTTATTGTGATATATTAAATTTTAATATGTTTAAGTTATAGCTATATATAAAATTATTAAATTTTCATATATATATGTTATATAGAATATGATTATATGTTATAGTAATATATTAAATTTGTATATGTTTTTAGATGACACAACAATATATAAAATTTCTAAATGCTCTTATAAGTTATATAGGATGTTATGTTAGACATATTTATTTATATATCATGTATCATTTTTTATAATTAAAATACACACATCATATAGAAATGTGTATATATATATATATATCTTAATTATGTTATAGTATATATACTTTATTTGTTATATTAATATAAAAAAATTGTAAATCTTCTATTATGTTATATATAATGTATAAATATTTTTAAAGTTACAATAATATATAAAATTCATATATTATATAGAATATATATGTATATATTATAGTAATAGGTAAAATCTCTATAAATAAAACTTATAAAGTATAAATATATTTTAAATGTTATATATGATATATTTGCTCATGTGTTATAGTAATAAATAAAGCTCTATATACAAAATTTGTGTAGGATTTTTATGCATATGCGCATGATATGTAATATCACGAATAATTTTTATTTAGGTTATAGTAACATATTAAATTTGTATATGTTTTTATATGCTACAGCTAAATATAAAATTTTGATAAGTTCTTCTAAGTTATATAGAATATATATAATAAATATGTTATATTAATACATCGAATTTAATACATATATATATTTTTATCACAATATGATCATTTTACCACACTAGGAGGAAAAAGCTTATTTCGAAGGCCATTTTACCATAATTGAATGGAAATCCTCATTCTAGGGCTCTTTTACACACACTAAGGAGGGAGAAAATGAATCCCTCATTCTAGAGGCCATTTTACCATACTAAGGGAGAATTATTTGTTCCAAGATCCATTTTACTATACTAAAGGAAACATTTTACCACATTAGGGAGAAAATCCTCGTTTTATGGGTTACTTTACCATAATTGGAGGGAAAATGACCCATAGAACAAGGAATTTCCCCCTTGTATTGTAAAATGGTCCATGAAATGAGGAATTCCCTCTTAGTGTGGTAAAATAGCCCATGAGAGATTCCCTTTTAGTGTGGTAAAATGACCCTCGAAATGAGGAATTCCACCCAGTGTGGTTTAACTTTTGAGGGTCAATAACTATCCAAAGTTTAACTTTTGAGGCATATTTGACTTAGTCTTAATTTGGCTTAATTTGGAATGCATTTGAGTTTAATTTGGACTTAAAAATTAGGCTTAAACTTTGTAAAAAATTTGTCATCAATTCTTAAACAATTCACAAGTTATTTAATAATTCTAAGCATAACACACACATATTAATTCACAAAACACACACACATTCATTGCATCATGCACACATTAATACACATAATACAATAATATTAATTTCATTGCACTACACACATACAAAAGGACACATATTCAACACATGCACTAATTATATTGTTCATGCACATATATCTCATTTCAAAATTATATATAATTTCAATAACACGTTAAAATATAAATTAGGAAATTCATTGCTATTTCAATTTCACCATAATAGGGGGTATTTCCTCATTCTAGTAGGCATTTTCACCACAATAAAAGGGATTTCCTCATTCCAATAGGCATTTTCACCACAACAGGAGGGATTTCCTTATTCTATAAGGCTTTTCACCATTGTAAGGTGGGATTCCCCATCCTATGGACCATTTCACCACAAGAGGAGGGATTTCCTCATTCCATGGGCATTATCACCACAACAGGAGGTTTCCTTGTTCTAGGGGCCTTTTCACAACTGTAGGGCTTAATTCCTCATTCTAGGTTTTTACCAAATTAAGGTGAGACTCCTTATTCTAAGGACCATTTCACCAAAATAGAGGGATTTTCTTGATCCAAGGGCTTTTTCACACCATAGGAGTTAATTCCTCATTCCAGGAGGCATTTCACTAAGGTGGGGGTTAATTCCTCATAATAGGGCTTTTCACCAAAGTAAAATTTTTATAAATGAAACTTGTATAATATAACTATATTTTATAAGTTATATATGATATAACTCTTCATGTGTAACATATATATATATATATATATTTTTTTTTTTATTTTAAACATAAAAAATTATATGCATGTATGTCTTATATGTTGTGTTTGATATGTAATTTAGTTATAGTAATATAAGGCATATTTGTATATGTTCATACATGTATTTAATAGGTATGTAATACCAACATATAAGATTTGTAAATGCTCTAGTACGTTATAGTAATATGTTAAATTTGCATATTTTTATGTTATAACGATATATTAAATTTTTAAATTTTTAGCTATGTTATAAAGATATATATTAAATGTTATAATAGACGTAAAAGATTTATATAAAAAATTTGTATAGGATTTGTATTCTATATGTTATTTAACATACGAGCACGGTTGTGACCATAAACGGACTCAATTCTTTATCATAAGACTCATTTCACCATATTGAATTAATCATTACAATGTCCTTTTCACCACATTAGCATTAATATTACTGTAATGGCTTTAATTCATTGGTGTATCATAGGGCACTAATCCTTGGCAAAAAGCTAGTTTTGCAAGAAGGCACCATTTTCATCATGTCTTGACTCAATTGGGTTTTAAAGGCTCCAATCTATAATTTGATTGCTTAATTTTCAAATATATTTGTAAATAAAAATTTTCCAAATATTTACACATTTTGATAGAAGTTATGTATTTTAATGAGGTATGTCAGTTAAGCTAAAGTGTCTTAGTCATATATTTTTTTTCACATTTGATAATAATTGTGCACTTAAGCAAGATACGCTAATTAATTTATTTCTTCACGCGTCTTATAAAATTATTTAATTTAACTCATTGTTGATAAATTACATAGTTTTTATTTTTTTGGTAAATGATGAAATATGTATCTAAAAGCATGTTAGAAAATTATTATTCAATGTTGAACTTTATAGTGGTTAAAAAAAACTATTCTAAAATATTGAGCGTTAATGTATTCCATTCATCTTTGTTTATTGATATTTGGTGATAATAGCGCATTTGAAAGACATGCCAATTAATTCTATTTTTCCACTAATTTTAAATAGTTGTATAATTTAATTTGAAATTAAACGCTTCAATTAGATATGTTGATAATTTATTATTTTCCAAAAGTCTTTATAAATACATAATATATAATCATTTTCCTTCAAATCTATTATATCATTAGATTTAATTATTTTAACACTGCAATAATTTTTTAAAAATAAAATTGGCCATTAAAACTCTTCATAATATTAATTCATTATACTAAATCTTAGTTGTTTTTTTTTTTTTTTGTAGGACATTATATTTGTTTGCTGCTTTTCAGTGGAGAATTGATTGATGGCATCATTACATTTCTTGTTACATGAAAATTCTTTTGCAATCCCTTTTCCATTGGACAGATGTTCAACTCGTATAACACTCCTGCACGCGACAGTTAAATTGAAATGGTAATGGTGACTTTCATTGACTGGCTATTGCCGGTCATTATTTAAAGGGACTAGTCCCGTCGAAAATACTGACGGGACCGTAGAAAAATCCTCTTTTTGTTTATGTTTCTTTTCATGTTTCATTCTTGCTTGCTATTGGTTAGGACTTAAGGAAACTTCTTCCGTGGTCCCCACCCTGTGTCTCTTTTGGGTTTTTCATGTTTTTTTTCTTTTATTTTATTGGTTATATTTTCATTTAATTATTATTTTTTTTTTGGTTTGTTTTTGCTTGACTTGACCAAAATGATCACCGATTATAAGTTATAACTATACTTCTTTGTAAACCCATGTTGGTCTACCGTGTGGGCAAACTGAAACAAAACTAGAAGGCGAATTACCAAATCAAAATGTATCAGACAACTAGGAAAGTGCTGATAATAATAAACTTCATTTTTTGAAAAGTAATAGTTTTCATCCACTTTCATTATAAAACATGATACTTTTGTGGTAGAAGTCAAAATATCTGATAACATCATATTTCATAATTTTTGCGCTTTTCAGTTTTTATCAATGAAACTAGTAACTATAGTGCAGTTTCGTTTTTCCTTCTTCTTAATGGCGGTTAAAGCCAGTTCGGTTTTCCTTCATCTTAATGAAAAGAAGTGGGATGGATAAAAAGGTGGAATATATATATTAGAACATCCATATTCTGGAACTCTAAAGAGATCCTTAAAATACCTTATTTTGGGAACACCTAAATATATTATATTTGGGTGTTGAAAATATACAGTTCCATTTTTCACATGGCAACACCTAAATTCAATGGAAGGTGTTGAAAATATAGATAGATATATTATGCTGGAATATATATTTCAGCGAATCCTTTTAAGTCAAGTGTGCTGTTGGGGTAATGTGAATGTGATCGATTCAAAGTCATTAGAACGCATAATCAAACATTTATTGCTTTTGGATGGGGCATACCTTGTTTTGGGAATCTTCTCGGTAACTTCGCAAAAGTCACTCTTATTATTCGTTGATAATGGAACGACTTCATCCAATTAAAAGGTAGGGTCGTCTTTGTGATAAGGAGCAAGATGGATAACCTTTGATGTCTCTTTCACCCTTTCATCTTCTTTTGGTTTTTGTTCTTTTACCGTTTCGTTCTTGCTTCCTATTGGTTAGGACTTAAGGAGACTTCTTCTGTGGTCCCCATCCTATGTCTCTTTTGGGTTTTTCATGTTTTTTTTTTCTTTTTTTATTGATTACATTCTAATTTAATTGAGTATTTTTTTTTTATTTTTATTTTTTGTTTTCGCTTGGCTTGACAGATGTTGTCATCAATTATAACGATACTTCTATTTAAACTTAGGTTAGCGTAGACAACCAATTTTTACCCTTTGTATCTTAATTTTTTAAAGATAATCATAGTTTTGGCATAAAAAAAAAATAAATAATAAGAAAATATAAAAATATAGATCATAAAATGGTTCGATTAATTTTTTCTAAAAAGATCTACATTGCATATGCAATTTGATTTTTAAAGTTGATATGATTTATCAAATGTTCTAATAAATAATATCTGAAAATACGGGATCCAAACGGAATGTCAATCGAAATTAAATTGTCTATTTTATGGTCATCTTAAGTATCGAGATAAATCAAACCTCGTAAAATCATTTTTGTTAATTAGCTCGATTTTTATATTTATAAAATAGTACACAAATTTAGGAGATTGCAGCATTAAACAGTGCTTCAATCTAATTTAAAATTACTATTTTATAAATTTTCAAAATTTTGATCTAAAACGGAAAAAAAAATTTCTTACTTGTAATTTTACTAAAAAGTATTTAGTCACCTATGTAATTTGGGAGAAATCATGCGATCATTCACCCTAGCCTTATTTATTTTTTTTTTCATTTTTCATTTTTTTATTATTTATTTTTTTCTTTATTTATAAGAATGGTGATAGCATCTCCTTGTGAAAGTTTTCAAATGTTGCGCGTCTATAGCTCGACCCATGCGAGCCGCAAAACCCGACTTTCGCTTATTTTATTTCATTTTTTTCCCTCACCAAGGGCCCCGCACCAATTTTCTTCCTAGAAATCAAAAGCCGTCATTGTCGAAACATGTGTATGCTTAAAAGATTAGTCCGATATTGTAAGTAGGAAACAGACGGATCCACACTTTTGGTGACCTGAGGACATCGATTCGGGATTGAGGGAGTCATTGTCACCATCAGATTTGCAACAACAGCAGACACAGACGGAACAGTAGGATGGGATTGGAGAAAGTTCCTATGAAGAAAGGTATATAGTTGATAACTTTTTTTTCAATATTCTTGTATTCTTTTGTAGTTAAAAAAATTTACTAATAAAATTTATTTTTCCATCGATCTCAATGCATTTATTAATTTCCTTTGTTTAACAAATCACAATTATTATAAATAAATTAATTAAGAAATTTTAGCATTTAATATAAATTAATTATTATTACAAAATTACTTCTCAATTTTATTTTTTTATTTCCTATAAAAATTTAAAGTTAATCTTTACTATGTTAATAGTAATACAATTGAAATCATTGTACATAAATAAAATATAATAAATATATTATATTTGTTATGAACACAAATATATTTAAAGAATATAATAAAAATTATTTATTTAAATACAATTTAAAGTAAATTAAAAAATATATCATTTTTTAATATTTAAAAGAAGCATATAAATCAATTAATAGTACAATATTATTTTATAATTTCATTTTCTTTTATTTCCTAAACAATATTGAAGTTAATAACTGAATATGTTAATAGTAATACAATTCAAATTATTTTAAACAAATACGATATACCAAATATATTATATTTCTTAAGAAGACAAATACATTTAATAAATATAATTTATTTAAATACAATTTCAAGTAAATTAAAAAAATAAGTCACTATTTTATATTATTATTTTAGAAAAAGGCCTACGTGCTGGTTCACGTGCCTTGCGTGTCGTGCCGTGCCGACCCACTTATTTCACTTGCCTCACAGCCCACTCGTGCTCGTGTTTTTGTCTTTTTTCTTCTCATGTCATCTGTGTTGTACTAAGCCCGCGTGCCGCAACTTATTTACCGTGCCTACTTCCTCCTTGAACATTGGGTAAGCAATATCAGTCCAGGGAGTTGATTTTGTCAATAGAACTTATTTTGACATCATTTTTTGTCACATTTTCTTTGGAATTTCATCAATATAACGATGGATTCAAAAGATACACATAAGATAATTTGTGTATGCACTTTTAAATAAAATTTTTATTAAAGAAACAACCATTAAAATGGCCCTTGAAGATTAAAAAGGGACATTTATGTATGCATTATCTTCGGTCAAAAAAGAGTGAAATTGGAGCTTATTACTGTCAATTAAAGCAAAACAAGATTGCAATAATGAACACATTTAGATTGTGATTAATCATTTTGACCATGAAATGAAATTCAAAAGGAACAAATCATGCTCATTTTTGACTTAATGATCAATGATACCAATTAAAATAAAGCTTGGATTTTGGACAAATAAATGAATTCCCATTTCGGACCAAGCACATATAAGTAGATATCATCACGGTTCTACAACCGAACCGAATCGAAATCGGAACCATCGGTTCCGGATCTTGAAATTGAGGAACCAGAACCTAAACCTGAATCATCTCTCACGATTTTGGTCCGGTTCCATGGAACCACCGGTTCTCTGTTTCGGTTTTGGAACCGCGGAACCGTTTCTTTTTAAAAAAAAATTAAAATTAAAAAATAAAATTTAATTTTTAATAAAATAAAATTTAAAGTCAAAATAATTATTAGATCTAAAAGTATCAAATTATTTAACCAAAATTTTAAAAATTAATTTAGAATGCACATTTATATGTATACAAGCACATTCAATATCAATTATAATTAGATTATGATATTGTAAAATGCTCTAGAAGATAAAAAGAAAAATTACAATGCAAAACATAGTCTCACATTATTAAGAAAATGAATTTTGCTTTTAAGAGAGATTTATTTAAACTAATTAGATATGATTTTAAACTATATATTTATTTGGTTGTTGATAATAATATATTAAATATTGTGAATAAGTAATAAATTTTACTATTTATATGAAATAATTTAAATATTAATAATTATATGTTTAATACTATTTTTTATTCTTTATTTTTTTTCAATGGAAGTTCCATCGGTTTTAGACCAAAAAACTGCCTAGGAATCACAAAACCAACGGTTCCATAGCGGGTTCTATAATCGACCAACTGGTTTGATTTTGGTTCTAGAATCACCGGTAACAGTTATGGTTCGGAACTGATGATAGGGGCACAAAAAGCATACCACAAAAATCACTTTCAAAACAGTTCGAATCTAAGTGTTCTTGAAATTAGGATTTTGAGATCAAATTCTTTGATTTCAAGGTTTCTAGGTAATTTCGATCGATTTGAGAGGGAAAAGAAGGATCTAGGTAAGTTAATACATCAATTAGTAAGTTTAGAACAGTTCGAAACCGCTAAAGATAGCTCCGGCGATAAGTCCACTGCCGACTGCCACTATCGAGCTCGGACCACCACCTTCGAGCAAATTTTGAACGAAACCACCGTTAAATAAATCTTTGGCACTTCCTTTTAGCCTTGTTCGATGCCGCCGTAGTCGCCCAGTATCACTGGATTCACCAGAATCAATTCCACCGGTCGTGCTCTGTCCAAAGCAACCCGAACCGAAATCCAGTCCACCCACTCACGTCTTCAAGTTCGGACCAGGTAAGTTCTTCACTGTTTGTTAATTCATTTAATTAGTTTAATAATAAAAATTAAAAAAGTAATAATAGAAGTAATAAAAAAGTAATAAAAGATAAAAATAGTAATAAATAAAAAATAGATGTAAATAAAATTTATTGGCCTGGTAAATAGGATATATGCATGCAAATAATAAAAATATTTTTAGGTAAAATACAAAAAATATTTTTTGACACATGGACGATCCTATTTTTTGAAAAATAAAAAAAATAAATTAACTTGATAGTTTATAGGATCATACTTGAAAACTCATTTCGTTTTTTACAAAATTTGAAAACTTAAGAAACTTAATTTGAAGAAAAGAATTCAAAAAAAAAAAAAAAAAAAAAAACCAACACACTACATATTTTTTTTAGAAAAATAACTACATATTATCTGATCTCAATTAGCAAGTTACGTGGGTATCTCTGGGGTAACTTAAAAAATAGAAAATTTTCTTTTCCCTTGTCTTTGTAAATATTGAATGTAAATACTATAAATATTGTCTTGATTTGTAAATTGTGATGATAATTATAAACACCATGATTTGTAATACTTGATATTTTTTTAAGCATTAAAAAGACAAACTTTAATTGTTTGGATTCTAGATCTTTTAGACTTGTATTTTGAGCATTTGTTTAATTGTTGCATTAGATATGATTGTTAATGAACTTGCTTGATGTGTAATATATCTGATTATTCACTGAGCTCGTAGTTTCACTCATACTCCTAAAGACCTTTCAAGCTTGTTCTACGATCTTGGCTCGTTTCTTCTAGGAGTATGACTTCGGTAAGATTTAGAAGCTGAAAGAATTTGGGATGATCGTGATAAGTTGTTTATTTTATTTCATAGTTATAAATTAGTTAATAGTTCAAATATCAGTTTATGTATTTGGAGACTTATGAGATAGGAATATGATCTGTAATATGATATTATTCAAGACTTGTGATGCTAGTTATTTTACTAAAGTATGACTTACATGTATTAGTCATTTCTTATCGATGCACTAAAAGATCATGTTTGTTTGAAAATATGTCATCTCTGAAGGTATAACTGGTAATAGTGTACATGTGTGGATTGTATGCAACTACCGGGGTACCATCGGGGCATGACACCATAGGCTTGTTTCAATGGTGAGACATGAAAAACATTATATATACAAGCTATTGATGGTAGCTTAAATTCATAAGCAACTGGACAAACCTCCCGACACATCTTATATGGTCCATAAAATCTTTTAGAAAGCTTATGATATCCTTGAGATAGAGAAACTTGCTTATAAGGATGTAATTTAACAAATACTAAGTCTACCTCTTCAAAATTTGCATCTAATCGATGTTGATCAGCATACATCTTCATACGTTGTTTGGCTTCTATCAAATTACTTTGAAAGTGAGCGAAGTAATTCAACTTTAATTTGTAGCTCTGAATCCACAGCTTTCAATCTTGAATCTCCCCTTACATAAGCTCCAATAGTGGGTGGTTCACACCTATACACCAATTGAAAAGGGATACATCTAGCACCACCATGGAAATAGGTATTATAAGAGCACTCAACCCATGGTAAGAAACTCACCCATTTGCAAGGATATTCCATAGTATAGCTCCTCAAATGTTTTTGAATCATATGATTCAATACCTCTATTTAACTGTCAGATTGTGAATGATATGCGAAACTATAAGATGAAATAGTTCCACTCAGATCAAACAAATCACTCCAAAATTTACTAGTGAAAATAGGATCATAGCTTGATACAATTTTCCTAGGGAAACCATGTAGTTTGACTACAATGTTCGTGGACAATTCTGCCACCTAAGTTGCTCTAAAATGAGGAGATAAGGCTCTTATATGATAATACTTTGTGAATCTATCAACCACCACTACTATTATAGTAAAACCCTGAGATTTAGGGAGGGATGTAACGGAATCCATAGATACATCTTCCTAGATCCTCTTAGGAGCAGGTAGTGGATTCAATAAGCCTATTGGAGACTTAGTAATGTATTTGACTTGCTGACACATTATACAATCCCTCACAAATTTCTTAACATTAGATTTCATCCCTTCCCAAAAAAAAAAAAAGAAAAGAAAAAATGTAGCAAGTCTTTTATAAGTTTTCAAGATACCAAAATGACTCGAACTAGGAGCACTATGAAATTCCTTCAACAAAAATGGTTTTTGTGGTGACTAAGGCACAAAACATAAATGGGTACCATAATATAATAAGCCATTTTTATGTTAAAGGGATGATTACATGTGCAGTCCTCTACTCACATCAAGCACAAGTTTACTATATGTTGACACAAAAATATACTCTTGTTGTAGATCCTTTATAAAAGTAAAAGATGGAGAGGAAATACCATAGCAATAAGCAAAACTCTCCCCTTGGCACGATAGTGCATTCACCATTGTTTTCTCTGTCCCTAGCTTGTAAGTGATTATATAGTTCTATCTAATCAACTTTGACAAATGATTTTGCTGTTCTAGAGTTTGAATAACTTGATTCAAGATCTCTTTCAAGCTTCTTGACCACTTGCACTATATAAAGTTTCCTCACATATGTTGAGACTTTCCTTAAATGCAATGGTAGTTTATTACTAAAATAAGAAAATGGATGCTTGCTTTTCAATAATACTTTACCCACTCCACTCCATAAAGCATTGATTCCCACAATGAATTGTTATGAAATATCAAGGAGTTTAAGGATTGAAGCTGAGCATAAAGCTTGTTTCAAACATTCAAATGCAACAATAGCTTCCTTAGACCAAATAAAACGGTCTTGTTGTAGCATGTCAGTTGAAGATGATGCTATGGAAGAATAATCCTTAATGAACCAACAATAATAGCTCGATAACCCTAAGAAAGCCCTTAAATCCATCACTAATTGTAGTTTGGGCCATTGAACTTATTCCATTTTAGGTGGGTCAAGTTAAACTCCATTAGAGATCATGATGTGACCTAAATATTCAATCCTCGACTCACCAAAATGACATTTAGATTCCTTGAGTTAAAACTCATTATCTACAAGAATTTGCAAAATAATTGCTAAGTGTTTAGCATGTTCTTCAATGCTATTATTGTAGACTAATACATCATCAAAAAAATACAATAACTTTCTCAAATAAGGCTTAAAGATGTTATTCGTTATTACTTGAAATGTAGTTGGTGCATTACAAAGATAAAAGGAATTACAAGGAATTCGTAATGGCCTTCATGTGTCATAAATGCAATCTTTTCTATGTCATCATCATGCATACATATCTAATAATAACCAGATCTTAAGTCTAATTTTGAAAAAATAGTAGCATCATGCAATTCATCTACAATAGGAATAGGGAACTCATCTTTAATGGTGGTATTATTGAGAGCTCTATAATAGATGCAAAACCTCCATCTTCCATCTTTCTTCTTCATTAACACCCCTAGTGACGAAAAAGGACCTTTACTGTCCATGATTATCCCTTCTTAAAGTCTATCTCTCACTTGTTTTTCTATTTCAGTCATCTAAAATTGTGGATATTTGTATGGCTTTACATTCACCATAGTGGCACTATTCAACAAATGATTTCTATGTTGAACACTTCCTTTAGGTGGCAATGATGAGAGTGTCTGAAATGTTGAAGAGTATTTGTCCAATACTTCCTTTAAAGAAGTATTATTAGTGGAACTTGATGCAAATGAAGTCACCTACATTAGTTGATAGCAACACCTTATTGCCTTTGTTTTCATCATTCTTCTGAATTAATGATGCGTTATTAGAGAAACCATTATTGATCTTCTAATAAAGACACCTTTGTTCCTTGATGCATAAATGCCATAGGTAAGGCATTATAATCAATGGTTATGGGAACAAGTTCCTAAAGCCACTGAACGTTTAATACCATATTAGTACCTTATACTAGTAAGTCATAGGATGTGACAAAGAATTTAATGTTTTGTACAACTACTAGTACATCTACGCATTTTCCTTCACACATCAATTTATTGCCATCTCTCACCATAACTTGGGATGAATTGGTAGGAAACACTCTGAAATTCAGGTGTTTGACGATTCTAGGTTATAGGAAGTTATGAGTACTCCCACTGCCTACTAAAATAGACATATTATGATTTCTAATCATTCCAGTAAAACATAAAATTCTAGGTACTTATATACACAACATGGCATACAAACTTATAGTTGTTGCATTTTCATATCCCACATTTGTTGACGCATCATCATGTTCAACATATCGATCATCTATACTATCAGCTTCTTCCTCATCACCCACTAATTTCAAGAATTTTTCTTTACATTTGTGATTTTTGTCAAATTTTTCATCACAATTGTAGCATCATTCTTTTTCTCTTCAAATAGCCATTATTAGCAAGTGAAAGCTTCTTAATGGGTATGGTTTGTTAATGTTTCTTACTTGTTCATGTTCTAGTTTAACGTTGGTTGTGTATAGTATTGTATATGGGTTTCCGTGTATGGTTTAGAAAAAGTAAGGGATGAAGAAGGGTTTTGCAAAAAATGTGGGTTAGCTTTGAAAGAAAGTTGGTCTAAGTGTTTAACTTCATACAACTTGGCTATGGAAATGGCTTGAATCATGTTAGTAGATCGAATCATTTGTAGTTGGCTTTTCAAATGAGGTTTCAGTCCTAAGATGAAACAACAAAGCAAGAAGCTATCTGTCAAGCCTACTACTCTGCTTGAAAGTGTTTCAAACTATGATTGATACTCATCCACAGTTGAAGTTTGAAACAATTTCGCTAATCGACCTTGCACATTTTCATATAACAATGGGCTAGATCTCTCCTCTACAGACTGTTTGAATGCTACCCAGGTACTAATTTTGTGATTCTTTCCCAATGCCTTTTTTTTAAGGCAAATGAAGCAATGGTAAGCCACTCCTCTTCGGGTATTTTATGAAAATTAAAGAACCTTTCTGTTTTAAAGATCCACCAAGTACATCTGTGCCATTAAACTTTAGGATTTCCAATTTGATTCCTTAAAAATGGAATCTTGGATACTATCATTGGAATACGATGAATGGTAATCCCTTTATCTGATTCCTAATAGATTGCAAACTGGAAGTAGTGGTTTACTCGATAGTCTCCATGGAAAAAGTTAATTTCTTTTTCATTTCTTGATTGAGTTGCAGTTGAAATTTATCAAATTTCTTGTGTAATGATCTTGTTTGAGGTGCCATTGAAGAATCAAGAATCCCAAGAACTCAAGTTAGCGAGAGCACCAATGTTACTACGTGCCTTAATTTGACCTAACCCACTCTATACTCTAGTATAGAGTATCTTTATTGCACAAGAAACTGTTAAGCAACCTAACAAACAATCCGTTTTATTGCATATTCTTTTTTGGCAAAAAAAAAAACCTAACAAACAATCCGCTTTAATGCATAAGAAAATGCCACATCACTCATATCTTTTGAAAATTTCACCAAGTACCCAGGATAATGATACTCTTATTAATATCTTTAATGACTCGGTAAAAGAGGATAGTGTGTGTGTGTATATGTATACCTATATTTTCGAAAAGGAACTTACCACGCCTAAACCTAACCATTTTCCATGTGAAAATTTAGATTTTTATGCACTGTTTGTTTTGAGGAAAATTTGTTAATGAAAAATAAATTTTCTTTAAAAAGTTTTCCTAAAAAGTAGGATATTTTTAAATGTTTAACTAATTTTATGAAAATAATTTTTCTTTATTTGTTTAATTTCAAGATAATTCATATACTTTAAGTATAAAAAAATAAAAGTGCATTATTATAATAAGAAATAAATATATCTAAAGAAAAAATATTAAAAATTAATAATAAATGTGTTTGGAGAGTAAATAATTGATAGATGATCCCATAGATCGATGAAAAAAATGACTTATGCTTTTATATTCCTTTAATTGTTTTCCGGAAAATAAACTATAAACGAGTCTATATTTTCCAAAACAAATATAATGTTTTTCATTAATTGTTTCATTTTTTCTTAAACAAACATAAAAAAATAAAAAAATATTTTCTTGAAAAATATTTTTATTGAGACAAATGGGCCTTACTTTCCTTTCCCATGCGAAGATTCTTTATTATTAAACAAAATAGAAAGGTTTATTTTCACGACCAATAAACTCCCTATTATCACTTTTGTTTTTTTAACTTGGATAGAAATTCTCTATCTGTTAAAATCATCAGCCAATCGCCATGTAATCTGATAGTACATCACCACTCTCTCAAAAGGATCCTTTAGATTTGAATTCCCACCAGCCGTCAAAAAGTCTACATGGAAAAGTAGAGGAACGCTTCTAGGTATTTTCCGTAAATAAGTAGAAATCCAATAAATAGCAAGGAGCTTCATCGAAACCTCCCAGAATTGCCTCTTCAAATTCACATCAATAGTAACAACATCATTTGTGATAATGAGTAGTATGTGGCCTATCAATATTAGTAAAATTTTAATACACAAGTACTTTTAAAAACTTATCCACTGTTACTTTAAAAAAATTTACTCATACATATATACCATTTATTTAAACATAGAGCTTATTGATAAAAATGAATCTTTTTTTCAATAAATAGGCTTGTTTCAATAGGAGAGTCGTGATAAAATTTATGTCTATCACCATTTAAAAAAAAAATGATCAAAATATAAATGGTTAAAAAAAAACCGCAATATACTATTTTGCAAATATATCACATGTAAGTGCGAGTCATGCAACATAGCGTGACACACATGGTTTTGCATGTCATAAGTGTGATACACATATTATCTCGAAAGTTTACCATTTTTTTATTTAGATGAAAAAAAAAAAGATATTTTTAACCAATAGGACAAATGTATTATTAGCATACATGAAAAGTTTTCTTAAGTATTAAATTGATCAATTTCAAAATTTATGTACAAATTACATATTTTACTAAAGTTCAAACACTATTCACAATGTCAATCCTTCTTTAATTAACAAAATCATGTCTTTAATGTTTATGCGCAAAATTAAGGTACGTATTGCACATTTTACCAACTTATGGTATGATTCATGACATCAGAAAAAAAAATTTAGAATTAAAAAAAAAAAGTCTGGGGAGAAGAAAAAAGAAGTAAAGTAACGACTCCCGGCAAAATAAGTATTTATGTGAAATTATGACAGCTGGCTTATGTTCATTCCTGGAGCTTCCATTCAAATTCATATTAGAATGTAACATGGCTTCTTTTGTTTTCACATAACATCAACCTGACTTACAAAAACCCTAATACGAAGTCTTCCATTCAAATGGCATACATTGTTCTTCTAAACTACAATCCACCTTGAGCTTAATATCCTAAGCACACAGTTCCGTTCATAAAAGAAAGATGAACAGCTTCAACATAAGATGCCTAATGGCCGTCCACAAACCTTCTTTTTCAATTTTAATTAGTTCTAAATCACAAAAATTTAATACTTGAGATAACGTTTTGTGCACGCCACTAGTTCGTCAAATTGGCTAATACTAACATTCTACATGGCGTTTTTAATCAATATGATAAAAGTATTATTAGCATGCATAAATTTTTCTTTTAGTAATAAACTGATCCATTTCAAAGTTTATATCATAAATTGTTCAATTTCAAAACTTATATACAAATTACACATTTTACCAAAGTTTATATACCATTAATGACACCTACCCTTCCTTAATTAACAAAATTATGTCTTCAAAGTTTATGTATAAAATTGATAAGTTTTAAGATTGAGGTGCATATTTTTTGTCTAATTAATATTTATGTAATTTCTTTTATTGCTTCCTGAAATTATCTCAATCAAATAAATAAACTGGATATGATCTAATTTTGTTCATTTTTGTCTTCTCAAGTTTTTCAATTAATGTTTACAAGACTTCTTCAAAATTCTCTATCAGTGTCTGGAGATCAATCACGTGAACATTGTGATGTAATTAGTTGAAAAGGAAAATGACATTAAAAAAATATTGTTTGGATTCAAAAGAAATTACTATAGAATAAAATTTAAATATATTTTAAAACTTCCTAAAATACCAAAAATTCTTCGAGTTTATAAATCCATTATTAAGCTTGTCAAATAGTTCAAATTGTGTGCTATATCAACACATCAACTGTCTTCAAAATGAACATTAGAAATGCACAATAACCCTAAACACATACATTAGGAGTGCACAATAGCCTTTGACACGCACAGTGGGAATGTGAAACAACTCATATGCCAAACTTGCCTCTCTTATAATTCTTATATTCAAGATTGATGGTTTATTTTGATAAGTAATTTGTTATGTATCTTATTTTAGTAATTATTTTTTTCAAAGTTTAGACTAACCTTTCACTCGAGTGGTGAGAGCCAAAAAAAATTTCATACACACACACACACTCTAAAGCCTTAAGATTGAAAATGCTGTTCATACAATCAATTTGAATAATGCTTATTGAAATTTGCCTATATTATGGAACCATTAATGCATTATATAAAGAAAGAGAAGAAGAGGAGGAGGAGGAAAAAAGAATCAGTAAACCATAATTGATTAGCCAATAGCATTGTAGCCTATTGATATCTCTCTGATCTCTCAAGTGAAAGGTCGCAAGTTCAAATCCCTCTTCTCCCATTGTAATAGCCCCAAAAAAAAAAAAAAAAAAACCATAATTGATTACATATATCCCAGCATGTGAGCACCACATGACAAGCGTTTTCCTACATACTGTTGAAAGAGAAGGACAATATCACATAGAAAAATATATTTATTATTATAAAGAGAATATTCTCCTTTTTGGATTTCACACTTCCTTTTTCTTTTATAGTTATAAAATCAATACTTTTAGGTAAATGTTTTCACCATTTTTACCATCTTTTATATCAATTTTTTTATTAATTTAATATGGGATATTTTAGAACATTAAGAAAGTTTGAATTTTTAAAATTTAAAGAAACCATCAAACTATCCACCACTCCATGTATATGTTATGAATACATGTAATTAAAAAGTAATTTCAGCCCAGGAAATTAATATTATCAACTCAACAAAATAAAACTATATAAAGATAATTACCAATATACCAGTGATGAATCATATATCCAACATGCGATTTACATGTTTATATGTGAATTGCTTGTTTCAAATGCAATTCATTAAGGATTACACTGAATCGCATCTTTAGAAGTTTTCACTTAATCGTATGTTCAAGAGACGCCTCTTTTTTTAATTTGTAAGTCACGCATTCTTTATAAAATTCAACCTTGGTAAATGTGTAATTAATTTATCTTGTGTGTGCCTAAGTAATTTTTTTTTTAAAAATCAATAGGCATGTGTTTTACTCAGTTTCCATCTTCATTTATAAGATACATATTACACATTTATACCATTTCTCTCTCTTCATTTTCTAAATATTTTCAATTTTTTTCCCGATAAGATTAAATATTAAAAACAAACACACAACCAAAAGGAGAAGCAAAACAGAAATGAAGCTGGAGGAACAGGAACTTAGCCCACATCCCAGATTCTAGGACCAAAAGAAGAACAGTTTTATTTATACTGCAACAAACACAATATACATAGAGATAGCCTTGGCAAAAGATGGATAGATTGATTTTTATATTTATTCCTACATTTGTAACTTAAAGCTTTATAAGCAATGGCAATAAATATTGTATTATTAATATTTCATTATGTAAGTATGTTACGTTATTATCAATTTTACTGAACATTTTATATACAATGCTAATGTGTATATAGAGAGAGAGGATAGATATATATAGATATACTTCCCTACAACATAGTTATAATGCCAATCTTTAAGAAAATGAATAATCCAGAAATCATATAAAACTATATAATAAAATTGTGACTTTTAATCTCTTTTCCCACATGAAACTTTTTATGATCATTAAGCATCTAATAATTAAAGTAAACATAAGTGATTGTTTTTAGGAGCAATGTAGTCATGGACCCTCTCTCTTTATTTAGATTGGGAAAAAAAAAACATTATTTAGTTGTCAAAACAACCAATGCTCTTATAGTTGGTGGTATTACAATCATCAGCCAATATCCTATAAGCTAATGATGTTATGACTGATTTCACAAGTGGATGATTCATGTTAGAATCCTATGTACGAGAAGATGGGAGGAAAAAAGAATATCAGAATTCCCACAGAATGTCTACAAGAACAGGAAATGCTTCTAGTCTTTTCTGTGAAATTATTATAAATGGTCATTCATAGGAATCTTCGTGGAGTTGGCTGCTCAAATTCATAGAAACTTTCCTAGTGAGTTGGATATCTTTTGTGAAATTAAAATAAAGTATGAAAACTCTATTTTAAATTGCAAGTCTGATCGTAGGACTCTTCGTGGAAACATTGGTTTTTTTGAACACGCTTAGGAAATGTGATACTAAAATTTTAATTATATAAATATAATTATGCGACTACCATTGTTGTATTAGATGTATATAAAATGTGATATGCAGTAAATATAATATAGTAAAGTATTGATAAATAACATATTTGATACATAAAATTTCATATATGAAAATTAAATATCTCATTTAATACATATGTATGATATTAAAAAAAATAATATCACATTTAATAAATTAATTTTGTCTAATTGAAATTTTATGTAAAGATATATATTCTTTTAGCATATTGATGAAAAGAGAATTATATCGACGACTGTTATAATGAGTGACCATTTGGATAAAAAGTTGCGATTTAATATTTTAATACTATAAAGTCTATTTGTCTGTCCCCCACTCCCTTCATCTTTTTCTCTCTCTCCATGTGAAAACTGACATCATTTTTTTTTTTTTTTGTCCCCTCTCATTCTCCTCTCTCTCCTCTGTCCTCTCGCTCCTCTCTTGTCGTTTTCTGTCATCTCTCAATCCCCTCTCCCCTCTAATTATTTAACTAATTATTATTATTGCAAGTTGCTTCGTAGGAATCTTACAGGCTGGAGTTGCCTATTCATATTCACATTATGGGTAGCAACATGGCTAGCGTTGTTCCTATTTTTGTTCTCTCAAGCATAGCATTCTCCGGTTGCACAAGACTAAAAAGCTTACTCTGAAGTTTGAACTATGATGATTTCTCTCCTTATTCTTGTTCTCACAGCCACGGCACTCTGGTTTTTCTCACGAAGGAAGACGCTGAATCCCCATAATGCTTCTCCTTCTACAACCTCAAATGACAGAGCAGCTCCAGGTGCTGATAATCCTGACCGTGGAGACAGAGCAGCTCCAGGTGCTGATAATCCTGACCATGGACCTGACAGGGGCTTTGATGTGTTCATCAATTTCCGAGGACCCGACAGCCGCGACACCGTTGCTAATATTCTTTATCACAACCTAACACGTGCTGCATTCCGTGTATTCCTAGATGATGAGGAGATCCGGAAAGGTGAAGTGATTGAAGGAGAGCTGCTGAGAGCTATCACCAACTCAAGAATCTACATCCCCATCTTCTCCAAGAACTATGCTTCTAGCAAGTGGTGCCTCCGTGAACTTGAAAAAATGATTAGATGCTGGGATGGTTCTAGCGGCAACACAAAGAAAGTGATTCTGCCCATCTTTTCTGGAGTCGATGTCAATGACATCAAGCTCAGATCACCAGTGTACACCACTGCCTTGCAGAAGCACAAGGAAGAGCTCGGTGAAGTTATTGTGAAGCCATGGGAGGATGCGCTACTAGCGGTAGCCAAAATCAAGGGATGGAGCTTGAAGGATCACGGGTAATGTTCTCTTTCTCCTGGTGATTTATCTTGGCATTATGGTTTTATTCTTCTTCAACACCTAATTTGGATTGAAATATGTATGTTCTATTCTGGTTTATACTTGTCACAGCCTAATGGAACTTGCGGATCTTATAAACAAAGAGGTTTTCAATAAGATTACTACAATTGAAGCAGCTCCCAGTTTGTCTGATCACCTGGTTGGGATTGAAGAGCCAATAAAAGATATTTTGGGGTTGCTAGAGGAAGGATCTCCTGGCGTTCGATTTATTGTGATACATGGCATGGGCGGAATCGGAAAAACAACCCTGGCTAATGCTATCTTCAAAAAGATCTCTTCTCATTTTCAAGGTAGTTGTTTTCTCAAAGATGTAAGGAGATCATCAAGTGATCATGGCATGATAAAATTACAAGAGAAGTTATTATCAGATACTCTCAAACTTAATTGTATTAAAGTATCTGATATTCATGATGGAATTGACAAGATTAGTCAAAGGTTATGTGATCAAAATGTCCTCATTGTCCTTGATGATGTAGATAAGCCAGATCATCTCCAAAACCTTGCATCCAAGTCCCTCTGGTTTGGTCCAAGGAGCAGAATTATAATTACAACTAGGACCATCGAGTACTTGCCTTCTAAAGATAACAAAGAGTATTGTTTCTATGGAATGAAGGAGATGAAGAAACACCGTGCTCTTCAACTTTTTTGCCGACATGCCTTCGAAAAAGATGAGCCGCCACCTGAGTTCTATGATATATCAACAAAGATTGTTAACACTACGGGTGGACTTCCATTAGCGCTGCAGGTCATTGGTTCTGCACTTCTCAACCAAGATGATGATGATATATGGAAATTTACATTGGAGAAGCTAAAGGCAGCTCCTCATGAGGATGTCCAAAAGGCTTTATTGATAAGTTATCGGGCATTAAACTACGATGAGCAGCGACAGATTTTCTTGGATATTGCATGTCTCTTTAATGATGAACAGAAGACTTATCCATTTTATTTTTGGAAGGCTTGTGGATTTGATCCAGCCATTAGCATTAAGATTCTTGAGAGGAGATCTTTGATTAAGGTATATGGTGACAAATTATGGATGCATGACCAATTAAGAGATCTCGGAAGGATAATTGCCCAACCAATAAAGTCATGTTTTGAAAGCCAACTTCCAATAGCACCTAGAATACTTTGGTCCCCAGAATGTGGTTTAGATGCACTAAAGCAACAAGAGGTAAATCTATTGTCATAGTCGCAATTATCTCTTCCTTATACTTTCATTAACTTACTACTACTAAGAAGCACATATACTATGTTTAAATGCCAAATTTTAGGTTGATCACAATGTCGTGGCAATAAAACTGGGGACGTTGAATGCTAATCATCGATTTGTACCTAAGCATTTTGCAAGAGCAAACAACCTAAATTTCCTTGACATGAAAGGTGGGAACTTTAAGGGAAACTTCAAAAATGTCCTCCAACTGGTTAAGTGGTTGTCTTGGTTTGGCTGTCCATCAAAATTAGAAGTAACCCGCCTAAGTTTCAAAGACTTAGTTATCCTTAAGCTTGGAATGTCTGAAATCGATGAAGACTGGGATGGATGGTGTACCCTCAAGGTATTAATCTTATAAAAGAATTTCTATTCTTCTTTTGTTTTGTTGTCATTGAATAACGTTTACACTTCAGCTTTTAAAGTGATGTATGTTTTCCATAGGAGTCCAAGCACTTGAAAGTCTTGCATCTCGAAAAATGCCAACATCTAAAGAGAACCCCTAAGTTCTCCACATGGACGAAATTGGAGAGACTGGTAATTAGAAATTGTCGAGGATTGGAAGAGATAGACATATCCATCAGCAATTTAAAACACCTAAAATGGTTAGAAATCTCAAATGAGACAGGTTATACTGTGGATCAACGTTGGAAAGCGCCAGCACGGCCACAATTAATACAAGGCTTCACTGGAGATCTAAAGTCCCTTGAAGTGTTGAAGATAGACAATGCTGGACTTGTAGGATTGCATCCCTCGATTGGAGAGCAAGTACACCTGAAGATTTTGCATTTGAAAACATACTTTTTGCTTAGAAACCTTCCAAATTCTATTGGGAAACTAACATCACTGGTAGAGCTAGACTTATCCTTGTCACGAATAACGAAATTACCCGGTTCTATCGAGCACCTCAAGTATTTGAGTATTTTAAGGATGGAATGGAGTTCAATAGAATACCTACCCGACACTATTGGTAGACTTGAATCACTGGAAGAGTTGCACTTGTTTCAAACACCAATTTTTCAGTTGCCTGAAACCATTGGAAACCTTAAAAGGTTAAAGGTCATTGATGTGTCTTATAGTAAGATAAAGATGTTCCCAAAGGCTTTACTGGGGTTGGAGAATCTTGAGAGGTTAGAGGCTAGATGTTGTAAGCAACTGGATGGCAATCTTCCCGAGGAAATTGGAAAATTATCGTGCTTGAGAATCCTGCATTTATGGTCTACTGCTATTAGTAGAGTGCCGAAAACTATCAGCCAACTTTCTCATCTCCAGGAACTTCAGTTGCATAGGGTTCATGAGCCCGAAGAATTATCAAATCTTCCTAGGAGTTTGATAATCTTATCTGTGGAGTCTTCTTCATTGGTGTTGCACCGAATACCTGATCTTTCGAACATGACTAATTTAGAAAGATTATCATTGAAAAATGGAAGTAGTGAGGATTCCGACCGGCCCCTGTCACCACACAACCCAATTCCCCAAATAGAGTGGCTAGCTAGGTTGACCAAATTACAGGATTTGACGCTGGATCTGCCCGATCTCGTCTTGCTTCCAACTGAGTTGAGTTCCCTTTCTCGCCTGGGGTCACTCGAGATAAGTAACATCAAGTTACCGATTGACTGGCAACGCTTATCCAGCTGTAATAATCTTTCCTCTTTAGAGCTTAAAAAATGCTGGTTAACAGAGATTAGGGTTGATTGCCTTGAACATCTCCATCGTCTTAACTTAAAGGACTGCAGATTCCTTGAGAGGCTGTCCAATCTGTCTTGCTTAAAGGAGCTTGAATATCTGTATATAAAGACATGCAGACATCTAGTTGACATTGAAGGCCTGGGGGAAATGAAGTCTCTGCATTGGTTAGTGCTGGGTTCATGTGATTCCGTACGATGGTTGCCCGATTTATCGAGGCTGAAGAAGCTGTACTATTTGTCTCTTCGGGATTGTAAATCCCTAATGATTTTACCTGAGGTGAATGAGGAGGTCCTTCGTCGTCTTAAAATAAGCGGTTGCGGTATACTTCCTGACTTCAACGGCTCCCCCTCGGAGTACCGTCGCCGTCACGCCAGTAAACAAGAATCCTAATGATCTGTTATACCACTTTCTCAGCTTCATCTCATCTCGTGGGATATTAGACAACTAAGCACACTTTATTTTGAAACTGACTGACAATAATATCGCTTTATATTTATTCCAATAATTTGTGAAATTGATTTTATTTGAAAAGCTCTTCTAAAATTGAATGATTTTCTACGTTTGCTAAGTTTGACATTGCTCACTGCGTAAGGTATGTGTATATATATATAACTCTGGTTTTTACTTCTTCTTTTTTTTTTCAAAAGTAGTCTAAAGGTCTTGCTTAGTCTAGTCTATTTGGTTCCATCAATGTTGGGATCATGATACATATGTTTTTTGGATAAGTTTTAATTGTAGTGCCTCCACGAAAATACCCGAATTTTTGCACATACTGTATTTTTGACATATATATATATTATATATATATATTTTACTTCTGCTAGGATCTTCTTCTTCTTTTTTTATCCTTCTTCACTCATCCCTATCGAAAATAATCAAAACAATTTTGTTTTGTGGTATATCTAATTAATATCGATATTTTATCTATATCTAATGTGTATAGTCTATTTGTAAGTAAGAATTTCTATTTTTTATTTGTATTTGTTTTTAACAAATAATTTGGTTGGATTAGATATGAAATAGATGCTAAACCACAACCAAACAATAAACCAAACCCTTAATCGTTGTAGTTGTAGATGTTGCAAGAACCCTAGAAGTATCAAGGATCTTTGCCTTGCCTTAGTCATATGTCGATTGAATTATTATACTTTTGGATAAAACACACCTGTTATAAAACGAAACAGCGGTAAAAACGAAAATGATAAAGCACACACAAGATTTACGTGGAAAACTTATATCGGGAAAAACCACGAACAGAGGAGAGATAATTCATTATATATCGATAATGAAGCACAAAAGAGAGAGAATAACAAAATATAAATCAAAACTATCTTATTTTCTCACCCTCATACAAACCCTAACAAAACACATATTTATATGTGTATCAAGCTAGCCGACAATAAGGCTGAAATTATGTCTCTTAAATGTATAATGAATGAATAATAAATATATAGTCAAATATTCATTTATTATACAAATACCAAAATTATGACTTTTAAATGTATAATGAATGAATAATAAATGTAGACTCGAATATTCATTCATTATACAAATACCAAAATTATGACTCCTAAATGTATAATGAATGAATAATAAATGTATAATCAAATTATTCATTCATTATACATTTGACTATAAAAACGGCTATTGAAAATGGGTCACAAACTCCAACAACACCAATATTCCATAAATATCATTAAAATCATAAAGGCCAACTAATTTTCAAAAATTGCGCACTTGTAGCCTATTTGACTCTATAAAATTTCTTCTCTAATGTAGTCCTTATTCAAACTTTTATATCAATATATCATTGTAATTATTTTTATAGGGCAATTCATTATCTGATTTTTCTTACATGTATTTCTTTTTCAAACAACAAAAAAGATCAACAAAACTCTTAAAACTAAATGATGAATCTACTTGAAATAATAATTATATCTATACATTTCCTATAGGATGAAGTTATAGGTCATTCTCAACAAAGGTGCCAAATTATATTATCTTCAATGAAGTCTTAAGTTGAATGAGTTAATGGAAATGATCCATATCACACTGGTTATATATTTTTTTCCTTTATTTTGTTTTTACTTTTTTTCATGTTCTTGTTCCATCCTGTATGTGGATGATATTAGTCATAAGTTTTATTGATTTCTTGTTTCAAGTTTTCTAAATAAGTTGAAATGAGAAGTTAAATTTTTTTTTTTGTATCTATTTTAAATCCAAAAAATGGTGTTTACAGCTGAATCCAGCAGCAATATGAGATGTCCAAAGAGAAAGTGGAGGTCATTCTTCAAGGCAATGCACTTCTGATAGGTTCAAAAGACCAAGTTTTAAATTTATAAATTTTCTAAATCGTTTTCTTTTCAACTATGGTCTCACAGGGCAAGCGCACCCATCAGATGTAGCATAGAGAAATGATCTAGGTCATATTCCTAGGGAATGTTGATGAGTACTTTTACTCACTCTTTTCCTATTATCAAGCCAAAAAAATCAGATTTGGTTTTATATACATAGAAACTAAACTAAATCTAATATTCACAGATTTCACAGCAAGCATACAAAAGGATAAATCAATTCACAAGGTTGCTTAGGTCATGCTTCACCTAAGATCTATTCATATGATTCAAGAATTTTCTCAAAAAGTTGTATTGATTATTGAACCATCGGATTCACTAAATTATGCTAATGCTTCTCTCAAAGTCAAAAGCACCTAAGCCAAACTGCCGGAATGTCTTCCTGACTATTAGCAACTTAAATTTGCATAAAGAACAAGAATCGTTCGTTTTAAAACCAAACTAATGAATTCAAAACGAGTGACAGAAGATTTCATCATCCCTATCTCTAGGTGATTATGAGCAATCTCATCAATAGCTTTAGATCTATTCATTAAATCAACCTCTCAGTCTATTTTAAACAAAAATCAAACATGAATCCAGTGGGATGCACCATCCAATTAGACTCATTCTTTAGGCGCAACCTATTGAATACAATAAAATCAATACGTTTTGAAATTAAGAACAAATGAATCACATGAAATCAATGAAAGATCCACAATACCCAAGCAATATTAAACTACTCCTCCATAGATAAAACAATATAAGTCAATAACAAGGAGAAATAGAAAGGATCTAAAATTAGATTAGCAATACAAACAATATTCCTTGATAAATTGATACACTCAAGCACAAATGCTGCTGTGAAAATACATAGAAGTGTGTTTTTTTCTTGTCTCTATCTCTCCTTTTCTTGTTCTTCCCCTCCATCTTCATTTATGGAGGAAATAGGAAGTTACGAGAGTTACGGGTCTTTTTTTGGCTTTTCAAAGTAACATCCCTTTAATGTCCAATAGACGTTTCTTTAATAAATAGGGGTTACTATTCAATAAAAACCGTTTCTTATAAATTAATGGACTGTCAAATCAACAGGTTTGGGGACAAGTCATGTCACTTGAGCATGTCTGGTTGTTTTCCTCTACATAAAAATTGACACGGCTTGGGATACGGCTTGTCTTTGTTATGTTAACCACTTTTTGGTCCAAACTTTGCAATTTTGACCCATTTTGCTATCTTTCCATAAAATAACTCCTTTAAATGCCTGAAAACATAAATTAATATTTTAAAGTGCCAAATTCATAATATTTATCAATAAAATGATCAATAAAAGTCTATTTTGGCATTTATAAAATAAGAATAATTTTGGTTTATCAACTTCCCACATGTGCTATGGCTATACAACGTAATCTCAGCTATGTAAGGGAATGAACAGACAACAGAGTTAATTTAAAGCAAGTAGTTTCTCTACATCAAGAGCGACAAAGCATTCTTTAGTCATGAGCACAAACTTCTTTTGCCACATGCTTACTTAACTGCTTAGCTTTTGTCTTTCACTTGCTATATTTAAAAGTCAGATGCCTAGATAATTTGAATTGTTGTGTTTTAATTAGTATTTCAATACAATATGTGGTTATTTAATTTGTAATTTTTAGAACAAAAGCTATAAATTTACATCTTAATATAGGGTATCTGAATAAACTTTCAACCTGTGCAATATGTATGCACAATTTTTACATGTCACTAAAATCTAGAATTTATGTGGTCAGGTTAACAGCAACATCGCTTGATGATGTGTTTAGGGTAAGTCTATGAGAAGTCTTTCCATGACTTTTACCCATTGAGTCCTTCTCATGCCTTGCTTCAACTATAGTTGGTTTGGTTGAGATGATGAATGTAGGGTTGTTTTTGGGCTAAGGATTTATGTGAGTCATTTTGTTAAGAATCTGGGGATCTGTTTGAAGGAGAGTGAGAGAATGGTTATTGCTTTGCTTAGATTGGCACTTGCTGAACAATTGTATTTGTCAAATTGAGGCTCATGTGGAAGGGAATAAGTGAACACAAGCGCATATTTTGGCACCTCAATGGCTTAATAGTGTCCTGCTCGAATCTGCAGGTTCCTCCATCGAGTATGCTTAGGTTTGTGATTAATTACGTGGTTGTAATGGAAAGAAGTGTAGTCTGTGCATGGTAATATAATATAATACTCTTATCCTATTAGATAAGCCAATAGTTTCAATACTTGTTCTCCATGTTTGCTATGTTTAAATATGAATGTACTGTATACTTTCCACTAGAGGTATGCATTAATCATGTGCTTAACGTTACAACTATTATCTGCAATTTTGGTGATTTTGCAAGCAGATGAATTAGTAGCAGAAGTCTTTATAGACATTTGTTAGATAATAGTTACAAAAGCAAATAGTAAAAGTTCCCATATAATAGTGTCTCTGCTTTGATTACTTCAGATAATCCACCTCCAATGCCCCAGTTTTAGCGCAATGGTTATGTACATCAATATGGATTATCTACCTCCTATGCCCTATCTAAATGTGAAGAATGTGAGCATCCTCGTTGAATAAAGTTGCATTTGTTTTAGAAGCTGGGTTCATGGTAATGTGGTCACATATATCTACTGAAACATTGTTTCTTTATGTATCATATGTTGTAAAGAACTCTATTTTTGTTAAATTATGCTTCCTTAATTGTAGATAAGCAGTAGTTAAAAGTTATTCATATTCCTAAACCTAACTAGAGGAGTAATTGTTACTTGTGATTTTCTTTAGATTTTCTTTGATTGGTGATAGAACGATGATGATTTTGAGTTGCTAACTAATGGTATAATTTACTTTGTATGAACATGTGCTTGCTAGTTATAGTATTTGTCATAAGCTTCTACATAGACACTATTTTGATTTATAAGGGGATTGCTTGTATTGCTTTTTGGCTTTTTGTGAGTAGCGATCATTCTTTTTCTTATGCATCTTAGATACACCGATAACTAAAGCTTAGAGGAACACCAGTTTTTGGTATCTTAAATGTTCATGGCTTAAATCCTTGCTACTCATGCTACTAAGCCTTCTATGCGACCTTGTATTCTTTAATAAGAGTAAAAAAACTGTAGAAATCAAATAACTAAGCAAACAAAAGCCTAAAGTAGGCAAGGATTTGAGTGGCTAGTCAGGCAAGTGGAGGGCAAATATATCTCAATTAAATCAAATTCTACATTTTCTAGATATAGTGGACTGTAAGCTTAAGGGATCCGGATAGATATCTGGGAAATGGGATAGACACAATGAAAAATATGATTATAGAGAAAAAAAATGAGATACGACACAATACATGACATAAATGTTATAATTGAATATGAATGAATAATAGGGTAATTTACCAAAAAAAAAAAGTGACTTATGTAAGCAAAACAAAATCTTATGAGGTCTAGAGAGTCGAGTAGTAACTTGACTTTACTTCTTCATGATAGTAGTTACATTGAATTCCATTATCGATACTCTTCATCCAAGTATAACCTTCAGTTATTGGCAACCTTAAATCATGAGGTTTCTCGAAGAATCTATGAACGAGGATGCTCATTCTCATCTGTTTTGTTGTAAAAGCAACCTGGTTGTAGCTAGCTTGAATTACTAGGTCAAGTTCATGATTTTGTTGTGAAAGATAAAAGGGCATCCACAAAAAAAGAAAAATTTATTCAATTAACTCTTCTAAAATAGATGAAGTAGCAAGTAAGGTAGATACATGAGTCAGAAGATTCTGAAACCTACGTACTGAGTGAACTAGAATCAACATTTTTGTCAAGTGGAATCATTAACCATAGGTGGCTACTAATATCTAGCTTGATTTTATATAAGACTTTTAGGCTCATGAACCTCCTCTTGGTGATTAAAAATCATATGATTTAGCAAAATCTTTTAAAGAACTCCCCAAAGGGAGATAAATATCTGATTTGTTGCCTTTCCATCTCTTAAAATGATAAATAGACAAATATAGAGCTAAAGATGGAGAATACTATTAAAATACTTTAGTTATTGATAAGGGTATATTTGTATTTTTCATATTACAGTATATAATAAAGGGTTAATTACATAAATAAGGCATGCATTTTAGTATTTTTATAAACAAGTGACTTGAATTTTTACTTTTAACAAATACATAACATATGTTTTGACAAATTTGATACACAAGTGACTTGAGTTTTATTTTTGATAAATACATGACTCGTGTTTTGTATTTTTGTAAAAAAAATGACCTAAGTTTTGTTTTTTAACAAATAGATGACATGTCTTTAATAAGAGACGTGTGAAAACACGAGTCTTCTATTTGTTAAAAAACAAAACTCATATTATTTTTTTTTTTTTTTTGCAAAAGTACAAAATACAAGTCATATATTTGTCAAAAATAAAAGTCAGGTAAGTTATTTGTTAAAATGCCAAAAAACAAGTCATGTATTTGTCAAAAATCAAAACTCATATTACTTGTTTATAAAAGTATTAAAATATATGTCATGATTTTGTAATTTTACCTATAATAATATAGCTTGCTGGGTTGGATTGACTCTTAACACTTTTGAATAAAATACATATTATGTTTTTGTAATTTTCTCTTTAATAAAATATCTTACTGGGGTTGGATTGACTCTTAACAATTTTGAATCAAAAAGCATGGTATCAGAGTAAATGCAAGTATTGTTGGTCAATCTGATTTCACTCAGCATGGTAACTCTATTAATATTTTGAGACACTCTTAACCACAAAAAAGGCTTAAACCATACATGCCCATTGAAAGTAATTCTTCCTATTCAATTTGATTGATGTAAGAGGTGGCATAGATGATGTTAGTAGTGTCATGATTGACTTAGAATCCATTATGAGGGATTAATTGGAATATTTTCTAGCATACAGAAAAATACGATGAATGAACTATGTCGATTTGACAAATTAATCATCAACATCACAACAAACCAATTACATAAATCAATCATGTCAAAGAGGAGAAATCATGCTTGTGGCTTGAATTAGATCACAAAATATTGTTAAGAAGTAACTGGATTTAGGGTTTTGATCCATAGTATGATTTAATTCTTCGAATGGTGGTTGTGTTTATGGTAGGTTTTGATTGTGGTGGTTCTAATTGGTGGTTGGTGATGGTGACTTTCATGGTAGATGGCTGAACACGACTACGGTTTTGGTTATTTAGTTGTCATAACTAAGTGTTTTGGTGGTAACTAGGGTTTGGTTTTTGATAGTAGTGGCTATGTGTTTTGGTGGAGGTTAGGGTTTGGGTCAATGGTGGAAGGTGGCATTTTTTTATGTGGTGGTGGCAATTATGCGTTTTGGTGGTGGCTAAGGTTTAGGTCAATGGTAGAAGGTGGTGCTTTTTATGTGGTGGTGATGGCCGTTAGTTTTAGTAGTGGTAGTTTACGAGTCAACCATTCTTTGATACCATGTTGTTTGATTCAAAGGTATTAGAGTCAATCCAGCCCTAGCATGATATTAAGAAACTAAAGGATTTCTTACAGTAGAAATTCCATATTAAAGATATTGGTAGTTTGAAATATTTTCTTGGAATTGATGTTGCTCAATGCAAGTAAGGTATATATCCCTCTCAACGAAATTATGTACCTGACTTATTGTTTGATGCAAGTATGACAAAAGCAAAACCAATTGATTTGCCTATAGATCGTAATGTTAAACCCTTGCCTAATGAAGGAGATATATTAGATGATATAGAGAGATAAAGAAGGTCAGTTGGTAATCTTAATTATTTCATTATAACATGTCTTGGTATATCATGTGTAGTTAGTATAATGAGCCAATTCATGGGCTCACCTCACACAAGCCACGGGAATGCTGTGACTTGTATTTTGCATTACCTTAAAAGATCTCTAAGTCAAGGTATTTTGTATAAAGATCATGGACATGTGGATATTGTTAGGTACATAAATGCAAATTAGGAAGGATCACCATTAGATAGGAGATCAACCATAGGATATTCCATGTTTGTTTGTGGTAATCTTGTCTCACGAAGGAGCAAAAAGCAAACTGTGGTAGCAAGATCAAGAGGAAAAGTCGAATGTAGAGTAATGGCATTGGCAACTTGTAAATTAATTTGGTTTAAGCATTTGCTTAAGAACTTGGGTTTCCACAATCACCATCGATGAAATTGATATGTGATAATGCCACTTTACATATAGCATCAAACTCGATGTATCATGAGTGCACAATGTACATTGAAATTGAATATCACTTCATTCGAGAAAAGTTATTGAATAAGGAAATTGATACAATATATGTGAGATCAGAAGACTAACTTACTGATTTATATATGAAGTCACTTTGGGGGTTTCAAATGAAACATATTAAGCTAAGAGCATATGATATATATGCTCCAACTCGAGGGGGAGTGTTAGAATATTTAGTTATTGATAAGGGTATATTGTTATTTTTCAAATTACGGTATACAAAATCGTGTTAGGGTTAGATTAACTAACACTTTTGAATCAAACAACAAATACATAGACAACAAATTAGAGGTGGGCAAGTGGGTTAAACGGGCCAACCCAGCCCGGCCCACTTTGGCCCGTGGGTTAAACGGGCCAAAATTGTCTGACCCTAACCCAACCCACTTTAGCCCATGGGTTAAACGGGCAAGCCCACTTTTTGACCCTTTTAACCCACTTATATATTTTGTGAGTTAAATGGGCCAAGTTGACCCATTTAACTTATTTATACTAATTAAATAAGATATATATAATAAAAAAGAGAGTTTTATAAGGTTATATATATTAATGATTAATTTCATTATTATTTTAATTACTTTTTATATAAAAATAAGTTTTCTAAAATAACTTATTAGATAATATATTTAATTTAAAACAATAATAATATATTTTATAAAATTTTATGGTGCATGTTCATCAATTTGTCATTCTTTGTTATAATTAACATATAAATTTAATCTCAAGTATAAAAAATCTCAAGAATAACCTTCATTAATACATATTTACCCTATAATTATTTATTTTATTTTTATAAAAGTGGGTTGGTGGGTTAACCCACTTAACCCGTGGGCTAGCCCACTTTGGCCCGCGGGTTAAGTGGGTTGGGTAAACTTAACCCACTTTTAAACGGGCTAGCCCGCGGGCCATAGCCCATTTGTCCAGCTCTACAACAAATGCTCAAGCATTGGGTGATTAGATTAACATAGGGCTCTCATTTCATAATTCTATCTTAATTGTGAGGAATTCATGACATATGCCTAGCATTAAGTTCTCTATTTTGAATTCAATTTATCAAAACTATTTCTCCAGCTTTAATAAGAGAATTCATGTGCAAAAGATGTGCAAATGAAGATTGAAATTATTGACTATATCATTCCCTTCTCAAGAGTATTGAGCTCATAAGGAAGAAAAAGGAAATTTTCACTAAAAATATTTTTCTTCTAAGACATCAATAAGATCAGCAATAGTGATATTCTCCTTTTCAAAGAAGAGATCTTGAAGGTTATACGGTCCTACTAAAGGAGCACTTCCATGCCAAAGTGCCTCTGTGGTTTGCTTATGGACTCTCTCTATTGCATGGAAAGAATCTTACAACACATAATCTTCTGGATTTTGGCATAACTCATAAGTTTTGACCTCCCTTATGCCTCCATCGCTATAAACACCACCATATGGTCCAATTCCATAACAAGCATTGACACCATCCTTGAACCCTTTTATACATAAAGACATTTATTTGCTTCAAGTCAACAATTAGATAACTGAAAAACATATAACTTTTGAGATTTTGAAATGATTGATACTACTACTTAAAATTTAATCAAGAGTTATCAACTAATTAGGGGGAATGAGAACTTTATCGCTTGACTAAAAGAGAAATCCTTGACTAGTAGACACTTTTAGAGAGGTTTATAATGTCTTGATTGCCGCATGAGCAACCTCTAGATTGCAAGTAATAGTTTGGTTTTCATTCACTTGAAAATTAAATAGGTATGTATGTCTCCACTATATGCGTTAGTTATATAGGTAATGAAAAAATAATATGTACATGATGTTCTAATATCTATGGAATGGGTAGACAATTAAGCACATACCATAGTTGGAGGGATTTTTCACTCTATCATCAAGCCAATAACAGAAATTGGAGTTGCAATACTTGAAACCACTCAACATAAGTTCAAGGTTCATGAGTGTAGTTTTCAAAGCTCGAATCTATGCTAGAGCAAGGGAAGATGCTTCCTCAAAACACCCTCCATCAGCTTTTGGATTAGCTACTTTAAGTCCTAGTAAGCAACCCAATGGAGATAAGCTTAGGGATGCAAACTTTCTTCCTCCTTTCTCGTACAACAGTTGAATTTAACAATGAAAATTAAATTAAGGAGAGTCAACAAAGTTTCATCTTAACCTAATTGACCTTGTTATTTAGGATAATAAATTAGTTAACAATTAATCAACAAATAATTTTGTTATAATTAGTTGCAAGGTCCAAGGGAGTTTGAAATTGTGACCAATAATCACAGGCATGCATTCATCAAAAAGAAAAATTATAGGCATGCAATTTTCTTGTCACTATAATGGCTTACTCAAATTGCTTGAGTCAAGTTCCCAATGCCCATCCCAACAAAATCTGCAAGTTGATGTAGTTCTCTCATTGTTGGTTTGCCGAGGTATCCACCCATATAGTCGTTACTTCCAATATTGATAAAGTAAATTGCATCTAATAAAATTTCCTTCATTTTGTCTTCTCCTAATTTTTAGTTAATGTTCTCTGCACTTCTTCAAAATGCTTTAGCTGTGTTTGAAGATCAATCACTTGAACATTGTGATGTGATTAGTTTTAAGGGTTGTTAAATAACAACTGGTCAAAAGAAATTCACTAGGTAAAAGAACAAAGGTGTTAGGATGACTCTATACTTCCTATCAATCCTTAACTAGTTTCAAGAAGGACTCTACCCCCATCGAAGCAAAGTTAGCCTTATAGATAAAATCTACAAATGCCTATAACTATAAGAATGGTGGAATAACAGGGAGTTTTGCATATTCCGCCCCAAAAGATTATCAAGTTGTAGTCAGAACAGTTGTCATGTTGAACATATAACAGTACATATTAGAAAACTTAAGGAGCTGCACATTCTTCTTATACTATTAACAATTAACCCCCAACAATTTCCAAAAATAAAGATCAATCCATAACATAGTATTCATGATAACAAAACAAGAATATGAAAAACCATTCTATCATAATAATTAAAGTATAGGGATCTGTAAAGTAAAACTTCCAATTCTAACATATCTATGAAATCAACAAGCACACGACCATAAAAAAATGCCTTGTCAGGCCACCAAAGAAACCTTTCTGCCCATATGGCTCAAAATTTGTTATGTTTTTAGGTATAGTTTTGATGTAATTATTGTTGCTCGGATCAACAGTGGAATCTCCGAAGATGAAGAAGGCATTACTACCACTTGTCTTGACTTCTACTATAGTATCACTAGCATTTGCTTTGAAGCAAGCCAGTAGACAAAGAAAAACAGTGAAGTAGTGTGAAGATACCGATCCTAGTATTATCATGATGAGAAGGCAATTGGTTCATATTTTCATGTCTTGAATTAGGAAGTCCATTTATTACTAAGAGATTGAGATTTTTTTTTTTATATTCTCTTCTCTTGGTTTTTCCCACCTATGGCGTTGATGTCAATGTTGTCACATTAGAACATTTGTTTTGGAGAAATAAAGTGGAAGGTTAGACATGGTGTATTATGGTCTTTTAAGTTGAATTTAATTCTATCAATCTAAATTTTCATTTTTTTTAGATTGTGTAGGACCAACGTATCGGCTCCATCTCCTGTTGGTAGTAGCAACAATAGTTAGACATTTATTCTCCTTAGTTTTAGATAGATTCATGTGGGTGAAAAATACCAAGACTGATGAAACACATAGAGCCAGAGCCTCCAAATCTTATGGTGTATTAAATGCTAATATAGATAGATTAGATTTTAATCTTTCCTTTCTATTGTAATAAAAAATGATGAAATAAAATAAAACTCTAAATTCAAAAATTTATAATATTCTATTTGTAAGATTTGAGTGAAATATTATGTTTAGACAACAGTCCTAATAAAGTGCGTATAGGAATAGCAATTATGTTAGTATCATATCTGTATTAAATTTGTCAATTTAAATATTTCTTGTCATGTTGTGTCAACTTTATATTTATCTTTATAGTTGCATTCCTAATCGAGTAGGCATCAGGTTTTCATCATTGTGCCACATAAATATAATGAGTTATCCCCTAATGCATCCCACAACCCAGTGGAATATAGTATTGATTTTCAATTTGATGTGAGTCTGTCATTTCAAATATTGTTTGTGTAATTTAACCAAAATTGATTGATGTTGTTCTACTAAGTTGTTTTATTTATTCTATGCAATAGCCAAAAAACAAAATAACTCTGTTTACTATTACCAAAGGATGATGAGGCCCAAACTCAACTTTGGCTTAATTTACAAATTCACACGTGAATTGAATTGAGTGGAAATCTAATAAAATTCCTTATATGATTAAAGCAAAGTATAGAATCTTCTTATTCTCCACATACACATTGTCTGTCAATATTTATACTAGTCAAAAGGGGGATAACAGCACAAATTTGTTCTCAAAATTATAAGTAGGTTCTTAGATTTGTTGGTCTTCCTCTGAATGCAAAAAACCTTAATTAGCTTACTCACACTTCACAGAGTCACATCAAAACTATTTAATAATTCGAATCATAATGCTTCTTATATATGTATATATGTAAACTTGTATATGCATGAAAATAAATGAAAGGTAAGACAACTCGTTAGGTTCATTGAAATAGGAAGGCTTTTCTTATTTCTATTGTAACTGCCAGTTTAAACATAATTCAAAATCAAAGATTTATTGATTTTTGCCAAGGTGTGGTTTTTTTATCAAAACACTAATCAAAACTACTTGATTTCATGTCAAGGTTATTTCGATAAAAACATAAACTCAAAATTATAAATATCCCATGTGAGATAGAGTACAAAGAAAAAATAAATAAATAAATGAAAATATCCATTAAGCCATTACCTCAAAGTATAAAATTCTCAAATCCATGTCGATGAAAAAGTATTTGGCCGTTATTTAAGCTTCTTCATATATAAGAAGTTATGTTACTTTATCTAAAACTAGGTGAACCTATAAGTAAAAACTTTCAATTGGTATCATTGATTCCATTCTAATGCCAAATAGTCATAGAAGAAATATATACCTATACCATTTCATTGTCTGTTGTACCTAAAAAAAAAAAGGGAAAGGGAAAAAAAAGTCTTACAAAAGGGGTGGACCGAAGTTTAATAAGTAATATTACTTCCACTTGTGTAATACATCCAATCATATCACACGCATAACTTACAACTTCCATCATATTATCAGTTGTTATCATTAATTTGTTAGTTTAGTTCAACACAACCATGACATCTTAAGATTTAGAGCGATTCCTGAACTTGCAACATGTATATATATACACACACATATGTTATATTAATTATTCCCTCAACACCATGAGGCTAGACACATAGTCGTGCCATCCTAATATATATATATATATACATATATTTTATGTTATTTATTCTTGAAACATGATGTTAAACACATAGTTGTGTCATCCTAGGTTTACAATTGGATCAACTATTAACAATACTAGTACGATAAGACAACACCTCCTTTTTAGCATGGTAAGCTACCTACACTAGTGTTAATACCTTCATTCTCATGTTAGTAGATCAATGATAGACATCTTACTAATTGGACTTGCAAAACAAAATATTTCAGAGGCATCAAGGGGTTGATGTGACACTCCAAAGATCAACTTAGTAAGATATTAGAGGTAATGAATATATAATGTAGTATGGTATTAACTAAATGTTACCAGGTTATCTTTAATAAACATCTAGAGGTGATATTTATAGGAGAATTGTGGATAGCAATTGTAAGAAGTAATTACACATTCATAAAGTTAGTAGAGCTTATAGTAATTATTGAAGTAATGGAGGCCTATCCATTGAGTTATTTCCCAAGAATGTTGGACTAAAGTGGAATAGTTTAAGCTAAGTGATCATATGACAAGCAGGATGGTTACGACTGGATAGAATGGCTATTATCTTAGTCTACTTAGCCTTAGTATGGGCAAATGAGTCTGGATTAGAGGTTGGCAATCAGATCACTAGGTCATTCCACTTTTCCATCAAGTTGGGCTGAGTTTCAAGAGCCTTAAGTCTAAATTAACTAATTAATAGTTGGTTAGCAGCCGGTTGAACAATCAACGTCAAATTGCCACATCATTCCAGTACATTAGTTCACTTGAAATACTACAACTACAATTATTGGTTAATGAGAGTCTAGGTAGTCACCGATCCATGGACCTGTAGGCTTTACCTCACATAAGTAGCAAATTATTAACAACACGTTCACTTCACTGTATGGAATAAGGGGAGAATTGAATCTTAATTCAACAAGAATGCGATAGGATTGTATTAGCTATTACAATTTTACTTGGTATGAAAAATGAAACAAGTAATTATTGAAGTAAAAAATAAAATAATTATAATTCTGGTCTTTATTACAGAGAGATGATAGTTGTATAGATGATATTTTCAAAACAAAGGTATTTATGATAAAGTTAGAAAATAAACCATTGAATAACAATTCATGGGTGTACAACATGAATTATTTTTCACCATTTTACATAATAGCAAGTCATTATGAATTGTTATTCCCTTCAAGTAAACACTATAATAGCAATTTTAGGTAGAACAATAAGGGAATAAATAACCATTCATGTCAAGTGAATAAGTTGTAAATGGTTTTAAGATAGTTATATTCCATAGATACTAGCTATTAAACACATTCAATACACACTCTTGTTACAAACACATATCATAATCATTAAATATTTAATTCCACTACAAATTGATAAACCTACATTTAAAGGTTATTTCCTAAAATAAAAAGGGCATTTTAAATTGAAAGGAATTAATTAGTGTAGGATCTTACAAAACAAGCCACAAGAGGAAGTTGTTGCTTTGAAAGTTGATTGGTTGACTTGAAAGTTAAAAAGTCAATCGCACAAATTGCAAATAAACTAAAAGTAATATTTAGACATAATAAAAATTTAAGGGATATAAATTATTTTTATTGGATATTTTCTCTTTAAGTTATTTTAAATCTTTATCTTAGAATGCTATTTAATTTTTTAATTTATTTTTTCCATGATTTTTTAGGGTTAAGAAATGTACTATTTGAAAGTCTCTATGGAATATATGGCAAAAATTAAAAAAAAAAAAAAAAGCAAAGGAAGAAAGAAATGCTATGTGAATTTTTGAGATTTTTTTTATTCTTTTCGCAGAAGACACAAACGAAACCAAACCGACCCGACCCGAATACTACAAACTGATTTTCCAGTTCTCGCACCACAAAAAATCCCCGAATCAGTTTCAACTTCTCTTCGACAACATTGTCGTCTTCCAAGAGGCATTAGGAGGAAAAAATTGCTCGCAAGAACTACGTAACAGTACAACCTCAACCTTTCCGTTTGGTTCCACAGAAAGTTTAACCTTAAAATCTTCCCTTTTGAGTGTGAATTTATCCCAAGAGAAACCTGAAGAACCAGAACCACCCAAGTACAGAGACCGTGCAAAAGAGCGAAGAGAAGATTAAATCCTGATTATGAGCAGACTGAGTTAGGGTTTCATGCTGTTGCTCCTTCTGGAACTGTCGATCTTCGGTACGTATGATTATTGAATCATTTGATTTTGAATTAAAAATTTTGATTGAATATGTGATTTTTTAAAGTTTAATTTAAACAAATGTTGTAACTTTGAGGATATGAGTGATGGCTTTTGGTGATTAATTTAGGTCTGCTGATGCACATAAGCTGTCAATCGAGAAGAGCAAGTATCTTGGAGGTTCATGATCTTGTTTTCTGTGTATGGATTTTGATAAGCATTGAATTAAGCATGGTTTTTGGCGTTGTGGTCACAATGCTCAGTGATAAGTAGTTCGAAATGAATGTTTATCGCATAGTCGCAAGTATGTAATGTTGTCTACTTAATGGGATCCTTGATATTCTATTTGTAGTAATTCTAGTGGTCTGTTTTTGTACTTGATGCATATATTGGCTTTTGTTGTTAGATGATTTCATGTGGTTAGATTGTTTTTTATTGAGCTTGGTATGATGCTTGTGGGGACTGTGATTTGTTATGCAGTTGATGTAGAGCATACCCATTTGGTGAAAGGTTTGGGTTATGAATTGCTTAATAAAGTAAGGAGTGAGATTGGGAAGAAACCAGATGCTGGAGGTGATGCTGATGGAAAATCTAGTAACCAAGCCTTCCACTTTTGCGATGCAGTTGAAGCTTTTACTTTGTATAGGCTTTTTATGTAGTAGCATTGAGAGGATTGATCCTGCATTACTGTGCATCTGATGGGAAATCAATATCGTTGGGGGAAATTAAATGATGGCACTTCTGGCTATTGTAATCTATAAATTACGAGAATTATGCGAAAGATAAATTGATCATCAAAGGTTCAAGGGAATTATGCTATTGTGGAAGTATTTAAGAAGAATGTGTTATGTATAAAAGAATACTCAGCTTACTCCAGCTAGGATAGTATAATATGACCCAAGTGAGAGATTTTTCCCTAGCATCTTCTCATGTACAGGTCCACTTAGAAGGGATCTTGGACTCGCATATGAACCTCCACAACTGTGAATAAAACTAGCATGGTCCTCTTTGAGTATTGCAGAAAAAATCTAGAAATGCTTGTCAGTTTCTATATTAACAGCTTGTTCATTTGAGGAGAATGGCTATTCATTCTTACTCGTTCTACATAAAGCTGTTATCATGATGTTCAGTTGAAAAAAATGGCATAATAGTAATTCATGTCCCACATACATGAATTGTCATTTAATGGTTTATTTTCAATTTTTATTATAAATACCCTTATCTTGAAAATATCATTTATATAATTATTATCACTCTATAATAAAGATTATACAATTATTATCACTCTATAATAAAGATAAGGGATGTTATAAATATTTTACTTTTACTCTAATAATTATTTGTTTTATTTTTTATGCCAAGTGAATTTTATAATAAACATGTAATATTCATTACAACTTTATTACATTCCTATTGAATTGGATTGCAATTTCCCATTATTCCATACAGTGAAATGAACAACGTAAGTTATCTTCATTTGCTTTTTTAATAGATACATTAAATAATATCCCATAGAAACATGCCGAAGATTTCACTTCCCAATCGTATGTTGATCTCTGTCTACATGCATTGTCTTATACTCTGTGTTTGCTTCTGTTGATGAGAATCGCTGTCTCCCTGTCCTTCTAGCTTATTGTTTGTTGTGATTGCTGATTAAGCTCAACCGTTGCAATGCAACTATTAAATTTCCCTAAGGTAAGACGATGAACTTGTTGCATACCATTTTTAATAATGGTTCTTTTTGTTAGTAGCTGAATATAGCAGTCATTTTGCAGAATTATTTGTTCTGTGAATCCTGTTTTCACCAATTTATTAGGAAACTACTTTGCTTAAATATTTGGTCCTTGGAAAATTATCTGTTTTAGCTTCTTCCATAATGGTCTTGGGTTTTTTATTTTATTCATTCTGTTTCAATATATGTATTTCCTTTTGCAGAGAGTCTAAGGAGGACCAGCAACTGTCATTCTGAACTACAACTGCAAAAGTGCATTCATGTAAAAGAATAATGGCTAATATAGAGCTAATTTAAGATTTTTATTGGTCAAGCTGCTTTTCTTCGTCTTTGCATGCTTCGTTTTTCTTATAATCATCTTTGCATGCTCCTAAGTTTTATTTTGTTTATTTCTCTTTTCCTTGTTCCAGTCTGTGTATTAGTGGATAGTCAAGCCTCAAACAATTATAAAGACATACGAGATGATCCTTCCTGGTCGAATGGCATTCATCTTCAACATGGTGAGGAACATGGCAGTAGATTTTTAGTAATCAGGTTCTCAGTGCAAACTGTTCCTGTGTGACTTTAACCTGTTAAAATTTGTGCGATGCTTACTTGAAAAAGATTTATTTCATATGCTTTCATCTGTGATATATATAAAAGTGTGTCTATTTTTTGTTTGGTTGTAGCCTGACTTCAGCAACGTTATGAGCGGCTCCCAGCTAATTTATTAAATTTTTATCACATAGGAAAATGAATACTCAAATGATATCCCTACAACTCTGCACAGGAGCAAAGCCGATTGTCCAATGCCTGAGGTTTCTTTCTACGGTCCCTAAGTTCTATCTTCTTCTAGTTTTTGGACTTTTTACTTATCATTTGGTTGAACATCATTTAGGAGATGGTGACCGTTAGCATTGATGGTTCCGTGCTGGATCGAATTGCAAAAATCATGCAATATCTCCGACTTGGATCTTCTGGGAAGGTCCTTAAGAAGAAGAAGAAAAGGATGCTAAAGGTAACTGCTGTCTGCACTTCTTGGCATAGGGCAATATGGCACTATTAGGCTAATGATAGCAATGGTAACTCCTCTTGGAACCTGCAGACTGTTCTTTGTTATGACTGCAAGTTCTGCCACCTAGTCTGTATGTGGGGAGATACTGTTGGTCCGATAATTTCTTATTAGCTTAAACCTCTATCCTTTATTTCCATAGGGAAGAACTCGGCTATCTCTAAATATGATGATGTAGGCAAGAGAATGGAATGTCCAAGAATCGCAGTGACAGAGATGTCCTTCCACCACCTCCACAGAGAAGAACTCGGCTATCTCTAATGGATATGATGATGTAGGCAAGAGAATGGAATGTCCAAGAATTGCAGTGACAGAGCTGTCCTTCCACCGCCTCCACCACCTCCCAGGAAGAATCATGTTGAATCAAGAGAAAAGCAGTGCCTATAGTTGCAAAAGCTGATGGGGATGACATATTTGTAGGTGATGTAGTTGACTAGTGTTCCAGGTAATGATCCAGGTCAAAGCCCTCTCTCAGAGGATATGGAAGAATCTCCTAGAAATAAGGAAAAGCCTTCCTACTTCAATGAACCTGCATACGGTCCGGTTCCTCCAGCAGCACAGCAAGAATGGCAAGAATTGGTAAGTTCCCTTCGCTTCAAAAGACATAGGAAATATATTAAGCTGGCTTTTTAATTGTGCAACATTTTTCTCTTCAAAGCATATAGGCATGCTTTGTTTGTCTTTCTATATCTAACTTTGATTCTCCTTTTTATCTTGTGTGTTGATTTTAGAATGGATGTGATGCGATGCAAGCACAAGCTTATGCTGCTTGCTACCAGGGTGAATGGCAGGACTATCAGTACGCAGAGTGATAAGCCTGCGGAATACCTCCAGCCAGGAATGCTTGCTTATACATGCCACGAGATCCCTGTTTCATGACACGGGAAGAGAAAGACAGAGGTCTAGGTTGGTTTTTAAGAGGGATGATCAGAGGATTCAACAGTTGAGAGAGAAAGATGCATGAGAGAAGGATCCAAATTTCATTTCTGAGAGCTATTCTGAATGTTATCCAGGCTATCAAGAATACAACTGGGAGATTGTGGACAGTAACGATGAAGATGATTTGTCTCAAATGGATTTATGTGGAAGGGTAGGTGATCTTCGTATTAAGGATAGCAGACTGCAATAATTGTGTGGTATTTTGCTTACAATTGCTCAAGTAGAGCGATAAAATTACTATGCTGTTAATATGATTCTTTCATGTTTGTGACACTGTTTCTGAGGATGATTTTGGTTGGTCTAGCTAGTGTCTTGTCCAATTCTTGGAGAATTTGACTGATTCTACTGATCTTGGCAGGCAGGTGGTTGTCTTCGCAGATGGGATTTTGAGACAGAAGAAGAATGGGCTACATACAATGAGCAAGATGAAGCAATGCCCAAGGCAGCGTTCCAGTTTGGTTTAAAAATGCAAGATGGCTGCAAGACAAGAAAACGAAACAAGGATCAGAAGTGGACAAATGAGCTCCACCAGATCCACAAGATTCTAGCAAGAAAGAAGATGGAGAAAGGTGAGGCTAATGGAGATGGAGGTAATTATTATCATTATGAGGATGATGCAAAGCCTGGTAAGAAGCTTCGAGTATGAATCTGACATGTGCAACAGTTGATTGATTGTCCTCATGGTTACTTCAGTGCATAACTTAAATTGGTCATGCAGATATGCAATCATGTGAAAATATATTTGAATTTTGACTTGTCTTGTACTTGTAGTCAGGGATTCGATTTTTACGTTTTATGAATGGTACGGAAGAAAGCTGCTTCTTTATATTATCAAGCCCTCTCCTATGAAGAGTTGGTCTTTCGAATTGAAGACAAAGAAGTTGCCCTTTGATCCAAGAGGGATTGAGTGTAACTTTTTAGAAAAGTTGGAATGCTTGTGTTTAAAGAACTTTAGTGGCATTAATGTTGTTTATCCTAGTTTTACTTAAGAAAGTTGTGTTGAAATAAATTACCAAATTTTACATATATTTCCCCCTTCACTGTCAATTCCATCTTTCACCTTATCAAGATAAAAGACAAAATCCGGTAGGTTTTAAGTTTTTAGAGTTGAAGTTTTGCCTTGTCAATATTTTGTGTAATGTATTTCGGACCTTTAAAATTATTATAAACTAGTAAATGCTTTAAATGGTTAATCATAATAGTAGTGTGTGAATAGAACAGTCAATGGTTGAGAATGATGATTAACCTTTACATAAAAATTGTCAATGGAAATAGGATATAATACTAGAGGGTGATTTGATCATAGCACTGCTATCTAGAATAAAAGGTTGGACAACAAAAGTTCATGTACATTCTGCCAAAATAGTGGGAAATGAAGATAATAGCTAATGGTCACAGCTTACCGTTTTTTTATATTTAAAACTTTCGGTAGTGTTTTTTCGTATTCCCTTGAAAAATTCTCAAAGGCTTGACTTTTAGTATGTTTTTAAAATTTCAAAGTTTCGGGAAAAGGGGCAAAGATGATATTTTAATAAAATATTATAAAAATTTTGTCGAAATAAAAGATAATTTTAGAAGTAATATATACTTGTCTCTTAAATAATTAATTTAAATTGTAATAAACTCGCTTTTAAATCAGTTTTTTGTAAAATGAAGTTAAACTTACTTATTTTTCATCTGATAGAATTTTTATTTTAAAACATTATTTTTTTTCCTTAACCCTTAAAAATTTCTATTTATCTTTTGATATATATAAGGATTTAACGGGTCATAAAAAATAATATAATAAAATAATACATTAAATTTAATACTAATAAAAATTAATTAAAAAAAGGCAAAACCCTTCTGATGGCACATGACTAGCCGCCCAAAACAATCTGTGGGCATCACCAATAACTATCAATTACAAATTGATGAACCTATCAATACCACATAAAAATTTTCTCCCACATCCTCAAAAGGGTTTGTGTTTAAAAGACAGTAGTGATACCTCAGTAGCAAAAGCGATTTGCACCTTTTTTGCTTTAAAAAAATATTGTAAATTTTTATATATTTTTTAATCTTAATATATTTAATAAGAATATTTCTAAAGAATTAATTACTGTAAACCAGCTAGGGGGGAGAAGAAAACAAAGTAATCAGTAATTTATCTCTTTCAACTTCATTATGATCCTGATGTTAGGAAAGAAAAAATTGGATTATAAAGATCATTTGAAAGCTTTTCTCATGTAAACACAAATAAAATCCCATGATCATTCAAAAAACTTCTCATTCAAAATTTTCTTTCAGAAATATGGGGACTTCTTGGAATATGATTTGTATTCCCTTTTCTAATAGATACATCGAACCATATGATCATTTTCCTGTAACATATGTTAACTAAAATATAAACTAAGAATAAATTTTACATCTAGACCTACTTCATGTTCCTATTCTTAGAGTACAAGAAAAAAAGTAGATGGGAAGCCCCAGCTAATTTTTTGTTTTTCAGCTAATAAAACTTTACTATAATAATAACATTAGGCAGCAACAATTAAGTTACATGTGCCGTCCAACACATTGTTACATAACTCGGTATGAGCTACTTTAGTAGTCAAAATAAGTGTTAATAGCCGTTGGGGGCTTTCTTAGTTTTCTTCTTGAAGTTCGACATGCTGCAATGTGGACAAATGTATCCCAACCCGTCTGTCTTCGCGTAATCCTGCCATTCCATCGTTTGGAACAATGAGTATAGGTTGATAAACAACATGAATTTCCTCAAAATAATTACATGCACAAAGATTTGTCAAGAGTTGGACGGATGTCTGCTTTCCTAAACATTTTTAAGGAAAGGAGTACTATGTAACTTAATGCCCAAAATGGGGGTGTATAGAGAAAAGATTCATTGAGTAAGACACCACATGGAATGATTAGTAACGTATAGATTTTGGTAAAAATTTTTCATGTGAACAGTTATATAAAAAATATGCATCATTTCTACCGCTTTGTTTAAAACACATTAGTACTTACTCATCATTTACTCAGACATATGGTATATCATGCTTATTGAATCTTTTTCTTATACAACTACCAAAATTCTAGCCCTAGAGACTCAAGATCAATGAGGACATCAAAAGTGAGTCCATAAATAAAGATATCTGCTTTCCTGAAATGCTAACAAGAATCTATACATCATAACTTAAGTTGGAAATCATAATTTAACAGAATTTTGTTTGTTATAAAATTTGAGGCAGACAAAACCTTTGTTATTATATCAATGTTTAAGCCCAGATATTTGTGCACATGACTAAAAGATATTGTTCTCAACATTATAGAACCGAACCAAGCAACAATTCCATGTGTGCTACAAAATTTGATATGGCTTGACAACATGCTCAATGGGTACAAAAGTTCAAAACCAAGTAGGATAAAAGTAATTGTTGCACAAATATGTCCAGCAAATACCACTTAAGAAAAGCAAGATATGCTTTCCTTGACTATGGATATGCCACTTGAACATCTAAATATGTGCAAGCACAATACTCATCCGATCCTAAATCACAGTGCTTGTGAGATGTGTAATTCTTTTACTTGTCAGAAATATCTATAGAACTGAGTCATGAAGACAATGAAAATGCCAACATTTTTGTTGAGAGCAGAATGCCTACATTCTGTTTTTAGAGTTAAGTGCTCCTCCACAACTCTTATAATAAGATTTTGTCTCTCTATAGCTAGCATGTTATTTTTTCTTAGTTTTGCTAGGCATAGAGACAGAGGGGTTGGGAAGACGTAGGAGAGACTGACAGCATTCTCTATCCACATCATCATGGGCCAATTCATATTCTAATAAATATGTCTCGTAGTGTCTCTTTAAGGTATTTCCCACTCCCTATTCAATTATAGAAAAAATGACATAGGTAAAGTTAGTTTTACAAAGGCAAGTGCATATGCCCTGTTTCCTAGACCAACTAAATCTTATTTTATGGTACAAACTACATAAGTCCATTAGAACATTGTGTTATAAGAGCGTCTTTCCTCTATAACTTTCTACACACAACAGATCCCTTTGCAAAATTTAACCTATGCCAAAAATAAATAATACACTATGTAATTATCTGCACTTTTTTTAATTATCCAAAAATAATAAACCACAGCATGATAAAAGAGGCAGGTTTAAACCAATAGGAAATTAGAAATAATTAAAAATCAAATTCAAGTTAAAAATAGTGCTACATGTTACAACAAATTTACTCAAGAAGTAAAACTGCAAGTAAAATTAAAAATAACTAAAAACAACTTAATCCATTGAAAAAGAGAAACCCTATCAAAACCTAGTTTGTCCAAAGTTCAACTAAAAAGCAGTATCTTACATACACTTTGTTATAGGTTATGGGAAGTATGTAGTGCAATGTGCTATGGACACGAGTGGTGAAACTCAGAGGATGAGGTAAAATATGTTTGATCATGTTGCGGTTTTCTCAGTGGCACTGTCTGATACTATAGGATCCTAAAACCTCATCTGAAAGTTCATAACAAAATCACTCAATAACTGATTCTACTTATATAGCTTTAGAAAAAACTAGATTTATTTAAGCCACCTCTCATGAAACTGCAGCAAGCAATTTCTCCACAAGATTGTGTAATAATCTCATCTAAAAATAAAGAGAAAAATTTTGATGACAAAAAATAATGAAAGGAAATAGCCATTAACATATAGTCATTCTATTAGTTAGTGTGTAATTACGCATCTTTGAGAATACTTGTCCAAATCCAACATGAAAACCACCCTAGAGACAACCTGTGTGAGGTAGAAGTTAGAATATCTTATAACAGCATATTTCATAATTCTTGCTCTTTTTAGTTTTTATCAATGAAACTAGTAAATATAAGAGCGGTTTGGTTTCCCTTCTTCTTAATGGTTTGGTTTCCCTTCTTCTTAATGGTAGTTGGAGCCAATTCAGTTTCCCTTCATCTTAATGGTAGTTAGAGAGCTAAAGAAGAAAACAAATAATAAAAGAAGAAGTGGGATGGCAAAAAAAAAAATGGTGGAATATTTACATTAGAGCATTGGCATCCATTGAACCCTAAAGAGGTGCTTAAAATGTTTCTTTAAATAACCTCATAAGTTGATTCTCTATCTAAGGTCCTTCACATTTTTTAAAGTTTTGTTGGTTCTATATATCTTTACATAATACACTTAATAAATTAAGAGAATTATTATAAAAAAAAAAAAAAAAAAAACCTTATTTCCAGAGATTTTAGGAAAGGACTCAAAAAGTTTTAAGGACCTTTTCAATTTTATAGGATTTCAAAAAATGAAGCTTTTCATATAGAATCCCATTTTAAGGAGCTGTGATGAGAATACTACTATAAATAATTTATCTTTGGCAATATTCTCATCGGTATAATCTCACGTATGATACCATATATGGTTCTACTTTCTTACGTGCCAACACCTAAATTCAATGGAGGGTGTTGAAATATTGGCTGGGACATTATGTTAGTGTTTTGCTTGGAATATAAATTTCAGTGACTCGTTAAAGTCAAGCGTGTCATTGGGTGATGTGAATGCGATCAATTGGTCCATTCTTTATACTGTAAAGCAATAACGGCGCTAGAAACGCATAATGAAGCATCTAATGCTTTTGGGAATTTTCATGGTAACTTCGCAAAAGTCGCTCTCATTATTTGTTGATATTGGAGCGACTTCATGTAATTAAATGGATTAGCTCGTCCTCGTGATAAGGAATAAGATGAATAACCCTTGATGTCTCTTTTACTGTTTGCTCTTCTTTTGTTTTTGTTTCTTTTCACGTTTCATTCTTGCTTGCTATTGGTTAGGACTTAAGGAGACTTCTTCCGTGGTGCCCACTCTATGTCTCTTTTGGGTTTTTCATGTTTTTTTTCCTTTTATTTTATTATTATTTTTTTTTTTTTGTTTTTTTTTGCTTGACTTGACCAAAATGATCACCGATTATAAGTTATAACTATACTTCTTGTAAACCCATGTTGTTCTACCATGTGGGTGAACTGAAACAAAACTGGAAGGTGAATTACCAAATCAAAATGGATCAGGCAACTAGGAAAATGCTGATAATAACAAAATTCATTTTTTGAAAAGAATAATTTTCAACCACTTTCATTATAAAACATGATACTTTTGTGGTAGAAGTCAGAATATTTGATAACAGCATATTTCATAATTCTTGCTCTTTTCAGTTTTTGTCAATGAAACTAGTAACTATAGTGCATTTTTGTTTCCCTTCTTCTTAATAGTAGTTGAAGCTAGTTCAGTTTCCCTTCGTCTTACTGAGAAGAAGTGGGATGGCTACAAAAAAAAAAAAAAAGTGAAATATTTAAATAATCTCATAATTTGGTTCACTACATGAGGTTTTTTACATTTTTTTAATGTTTTGTGTGTTTCATATACCTTTAATGATACACTTAATAAATGAAAAGAATCATAAAAAACCTTATTTTCTCAGGTCCTGAAAGAGGACTCTAAAACGTTTTAAAGATCTCTCCATTTCATAAGATCTCAAAATATAAGACTTTCATCTAGGATCAAGAATACTCTTATAAATCATCTATCTTTGACAATACTCTATCGATACTATATGTAGTTTCACTTTTCACATGGCAACACCTAAATTCAATGGAAGGTGCTGAAAAAATAGATATTATATTATGCTGGAATATAAATTTCAGCGACTCCTTTTAAGTCGAGCGTGCTGTTGGGGTGATGTGAATGTGATCGATTAGTCCATACTTTTACAGTAAAACAATAAAGTCATTAGAAACGCATAATCAACATTTACTGCTTTTTGAATGGGGCATACCTCGTTTTGGGAATTTTCTCGGTAACTTCGCAAAAGTCACTCTTATTAGTCGTTGATAATGGAACGACTTCATGCAATTAAATAGGTTGGGTCGTCTTTGTGAAAGCAAGATGGATAACCTTTTATGTCTCTTTCACCTTTCATCTTCTTTTGGTTTTTGTTCTTTTACCGTTTCGTTCTTGCTTCCTATTTGTTAGGACTTAAGGAGACTTCTTCTGTGGTCCCCATCCTATGTCTCTTTTGGGTTTTTCATTTTTTTTTCTTTTTTTTTATTGATTACATTATAATTTAATTGATTATTTTTATTTTTATTTTTATTTTTTGTTTTCGCTTGGCGTGACAGATGTCATCAATTATAACGATACTCTATTTAAACTTAGGTTAGCTATACAACCCAATTTTTGCTCTTTGTATCTTAATTTCTAAAGATAATCATAGTTTTGGCATAAAAGAAAAATACAAAAAAAAAAAAAATTAAAAATAAATAAAATATAAAAATATAGATCGTAAAGTGGTTCAATTAATTTTCCTAAAAAGATCTACATTGCATATGCGATTTGATTTTTAAAGTTGCTACGATTTATCAAATGTTTTATTAAACAATTTCTAAAAATACAGGATCCAAATGGAATGTCAATCAAAATCAAATTGTCTATTTTATGATCATCTTAAGTACCGAGATAAATCGAATCCTGTAAAATCATTTTTTTTAATTAGCTCAATTTTTATATTTATAAAATAGTACATAATTTTAGGAGATTGCAGCATTAATCAATGCTTCAATCCAATTTAAATTTACATTTTTATAAATTTTCAAAGTTTTGATCTAAAACGGAAAAAAAAAATATCTTGTAATTTTACTAAAAAGTATTTTGTCGCCTATGTAATTTGGGAGAAATCATGCGATCATTCACCCTAGCCTCATTTTTTTTCATTTTACTTTTTTTTATTATTTTATTTATTTTTCCTTATTTATAAGAATGGTGATAGGTGAAAGTTTTGAAATGTTGCGTGTCTATAGCTCGACCCATGCGAGCCGCAAAACGCGACTTTCTTTTTTTATTTTATTTTATTTTTTCCCTCACCAAGGGCCCCGCACCAATCTTCTTCCTCGAATTGCACCGCCGTAGACTAAAAGCTACCACTATCAAAGCATGTGTGTGGTTAAAAAATTAATCCGATACAGTAAGTAGAAAACAAACAGACCCACATTTTGGTGGCCTAAGGACATCGATTCGGGATCGAAAGAGTCATCGTAACAACCGGATTTGTAGCAGCAGACATAAACGAAATAGTGGGTGGGACTGGAGAAGGTTTCTAGAAAGGAGAGTATATAGTTGATAACTTTTTTTTTTTAAATATTCTTGTATTCTTTTGTAGTTAAAAAAAAATTACTGATAAAATTTATTTTTCCATCGATCTCAATGCATTTATTAATTTCCTTTATTTAACAAATCACAATTATTATAAATAAATTAATTAAGAAATTTTTAGCATTTAATATAAATTAATTATTATTACAAAATTACTTAACAATTTTATTTTTATTTCCTATAAAATTTAAAGTTAATCTTTACTATGTTAATAGTAATGCAATTGAAATCATTGTAACAAATAAAATATGCTAAATATATTATATATTTTAAGAACACAAACATATTTAAAGAATTTAATAAAATTATTTTTTAAATACAATTTAAAGTAAATTAAAAAAATAAATCACTTTTTTATTATTTAAAAAAAGAATATAAATCAATTAATAGTACAATATTATTTTATAATTTTATTTTCTTTTATTTCTAAACAATATTGAAGTTAATAATTGAATATGTTAATAGTAATACAATTGAAATTATTTTAAATAATAAAATATATTAAATATATTATATTTTTTAAGAAGACAAATATGTTTAAATAAAATAATAAAAATAATTTATTTAACTACAATTTAAAGTAAATTAAAAAATAAGTCAGTAATTTTATATTATTATTTTAAAAAAGGCATATAAAACAATTACTATTAAAATATTATTTCATAATTTCATTTTCTTTTATTTCCTAAACAATATTGAGTTAATATGTTAATAGTAATACAATTGAATTTATTTTAAACAAATAAAATATATAAATATTATATTTTTTAAGAAGACAAATATGTTTAAATAAAATAATAAAAATAATTTATTTAACTACAATTTAAATTAAATTAAAAAATAAATCATTAATTTTATATTATTATTTTAAAAAAGGCATATAAACCAATTACTATTACAATATTATTTCATAATTTCATTTCTTTTATTTCCTAAACAAAATTGAAGTTAATATGTTAATAGTAATACAATTGAAATTATTTAAAAAAATAAGATATACTAGATATATTATATTTTTTAAGAAGACAAATACAATACAATTTCAATTAAATTAAAAAGTAAACCACTATTTTTATATTACTATTTAAAAGAAAGGCTCGTGTGTTGGTTCTCATGCCTTGCATGCCATACTATGCCAGATACTTATTTCACGTGCCTCGTTGTTTCGTGCCAATCCGTGCGTGTTCGTGCTTTTGTCTTTTTTCTTTTCATATCGTGCGTGTTGTGCCAGGCCGCGTGCCGCGGCCTATTTACCATGCCTACTTTGTCCTTGAACATTGGGTAAGCATATCAGTCCAAGAACTTGATTTTGTCGATAGAGCTCATTTTGACACCATTTTCTGCTACATTTTCTTTGGAATTTCATCAATATAACGATGGATTCAAAAGATACACATAGGATAATTTGTGTATGCACTTTTAAATGGAATTTTTATTAAAGAAATAACCATTAAAATGGTCCTGAAGATTAAGAAGGGACATTTATGTGTGCATTATCTTCGGTCAAAAAAGATTAAAAATCGAGCTTATTATTGTCAATTAAAGCAAAACAAGATTGCAATGAACACATTTGGCTTGTGATTAATCATTTTGACCATGAAATGAAAGTCATAAGGAACAAATCATGCTCGTTTTTGACTGAATTCCCATTTCGGACCAAGCACATACAAGTATAAGAGGGCTCGAAGAAGACAATAGGGGGACAGAAAGCATATCACAAAATTCACTTTCAAAACAGTTCGAGTCGAAGTGTTCTTGAAATTAGGATTTCGAAATCTAATTCTTTGATTTAAGGCTTCTGGGTAATTTCGATCGACATGAGAGGGAAAAGAAGGATCTAGGTAAGTTAATACATCAATTAGTAAGTTCAGAACGTTCGAAACCGCTAAAGATAGCTCCGGCGATAAATCCACCGCCGACCGACACTATTGAGGTCGGACCACCACCTTCGAGTAAATTTTGAACGAAACCACCGTTAAAGGAATCTTTGGCACTTCCTTTTAGCCTTGTTCGATGCCACCGTAGTCGCCCAGTATCACTGAATTAACCAGAATCAATTCCACCGGTCGTGCTCTGTCCACGGTAACCCGACCCGAAATCTAGTCCACCCACGCACGTCTTCAAGTTCGGACCAGGTAAGTTCTTCACTCTTTGTTAATTCATTTAATAAGTTTAATAATAAAAATTAAAAAAATAATAATAGAAGTAATAAAAAGGTAAAAAAGATAAAAAATGATAGATAAAAAATAGATGTAAATAAAATTTATTAGCCTGGTAAAATAGGATATATGCATGCAAATAATGAAAATTTTTTTAGGTAAAATACAAAAAATATTTTTTGGCACATGGAAGATTCTATTTTTAGAAAAATAAAAAAATTAAATTAACTTGATAGTTTATAGGATCATACTTAAAAACTCATTTCGTTTTTTATAAAATTTTAAACCTAAGAAACTTAATTTGAAGAAAAGAATTCAAAAATTAAAAAAAAAAAAACAACACACTACATTTTTTAAAAAAAAATTACATATTGTCTGATCTCGATTAGCAGGTACGTGGATATCTTTGGGTGACTCAAAAAATGGAAATTATCTTTTCCCTTATCTTTGTAAATATTGAATGTAAATACTATAAATATTATCTTGATTTGTAAATTGTGGTGATAATTAAATATCATGATTTATAATACTTGATAATTTTTTTTAAGCATTAAAAAGACAAACTTTAACTGTTTGGATTCTAGATCTTCCAGACTTGTATTTTGAGCATTTGTTTTATTGTTGCATTACATATGATTGTTATTGAACTTGCTTGATGTGTAATATATCTGGTTATTCACTAAGCTTGTGGTTTCACTCACACTCCTAAAGACATTTCAGGCTTGTTCTATGATCTTGGCTCGTTTCTTCCAGGAGTATGACTCTAGTAAGATTTAGAAGCTGAAAGAATCTGGATGATCGAGATAAGTTGTTTATTTTTTACATAGTTATAAATTAGTTAGTATTTGAAATATCAGTTTACGTATTTAGAGACTTACGAGATAGGAATATGGTCTGTAATATTATATTATTTAAGACTTATGATGCCAGTTATTTTACTAAATTATGACTTACATGTATTTGTCATTTCTTATCAATGTAATTAAAAGATCCTGTTTGCTTGAAAATATATCATCTTTGAAGGTATAACTGGTAATAGTGTACATCTGTGGATTGTATGCTACTACCAGGGTACCATCGGGGCATGACACCATAGGCTTGTTTCAATGGTACCCTCAGGGTCGCATATATCAATCTTCTTTGGGTGATTTTTTTTTAAAAAGAACTACAGATCATCTGATCCCGATTAGCAGCTATGTGGATCTTTGGGTGACTTAAAAAATGGAAAATGTTTTTCCCTTATCTTTGTAAATATTGAATGCAAATACTATAAATATTGTCTTGATTTGTAAATTGTGTGATAATTATAACTACTAGGGTACCCTCAGGGTTGCCTATATCAATCCTCTAAGCAACTGCTATTACTTAGGACCTCAGATTCCCAGGATTGTTCTAGAGTATGAGTGCTCAAGTGTTGTTTGATTTACTTTAATTGAAGATAATAAATTTTTGTTATTGCATTGCATTTAGTTAAGCTTGTGCATCACATTGTGTGTGCTTTTCTTCTTTACAGGTTATTGAGGTTGATGATGAGAGTTGATGATGATGATGATAGGTTGAATGATGATGATGTTTGACAGGTATTGGATGAAGTGGGAAGAGTAATTGATGAGTGAAATGAAGTAGGGTTGATGGATTATTTGTTTTTATTTTATTTTGTTTCAAGGACTGGATATAATTTCTAAAGTTGTATTTTTCTTTAAGGGACTGGTGGAGCCCACATGATTTGTAATAAGCTTTCAAAGTTTTGTTTAAGTGAAAGTTCTTCCACTTGTATGAGCGGAAGCTATAAATGTTTCTATTTAGATCGTTCTCCCGTCATAAATCTAATTATTTTCATAATGTAATTATATGATTTTAGAAATTATAATTGTTTAGCAATGTTCGAGATAAACGAATCCCTTAGAGAGGCCTGTGCGTATAATACTTAAGGTATTATACGGACCGGGGATTTAACTTACATGAAATTTTTTGATATAGGGTAAGTCAGGTCTTTACAAACCTCCTCTTGGTGATTAAAATTTATTTAATTCAACAAAATCTTTTAGAACTCCCCAAAAGGGAGACAGAGATGATTTGTGGCCTTTGCATATCCTAAAATGATGTAGACAAATAAAGAGCTAAAGATAGAGAATACATAGACAATAAATGCTCAAGCATTGAGTGATTGGATTAATAGGGAGCTCTCATTTCATAATTCTGTCTTTAACAGTATGGAACTCATGACATATACCTGGCATTGAGTTTTCTATTTTAACTTCAATTTATCAGTACTGTTTCTTACATGATTAATGGCACTAACTTCTATCCAATACAGAATTGTGCAAAAGATGTGCAAATGAAGATGGACATTATTGACTACATCTCTCCCTTCTCAAGAGTTACGAGCTCATAAGAAAGAGATAGGAAATTTTATTACCCAAAATATTATTCTTATGGAACATAAACCAGATCAGCAATAGTGAGCTTCTCCTTTTCAAAGGAGATATTCAAGGTTGTATGGTTCTACTGAAAAAGGAGCTCCATTCCATAGTACCTCAGTAGTTTGCTCATGGACTCTCTCTATTGCCTGGAAAGAATCCCACCACACATAATCTTTTGGATTTTTGCATAAGTTTTGACCTCCCTTGTGCCTCCACAACTATAAACATCACCATATGGTCCAATTCCACAATAAGCATTGACACCATCCTTGAACCCTTTATACATAAAGACATTTATTTGCTTTAGGTCAACAATTAGATGGCTACGAAACATATAATTTTTAAGAGTTTGGAATGACCAATACATAACACCCAATCGATATAACAACATAATTTTTAATCATCGTATCGACTAATAGGGGGAATGAGAACTTTATCCATTAGCTAAGAGAGAACTCCTTGACTAACACATGCTTTTAGAGCAGTTTATTATGTTTTGATTGTTGCATGAGCAACTAGATTATAATTAGTAGTTTGATTTTCATTCACTTTAAAATTAAATAAATATATACTTCTCCACCATATGCTTTAGTTATATAGGCCAAGAAAACATAATACGTGTACAAGTTCTAACATTTGTGGAGTTGGTAAAAAGTTCAATATACCTACCATAATTGGAGGGATTTCTCACTCTTTCATCAAGCCAATCATAGAAGCTGGATTTGTAGTACTTGAAACCAATTAGCATAAGTTCAAGTTTCATGAGGACAATTTTCAAAGCCTGACTATGAGCATAATTGAAGGGATTTCTTACTCTTTCATCAAGCCAATCATAGAAGTTAGATTTGCAGTACTTGAAACCACTTAGCATAAGTTCAAGTTTCATGAGGACAATTTTCAAAGCCTAACTATGTGCATAATTGGAGGGATTTCTTACTCTTCCATCAAGCCAATCATAGAAGTTAGATTTGCAGTACTTGAAACCACTTAGCATAAGTTCAAGTTTCATGAGGACAGTTTTTAAAACCAGACTATGTGCTAGAGCAAAGGAAGATGCTTCCTTTGAACAACCTCCATTAGCTTTCAGTAAGTAGCCTAATGTGGATAAGCTTTGGAATTGAAACTTTTTCCCTCCTTTTTTCATACAACAGTTGATTATATATATGAAAATTGAAGCAAGGAGAGTCGAAAAAATTTTAGTTCAATCCAAGTGATTATGTTGTTTAAGGCAATAATTTAGTTAACAAAAGGATCTTATGATCAATCTACAAATAATCTTACTAAAATTGCCTTCAGGTTCCAAAGTAGATTGAATTTGTGACCAATGATCATAGGCATGCAATAACAATAATAATAATAGGCATGCGATTTTCTTATCACTATTATTGCTTACTTGAATTGCTTGAGTCAAGTTTCCAATTACCATCCGAACAAAATCAACAAGTTGACACAGTTCTCTTATTATTGGATCAACTTTAACCCATGTAATCGCTACTTCTAATACTGATAAAATAGGATGAAATTCATGTCTACTGTTATTTTATAAAAAAAAATACTAAAATATTAATTATACAAATATAATAATCAAACTACCATTGCTATGTTGTATTTATTACATGTAAGAAAGCGTTTTTAAAGTATGTATCATGTAATAAATGTTGTATTATTATTTATGTAATTTTTTTGGTCTAAATAATATTTGTGTTATTTCTTTTATTGCTTCATGAAATTATCTGATCAAATAAATAAATTGGATATGCTATAATTTTGTTCATTTTTGTCTTCTCAAGTTTTTCAATCAATGTTTACTAGACTTCTTCAAAATTCTTTAGCAGTGTCTACAAATCAATCACCTAAAAATTGTGATGTAATTTGTTGTAAAGGAAAATGACATTAAAAAAATATTGTTTGGATTGGAAAGAAATTACTATAGAAGAAAATTTAAATATATTTTAAACTTCCTAAAATACCAAATAAATCTTCAAGTTTATAAATCCATTATTAAGCATATCAAATAGTTCAAATTGTGTGCTATATCAACACATCAACTACCTTCAAAGTGCATGTTAGAAATGCATGATAGCCCTAAACACGTACATTGGGAGTGCATAATAGCCTTTGACACGCACAAGGGGAATGTGAAACAACTCATCTATCGAACTTGCCTCCCCTATATCCAAGTTTGATGATTTATTTTGATAATTAATTTGTCATGTATCTTATTTTAGTAATTATTTTTTTTAAAGCTTAGACCAACCTTTCACTCGAATGATGAGCGCATAAAAAAAATTCCATATATATATACACACACATCGAAGCCTTAAGACTGACAATGCTACTCATACAACCGATGTGAATAATGCTCACTGAAATTTTCCTATATTATGGAACCATTAATTCATTATATAAAGAAACAGAAGAGGAAGAGGAGGATGTGAATAATGCTCACTGAAATTTTCCTGTATTATGGAACCATTAATTCATTATATAAAGAAACAGAAGAGGAGGAGGAGGAGGAAAAAAGGAATGAGTAAACCATAATTGATTACATATGTCATGGCATGTGAGCACCACATGAAAAAGCGTTTTCCTAGATATTGTTGAAAGAGAAGGCATGTATAAATATATTTATTATTATTATAAAGAGAATATTCTCTTTTTTGGATTTCACACTTCTTTCTCCTTTTATAATTACAAAACCGATTCTCTTATATAAATGTTTTCACCATTTTTACCATCTTTTATATCAATTTTTTATTAATTTAATTTGGGATATTTTAGAACATTAAGAAAATTTAAGTTTTTAAATTTTAAAGAAACTGTCAAACTGTCCACCACTCCATATATATGCTATGAATACATGTATCAACTCACCAAAATAAAATTATATAAAATTAATTATTAATATACCAACAATAAATCATGTCTCCAATATGCAATTCACAAGTTTATATGTGAAGTATTTGTTCCAAATGCAATTCATTAAGGATTACACTAAATCGCACATTAGAATTTTTCACTTAATCACATGTTCAAGAGACGCCTCTTTTTTTAATTTGTAAATCATATATTCTTTATAAAATTTAACCTTGGTAAATGTGTAATTAAATTATTTTGTTTTTGCTTAAGTAATATTTTTTTTTAAAGATCGATAGGCATGTGTTTTACTCCATTTCGACCTTTATTATTAAGATACATATCACACATATATACCATTTCTCTCCCTCCATTTTCTAGATATTTTCATTTTTTTTTTTTCCTGATAAGATCAAATATTAAAGACAAACACAAAAAACAGTACAAACACATAACCAAAAGGAAAAGCATAACAAAAATGAAGCTGAAGGAGCAGGAACTTAACCCACATCCCAGCTTCTAGGACCCAAAGAAGTACAGTTTTATTTGTACTGCAACAGACACGATATATAAAGAGATAGCCTTGGCAAAAGATAGGTAAATAGATTTTTATATTTATTCCTACATTTGTAAGTTAAAGCTTTATAATAAGTGGTAATAAATATTGTATTTTTAATATTTCATTATGTAAGTATGTTACATTAGGGGTGGGAAAAAAAACCAACTGAACCGAACCGATTCGTAACCGAACCAATCCAAACCAAAAATATGATTTTTTTAATGGTTTGATTTAAAAATTTTTCAATTCGAACCCTTCCATAAATTTATTATTTTGTTTGAAAGGTAAGTCAAACTAATCTGTAAAACCTAATCAAATTGTTTTCAAAAAATATAATAATATTTTACTATATGTTCATGTGATTTCATTTGTTATTTATTATTTGGTGAATATTAATTAAAATCAACTTGTTCATTTTAAAATTTTTTTAGGCTCATTATATGCATTTTTTTGTTGATGATGAGCTATTTTTTTTTAATAGCTTTTGACTTTATAAAGTATGAAATTTATTTATTCAGTTATAAACTCTTATTATACATTATTTGTTTAATATATTTTGTCAGCAGATCATTTTATTCGTTGATAAATTTTGTTGGTAGATGATTTTTTATTTTAACTAAATTTATTGGTAGAAAATTAACTTGATGGTTTTATTAAAAATTATAAATTGTGACTTATTATGTATTGGTTGATGAATGTATTTTATTGGTAGATAACTGATTTTATAGAGAACGATAGATTAAAAGTATGATGAATTCATAAAGTATTTTGTCGTGGTTTATAATATAAACTTTATAAAATGATATAAATATTTAAGTACCTATACAAATGTAAAAAAAAAACTATATAAAAAAATTTAGTTAAAATTTTGATTTAATCCCTAATCCAAACCAAACCAAACCATTATTTAATAGCTTAAAAAATTTCTATAAATATAAGTATGCGAATACCATTACTGTTTTAGATGTATATAAAATGTGATATTTATATTTTATATAGTATCACACGTAGTAAATATAATATAGTAAAGTATTGATAAATAACACATATAATATATAAAATTTCACATATAAAAATTTAATATCTTATTTAATACGTATGATATTAAAAAAAATAATATCACATTTAATATATTAATTATGTCTAATTGTGATACTTTATGTAAAGATAAAGATATATAATCTTTTAGTATGTGGATAAAAAGAGAATTATGTCGAGGACTGCTATAACGACTGACCATTTAACTAAATCGTATTAATAAAATAGAACAGTAAAAATTTATATAAAAATCATGGATAGAAAGTGTCTATAAAACATCAGCATACAGAATTCTTATGACAAAAAATAGTAATTATTATTGGCAACATAGAACAGCTAAAAACTTAAAAGCCATCTTTCTGTCTGTCCGTCTGTCCCTCCCTAACTCCCTTCTTCTTTTTCTCTCTCTCCCGTGTGAAAACTGACATCATTTTTCTTTTTTATCCCCTCTTACTGTCCTCTTTCTTCTCTCTCCTATGTCATCTCTCTCTCTCTGTTTGTATTTACATTTATCGCGTGTTATCCTGTCTGTTATTTCTAATATGTATAAATCGCAATTTTAAACCTATATATTAATAATTATTTTTAATTTAAGCTTATTTAACTAATTATTATTATTAGGAAAGATAATAAACAGACAATTGTAATATATATATATATATATATAAGTAATGCCGCATTTTCTGTGAAGGTTGCAAGTAGCTTCGTAGGAATCTTCTTGGCTGAATTGCCTATTCAAATTCACATTGTTAGTAGTAACATGGCTACTTTTGTTTTCACCTAACATTCACCGCGAAACCTCAACTTTGACTTGGAACAAACCCTAATACGAAGTCTTCCTATTACTATTTACTATTAGCAGTGACATTGTTGCTTTTCTTCTGTCAAACATAGCATTCTCCGGTTGCATAAGAGTAAAAGCTCACTCTGAAGTTTGAACCATGGTGAATTCTCTCCCTATTCTTGTTCTCACAGCCACGGCACTCTGGCTTTTCTCACGAAGGAAGAAGCTGAATCCCCATAATGCTTCTCCTTCTACAACCTCGAATCACAGAGCAGCACCAGGTGCTAGTAATAATCCTGACAATGGACCTGATAGGGGCTTTGATGTGTTCCTCAATTTCCGAGGACCCGACAGCCGCCACACTGTAGCTAATGTTCTTTATCGCAGCCTAACACGTGCTGGATTCCTTGTATTCCTAGATGATGAAGAGATCCGGAAAGGCGAAGTGATTGAAGGAGAGCTATTGGCAGCTATCACCAACTCAAGAATCTACATCCCCATTTTCTCCAATAAATATGCTTCCAGCAAGTGGTGCCTCCGTGAACTTGCAAAAATGATTGACTGCTGGGAAAGTTCTAGCGGCAATACAAAGAAAGTGATTCTGCCCATCTTTTTTGGAGTCGATGTCAATGACATTAAGCTTAGATCACAGGTGTACACCACTGCCTTGCGAAAGCACAAGGACGAGCTTGGCGAAGTTATTGTGAAGACATGGGAAGATGCGCTACTAAAGGTAGCCAAAATCAAGGGATGGAGCTTGAATGATCACGGGTAATATTCTCTTTCTCCTCCTGATTTATCTTGGCATTATGGCTTTATTCTTCTTCAACACCTAATTTGGATTGAAATATGTATGTTCTGTTCTGGTTTATACTTGTGACAGACTAAGCGAACTGGCGGATCTTATAAACGAAGAGGTTTCCAGTAAGTTTACCACAACTGAAGCTGTTCCTAGTTTGTCTGATCACCTGGTTGGGATTCATGAGCCAATGGAAAACATTTTGAGTTGCTAGAGGAAGGATCTCCTGGCGTTCGATTTATTGTGATACATGGTATGGGCGGAATCGGAAAAACGACTGTGGTTAAAGCTATCTTCGAGAAGATCTCTTCTCGTTTTCAAGGAAGTTGTTTTCTTGAAGATGTAAGGGGATCATCAGATCAACATGGCATGGTTAAACTACAAGAGAAGTTATTATCTAAAACTCTAAATCTCAATTTTATTGAAGTCTCTAATACTTATCGTGGTACTGGCATGATTAGAAGCAGGTTACGCGATAAAAATGTCCTCATCGTCCTTGATAATGTGGATAAGCGAGAACATCTCCAAAACCTTGCATTCAAGTCTTCCTGGTTTGGTCCAATGAGTAGAATTATAATTACAACTAGGACTACTGAGTTTTTATCATCTAAAGATGATAAAGAGTATTATTTCTATGAAATGAAGGAGATGGACAGACATGATGCTCTTCAACTCTTTTGCCGACATGCCTTTGAAAAAGATAGGCCACCACCTGAGTTCCATGACATATCAACCGAGATTGTTGCCACTACGGGTGGACTTCCATTATCGCTTCAGGTCATTGGTTCTTCACTTTACAGCCAAGATCATGATATATGGAAATTCAGATTGGAGAAGCTAAACGAAGCTCCTCATAAGGATGTCTGGGAGACTTAATGATAAGTTACCGGACATTAGAGTATGAACAGCAACAGGTTTTCTTGGATATCGCATGTCTCTTCAATGATAAAAAGACGACTTATCCATTTTATTTTTGGGAGGCTTGTAAACTTTATCCAAACAGTAGCATCAAGATTCTTGTGAGAAGATCTTTGATTAAGGTAAATGGTGACAAATTATGGATGCATGACCAGTTGAGAGATTTGGGAAGGGCAATTGCCCAACCAAAAAAGACATGTTTTGAAAGCCAACTTCCAATAGCACCTAGAATATTATGGTCCCCAGAACGTGGTTTAGATGCACTACAGCAACAAGAGGTAAATCTATTGTCGTAGTTGCAATTATCTCTTCCTTATACTTTCATATATTAACTTATTGCTACTAAGAAGCACATGTACTATGTTTAAATGCCAAATTTTAGGTTGATCACAGTGTCATGGCAATAAAACTGCGGACGTTGAATGCTAATCATCGATTTGTACCTAAGCATTTTGCAAGAGCAAAAAACCTAAATTTCCTTGATATGGAAGGTGGGAACTTTTATGGAGGCTTCAAAAATGGCTCCAACAGCTCAAATGGTTGTCTTGGTATCACTGTCCATCAAAATTCGAAGCAACCAGCCTAATTTCAAAAACATAGCTATCCTTAAGCTTGGAAGGTCAGAAATCGATGAAAATTGGGGTGGATGGTGTATACTCAAGGTATTAATCTTATAAAAGAATTTCTATTCTTCATTTATCTCGTCGTTGTTGAATGACGTTCACCCTTCAGCTCTAATGTGATGTATGTTTTCCATAGGAGTCCAAGCACTTGAAAGTCCTGCATCTCAAAGATTGCAAACGTCTAAAGAGAACCCCTAAGTTCTCCACCTGGATGCTATTGGAGAGACTGGTAATTAGACGTTGTCCAAGATTAGAAGAGGTAGACGTATCCATCAACAATTTAAAACGCCTAAAAGGGTTAGAAATCTCAAATACGCTTCAGCATGGTACATATTCATGTAAGCTGGTGCCAGCACGGCCACTATTAATACAAGGCTCCATTGGGAAACTAACGTCACTAGAAGAGTTAGACTTATCCAACTCAGGAATAGAGGAATTACCTGATTCTATTGGAGACCTCAATTATTTGAGTATTTTAAGGATGGCATGGAATCCAATAGCATACCTACCAGACACTATTGGGAGACTTGAATCACTGGAAGAGTTGGACTTGAGGGGCACTAGAGTTTTCCAGTTGCCTGAAACCATTGGAAACCTTAAAAAGTTAAAGGTGATCAATGTGTCTGATAGTACGATAACGATGTTCCCAAAGGCTTTAGCAGGGCTGGAGAATCTTGAGAGGTTAGAGGCTGATTTTTGTAAGCAAATGGATGGCAATCTTCCTGAGGAAATTGGAGAATTATCTCGCTTGATAATCCTGCGTTTGGAGTCTACTGCTATTAGTAGAGTGCCAAAAACTATCAGCCAGCTTTCTCATCTCCAACAACTTCGATTGCATGGGATTCTTGAGCCCCAAGAATTATTGAATCTTCCTACGAGTTTAATAAGTTTAGTTGTGGAGTCTTCTTCATTGGTGTTGCACCGAATACCCGATCTTTCGAGCATGACTAATTTAGAATGGTTATCCTTGACAAATGGAAGTAGTGATGATTCCAACCGGCCCCTGTCACCATGCAACCGAATCCCCCAAATAGAGTGGCTAGCGAGGTTGACCAACTTAGAGTGTTTGAAGCTGGACCTGCCCGATCTCGTCTTGCCTCCGACTGTGTTGAGTTCCCTTGTTCCCCTCAGGTCACTCCACATAACTTGTTTCGACACACGATCTTTGCCTCATCGTCCGTCATGTGTCTTTGAACTGGATTTGATTAATGTCGAGTTACAGATTGACTGGCAACGCTTATCCAGATTTAATAATCTTCGCGCTTTAACCTTACCAAATGCCGGTTAACAGAGATTAGGGTTGATTGCCTTGAACATATCAGTTCTCTTGACTTGGTGGACTGTGAATTCCTTGCGAGGCTGTCCAATCTGTCTTGCTTAAAGAGCTTAGAGCTATTATAGATAAATGCCAACGTCTAGTTGACATTGAAGGCCTGGGGGAACTTAAGTCTCTGGCGTCGTTAGTCCTGAGATCATGTTATTCCGTACGATGGTTGCCCGATTTATCGAGGTTGAAGGAGCTGAAGTTTATAGACCTTTACTTTTTTGAATCCCTAATAATTTTACCCAATTTATCGGAGTTGAAGAAGTTGGAGGTTTTAGCTCTTGTGTCTTGTGATTCGCTAACGATTTTACCTGAGGTGGCTGAGGAGGTGTTTAGCTCACTTGAACTTATTATAAGAGATTGCGATAAACTTGATGACTTCGAAGGCCCTTACTGGGAGTACGGTCTCTGTCCCGCCTGTAAGGTACTAATTTCGTATCCATAATTTCATTGTTATGTGGTGAAAATGCAGATCCCAAGATTAATGTCATATGTGTGTGTGTATATATATATATATATGTATGTATCTATATTATTTAAGCAAGAGGGCGCCAATGGTGTCTTTTTCCTTTTTTGCCCATTAAAATAAAAAATTCTTATTATTCTATAAATACTTAAAATGTATAATTTTAAAATTTTCAAGGTTTTTTTCATAACTTTGTATAACTTTTACAATTATCTCATATATACATATTTTAAAATTTCAAAAAAGGTTTACGTGCCAATTTTTCGGTTCACGTTTCTCAACTGCTCATTCCTTAAATGCCACATCAATAAATTATGTAACCAATTTCAACCACTGTAGTTATCTAAATTTGATTCCACACTTGCACCAAATTCACGTTGATTCTTGCTTAAAATTTTATCCAATTTTCGCAGCAATAACAGGTTATCTCTATTATATGTTTACATATAACGTATGCATTTTGAGCCATTTTATAATTGAAAAGTCGATTCAATTCATGCTTTTGTTGTGTTCTTCTCCAACTCAGACATTCCCTAAGGTTGTCATTGAAAGCGACATTGGATCTAAGGAGAGTTTTTCTTCCTTTGAAGAAGAACAAGAAAATGAGCAAGAAGAAGTAGAAAAGAAAGAAGAGGACCTGGTGATTGAAGAAGAAGATGGGAATAACAAAAGAGAGGACACTTTTTATGTTAATAAGAAATGACAATGCTCATCACTATTACTCTCAAGAAAGTATGCAAGGTGGTACCTTTATTCAATTTTTCATTGTTTTCAATCTTTTTCATTTTTCTTTGCTCTTGGTTTTTGATGTTAGTAAGTGTTTTTATTAAATTTGAGTAGGTGCATAAGAGGGCTGGTGATGAAGTAGTTTCAAAGGTATGTGTATTAATTGTCCAATGAGCTAATAAAACCGTTATGGCATTTATATTGATCATCAAATATTGTTCAAACACGTGTAATTTGTTAAATAATAACAGGTCAAGCTCGCATAATATATTTGTGTTTTGCTTCATGATTATTTTTCCCCCCTCGAAAATTGTGTCTATTGTTATAACTTTTCTATATGTCTAGAAGTCATCAACTTTTCCATCAGAAAAGTTAGAGCGAAATGATTGGGGTCCTTTTTTTTAAGTTTCTTTTTTACTAAATTACTGCTGGAATTTTTATGGTTCATACATGAAAGATGTTGTTTTAATAACCTTTTTGGACATGTGGGATGTTTTAATTTGTCTTTACAAGTAATTATTTAATTATAATGAAGTTTAGGTTTTTTTTTATTGGAAATGAGTTACACACACATATATGTTTTAACTGTTCAATTTAGAATGAATAAAGTGTTACATCTATCTATTGTCTACCTTTTTATTAATCTTTAATAATACCCCTTAATTAATAAGCTCATAAATATACAAACCAAAGATGACAATTCTTGCATAGGAGTTGTGGGCTTTTTCAGATCAACATAACTATTCTTCTTTCTCTGATTTAAATACAGGTTTGTATTATGGTGTTTACTATGGATGTAGTGATTGGTTTTAATGATATTGAGATTTCTAATAATGTCTAAAAGGTCGAAATATTCAAACAAAGAAAACCAAAGCAAAATGCATATCTTTTATAGAGAGTCAATAAGTTGACATTTCATTTTCATATTCCTTCTTATCTAATACGAGATGTTTTCTATTGTATGGTATTTTACATCAAATATTTTAATTATCTATATTATTTGAGCGGGGGATTGGTGTCCACTTTTCTCTAAGCCTTTGAAATTACAAATCAAACTTTCTATATAATTATAGATATTCTAATTATGAATCTGAAATGACCACATTATGCTAGAAAAAAAAACATTTAATTTAAAGCTAAAATGATTATGTAAATACTTTATACATTGAGACAATGATTAAATACATTAAAGCATTTTTTATTTGTAATTCCATGTAAAAATTTTAGTTTATAGTTTAATGATTAGTAATGTGTACATCTTTTCTATTCTCAAGACACATACAAAGTGGGTAACTATTTCATAGTATAAATTAAAGAAAATAATTTATTTTTCCTGAGGTCAATAGTTCCAAATTAAGTATATGATTACCAAAATAATTTATATTTCCTTAAAGAGATTGATAATTGTAACTTTGATACGAAATCATACAATAAAGAGAGAGTAAAAAATAACTATATTTACAAATGTTCCGTAATTGTTTTATACGAGAATAATGAGAAGGTTTATATTGTGTTACATAAGACAAAGTGAGTTGATATGGAGATGGCATGTTGTATTTTGTTTTCTTTGTTCAATAGTTTTTATTTTAATTTTGCACACACAACGCAGGAGCGTCCACCGATAGTGTATGTATGTATGTATGTATGTATATATATATTTATATATGGTGTTTTCAATTTCACTTTTTTGTTTAACTTTTGTGTCAAAAGGTGTTGCTTAGTCTATTTGGATCCATCAATGTTGATTATTCCATGAACTTTTATGATTTAACTTTTATTTATATGCTTGTAGATGCGGGAAGCCTTCTGGAAGCATCAAGTACCATTGCACTGCCTCCATGGTATGTTGATTGATTGATATACTTTTGGATAAAATACACAACATTAAGTGATAATTATTAAAATTCTAGAGGCAAACTAATTTTCAAAAATTGTACACTTACACCCTATTTGACTCCGTAAAATTTCTTGTTAGATGCAGCTCCAATTCAATCTTTTACATCAAAATATAATTGTAATAATTTTTTAAAGGCCAATTCATCATCTTATTTTTGACATGTATTGCATCTGGAAACAACAAAAAAATCAACAAAACCCTCAAATTAGATGATGAATCCACTTGACATTTATTGCTTCTTGGATTTTCTATCTTTGCTTTTTTTTATTTTTTTTTATTTTCATGTTCTTGTTCCATTCTATTTGTAGATGATATTGATCGGAAGTTTTGTGAACGTTTTGTTTCGGATTTCAAAAAAAAGTTGAAATTAAAAATGAAAAGTCAACTTTTTTTCTTATATGTTATCATCAGTCCAGTCAATGATGTTTACAGCTGACGATTCTATCTTTGCTTTGAGGCAATGCACTTCCCCAATGTGCTATGGTTATACAACATAATCTCAGCTCTTTAAGGGCAAACAGACATCAGAGTTAATTTAAAGCAATTGGTTTCTTTGCATCAAGAGCAACAAAGCATGCTTTAGTTGTGAGTCCAGACTTCTTTTGGCACATGCTTACTTAACTGCTTAGCTTTCGTCTTTCACATGCTGTATTGAATAGTTGATGTCTGGATAATTGGGATAGTTCTGTTTTAACTTGTATTTTGATACAATATGCAATCATTTACTTTGTAATTTTTACAACAGTGGCTGTAGTATTACATCTCAATATAGGGTGCCTGAATTTAATTTCAGCCTATGTAGTATATACACAAGTTTTACATATTTGTACATTAAAATCTAGAATTTATGTGGCCAGGGGCACAGCAACACAACTCAATGATGTATCTAGGGCAGGTCTACTAGAAGTCTTTTCATGACTTTTACCTACAGGGTCCCTCCCATGCAATTGCTTTGACTATGGTTAGTTTGGTTGAGGGGATACTTGTAGGCTTGTTTCGAGTGCGATTGACCTAGCAATCACTGGGTTCATATGGGGGTTACATAATGAAGAGGGATTTTAGGCTTGGGTTTTATGTGAATCATTTTGTTAAGAATTTAGGGATCTGTTTAAAGGAGAGTGAAAGAATGGCTATTGCTTTACCTGGACCGGAACTTTCTCAACAATTGTATTTGTCAATTAAGGTTCCTATGGAAGCGAATTACGGAACACAAGCACATAATTTGGCACTTGAATGGCTTGATAATTTTCTGCTAAAAAACGTAGGTTCCTCCTTTTATGTGGTTGTGATAGAAAGAAGACTTGTGTGTAGCATGTGGATAGTATTGTAATATAATGCTCTTTTTATTTGTACTATTAGATAGATAAGCAATTTTGCACATGACTGAATGTGGAGTAGCATGAGTCTTTATAGAGATTTGTCAGATAATAGTTACAAAAGGAAATAGTGAAGTTCTCATAGAACAGTGTCTTTCGCTTTGATTGTTTTGAAGAAGTCCATAGCCAATCCAAATGATGGGTCTAATCCCAGCACAATGGTTATGTACATTAGCACGTAAAGTCCACCTCCTTTGCATAAAGAAGCCCTGTTTAAATATGAAAAATGTGAGCATCCTTGTTGAATAAAGATGCAATTGTTTTAGAAGCTAGGTTCCTTGTAATGTGGTCAGATATATCAATTGAAACTTTCCTTAAGCATCATATGTTGTAGAACTCTATTTTGTTCAATTATGCTTCCTTAATTGCAGACAAGTAGTGGTTCAAAGTAATTCATTTTTTTGAACCCAACTCTAGGACTAATCGTTACTTTTGATTTTCTTCAGATTTTCCTTGATTGGTGATAGATTATGATTTCGAGTTGGTAACTGATGATATATTTTATCTTGTACTGACATGTGCTTATTAGTTATAGTATTTGTCATAAGCTTCTACATAGACACTTTTTTTATTTATCAGTGCTAAAGGCCGTAATAATGGCTTTGCTTTTATTGCTTTTGGGTAATAATAATAATAAGCTTCTACTCTGTTGATGTAGTCTGGCATGACTTTATTGATTTCTTGCGGACCCTTTTCTTATGCATCTTGATTTGACTGATAATTAAAGCTTAGAGGAACACCTTTTTTTTTTTTTGTCTTGAAAGTTCATGGCTCAAATCCTTGCTAGCCATGCTACTAAGTGTTGCGTAGACTTAGCAGTCACACCCGATTCCACATTTTCTAAATACAGTAAGCGAAAGAATTTGTTTAGACATAAAAAGTCATGGTAAGAAGACTTAAATATCATGTACTCCTTATAGCTTTCCCTTTGTTAAAGGTAAAGAGCTTTTCATGTCACTTGAATATCATGTACTTCGGATTTTATGCAACTAAATGCTAAGGTAAGATCTCTCTGTTTTCCAACTAATAAAAATATCTCATCATGTAGTGTTGTGAAATATTATTTTGTTTAATTAGAAAGATACTTTTGTTGACTTTAATGTTGGACATCAATAAATTTATTATTATTGAACGAATATGTCAAGCTCGATTAGTAAAAGTGTGTTAAGATTAATCACACCCTAACACAATAGTTTATATATAAATGTAAATACAAAATTACGAGACTACCCTTTTAGGTTAAGTTATACTCTTAATACTTTCCCTTAGGTTAGAGCATATATATCATAAGCTCCTAGCTTATTACAAATATAATTTATACGAGCTCCTCGATGTGACTTAATAAACAAATCAACAAGTTGATCTTCTTCTCTCACATAAGTAGTATCAATTTCCTTATTCAATAGTTTCTTGTAAAGAAAGTGACAGTCAATCTCAATATGCTTTGTGCTCATGAAACATTAGATTTGATGCTAAAGTTTGTAGCTTGGTTATCACATATCAGTTTCATCGATTATGACTGTGAAAATCTAAGTTCTTCTAGCAAGTGCTTAAACGAAGGCAATCCACAAGTTATGGATGTTATTGCTCTATATTCAGATTATGCACTTGACCATGTTACTACAGTTGCTTTTTACTCTTCCATGACACAAGATTATCACCAACAAATATGCAATATCCTGTTGTTGATCTTCGATTTGATGGTGAGCCTGTCCAATTAACATCTGCATATCGAACAACATCCACATGTCCATTATCTTTGTTAAAATTGTAAAGCTTGAGAATTTTTATATTAGTAAAAATAAATAGAAATACAAATATAAAAATAAAAGGTCAATTTAGGACTCAACAAAAACCCCACAATAAAACTACGAGTAGTAATGATCCCATATATATATATATATATATATAACTTTAAATCCTAAAACAAAGTTTTCTAGATAGTAGCAAATATCAAATACAATATTTCGCAGTAAGTATCGAAAACTCAAAATATAAAAATAATTACGATAAGATTTCAAGTGCATTAAAAAGTAAATAACCAATAAAATTTATAATTAGAAAATGTTAATTTAAGGATGAATCGTTAGAATTGTAAATACCTAATAAGAAAAAAAACATATCCATATCTAACAATCTAGACCTCAAATAAATGTTTAGATTACACTATTGTTCTAGTTAGAGAATTCTAAAGCTCTTAAAGACTGAAACCGAAATTAGCATATTAAGCTTAGAAAACCCTAATCACATGAGATAAAACTCTAAAAATACTTAATCGCATAAACTTTAAACTCAAAATTGAATTCAAAGATAATCTAGAAAATTTATAGAATTTTTGGATACATAATTCCTAAGTAACTAATATAAATATACCCGATTAACTTGATAAATTATCCTAAAACTAAGATAATTAATTAATTAAGTAAAATTATAATATTATTTGTAATATTTTCGATGGAAAAAGGCTTGATATGTGGCTGAGATGTCCTTAAATTTGCAGCAGTCCAATTTTTGCAATGAATTGGTCAAGTTGAGTAATAAAAGTCAAGGAAAATGTGAATAAGCCAATCAAAATTTCCTAAATCAACATCTCATTAAATGCAAAGGAAATCATGCACAACAAGTTGGTTTTCGGTGGAGAAACCTTCCTCTTCTTAGCCGAAAATTCTCCTTGAAAGCTACTGCCTTTTTTTTCATTTATATATATATAATATATATATCCCATAATTAACTACAAACAAAACATTTATAACACACAAAACAAGCCTAAAACCACAACACAAAACACACAAACAACACCATCTATATAAGCTTAACAAGACACAATATAAGCATAGGAAGTGAACAACAAAGTAAGTAAAATTTGTTTTAATTTAGTTTATGTATTAGACAATAGCTTAAACAATGTTCTTACTAATTTAGGTTCGCATCAGTCTAGAGGAAAGGTTAAACATCTTCATAACAGCTCCAAACGAGGTAATATTTTAGTTTAAAACTCTATGTAAGTATCATGATGTGTATAGAAGCTAAGAAATCACATGTTATGATGATTATGAGATGCTATATATGTTAGTATATCAAGATCAATAGCTGAGGATCATGAAAAAACACTCAAAAATAGCTAAACTACTAAGTATAATATATATATGGTGTAATGAAAATGAAATACGAACTGGAAAAAATTGAAGAAGGGGATAAATAGTGTATACGCCGGACCTACGTTGGCAACGTATAGGGCAAAGGTGGTGGCGTACATAGGTAAGCTGGCGGTCTTCGAGTCAGCTTACACTGGAACAACACTACGTAAAATTTTTACTGCGCGTAAAGATGTATGAACGCCAACAGTGTACATTTCCAAGGCCGACGACATACATGGAAAAGTTGGCAGCCTTCATGCCAACATTCTCTAAAACATGACAACATAAAATAATTCTTTAACAAAGCTTGAAATCTGGCTATGCATGCATAAAGGCCAGCGACACTAATTGCCGATGTACATGCAAAATTTCACCTGGACGAAATCTATTTTGTCTGTAACGTATATAATATATATATATATATATATAAATAGAAGATAAAATTTAATAAATATTTTAAGATTAGTATGTTTAAATATTTGTTTAAGTGTTAAACTTTGATAACCATTACAAATAAAAAATACTTTTGTTATAATAAACAAGAAGGTTAGAGTATGATAATTGTCCAATAAACAATAGAAAATAATATTCTAAGTAGATAAATAAAATTGACAAACATAGTAGATAATACCGATAATTATTTTATATAAGTAAGTATATAAGAACGGAAAATGAGAACAAGTTATAATTAAGAATAATGTAATTCCCATAGATAACATATAATAACATAAAATGAGATCAAGAGAAACATGTTGAAAATAAATGATATAAAATAAATATCAATTACCATAAGGTGACCAAACTAAAAAAAATATAAAAATAATAACGATGATGATAATAAAATCCTAAATTATTGAATACAAACTCTATAGTTACCCGATAAAAAGAAAATATTTTAAAATTATTATTTATCTATAAATAATAATGTAGAAAAAATAATATAGATCTAGAAAAGATAAAAACTGGTTTTAGGATACTTAGACAATTGGTAGGATTTTTTATATATCTGATTAGAAATTATTTATTTGTCTAATAGGTGATATTGATCAGTTCGTAGATTTTCCTGAGAACTATTACGACTGATCATCATGAGCAGGTGAGTAATTCAGATCTATTACATTGTTTGTATTTGTAACTAATGGCATATGTAATGCAAAAAATAATAATATGGTTGATGTGGATGTTTGTAGAGTGTGTGATACGAGTTGTTTGTTTGTGCTGGGAAACTAAGATAATGAAAATGATAAAACAAATTGTCTAATGACTTGAGAAAGGCATGGTATATATTTGTGTGTAATGTATGATCACCTTAAGTTTAATTAAGAAATATTAGCTATATAATTAAAACATGCATGCATTACACGAATTGCATTATTGTATATTTCAAAAGTGTGGCAGCTTGCTACGAATTAGTATTTCAGTTCTCTGTTAATGCTTGGTTTTTCCATACAAAAGATATCTAGTTCTACACAAGATTATTTTTGTTCCGTTGGTTCCACAAGAACTAAGTGGCAACGAAGGGCACCGCCCGTGATATTGCTTTGAAATTACTAATACTTAGGAAGTTTCTATGGATTGATGCAAGAAATAGCCAATTAGAATATCCTTAAATTAAAGTGATAATCTAAAACGAGAATTCATTGATTTTCATGTATTCTTAGTTTCTTCTGGGTAGGTGGGTCATTAAGTAATGGTCCTTCAACCCTAATGAGAGGGCGTAAATCTCTTACCTGTTTGGATTCTAGATCTTATGGACTTGTATTTTAAGCATTTGTTTGATTGTTGTATTATATATGATTGCTAATGAACTTGCTTGATGTGTAATATATCTAGTTATTCACTAAGCCCGTGGTTTCACTTACACTCCTACATACCCTTCAAGCTTATTCTACGACCTTGGCTCATTTCTTCCAAAAGCATGACTCCGATAAGATTTGGAAGCTAGAAGAATTTGGGACATTCGAGATAAGTTGTTTGTTTTATTTCCTAATTATAAAATAGTTAATATCTGAAAACATCATTTTATGTATTTGAAGACTTATGGAATAGGAACATGGTATGTAATATTATAATATTCAAGACTTGTGATGTCAGTTATTTTATTAAATTATGGTTTACATATATTTGACATTTCTTATCGATGCAATTAAAAGATCCTGTTTATTCAAAAATATGTCATCTCTGAATGTATAAATAGTAATAGTATATAAGGTGGATTGTATGCTACCATTGAAGTACTCTCGGGGCATGACAAAAATGCCTTAACTTGAAGATCCTTTCAGATAATGTAGAATACGAATCACAATATTCCAATGACTGGTGCAAGGTGAGCCCATAAATTAGCTCACTATACTAACTGCAAATAATATATCAAGACATGTCATGGTAAGATAATTGAGTTTACCTACTAACCTTCTATATCTCTAGGTCAACTAGAATCTCTCCTTCATCAAGCAAGAGCTTGACATTAGGACCCATAGGTGAATCAACTGGTTTTGCTCCAGTCAAACCAGTGTCAAACAATAAATCAAGTGCATACTTTTACTGGGAGAGATATATACCTTAATTAGAGCGAGCAACTTCAATTCCAAGAAAGTATTTCAAACTGCCCTTATCCTTGGTCTAGAATTTCTGCTATAAGAAATCCTTCAGTTGCTTAATGCCTTCATGATCATCTCTTGAAATCGCAATATCATCGATATAAACAACCAATATAATTCTTTTATCATCGTATTGTTGATAACACACAGAATGATCTAAATTACATCTACAAAGACCAAATTCCATTACAATCAAGCTAAATCTACCAAACCAAGCACGTGGAGATTGCTTAAGCCTATACAAAGAATTTTTTAAGCGACAAACTAATCCTTTCTCTCCTTGAACAATAAAACCTGGTAGTTTGTCCATGTATACCTCTTTCTCAAGATCACTAAGAAAAGGCATTTTTAATATCTAATTGATGTAAAGGTCAATAATGAGTAGCAATAAGTGATATGAGAAGGTGAACAAAGGTTATTTTACTCGTGAAAAAGTGTCGCAATAATCAACACCATAGATTTGAGTATAACCTTTAGCAACTAAATGTGCCTTCAATGAATCAACAGTACCATTAGGCAAGACTTTTATAGAGAGTACCCATGCCCATCAACATCCAACTATAGATTTACCATTAGGAAGAGACACAAGATCCTACGTATTATTGTCATAAAGAGCAGACATGTCTTCTTGCATAGCAACAAGCTAACCAAGATGAGTTAAGGCTTCTAAAATAGAGTTTGGAATGGGAATTGTTGATAATGACGCAAGAAAAGAGACATAAGATGGTGAGAGAAAGGAAAACAATTATGTAAAAACATTCCAAAGAGGGTAACAAATAGATGGATGAATAGAGTGCTTACCCTTTCTTAAGGCAATGTGAAGATCGAGATCGAGTGAAGGAGGATTTGAGTCTGGTGGAGGAATTGGTGTAGACGAAAAGTCTTGTAGGCTAGTATGTTGTCAACTAACATAAATTTGCATATCCGGCCAATTAAGATGAGGAAACGCTTGATAAGGTGGCAACGTAGTGGAAGCACTCTCTAAGGATGGCATAGTACTAGAGGTACCCTAGTCAATAAGTATTGAATTATCAAAAGACAATAACAGCAACATAGGTGGTGAGCACTGTATCTGAGACTCATTTCTAAAAGATGATGACACTATTGAAAAATATGGAGACGACTAAAAGAAGGTTACATCAGGAGAAACATAAAACTTATGATGTCCAGGGAAATAACACTTATACCCTTTTTCACTACGAGAGTAGCCAACGAAAATACAATGAACCGATTGAGGATCAAGCTTATCAGTCCCTGGAGACAATTGATAGACAAAACATAAGCAACCAAAAACTCAAGGAGGCAATGGAAAAAGCAATTGATTAGGATAAAAAAGGTGCAATGGAACTTTACCATGCATGGTAGATGGCATTCTATTTATGAGAAAATATGTAATAAGAACAACATCCGCCCAAAATTTTTTAGGCACGTTGATGTGAAGCAATAATGTCCTAGCAATTTCAATGAGATGTCAGCTTTTACGTTTAGCAACTCCATTCTATTGTGGAGTATAAGAACATGAAGTTTGATGAATAATGTCATGTTGTTGCATGCATGAACGAAAGGAACTAGACATAGACTCTAGCATCTTTTGTATGCAAAACTCGAATTGAAGTATTAAACTGGTTCTGAATTTCAAAAGGAAATGCACAAAATAAATCAAGTAACTTAGAACAACTTTTCATCAAATGTAATCATGTCATTCTTGAGGAATCATCAATGAATGTAACAAAATACTTAAAACCACAAAGAGAATCAACACGACTAAGTCCCCATATATCATAATGAACTAAATTAAAGGGAGCAGTAGCTCTCTTATTGATTCTTGGACTAAAGGAAGCACGACTCTATTTACCTAATTGACAAGACCAACACTGAAGACTAGGACAACACTGTAGATCAGGACACATAAGAAGAATTTCAAGGATGGATGGCCTAACCAGTAATGCATATCCATTGGATCTAGTTTGATAGTAGAGCAAGCAATAGTAGTAAGTGTTGAATCCATGTAGGATAGCCCACGAAACTCATGGCCCCCACTAGTCATCTTCCTTATTCCCAAATCCTGTATTATAAAAGAAGAAGAAAAGAATGTATGGAGCAATTATATGAACTTGTGGGTTTACTAACCGATAGTAAGTTATAAGGCGATTTGGAAACATACAAAACAGAGTTTAAGGGAAAAGATGGAATAGGTGAGGCAGTGCCAATCCCACCAACTGGTGATTTGGACCCATTAGCGAGAGTGACATTTAGCAATGAGGAAGAGCAGGACATGTGTGAAAAGCAATTAAGTGTACCTGACATATGATCTGTGGTACCAAAATCGATAACCCAACATTGTGGAAAGGTTTGAGTAAAGTAGACGGTAGGATTATTTGGCTGGACTAAATATGAAGAAGTAGATGGTTGTGACATACTTTGATGGTGTAGGAGTCTCGCATACACTTCCCACGATAAAGTTATAGTAGATGACTAAGATTCTTCACCATGCAAATGTGAACTAGGATCACATGTAAAACCATTAGACTGAACAATATGAGCCCTAGGAGGACATCCATGCAAATCCCAACAAGTCTCTCGAGTATGACCTAGACGATGACAATGATTACAATAAAGACATGATCTACAACCTCATCCTCCAAGACCTATATGATCTCTTCCTTGATTAAAGGATCCTCCACTACCATGTACTTGACTAATCAAAGCTGAACGATCTTAGGGTAATGTAATGACTGATTTAGAATCCATAGTAATTGGCTGCTTGATTTATCATAATCATCTCCTCCCCCAACAGCGTAGTCTCCTGCACTCTCTCAGACGATGGCGCCTTCGAGATCAACCTCAAAAACCCATGTTACGTGCAATTCGACAGGCTCGTCTACTACGATAGGACGATCAAACGGAAAATGAATTATGGGTCAGTGTCGGATGTGTTGGGTATTCAGGCCAAGAAGCTGTTTGTTTGGGTTTCGATTAGTGAGATTAATGTGGACGAGGAATGGATGAAAGACACTTTGCTCGATGATGATCTTCCTTTACCACCTTTCTTTGATTTTGTGTACCACGTAGCATATATTGTTATACTGGCTATTGATGATCCCCACTCACCTAAATGAAACATCTTCTAAGTTGTTGAATGGGGTTTCAATTTGGAGTTTAATCTAGGGTTGCGATTTAGGGTTTGTGGTTGTAGTTGATGGTTAGGATTTGTGGGTAATACAAATTCATGGAAATTTGTTAGGTTTCTCGTTCAACGGTGGTGGTGGTTTATTTGCAAGTGAACCATGCTCTAATACCATATCAAGTTCAATTAGCAAAAATGTGTTAAGACTAATCACACACTAACACGATAGTTTATATATATATATATATATATATATGCAGATACAAAATTACAAGACTACCCTCTTAAGCTAAGTAATACTCTTAACAAAATAAAAGACCCAAAATTACTAGTATATGTTTTATTATTATTTAACATTATTGCATCATCCGATTTTTAATACTATATTGATTGCTGAAATATCAATTAAATTAATAACACTCCCAAATTGCATATGGATCCACTTGAAATGATGATTACGGTTGTATATTTATACAAAAGACTAACTTGGAAATGTATCGGAAGAGGGATTTTTCTATGCCCACCATGTCCACAGTGCTATGTTAGAAATTCGGGTTGTTACATGGTTCAATATTACTCTAGTTATTGAATCAAACTTAAGCTCGAGTTGCTCAAGTCGTTTGTTGAGACAAAGTTTAAACTTCATAATAATTAAGTTTATTAGTTGGTGGGTCTAATCTATTTCAATTTGAACTTACTTATTACTCAAGTTTGATTTTGAAATAAAAATTGTTATGTTATATAGATTGGAAGGATACATATACATACATATGATGGGTATATTTTCCCATCTTTTTGGATTGCTTTTGCAGATATTACAAATTTGCTATTTAGACATATTATGCAAAAAAAAAAAAAAAAAAAAAAAAAAAAAAAAACAAATTTATGATGCCTCTTGCAATTTGTATCCGGATGCTTTTAACATGCCACCTTTTGCTGTAACAATGCGTTTGATTGATTTTCTTCATTTTGGGCTTACTTCTTTTACATTGAAAGGAGGAAATTAATTTACTTGTACTGATGTAGCTAGTAATGTGGTTATGATACACTTAAGAATGAGTCCAGAAAATATAATAGCACCGGAACTGATTTATGATGGGTTAATTACATGATGAAAGAAATATGAATATTACCAAATCTTAGCAGGTCAGAACATCGTTATGGTGTGAGTTTCAAAGTTATGGTGTGTCAGGGGTATGTAGACTTAAGGCCAGGCTTCTAAAATTATGAAATGATATATTGGTCATTACATTGTGGAGTAAATAGTTGAATGGAAAGATTTAGGGTGAAGAAATTTAACTAGATATACCAATGTGTATTGTTAAAATGTAGAAGTTAGGTTGTACTTGTTCTATCAACCAGATTGAATATTATATATGTTATGGTAATGGTAGTTATCAATTGTATTGATATTATCTTAGAAGATAAAGCTATTATGTATTTCCAAAAAGGGTTATATTATCTCTAGTGAACTTGAAAGTTGAATGAAGCTATGTGAACACGGAATGTTGAAAAAGAATCCATTTGGTGCTTATAGGATAATATCTTTAGGGTAAATATCAAATTTGGAAGTTGAGCTTTGCACAAAAATTGAATTTAGTATCTAAATTTTGAAGTAATCAATTTAATACCTAATCTAATTTTTTATGCTACGACCTTAATAATATTTACTGTATTTATAGAAGTAGAAGATGTAGCATATCATTGAATTTTTACTAATGCCGTAACACCTTCTAGTACTAAAGCTCCTAGGAGCTACCTGGGGTGTTGAAGGAGAAAATGCAACTAATTTTTTGAGATAATGTGCTTCACATGGGTGATGTGGCGTGGCTATTCAAAAGCAATCTCAGCAATGTAACAAGAACAGAGGACAATGTCCATAGATCTACAAAGTGTCTTCAATTTAGTTGTGGAGTGTGAAGTTCTTAGGTACATGCTTACTTCGTATTACTTAATTCTACATATTTAAAAGTTGTTAGATGCCTTGAAAATCGGTTTAACAACCTTTAGAAAAATGGTTGTAAATTTGCATCTCAATTCAAAATGTATCAATTGAATTTGAATTGTTGTTGTATATATACACAAGCTTTTCATTTTGTCTACATCTTAAAATCTAGAATTCACGTTATCTGGTGAACTACTGTAGCTTAATGATGTCCTAAGGATTCTTCCTGGACATTTGGATCCTCACTTTCTTTTATTCAAGATTACCTCTATAAATTTGATAAACCATCAAGATTTCTTTATTCATGAATGCAAAGAATATACCAAATACTTTTGTCAACAAGCATGCTATTATATACCTATCCACTTTGTTTAAGTAGCCAAAAGGAGAATAAATGAATCCTATCCCATCCTGTATGGATCTTATCTAATTTATGAAATCACAAGAATTTCTACTTATGATAGTATTCTTGCCTGATTCAATCTGAATGTCAACTCTTTTTCATATAGCAGCTAAAAGGATTTTTTTTATCTGCTATCAAGCAACTTAAGTGATTTAGAAGTCAACTACTTGGCAGACAAGTTTTGCTTTCCTGATAGAGTTTATCTCAAAATCAATTTTGTGGTGTATTTTAATATATCATTTAACATTGTATAGTCTATATATCCAAGTAACACAAGCTTTGATTATTCGTGTGCCACGTTACCGGTATGCATCTATAAAAGCATCACATTCGGTGATAATGTTGAGGAAGTTTAAAAACATGAACCATAAGAATGATTATAGCACAGGCATAATGACAGAACATCAAAAAAAGCAGCTGAACTTAACATCTTCCGGTCAGCCTCATTGATCTCCATTGCCTTATATCATACCGCAGCAATGGAAGCAGAAAAGCTGGAGGCACAAAGGCAACCCAAAAATCCATTCTCTGAGAGTGCATCATGAAAGCTACCTTATCTGCAGCAAAATTTGCTTCCCTGGGGAGATATTTCAAGCTAAGTTTGCTAAGTCACTGACATCCTTGTCTGCAAGATGAAATGACATTGAAGAAGGCTTATTTGGGATTATCTCCTGATCTCCCAGGTAACAATTGAATTGCAGAGTTTGAATCCTAGTTCAAGTCTAGACAATTAAAAGACATGAACACGGGCATTTTTAACCCAAAATAGATTGCCCATAACTTAGCTTCAACAACAGAGATACAACCAGGTTTCCAGGCAAACCCTGCCATCCATCGCCCTGAGCTATCCCTGAAAACAGCAGCTATGTTGGCTTCCCCAGAAGTTGTAACCGAAGCATCTGTATTAAGCTTTACAAAGTCCTGCTCTGGCAGTGCCATCTGATACACTAGCAGAGATCGAAGAAGTTGCTATTATTATTTTACGGTAGGTCCAAAACTCCTTGGCTAACATTCGAATTTATTGATGTAGATTCTGATAATGTCTTGGCTTACCATGAACTACATTATTTCGATCAGTCCAAATAGACCAAACAGCAAAGCCAAAATAAAATAGAATCTGGTACTTGAACACTTTGAAATTCAAATTTCTTAAAAGACATGTAATCTCAGCCAATCATGCAAACCAATATGAGAATAATTGACAAGAACAGCTTCCATGCCCAAGTGCACCCAAGTACTCCTCAACTCAAGACAATCCCTTAGAGCATGCAAAACATCCTCCTCTTGTAAATAACATCTTGGGCATTTATAATCAGATTTGAATATCTTATTTATCTTGGAACCTACAGGAAGCCCTTGATTCAAAACTCTCCAATTGAAATTTTTATACTTTGGGCTCTAAGTGGAAGACCACAATCACTGAAATGCTGAAGTAGCTACATGTTTTCCTCAAGAATCCGGCAACTGAATTGCAGTATATAATTCTGATAAACTAGGCACTACACGGACATTTCCACTGAATAAAGATTGATCCTGCATATTGTTCAACAGCATACATGGATGAAAATACTGTAATATGTTACGTTGTAAGTGTAAGGTTGAAAAAATCCCATATGAGAAATATAGGACTTATGTGAAGGGTTTATAAGAGGGAAGATTCGTTAACTTAATACCTTAAGGTTTTTGGATTATAGATGGTGTCAAGTTCATTTGTGTATCCCTTCACACTGCCCGTTTGAAGAATTTCTCCCCTTTGAAGCTTCCTCCTCTCTTAACATAATAAAATATTGGCAATTTGAAAACCAAGCTTATCATCATTCCAAGTTATTTCATTTATGAAACAATCAGCCATTGTAAGATCAAGTGCTGAATAGTGAATAGGCCCATGAATCAGACTGTGAATAGGAGAATGGCCTCTCCATATAACAAACCAAAAATTAATATTCTGTCCATTACCAAGCAACATTATTTTACGATCCCTGATATAATTCAAATCATTTGCAATTTCTTTCCATAAAGGAGAATGAATAAAACTCATGTGCTCGTTTAAAAGCACATGCCTGATTCCTAAAAGCCAAGTTTTGGACACCCAACCCTCCTGACTCCTTAGGTTTAATGGTTTTAGACTATTTGATCCAATGGGATGAAGGTGTAGCAGATGTATCTCCAGAAAAGGTCTTTAGTAATCCTTTCTATTGATACAATTGTTTTCTTAGGCAAAGAGTAAGCTTGCATATAATATGTTGGAATAGAATTAAGAACAGATTAGATAAGAACTGTTCTTCCAGACATGCCTAATAGCTTGCTCTTCCATCCATCAGCATTTTCATTAATTTTATCTATTAAGAAATCAAAATCTTCACTTTGGGCTGAGTCCTCTTCCCAATGGAAATCCCAAATACTTATCAAAACAAACCACTTCTTTCATTTGGAAAATGGCTAAAATCTGATTTCTTAAATTTCTATTCACATTTGAAGAGAAAAAGAACAGCGGATTTGTCAAAATTGACACAGCCCTGAATAAGAAGCGAAAACATCAAAAGAATCTTGTACACTAGCTGTTGTATCTATATTTTCTTCGCACAAAAGAATAATGTCATCTGCAAATAAGAGGTGAGAGAATGTAGGATCAGTTCCTCGGAGCTTAATTGGCTTCCATTCATTACAATCAACTTTAGACCTTATAAGCCTGCTTAAAATTTCATAGACAAAATAAATAAATAAGGTGATAGAGGATCACCTTGTCTAATGCCTCTTGTTGGAAAGAACGTTGACATAAATATGTGCTCGTCCTGCACCATGTTAGATTTCTATTACTTCGTTAGAAATAAAGGTGTTGGAGTCACATAAACTCCATTACTATATTTTATTATATATTGTTAACATGAAAATACAAAAATATCCTTACACTAATATAATTATATATTCTAACACTCCCCTCAAGGTGGAGCATATATATCATGTTCTCCTACCTTGTTATGAATATAATTCACTCAAATTACTAGAAGAAATTTAGTAAATAGATCGGCAAGTTGATCTTTTGATCTCGTATAGGTCATATCAATCTCCTTATTCAACAACTCTTCACGAATAAAGTGACAATCGATTTCAATATGCTTTTTATGCTCATGAAACACTGGATTTGATGCTATGTGTGAACCAACTTGGTTATCGCATGTTAGTTTCATTGGTTGTGACTATGGAAAACCAAGTTCTTCAAACAACTACTTAAACCAAAGTAATTCACATGTTGTGGATTTCATTACTCTATATTCAACTTTTGCACTTGATCTTGCTACTACAGTTTGCTTTTTACTTTTCCATGAGATAATATTACCACCAACAAAGACATAATATCCCATGGTTAATCTTCTATCTAATGGTAAACTTGCCCAATTAGTATTTGTATATCCAAAAACATGCACATGGCCATGATTTTTGTACAAAATATCTTGACTTAGAGATGCTTTAAGATAATGCAAAATATGAATTGCAATTTCTAATGATTAGTGCGATGAGCCCATGTATTGGCTCATTGTACTGACTACAAATGATACATCAGGTCATATTATTATAAGATAATTAAGTTTACCAACTAACATTTGATATCTCTGGGTCATCTAAGACATCTCCTTCATTAGGCAAGAGCTTAACATTAGGATCCATAAGTGAATCAATTAGCTTTGCTCAGTTAAACCAATTTCGATAGTAAGTCAAGCACACACTTCTGTTGAGACAAACATATACCTTGTTTAGACCGAGCAACTTCAATTCTAACAAAATATTTTGAATTGCATGTGTCCTTGTTTGGAATTTTTGGTATAGGAAATCCTTTAGTTTCTCAATCCGTCATGGTTATGTCCTTAAATCATTATGTCATAAAAAAACCAATATAATTTTCTTACCATCATAATGTTGATAAAACACGAAATCATTTTAATTACATTTGGAAAACTAAATTCTATCACAATTGAACTAAATCTACCAAACTAAGCACGTGGAGATTGTTTAAGCCCATATAAGATTTCTTCAAACAATAAACTAACTCATTCTTCCCCTAAACGACAAAGCCTAGTGGTTGTTCCATATATACTTCTTCTTCAAGATCACCATGGAGAAAAGATGCTCGAGACACATAAACCCTATCACTATATTTTATTATGTATTGTTAACATGAAAATATAAAAATAACCCTATACTAATACAATTATATATTGTGACAAGTTCCATTTAGATACAACAAGTTACAAAATTCAACCTTGAATTTACGATACAACAAATCTGTTAAAATTCAACACCAGCTCATGAAAGATTTGATTTTTTATTTTATCATTTATTATGATTCATTCCATTATCTTTTTGAATGTTAGTTGATATTATTTGGTCATACAACATCTATTCACATTAGTTGATATTTCTAACCTTGAATAACTTTTAGTAATTAGATAAGTCTTTAGATTTCTTAGTTATAAGCTTATATAAAGGTTATTTCGTTTTTATTAACTAAGATTAGTGTCATCTTCTTTATGATCTCTTTTTTCTTTTTTTAACAATGTGGTATCAGAGAATATTCATCATGGACAATTTCAAGTTGTTAGTGGAATCAAAAAGCTCAACAATCTAAATTACAACTTTTGATCTACATGCATGAGTTCATACCTGCAAGGCTAAGATTTGTGGATAGCCGTCAACAGAATTGAAGTTACAGCACTAAAAGTAGAAGATGCACATGGTATGTTATGGAAGTGGAAGATTAAAGCCGGCAAAGTAATGTTTGCTTTAAAACAGTTGAAGAAGATGTGTTAAAGCACATCCAAGATGCCAAAACTCCAAAAGACGCTTGGGACACTTTTGCCAAGTTGTTTTGAAATGAAGAATGATGCGAGATTTCAACTTTTGGATAGGAGTTATTGCTTGAACAACATGGCCTTACTATTACTCAATATTTCCATAAACTGAATTTGTTATGTCAGGAGATTTTCAAGTTGGAGCCAAAAGCTCCGTTAGAGAAAAGCAATGAAATGCACCAAACCCTCACTTAGTTAAATTAAAAATAATTTAATTGAATAACATATTAGATGGTTAATTAAGATATTGAATTTGAGCTTAGTTAGAAATTTATCTTAGATGATTAAGTAGATCGGATAAAACAAACAAGGATTTATGTTTATATAATTCAACATAAATTAAACTAGTAAATAGATCTATTGAAATAGAGATTTTAAATGTTTATAAACTCCTAAACCTTATATATTAGTCAACTTTCATTTTCTTAAATCTCATAATTTTTTAATCAATTACTTATTTAAAAATATCAGTTTTCAACCTAACTCGAATTAAGTATCACATTTTCAAAAACTAAACTTTTAATTATGTTTTTATATCAAGTCATAAATTTCTAATATATATGTTCTCGAAATTATTTTCTATCTAATTATGATTTTTAAAATAAATATCAGAAAGATTTAACTTAATATATTTATTCAAAATATCTTCATATTTTGCTTTTATCTTTTCCCCTCTTATAAATCCACATCCCCTTCCTTTCTACTTCTTTTTCCTTCTTTTTCCTTCATCTTCCTTCTCCTTCTTTCTACGTTTCATCTTCTTCTTCCCCTCTTTTTCTTTTTTCTCAAAACCCAAACCTAAATCTCAAATTCATTAAGACTATAAAGGAAATCAAACATAGAAAATAAGATAGAAGACGAAGATCATGCATGCAATAGCTTTAAGGACTTAGAAGAAGTGATAGTAAAGTAGATCAAGAAGTTTGAAGTTCTCTAAAAGATAAGTTTAGTTGTTTTTCTTGTTTTGATTATTGTTCATATATGCAAATGTTAAATTAGAACTAAATAGATATAGATCTTGTAATAGAATTGATAAATCAGTAAGATATGAACATATATGTCAAAATTTGAATATGTATATACATGTGTAGATAGCATGTTTGATGAAATGATTTGTGGAATTATGATGTAGAAATATACATAGAAATGTTTATAGGACAAGATTAAGCATGGGTATACTAATAGTAAGTGTTTTGTTGATATATGTGTAAATTAGTAGTTTAAGATAGGATGAAAAGACAAAGGAAAACGTGCTAGCGTACCCCTATCCATCACAGCCATGATACAGCCCGTGATCAACTTGAATGTGGAATTTTAGAGGATCATGGCATGACAAGAACCGTGATCTCCTTTAATCAAAAGTTAAGGCATGATAATGGGAGTTGTGTTGCATGTGATCGACATCACGGCCTAGATCACAGCCGTGATGAAGAGTATGATCTTCTCTTATCATAATTTTCATCATGTCATGGCTTGTATCGCGGCCGTAACAAGGGGTGTTATCTCCTTGTCACGGCCATGACAAGGCACGTAGTGCTCATCATGGCCTCCATCACAGGCATGATGAGGCTAGTGATGAGGATCACGACCCCTATCACAGGCATGATCCTTGCCCTAGTGCTATTCATAAAAGGAAAGAAATAAAAAGAAAGAAAACTAAATGAAATAGATAAATGATAAATAAAATGACATGTTAGTGTTTGTATAATTAGGAATGAATTAATAGATTAGTAATTATCTTGGTTAACATAGTTCTAAATATAAAATGAACTTAATTAGTAAACTTAAGTTCAACTTGACTAAATAGACTTCAATAAACTAAAATGAATTAGATAATCTCCTTAGCTTAGTAATTGGATTAAATTATTAACTATAATCAATTTGGCTAAGTTAAGTTAAGATAGGCTTAATGACTAATAATTGGTATTGGTTAATGAGTTTGGATAAACCTTAGTTTATCATGAGGGATATGTTGTTTCAAATATATTTGCTTTGGAAATAAGTATTTTTAAACATGTATGCTTAGATGATGCTTTTGTAATAAATGACTATAAATAAACTGAAAAGAAATTCTTTGACAGACAATAAAGAACTGTTTGTAGTTTTGGCAGGACAATCATCACAACCATAGTGGGGTTCCTAATTAGTGTTTGACCAATTAGGGTTTGAAAATAAGTTTGATATAAGTGGAAAATTAATATAATTTCTTATATGAGTTTAATTTTTTGAACAAATATGGATATTTGATAATATCTATTGATAGGACTTCTGAGTCTTTGATTGGATTTCAAATATGGAAGGTACACAATGACTTACATGTTGTATGCTAGAATAGGCATCTTAAATGAATTAAACATAAACTTAGCTTAATAATTAATAAGTGTTGCTTGTGCATGTGCCGTTGAATTCTATCTAAGGAGTAGAAACCTTGTCCGGAGAGGAATGCGGTAGTTTAGGCGCTTAGGCCATCCTTTTACCATGATGTAATGGTATTCCATGATGCAATGGCAATTCATAAGTAGCTCGGTGGGTATTCGATGGGGCAAATGATATCGGCATAACATTTACTTAAGCTTGGGGGGAAATACCATGATTTAGTTCATGTTTATAGAAACAATTGAACTAAAATCATGTTATGGACTAAGTTGTAAGTAAAGATGAGTAACAACTGTGAATCCTAGATAAAGCTATTTTCTTGTAACGTTATGTAGGAGATATAGGTATTCAAGCTACCTATATCACACCCTGAGTGTTTGCTGTTACTCAGGATCCCCAAATTCTTGGAATTGTTTCGGAGTGTAAGTGTTCTAGTGTTGATTTGTTTATTTTAATTTAATGATAATAAATTGTCGTTGCTGTATTGCATTTAGTTAAGATCGTGTATCACTTCGTGTGTTTTTGAGTTACTATGTACTGGGCTTCGGCTCATTCCTATTGTTCTTGTCGTTGTCTTTTTCCAAGTATTATGGCAATGATGATGATTTGATATTGATGATGATGGTGGCGTTGTTGTTGATGATAACTGATGATGAATGACTTAGGTATGAGTGATCCTGGAGATACGAAAGGAAGATTAAATTGAAGTAGGGCACTGGATTATTTGTATTGTTTAATTTTATTTAAAGAACTGGATTTATCTTTTAAATCTATTGTTTTTCTTTAAGGGCTTAGTTGAGAAGCCCATGTTTTGTAATAAGCTTTGAAAGTTTTTGTTTAAGTGAAAGTTCTTCCACTTGTACAAGTGAAAGCTAAAAATGTTTTTATTGGAATCATTTTTCTGTCACAAATCCAGTTATTTTTATAATGTAATAAACATGATTTTAGAAATTAAAATTGATTAGCAACGTTCAACATAAACCATACTATATTGAAGAAACCTAAGCATGTAATACATAAAGCATTATACGTGACAATAATCGCCTTAATGAAATTTTAGGGCGTTAGTAGCACAGGAATGGCAAACTCAGCCATCACTTGATGAGTTTGATAATTCGCTATCTAGTTAAGAAGCTTTGGCTAAACAAATAAAAGGAATTTAAGTGAAGAATGAAGAGGAAACACTCTATGCCAACAAAAGCAAAAGGAGTTTTCAGCAATAGATTGCCTATAGGTAAAAAAGAAATGAATATAAGATGAAGAATCATCAAGATGAGAGAAGTGATCATGTTGGGGAAGCATCAAAGCACTAGTGCAATGATAGGAAGTTTGAAGGGAAGTGTTACAATTGTAGGAAGAAGGGTCACATGGCAAAAGTTTGTTGGTCAAAGAAAAAGTTTGTTGAGAGGAATGTTGTTGTTTCCAAAGGAGAACAAGAATGGGATATGGAGGTGCTCTATGCTTTAGATAATGTAACGCACTAAAATTTAATTTAGGCATTATCGCCACGTATAATACTTTATATATTACACGCTCAGGCTTCTTAGAATGATATATTTATATTGAACATTGCTAATCACTTTTAATTATATAAATCATTTGTTTAGATTTCTAGAACAACTAGATTTAGTTCAGAAAACCAAACTTTTCTAAAAACATAATAAAAGGTTTTACTTCTACCGAAGTAAACCAACTTTCTAAGAAATAAAATTTTATAAAATCATTTTACAATCTACTCTTAAAGATAGATCAACAATTATAAAACATGTAGGCTCCACAAGCCCCCTTAAAGAAAATTACAACATGAAAATACAAATCTAGCTCTTAAAACAAAATTAAAATAAATAGAAATAAATCTATTAGCCCTACTTCACTCTCTCCTCTTCTCAAACTTCTTAGATCACCCATACCCGAGTCAAACATAATCATTGTCATCAACCACACCAACATCAATAAAAAACAACAACTTCATCATCAACAACATCATCTTCTTCATCAAAATACCTGGAAAAGGAAAAACAACAACAACAATGATGAGCCGAAGCTCAGTACACAGCAATATAATCACATACGAAGTGACATACGAGCTTACCTAAATGCAATGCATCAACTAGTAAATTATTATCTTTTCTTTAAAGTAAACAAATTAACACTGGAACACTCAGACACTAAAATAATCCAAGAAACAATTTTTCATCCTTAGCCTACCACCGCAACAATGGGGGAGGGCACCAGTAGACCCCACAAGAGACTGCACTTAGGTAGGAATCTAAGGGTCCTAAGTAACCGCAGCTACTCAAGGGTGTTGATATAAGCAGTCCAACTACTTATATCTCTAATAACATCACAAGAAAATAGCTTCATTCAGGGCTCATAGCCGTTACACACACTTTACTCATCCCAATCTATAACATCATCCAGTTCAGTCGTTTCCATAAACATGAACCATATCACATTACTTCTTTACGAGCCTAAGTAGACGTTACACCAATACAATTTGCCCATCAATTATCCACCGTACCACTAATGTAAGTCATTGCATCATGACGAGTGGTCTAAGCGCTTAAACTACTATATCCATTCAGACAAGGTGCCGCTCCTTGAATCGAATTCAACAGCGAAAGCATAACCATCACTCATCATTTATTAAGCCGAGTTTAGGTTTTAATATGTTTTAGGATGCCTATCCTAACAACCATCACGCAAGTTACTACATACCTTTTATATTTGAAGTCCAATCAAAAATAAAAGGCAGTCCAGGGCTATCTCAAAAGATAAATCAAACATCCATATATGTTCATGAATTAAACTCATGTAAGAAATCTAGTTAAATATCCACTTATATCAAACTCATTTTATTATCCTATTTGATCAGACACTAATTTGAAACCTCGCTATGACTGTGAAGATCGCCTTGCCAAAATACGGACAATTCTCATTTGTCTATCAAAGTATATTTTTTTTTTCACTTTGATTATAGTCATTTATCACAAAAGCATCATCACATCATTCATATTCTAAAAGCATACATTTCCTAAGAAAACAACCATTTGAAACAACATATTCCCCATGTTATATGTGGTTTATCCTAACTCATTAACTCAAACCAATTATTAACTATTAACTTATTTTAACTTAATCCTGGCTAATTTGATTAGAGTTAATATTTTGATCCAATTACTAAGCTAATATAATTAAACTTAGTCAATCTAGTTCACTTTAGCTTACTAAAGTCTTTCAATCAAATTGGACTTGGATTAATTAATTAAGTTCATTTTATATTTAAGATTTATATTAACTTAAGTCTATATTACTTAATCTTAACAAAGTTGATTAAACTTAATCAATCTAATTCATTTTATCCTACCAAGATCTATCTGGTCAAGTTAAACTAAGATTGATTAACTAAGTTCATTTTCTATTTAATTCTATATTTAATCAAATCATTTATTAAATTTATAAATCCACTGAAATCATGCTTAATATTCAACAAATTTCAAATAAAAGCATAGCTTAGTATTTATATGCACAATTGGTTCATATAGGCTACTAAATTAATCATAAAACTAAGCAAAAAATAAAGAAATATATAATAAGAAATAAAATTATAGCAAACAAATTTAATTAATAATTTTTTTTTACGTTGGCTCAAAGCTAGCGGTGTAGGGGAAGAAGGCCGACAGCGTAAGGCCTAAAGGCTAGCAATGTAGGGGGTCAGGAACACTTTTAACAAGAGATCAGAATGTGAAACATGTTGTCATACATGGTGTAGGACAAGCTGTTTGAGCTTAGGAGAAATATGAATAAAGGTCCAGAAAGTGAAACACATTGTCATACATGGTTATTTGAAAGGTGTATGAAGCTTCAGAGAGAGAAACACCCTCCCATACATGCCGTTTCAATAATATATGGTCCATACACCTTCCGAAACATGGTGTTTGATAGGATATTTGAAATTTTCCGAATTTTCCTTGTTTCAAACTTGATTTTTACACATTAAACTCATGTCCTACTTCAACTAAAACACTACATAAGCATCATCACTATGTCACATGCATTTAACATCTCAAAACAAGTATAAACTCCACTTCTCAATATCAAACAACTCTCAAACATCAATTAACATGAATCAAACTCTTCCTCACCAACTTAAGCATACCCAAAACAACTCCCACTCATTACACAACTCATCTAACCCCAACACTTCAACTCAAAATAATTTTCAAACTTACAACAACCTATTTACTACAACCTCAAGCTCCAAAAGCTTTCTCAAATAACTCAACATGCCAATACTGTCCATAATCTACCATGAGATTCATATTGATAGAAAATAAATGGAACAAAAAGATAATAATAATCATAAAATGATATATTGAGTTACCTTAACTTGTAGATGATGAGTGAAAGAGAGTTCTTAGTGAAATGAGCAAGGAAGCTTTATCAAAAAGGTTGGGAAAAATGAACTTGAAAATTCCTACAAATTTTGGATCTGTTTTGGGTCTATTTTTTGGTCTGTTTTAGATGTTTATTTGTGTCAAAATGAAGCTTGACATTGTCCCTTTATTTTGACTTTTGGGGTAGATTTGGAGAAAGATTAAGAGTAGGCTTTGGGCTTTATTTTTACCTTGATTTTAGGCTTGATATAATATGAAAAATCTGCTTAGTTTTGCTTTGGATTTAGGTTGGGTTTTGTTCTTGGAAACTTAAGCTTTACATGCATCAAAAAAACAATAAACACTAATATCAAAACTCACTAACACGCTATACTTATTTTTAACACTCCTAACTTATCAACCATATTTTTAATAAATAAATATAATTTAACAACTCAAACATATATATCATATTTTATGCATTGAAATATTTGGATATCCACATTAATTTCTATTCACTAAAACTTAAGAATTGTAGAATTTAATTAATCAACATATATATCCAATTAATTATGCATTGAATTTTGGATATTTTACTTTGGGGTTTAGAAATTGAAATCTCAAATTTCAACTTAATTAATTACTAATCTAATTATATTAGCTTGTCTAATTATTTCCTATAGTTCATTTGATTATTTAATCTATCTAAACTTAATTTTTAACTTAGGTAAAGGTTTTAAGTATTTTAGATAAAAAGGATTTCACACTCATTGCAAGAATATTGCAAATGGTTGATTGTGAGAGAAATTGAATCGTTGACTCTTACTGCTCAAATCATATGACAAGTGATAAAGAAAAGTTATACAATTTTATCGAAATATAGTGGAAGTTGTGTGTTTGTGACAACAAAAAACTCAAAATTATTGATAGACTACAATGACAATACAATAGTCTCTCATCAATATAATGAAGAAGTATCACTTCAAAATGTCTACCATGTTCTAGGAGTTAAGGAAAATATGCTTTCAATAGCACAACTAACATCTCTGAATCACTTTGTTTTATTTGGCTAACAAGACATGAAGTTGTATTGTTATCTCAAGATTTCAAAAAAGCTAAAAATGGAGGGACATAAATCATAATTAGTTTGTGTGATGCCATGAGAGACCGCATATATGGACAAAACAAGGATGAATGAAATAGCAAAATTATGGCACATGAGATTGACTTATATAAGTTGCTCTAAGCTAGATTCAATGAAAATTTTGATACTAAGGGACCTCCTCAACAAGAGATAAAAAGTAACACGATTTTTGCAGGTTATCAATATGGACAAACTCACAATTACAACATGAAGAGTCCAAGTGTCAAGCAAATGAACCATTAAAGTTAGCTCACTCTAATGTGTTTAAGCCTATTAAGCAATCATGAATTCATGGAATGAAGTACATGATGACTTTTATTAATGGCTTCTCATATATAAGGTATGTATGGGTTTACTTTTTAAAGGTAAAATTTGATGTATTTTCAAATTTTAATGAATTTAGAGAGATAGTTGAAGTAGAAGTTGATAAAAGAATTTTATGTTTACATACCAACAATAGACGAAAGTATAACTTTGATGAGTTTCTTAATATTTGTCAAATTGTCGAATATATCTAGCAGTATTGTTTCATCAAACTAGCTACGATCTCACACCATGACAAGTTTATTGATAGAATTACATTAACAAGAAAAAATTTAATAGTCACTACACTAAAAGGTAGAAAAGGGGCATCATAGTGGTTTTTCTTATAAAAGGTGAACTAAAAATAAGGAACTAGATAAATTTTCATTAAATAAGGGTCCACATTTGATTGGCCATTTGCAGAAATTAATATAAGAAATAGACAGGGATTACCAAAGTTATGCCATTAAAATAGTATAATGTAGTAGACTAAGAATATTGTATTACATAGTTTGTTTCATTTTAAGTTTTACTACTAAGAATAGGTTTAATATCCAATTTAGTACTTGAATTTTAAAAAGTTCAATTTTACACCCAATTGAACTTTTCATGCTAAACACTTCTCAACTTAACAATGTTAAATCATTACATAATACAATATCCATTACTTAAACAGACGACAAAAGGGGGGTGTTAAGTGGGATGGTGTTTAAAGGTATGAAAAGTTTAACTGGATATGAAATTGAACTTTTTCAATTATAAGTAACTAATTGATATTTTTATCAAAATTCAAGTATCAAATTGGCCATTTCCCCCTAAAAATACATATCCCAACATATATTTTAACTTATAAAAGCATTAAACTAGAAATATAACTAAAAAAAATATCCTTGTACTATACACATATTTAGTTATTTTAGAAAAATCAAAAGTTAGTTAAACCTACTTATACACACACATATAGAACGTAATACTTGTTTGCCCTTTTATAGAAAAAAAAATACCATAATATAGTTTATAAGAAATTAATTACCATTTTACTACAACAAAATCACATTGGAAAGATGTGATTTTGAAAAAAAAAAAAAAAAAAAAGGACTAAACTCACATTTATAGGCTGTGGAATTGGATTAGAAGACATGATGTGCGAAAAGCCACAAATATTGCATTTATCACTTGCTATTTCCAAAACTTGTGATAGTAGGTGAGGCATGCAACGGGAAATTCCATGTGTAAACAAAAATCACAAGGATGTTTAATATGTAACTTTGCTACCCTAATTTGGTAATCAATATAATATAAATCTCATTTGACATAGTTATAAATTTATATATTTATTTATTTAACAAATAATGAAATATATATATATGTATAAGTTACATATATATACGTATATCTTATAAGTTTTTGTTATAAATGTTATTGACATATACATATATATATTGTTATATATATTTATGCATTATTCATTATGTATAATACATGCTTTATATGTACTCTCTGTAAGTTTTACATATATATTATATATAAATTAGATACTTGATAAATGTTCTATGTATAAACTATATTTTTATTTAAATATCTTTAAGGTATGTTATAGATATAATCTTTATATAACACATGCATATATTTATAATCTAGATTTTATATGTTATTTCTTATAGTACCTGCAATATATTCTATATATATTGTGTTATATATACATGTTATATACAATAAACAAATCAACCATACTTATTATTATTATTTTTTAATTTTTTTGCCATTACAATAAGAATGAGAGAATTCGAATCTAGGATCTCTCACTTGAGAGGCCAAGGAAATATTACTAGACTATAATAACATTGGCAACCACACAGTAATATATACCTTACATATACCACAAATTAGTTAAGAGTAAAATATATATATATATATATATTTTTTTTTTTGCAAGATAAGGGTAAAATACTTGCGTTATTTAATTTTCTATTCAAGTAAACAAAGTTATAGGATATATAAGGAGTATAATTATTTTGTTCCCCTTTATTACTCCACATAAATGTCTAAGCAACATAACATGATACAAATTTAATGTGGCAAATATGAATATGAACCGTTACCAACACATGCACAAGGATAGTATTATGGTTAATAGTTTAATTTTACACCTTCTTGCTATTTTTACATCTCATCTTTCAACCCGTCAAATTATATGTAGTATGTAGTTGAAAAAGCTCTTTCTACTGTCGAACATGTATGTTGAGCGTAAGAAATTCTCTCAACAAGAAACTAGTTAAAGAGAATATGCAAATTTCAATATAACAAAGATAGAAGCCTGACTGAGGATAACAGCTTTAACTTTTAGGCACTCCCAAATTAACATTGATGAACCTTAAAAATTGTACTTATGCAGCATAAAAGGCTCATGAACCTCTTGTCAGTGATTGAAAATCATTTGATTCAGAAAAATCTTTTAGAGCACTCTCCAAAGGGAGAAAGATAAATGATTTGTGACTTTTCCAAGTCCTAAAATGATAAATAGACGAATGAAGAGCTACATATAGAGAATATTTTTCTTATGATTAGTATATATCATTGTCGTTTAAGTTTGATTTTTAATATTGTTCTGTCTGCAGAGGATACATGGTTTTATGGCAAATAGCATGATATATAACTATAATTCCTTCTTCACATAAACTGTAATAATATACATGTATTCCATAAATCTTTCATTAATACAGAAAAATATTATCATAAATTTACGACCACATATAAATTTGCTTTATCATATCGATTTATATAGTATTGCACTCACCATAAGTGGATATATTCAAAATTTTGTCTATGCAGTTTCGACGAATAATAACAATAATAATATTGGAACATGAAACTTGCAATATCTCACTAATGTCGTTTGTTCTGCTTCTTAACGTAGAGTTGTAGAGAATGCAGCCATTGCATGAGCCTTTAATTTCCTTTCACATGTGGAGACTTCTATAATCACTACCCATTTGATTTGACTATTAAAATAGATAGAACTGACCATACCAACAAAGCCAGTAAAATAAATTTGTTTTAATAGAGAGTCTTCCTTCTCTTCATTTATTTAGATGGAAAAAAACTATATTACTAAAACAATCAATAATCTTATAATTTAGTAGTATTACACAGATAAGATGGCTTAAATTCCTTCCACCCCCAAAAAAAAAGAAAAAAATAGGAAAAAAGAAAGAAAAGAAAAACAAGAAAATTCCCACAAGAAAGTCTACAAGAAGAATTGCTGTGTTTTCTGTTAAAGTTGCAAGTATTTTCGTAGGAATCTTCCTGTTGTTGCCTATTCAAATTTGCATTAATTGTAACATTGCTTCTTCCATTTTCACCTCAAATCACACGAAAACTCGACTTTGATTTGTAAAAAGACCAATACGAAGTCTTCCTATTACTATTAGTAGTGACATTGCTGCTTTTGTACCATTATGATCATAGCATCTCCGGTTGCATAAGACTAAAGCTCACTCTGCAGTTTGAACCATGATGAATTCTCTCCTGTTCTTGTTCTCACAGCCACGGCACTCTTGACTGTTCTCACGAAGGAAGAAGCTCAATCCCTATAGGGCTTCTCCTTCTACAACCTCAAACGACAGAGCACCTCCAGGTGTTGAAAATAATCCTGACCATGCACCAGACTGGGGCTTTGATGTGTTCTTCAATTTTCGAGGATCCGACAGCCGCGCACCCGTAGCTAATGTTCTTTTATCACAGTAATTCATTTTCCTGAACCTAACCAGAGGAGTAATTGCTATTTGTGATTCTCTTCATATTTTACTTGATTGGGATAGATCAGTGATTTCGTGTTGCTAACTAATGATACAGTTTATCTTGTACCAACATGTGTTATAGTATATGTCCTAAGCTTCTACATGCACTTCTTTTATTTGTCAGAGCTGAAGGCCATAAAGGCATTGCTTGCTTGCTTTGCTTTTCGGATTCTTGTTTTGATTTGTTGCGGACCCTTTTATTATGCATCTTGGATAGACCGACACTAAAGATTAGAACACATTTTTTGTTTTTGTCTTAAAGGTTGATGGCTCAAATCCTTGTTGCTCATGCTACTGAGTGTTATGTGCGATCTTGTATTCTTTAATAAGAGTACGAAAAACTGCAGAAAACAAATCGAATAGAGATCAACCCTCTTGGTCTAATATAATTAATGTAATGAAAACCATTAAATAAAATATTGAAAATTGTTCAAAAACATACTAGAAAATTAAAAGAAAAAGGGAGAAACTAACCAAATAATAAGAAAAAAATTATCAAATCCACAATATCTTCAACAGGCAAGAAATTAAATTCGAGTTCAAAAAATGAAAGAAATAACACAATACAAAATCATCAAAAAGAAGTTCCATTTGGAAGCTAAACAAAATCTTTTGAGGTCTGAAGAGTCCAGCAGTAGCTTGATTACGCTTACTTCATGATATTAGTTGCATTAAAATTCCATTACCGTTACTCACTGTCCGAATACAGCCTTTAGTTATTGACGACATCCAATCACAAGGTTTCTTGAAGAATCTGAGGACGTGGATGCTCTTTCTCGTCTGTTTTGGCTTGTGAAGTATGAAAAAAGCAAATTCAAGGTATACCCATAAAACCAAGGGCTGCAGGTAGAAAATTTTCTTAATGATTATATTATATTTTTTCATACTCACATAATTTTAAAGGTTACTGCTTATATTGCAAACATAGGCATGTAGGAATTTTGAAGGAGCTTCCACATATTTTTTAGGAGCTTCTCAGATGTGGAATGAATGTTGCCCCCCTTCAGTGTTCTTTCATGGTCCTCATGAATAATTTTGTTCCTTAATGGTGTAATTAGAATTAGAAAATTAATGAAGCTGGTAGCTGGCTTGAAATATTGGGCAAAGTTCATGATTTTATTGTGAAATATATAAGGGCACCTACCAAAAAAAAGAAATAAAAGCAAAATTCATCCAATTCTTAAAACACTTCTAAAGCAGATAAAGCAGCAAGCAGGGTGTATATCTGAGCCAGAAGATTCTAAACCTACCGGCTAAGTAAACTGGAATCAACATTTAGTTGTCAAATGGAATCATTGGCTGTTGGTGGCTGCTAATATCTAGCTTGATTTTATATAAGGCTCATAAACCTCCTCTTAGTGATTAAAAATTATTTGATTCAGAGGGAGAAACGGAGATGATCTGTGGCCTTTCCTTCTCATAAAATGATAAACAGACAAATAAAGAGCTAAAGATAGAGAATACATAGACAATAAATGCTCAAGCATTGAGTGATTTGATTCAAAGGGGGCTCTCATTTCATAATTCTGTCTTAATAGAGAGGAATTCATGATATATGCCTGGCATTGAGTTCTCTATTCTGACTTCAATTTATCAGTACCGTTTCTCCCAAGATTAATGTCACTAACTTCCTTTACGACAGAGAATTTTTGTGCAAAAGATGTGCAGATGAAGATGGAAATTATTGACTACATATCTCCCTTCTGAAGAGTTACAAACTTAAAAGAAAGAAATAGGAAATTTTTCTACTGAAAATATTTTTCTTCTGGGCCATCAACCAGATCAGCAATTGTGCGCTTCTCCTTTTCAAAGAAGAGATCTTCAAGGTTGTATGGTCCAACTGAAGGAGGAGTTCCATGCCATAATGCCTCAGCGGTTTGCTCATGGACTCTCTCTGTTGGATGGAAAGAATCCCACCACACATAATCTTCAGGATTTTCGCATAACTCGTAAGTTTTGACCTCCCTTGTGCCTCCACAGCTATAAACACCACCATATGGTCCAGTTCCACAACAAGCATTGACACCATCTTGAACCCTTTACACATGATGACGGTTATTTGTTTCAGATAAACAATTAGATGACTACAAAATATATGACTTTTGAGATTTTGAAATGACAAATACATAACACTTGACCAATATTACTACAATAAGTTTTAATCAATGTGTGTATCAACTAACAGGGGAATGAGAACATTATCTTTGGCCAAAAGAGAACTCCTTGACTAGTACATGCTTTTAGAGCGGTTTACAATGTCCTGAATGCCGCATGAGCAACCTTTAGATTGATTTTCATTCACTTGGAAATTAAATAGGTTTATATTTCTCCACTCTATGCTTTACTTATATAGGCCATGAAAAAATAATATGTACATGTTCTAATATCTCTGGAATCGGCACAAAGTTAAACACATACCATAGTTGGAGGGATTTTTCACTCTTTCATCAAGCCAGTCATAGAAGTTAGAGTTGCAATACTTAAAACCATTCAGCATAAGTTCAAGGTTCATAAGGACTGCTCTCAAAGCCTGACTGTGTGCTAGAGCAAGGGAAGATGCTTCCTCAAAACATCCTCCATCAGCTTTTGGATTAGCTGCTCTGAGTGCTGGTAAGCAGCCCAATGGGGATAAGCTTAGGAATGCAAACTTTCTTCCTCCTTTCTCATACAACAGCTGAATTCAACAATGAAAATTAAATTAAGGAGAGTCAGCAAAGTTTTATCTCAATCTAATTTACTGCATTATTTGAGACAATAATTTAGTTAATGATCAATCTACAAATAATCTCCTATAATCAGCTACATGTTCGGAGGGAGATTGAAACTGTGACTGACAATCATAGGAATGCATTCATCAAAGCCAGAAAAAGAAAATTATAGGCATGCAATTTGCTTATTGCTATAATGGCTTACTTGAACTACTTGAGTCAAGTTCCCAATAACCATCCCAACGAAATCTGCAGGCCGATATAGTTCTCTCATTTTTGATTGCCGAGGTATCCACCCATATAATCGTTGCTTCCAATACTGATAAAGTAAACTGCATCTGATATAATTTCCTTCATTTTATCTTCTCCCAGTTTTTCAGTCAGTGTTTTCTGGACTTCTTCGAAGTTTTTAAGCTGTGTCTGAAGATCAATCACCTAAACATAGTGATGTAATTAGTTGTAAAGGTTGTTAATATAAAAGTGGTTAAAATAAATTCACTAGGAAAAGAAAAAAGGTCTTATAATGTCTCTATACATCCTACCAATCCTTGATTGGTTTCAGGAAGGACTCCAGCACCCCCAGAAGCAAAGTTAGCCCCATAGGTAAAATCTGCAGATGGCTGTAAGAATGGTGGAATAACAGGCAGTTTTGCATATTCCGCTACAAAAGATTATCAATTTGTAGTCAGAACACTTGCCATACTAAGCATATAGCATTACATATTGAAAAAACTTAAGGTAGCTTTGGTTCACAGCATAGTAGAACAAAAAAATAATACTGCGCTTGCTTCTTACCATTGCTTTGTACACGGGAACATCGTATGAATTTTTTTTTTTAAAGGATGAAGAAGAAGAGAAAAGAAAAAAAAAAAGTTAAAACAAGTTATCCTTATATATTATCTATGTTATTCTGTTATGGACAAGTCTCATGGCACCATGAATTATGAAATTAAAAATTACACATGCCAGGATATATAATTATACACATCATCATCAAGCTATGGATTGGATTTATTCTATTGACAATCAACCCCCAACAATTTCCAAAAATAAAGATCAATAGAACATAGTATTCATGATAATAAAACAAGAATATGAAAAACCATTCTATCATAATAGTTAAAGTATAGGGACCAGTAAAGTAAAACTTCCAATTCCAGCATACCTATGAAATCAACAAGCACACGATCATCAGAAAACCGCCCTGTCGGGCCGCCAAAGAAACCTTTCTGCCCATATGGCTCAAAATTTGCTGTGTTTTAGGTATAGTTTCGATGTAATTGTTGTTGCCAGGATCAACAATGGAGTCTCCGAAGATGAAGAAGGCACTACTGCTACTTGTCTTCACTTCTACTATAGCATCACTAGCATTTGCTTTGAAGCAAGCCAGTAGATAAACAAAAACAATGAAGTAGTGTGAAGAAGATACCGATCTTAGTATTATCATGATGAGAAGGCAATTGGTTCGTATTTTTATGTCTTGAATTAGGAAGTCCTTTTATTACTAAGAGATTGAGGGGTTTCTTTCCATTTTATTATTCTCTTCTATTGGTTTTTCCACACCTATGGCGTTGAAGTCAATGTTGTAACATTGGAACATTTGTTTTGGAGAAATCGTCAAGTATGTGTGCAATTTATGAAGTGTACAAGGATAGACATGGGGTGTTATTTTAATTCAGTTGGTCTAAATTTACATTTTTTTCAGTTTGTGTAGGACCAGCCCTGCCTGCTCCATCTCCTATTGGTAGCAGCAACAGCAGTTGGACATTTATTCTCCTTAGTTGGTGATAGATTTATATGGGTGAAAAATATCAAGAATGATGAAACACATAAAGTCAAATCCTCCAAATCTTGTGGTATATTAAATGCTAATCTAGACAGATTAGATTTTAATCTTTCCTTTATATTGTAATAAAAAAAATAAAATAATAAAATAAAGACTCTATATTCAGAAATTTATAATATTCTGTGTTGTAAGATTCGACCGAAATATTATATTTAGATGACTGACTAATAAAGTTTGTATAAGAATAGTAATTTATGTTAGTATATCATATTCTATTAAATTTGTTAATTTAAATATTTCTTGCCATGTTGTGTCAAATTTATATTTGATATTTTTAATTTAAATAAAATTTAGCATAATATAGTTATATAGTAACTTGCTAATGATAAATTATTTACATATGATGATGTGTTACATAATATTGATATGTCAAATACCGAAAAAATTTTCAATATATTTCTATAAAAGCAAACAAACGAATAAAAATATATTATTATTAAGAAAATATTTTTTACATAAAACACTTTTATAAATACATGATATTTTCTTGAAACAATCGGCACCTTAGTTATTTTATTTGTTCTATGTAATAGCCAAAAACACAAAAATAACTCCTTTTACTATTACCAAAGGATGATTCAGCACAAACTCAGCTTTGGCTTAAGTTTTACAAATTCACACGTGAATTGAATTGAGTGGAAATCTAATAAAATTCTTTATATGATTAAAGAAAAGCATAGAATCTTCTTATTATCCACGGACAGCAATGTCTGCTAATGTTTATATCTAGTAAAAACAGGGATGAGGGCAAAAATTTGTTCTCAAAATTATAAGTTGATTCCTTGGATTTGTCGGTCTTCCTGTAAATGCCAGAAACCTTAAAAGCTTACTCACGCTTCACATAGTCACACCAAACCATTTAATAGTCCTATTACCAATAATTCGAATCATAATTCAGCTTGTTACCACATTATTTATGCTTCTTCATGCATGTATGTATATGTGTGTGTATAAATTTGTATATTTGTGAAAAATAAATGAAAAAGGTAAGACAACTCATTAGGTTCATTGAAATAGGAAGGCTTTTCCTTATTTCTATTGTAACTCCTGTTTCAACATAATCCAAAAACAAAGATTTATTAATTTTGGCCCTAAGTGTGGTATTTTATCCAAAACACTCATCAAAACTACTTGATTTCATGTCAAGGTTGATTTTGATAAAAATGTAAATTCAAAATTACAAATATCCCATGTGAAATAGAGTTAAAAGGAAAAATAAATAAATAAATAAATAGTCATACAAGAAATATATGCATATACCATTTCATTATCTGTTGTACCTAATAAAAAAGGAAAAGGAAAAAAAAAGTCTCACAAAAGTGGTAGACCAAAGTTTAATAAGTAATATTACTTCCACATGTGTAATGCATGCAATCAAATCACACTAACAACTTACAATTTCCATCACATTATCAATTATTATTTTAATTTGTTAGTTTAGTCCAACACAGCCATGATATCTTAAGATCTAGAGTAATTACCGAACTGGCAAAATGTATATATTTACACACATAGTCGTGCCATTCTAATATATACACAAACACACACACACAATTTTATGTTAATTATTCCCTAAACACTATGAGGCTAGACACATAGTTGCATCCTCCTAGGTTTACAATTGGACCAAACATTAGCAATACTAGTACGATAAGACAAGACCTGCTTTCCAGCACACTAAGCTGCCTACATTGGTGTCAATACCTTCATTCTCTTGTTAGTAGATCAAAGATAAGCATCTTACTAATTGTACTTGCAAAACAAGAATATTTTAAGAGGCATCAAGGGGTTGATAAGACCATTCCAAAGATCAACTTAGTAAGATATTAAAGATAATGAATACATAATGTCGTAAAGTGTTAACTAAATGTTACCAGGTTGTCTTTAATAGACATCTGGAGGTGAAATCTATAGGAGAATTGTGGATGGTAGTTATAAGAAGTAGTTGCACATTTGTGAAGATAGTCAAGCTTATAATAATTATCGAAGTAATGAAGGCCTATCCATTAAGTTATTTCCCAAGAATGTTGGGAGCAGAGTGGAATAGTTTGAGCTAAGTAACTGTATGCCAAGCAAGATGTTTGTAGCCGAATAGAATGGCTATTATCTTAGTCCACTTAGCCTCAATATGGACAAATGAGTCTAGACGGGAGGTTGACAGTTAGATCACTAGGTCGCTTCACATTTGCATCAAGTTAGGCTAAGTTTCAAGAGCCCTAAGTCTAAATTCACTAATTAATAATTGGTTAGCAACCTATTAAACAATCAATGTCAAATTGCCACATCATTCCAGGACACTACTTCACTTAAAATACTATAACTACCATTATTGCTCAATGAGAGTCTAGTTAATCACTGATCATGGATTTTTAGCCTTTACCTCGCACAGTAGCAAATTATTAATGACCCATTTACTTCGTTGTATGGAATAAGGGAAGACTTGAATTCTAATTCAATAAGAATGTAATAGGATTGTAATGGCTATAATATCCATTATCTTTATTACAGAGAGAGTATAATTGTATAGATGATATTTTCAAGATAGATGTATTTATGATAAAATTAGAATATAAACCATTGAATCACAATTTATGGGTATAGGCATATGAATCGCTATTCATTATTTTACGTAATAGTAATTCATTATGAATTATCATTTCCTTCAAATGAATATTGTAATTGCAGCTTTAGGTAAACGATAACAGAATAAATAACTATTCATATCAAGTAAACGAGTTGTAAATGGTTTTAAGATAGGTACATTTCATAGATACTAGCTATTAAACACACTCAATACACATTCATGTTACAAACACATATCATAATCATTAAATACTTAATTCCACTACATATTGATAAACCTACATTTAAAGGTTATTTCCTAGAATAAAAAGGGCATTTTAAATTGAAAGAAATTAATTAGTAGAGGATCTTACAAAAATAAGCCATAAGAGGAAGTGGTTGACTTGAAAGCTGACTGTCGACTTGAAATTTAAAAAGTTAACCACACAAATAGCAAATAAATTAAAAATAATTTGTAGACATAATAAATTTTTTGATTAATTTTATGTTAGTTATGAAAGGATAAAAATTATTTTTATTGGATATTTTGTCTCTTTAAGTTATTTAAAATCTTTATTTTAGATGGTTATTTAAATTTTTTAAATTTATTTTTCCATAATTATTTAGGGTTAAGAAATGTACTATTTGAAATTCTCTATGGAATATACGGCAAAAAGTAAAAAGATTATATATATATATATATATATATATATATATAAAGGAAAGAAAGAAAGAAATGCTATGTGGAATTTTTGACATTTTTTTTTAAATACAATTTTTTTATTGTTTTCCCCTAAGACACAAACGAAACCGACCCGACCCGAATACTACAAAACTGATTTCCTTTGGCACCCAATTAACTAATTCCCGACTCCTATTGTCTTCGATTCTTAACTCAACAAAACCCTAATGTCCTAAAATCCCAGTTCTCGCGCCACAGAAATCCCCAAATCAGATTCAACTTCTCTTTGACAACAATGTCGTCTTCCAAGAAGTATTACAAAGAAAAAATTGCTCGCAAGAAGTACGTAACAGTACAACCTCAACCTTTCCGTTTGGTTCTTGGAAAATTTAACCTTAAAATCGTCCCCTTTTTGTGTGAATTTTTCTCACTGCTTTGCAGGGAGGAGAAACCTGAAGAACCAGAACCACCCAAGTACAGAGACCGTGCAAAAGAGCGAAGAGAAGATCAAAATCCTGATTATGAGCAGACTGAGTTAGGTTTTCATGCTGTTGCTCCTCCTGGAACTGTCGATCTTCGGTACGTATGGTTATTGAATCTTTTGATTTTGAATTGAGAATTTCGATTGAATATGTGATTTTTTAAAGTGTAATTTAAACAAATGTTGGAACTTTGAGGATATGAGTGATGCCTTTTTATGATTAATTTAGGTCTGCTGATGCACATAAGCTATCAATCGAGAAGAGCAAGTATCTCGGAGGTGCGTGCTCTTGTTTTCTGTGTGTGGATTTTGATAACCATTGAATTAAGCATAGTTTTTGGCGGTGTGGTCACAATGCTCAGTTATAAGTAGTTGAAATGAATGTTTATCGCATAGTCGCAAGCATATGTTACATTGTCTACTTAATGGGATCCTTGTATTCTATTTGTAGGAATTCTAGTGGTCTGTTTATGTACTTGATGCATTCATTAGCTTTTGTTGCTAGTTGATTTCATGCGGTTGGATTGTTTTTTATTGAGCTTGGTGTGATGTTTGTGCGGATTGTGATTTGTTATGCAGGCGACGTAGAGCATACCCATTTGGTGAAAGGTTTGGATTATGCATTGCTTAATAAAGTAAGGAGTGAGATTGGGAAGAAACCCGATGCTGGAGATGATGCTGATGGAAAATCTAGGTAACCAACCCTTCTACTTTTGTGATGCAGTTGAAGCTTTTACTTTTTATAGGCTTTTTATCTAGTAGCATCGAGATGATTGATCCTGGATTGCTGTGCAACCGATGGAAAATCAATATGTTTGGGGGAATTTAAATGATGGCACTTCTGGCTATTATAATCTATAAATTACGAGAATTATGTGAAAGATAGATTGATCATCAAAGGTTCATGGGGATTATGCAATTGCGGAAGTATTCAAGAAGAATGTGTTATGTATAAAAGAATACTCAGCTTATTGCATCTAGGATAGTTTAATATGATCCAAGTGAGAGAATTTTCCCTAGCATCTTCTCATGTATAGGCCCACTTAGAAGGGATCTTAGACTTGCATATGAACCTCCACAACTGTGAAGAAGATTGCAATGGTCCTCTTTATTGCAGAAAAAATCTAGAAATACTAGTCAGATTCTATATTAATAACCTGTTCATTTGAAGAGAATGGTTATCCATTCCTTACTCGTTCTATGTAAAACTGTTATTGCGATATTTAATTGAGGGAAATAACGTTATAATAATTCATGTCCCTACATACACGAATTGTCATTCATTGGTTTATTTTCAACTTTTATCATCAATACCCCTATCTTGAAAATATCATTTATATAATTATTATCACCCTATAATAAAGACATTGGACGTCATAAATATTTGACTTTGCTCCAATATGCCAAGTGGACATTATAATAGACATGTAATAGCCATTACAACTCTATTACATTCCCATTGAATTGGATTTCAATTCTCCATTATTCCATGGTAAAGTGAACAAGCTGTAAGTTATCTACATTTGCTTTTTCAGTAGATACATTAAATAAAATCCCATAGAAACATGCCAAAGAGTTCATTTTCCAATCCTGTGTTGATCTCTGTCTACATGCATTGTCTTATACTCTGTGTTTGCTTCTGTTGATGAGAATCGCTGTCTCTCTGTCCTTCCAGCTTATTGTTTGTTGTGATTGCTGATTTAACTCAACCGTTGCAATGCAACTATTGGCTTTCCCTAAGGAAAAAAGATGAACTTATTGCATACCATTTTTAATAATGGTGCTTTTTGTTAATAGCTGCATGTAGCACAGTCATTTTGCAGAATTATTTGTTCAGTGAATCCTGTTTCCACCAATTTATTAGGAAACTACTTTACTTAAATATTTGGTCCTTGAAAATCATCTGTTTTAGCTTCTTCCTTAAAGGTCATTGGTTTTTATTTTATTCATTCTGTGTCAATATATGTATTTCCTTTTGCAGAGAGTCCAAGGAGGACCAGCAACTGTCATTCCGAACTGCAACCGCAAAGGTGCATTCGTGTAAAAGAATAATGGCTAATATAGAGCTAATTTATGATTTTTATTGGTCAAGCTGCTTTTCTTCGTCTTTGCATGTTTTGTTTTTCTTATAATCATCTTTGCATGCTCCTAAGTTTTATTTATATATTTTTCTTTTCCTTGTTCCAGTCTGTGTATCAGTGGATAGTCAAGCCTCAAACAATTATAAAGACAAACGAGATGTTCCTTCCTGGCCGAATGGCATTCATCTTCAACATGGTGAGGAACATGGCAGTAGATTTTTAGTAATCAGATTCTCAGTGCAAGCTGTTCCTGTGTGACTGTAACCTGTTAAAATTGGTGCAATGCTTGAAAAGGATTTGTTTCATTTGCTTTCATCTGTGTTATATATAAAAGTGTCTCTATTGTTTGTTTGGTTGTAGCCTGACTTCAGCAACGTTATGAGCAGCTCCCAGCTAATTTGTTAAATTTTTATCACATAGGAAAATGGATACTCGAATGATATCCCTACAACTCTGCACAGGAGCAAAGCCGACTGTCCAGTGCCTGAGGTTTCTTTCTAAGGTCCCTAAGTTCTATCTTCTTTTAGTTTTTGGACTTTTTACTTATCATTTGATTGAACATCATTTAGGAGATGGTGACTGTTAGCGTTGATGGTTCTGTGCTGGATCGAATTGCAAAAATCATGCAATATCTCCGACTTGGATCTTCTGGGAAGGTCCTTAAGAAGAAGAAGAAGGAAAAGGATGCTAAAGGTAATTGCTGTCTGCACTTCTGGTATAGGGCAATATGGCACTATTAGGCTAATGATAGCAATGGCTAACTCCTCTTGGAACCTGCAAACAGTTCTTTGTTATGACTGCAAATTGTGCACTTAGTCTGTATGTTGGGGGATACTATTGGTCCGATAATTTCTTATTAGCTTAATCCTCTCTCCTTTATTTCCACAGGGAAGAACTCGACTGTCAATAATGGATATGATGAGGAGCACAGATCTAGGCAAGAGAATGGAATGTCCAAGAATCGTAGTGACAGAGATGTCCTTCCACCGCCCCCACCACCTCCCAGGAAGAATCATGTTGAGTCAAGAGAAAAGCAGGTGCCTGCAGTTGCAAGACCTGATGAGGATGACATATTTGTAGGTGATGGAGTTGACTATAGTGTTCCAGGTAAAGATCCAGGTGAAAGCCCTCTCTCAGAGGACATGGAAGAATCTCCTAGAAATAAGGAAAAGCCTTCCTACTTCAATGAATCTGCATACGGTCCGGTTCCTCCAGCAGCACAGCAAGAATGGCAAGAATTGGTAAGTTCCCTTCACTTCAAAAGACAGGCAATATACGAAGCTGGCTTTTTAAGTGAGGAACATTGTTCTCTTCAAAGCAGATAAGCATGTTTTGCTTGTCTTTCTATATCTAACTTTGATTCTCCTCTCTATCTTGTATGTTGGTTTTAGAATGGATATGATGCGATGCAAGCACAAGCTTATGCTGCTGGCTACCAGGGTGAATGGCAGGACTATCAGTATGCAGAGCAAATGGATTATCCTGAGCAATACCTTCAGCCAGGAATGCCTGCTTATGACATGCAAGCAGGTGTAAACATGCCACAAGATCCCCGTTTCATGACACAGGAAGAGAAAGACAGAGGTCTAGGATCAGTTTTTAAGAGGGATGATCAGAGGCTTCAACAGCTGAGAGAGAAAGATGCACGAGAGAAGGATCCAAATTTCATCTCTGAGAGCTACTCTGAATGTTATCCCGGCTATCAGGAATACAACCGGGAGATTGTGGACAGTGACGATGAAGATGATTTGTCTAAAATGGATATGGGCGGAAGGGTAGGTGATATTCATATTTAGGATGGCGGACTGCAATAATTGTGTAGTATTTTGCTTGCAGATGTGCAAGGAGAGCAAAAAAAATTACTATGCTGTTAATATGATTCTTCCATGTTTGTGACACTCTGTCTCTGAGGATGATTTTGGTTGGTCTATCTAGTGACTTGTCCAATTCTTGGAGAATTTGACTGAAATTCTATTGATCTTGGCAGGCAAAGGGTCGTCTTCACCGGTGGGACTTTGAGACAGAAGAAGAATGGGCTACGTACAATGAGCAAAAGGAAGCAATGCCCAAGGCTGCGTTCCAGTTTGGTGTAAAAATGCAAGACGGCCGCAAGACAAGAAAACAAAACAAGGATCAGAAGTTGACAAATGAGCTCCACCAGATCAACAAGATTCTAGCAAGAAAGAAGACGGAGAAAGGTGAGGCTAATGGAGATGGGGGTAATTATGACCATTATGAGGATGATGCGAAGCCTGGTAAGAAGCTTCGAGTATGAATCTGGGATGTGCAGCTGTTGATTGATTGTCCTCACAGTTGCTTACTTCGGTGCATAACTTAAAGTGGTCATGCAGATATGCAATCATGTGAAAATATATTCGAACTTTGACTTGTTTTGTATCTGTAGTCAGGGATACGATCTTTACGTTTTATGAATGGCATGGAAGAAAGCTGTTTCTTTATATTATCAAGCCCTCTCCTATGAAGAGTTAGTCTTTCGAATTGTCGACTAAGAAATTGCCTTTTGATCCAGGAGGGATTGCGCATAACATTTTAGGAAAGTTGGAATGCTTGTGTTTATAAACTCTAGTGGCATTAATGTTGTTTATCCTAGTTTTACTTAAGAAAGAAGTTATGTTGAAATAAATGACCAAATTTTACATATATTTCCCCCTTCCTGTCTATTCCATCTTTCACCATGTACAAGATAAAAGACAAAATCCGGTAGGTTATAAGTTTTGGGATTTGAAGTTTCACGTTGTTATATTTTAATAGAAAAAAAATTATAAAAGTTTTGCCCAAATAAAGAGATAGTTTTAGAAATAGTTAATGTATACTTGCTCATTAAATGATGAATTTGAATTGTAATAAACTCATTTTTGAAATACATCTTTTGTACAAACAAGTTAAACTTATTTTAAGACTATTTTTATCTATTGGTATTTTTATATTAAAACATTATTTTTTTGCTTTAACCTTTAAAATTCATGTTTATCTTTTGATATATATAAGGATTTAACCCGTAATAATAAATAATTTAATAAAATAATACATTAAACTTAATACTAATAGAAAATTAATTTTAAAAAATGCAAAACCCTCAAACGGCACATGACCAGCCGCTCAAAACCATCGTTGGGTGCATCACTGTAAGCCCTTAGATTTTTCGGTAAATATAAGTAAACCCTAAGAACCGAAAGTCAGATTGAAATCCTAAGGTTAATCTAGTTTTATGTTTAGTCTAGTGAATATAGATTCGGCAACCTTGTGTTCTTAAACCCTAGAACACGAAATTAAGATAATTGTGGAATATGGTTTGTAATAATATAGGAAAGCTTAAAAATATCAGATTCTTAATTTTCTAGTGTCTTTCAAATCCGAACGGAATCGGTTTACAAAAACCGTGTCCTGGTGCATCAGATAGTGAAAATATTTGGATAACACCAATAGATTCGTAAAAATATAAGGTTTTCAAAAATATCAATTTTAGAATTTTCGGTAACTAAAAATATCATATATAAGACGTTTACGTGTGTTTTTTTTACTACTGGTATTTTAATTGTCTAGTCTACTATTCATAGTACTTTTCTACTATTCATCTATCTCTACTTTTTCTACTACCTATTCTTACAACTTATATATCTATTTCTTACAATTTTCTTTTCCCATAAAAATTCTACACCACATATTACCAAACTTCTCTTACACTTTTCTTCTAAAATTAATTTTTAATTACTCTTTCTTTCATGCCATCAATTTTTTTTTCATTTATTTAATTAACTATAATTTCTCTCCAACTTTTCCTATAAATACACTCCTCTTCTTTCATTTCTTTCACACATCATCTACCCACAAATTTACTATCAAAATTCTCATCTTAAAACTCTCTCAAATACTCTCTCAAATTCTTTTCTACATACCCCCAAAATTCTCAAATACCACCACTTTTCTCCACCATCAAATATCTTTTAGCTAATAAACTTTCTTTATATTACTTCACCATGTCATGTTATTTTACATGACCATGGTGTGGGTTTCCTAAACTTATTGTTGTAGAAGTTACACTATGTTCATGTATTGTTCTTGTTCATGAATTCATTTCTCTATTTCTATTGTTGTGACTATGTTTTGCTCATATCATTAATGTTATTATACTAACTTCTTATTTATATCTAACTAAATATATTTATGTACCTAATATATTCTTTAGAACATAAACTCACTTGTTATTTATTTATTTTCATGCTTTGCAATTTATTTATTTATTTCATGCTATTATCAAGACTAGTCTTTCTAGTCTTAGACTTGTCCTTGTCAAGTCAAAATAATTTTTTTTTCTTTTCTTTTCTTTTCTTTTCTTTGATGAAGCTAAGGTTCCCAATACTTGACTTTACTATTATGCTCTTATTACATTTATCTTATTATGTTGTTTTTGTTCATAGTTACATATTCTCATTCATGCATGAACATGTTGATGTTGTCTCAACCATAATTAAAATGAGTTTTATTAAATAATAAATATAAGAAATCTCTTTAAAAATAAATATTTGTCATATAAGAAATGATTTTTCCATAAAAACTTAAAGCTTTATCTTAACAAATATTTTCTAAGTTAGATAAGTTTAGCTCAAGTTTTAGTAACAATACTATACTGCTTTTGATCAATAAATACATAAAATAAAGTTATCACAAACTCTCTTTTTAAACCAATAAAAATAAGAAAGTTTCTTTAAACTTAATTCTTTGTTTAACAAAAGTTTTGTTAAACTCATATGTAAAGCTTTCATCAATATAGTAAGGTTTAGATAAGTTTTACAAAAATTATCAAAGAATAACCTTTCTAAGGATAAGATTTACTTGGGAAATAAAAATAATAAATAACTTATAAGATCATTGATATTATTTATTTAAGGTGAATCTAACTTTAGAAAAACTTTATAACACATAACCAAGAAATATTTATAAAAACTACATTTTTCAACCACTAGAAATAAAGTTGTAGGAATCATAAAAGACTAAAATTACTTTTTGAAAATTTAATTATTCTTAACATTAAGAAATGGAGTTAAAAGAAGGAAATACTCACTTATAAAATTTTCCCAACAAAACTAAAAAGGAGATTTTCAAGTCTTAGCTTTTCTCACTTTTAAGACACATTGTTTTGCAAAATCATTGTTGAGACAACACCACTAAATTCATGCATATAATTTGAGTCTATATATATATATTCAAAGGATTTTCAACCATACAAAATATCTATATTTTTGTACAAGAGCCCTTGAATGAAGAAAAGTTTGAAAACTCTAGTTTTGAAATCTTGAATTTTCGTATCAATTCTTTACGTCACTATTCCGAGACCCAAATGACTTGTTTTGATAAAAAAATAACCTAGAAATAGATAGATCTTTTCGAGTAGGTCGAAATCGATTTATAATATGCGAAATTCCAAATTAAAATGAGCAAGTTATGGCCATTTTAAGTTGGGATTTCCATTCATACAATTTTTTTTACGAATTCAATAAGATAGGATTAGAGAAATTGAGTAGATCTTAGATGAAATACTCACCTTGGGTATTTCTTTTGTTTAGGTGTTGAGGATCAAGATCTTCTCTTCCCAAGGATTACTTCGATTCATAGAAAGATCGCTATGGACGAGTGAGTTTCCTTTACGTTTATGTATTCGTGCACGTGCCTGTAGAATAGAGTACTGGATGTTAGGAAAAGATAAAATCGATATGCGTGTGGGATATCTTGGGAATTATGTATGTGAATTGTTATGTGCGATCAATGAATGATAAGTATATCGGAACCCAATCTGTGATTGATATAATTGTTTCTATGTATGTATTGTCATGTGTGTAATTATTGCTTGATCGCTTTAAATGTTTTAATGTCATATTGGAATCCCCATATAATAAATTCCCCATGCATATCTCTTAGAATATCATTTCGAAATTTTGCTACTACTCCTCAGCGTGGGACCAAAAAGATAAGCTGTCAAGCTACATCTTGAGGGTTAAGACGTTCGGGGAATACGGCCTCAAGCTATAGCCGAGCCGGATCGATCGCTTTGGGTAAGGAAAACCCGAGGACTAGTAGTACGGTTTGGTAGAACCCTAAACGCACACAAACTTTTAAGGAAGTCGTTTAGGGCCTAGTTCAAATCATTCCCTAACCACCGATGGGGGTAAATCCATCACACATACAAAACCAGATAGTCGTGTGTAATGTTTGATCATATAGTTGTTGCATTTCATATGTTTGATTAATAAACTTGGTTGATTGTCTGTTATGAGTACTTTTGCGTAAGGAATATCTCACTAATCTAGTTATACTTATACCCCTATAGACTTTTGATATTGCGGGACGTTTTTTGCACCCGAGACCATATTGATCATCCGGGTATAATCTATACTTTGGGAAGCTTTTGAAGGAACTCTGTTTTGAAGTCTTAGAGTAGATTTCTTCTAAAATCTTCTAGCTTAGTTATTTATTTAGTAAGACCATGTTGTTATGGAAATTATTAACGGAATGCCCTTTAGAAGTTGTAAGACTTTTTATTTCAATGAAATATATTAAGTATTATTTTGCATGTTCCACTGCCAATATCTTAAAATGCATTACTTCACCGATCTCCCTTTGATGTGAATGTACGCCTAGGGATGCAACCGGGACGGGTTCGAGACGAGTTTTTTGAAACCCAAACCGATCAGAGTCCTTAATGGGTATCTCAGAACCCGAGAAAAATCCTATCGGGTTTTTTTTGTCATTCCCAAAACCCGACCGCTATGATTTAAGGAACTCATAACTCGACCCGACCCAATTCCAAGATTTTTAATTTTTTTCTTTAAAAAAAATGCAAAAGAAAGAATTTTGTTTTAAGTTGTTAATGATACAAACATTTTTATTGAAAGAATGAATTTTAGACAATAATATCATATAAAATGATGCAAACACTTCATTTCCACTTACTTTCACATACATATAATATAAATGGGATACTTGCTTTAATAACTTAATATTTTTAATTTTTTAATATTTAGAATTTATGTCGAGTCGGGTTTTCCCAACGGATTACATAATAAACTCAAACCTGACCCAATAACTTATCGGGTTTTTTTTTAATCCCAAAACCCATCCCCAAAACCCTATAGGGTCAAACTTTATAGGGTTTTTAGCAGGTTGGGCGGTCAGGTACCCTACAACAATCCGTCCTGTTTGCATCCCTATGTACGTCTTGTACCGATATAGAAGCTTTTGAGTAATTGGGATAGTCATTCTTAAGTTTTAATATTATATATGATAGATTATCACGTTTAGAATATCCGTTGGGACGTGACAATCACCAATAACTGCTAGCTGGAAATTGAGGAACCTATCAAAACAAAATTTTCTCAACCTGGTCACCGGCATCCTTAAAAGGGTTCACGTTTTAAGAGACCAGTACCTCGGTAATAAAGCGACTTGCACCTTTTTTTGCTTTAAAAAAACATTGTAAATTTTGATATATTATATATCTTGATTTGTTTAATATAAATATTTTAAGAAATTAATTATTATAAACCGGATAGGAAGTTAGGCAGTTTTGTATCTATTTCAATTTTATCATGATCCCAATGTTAGCAAAGAGAGAAGAATATCATTTGAAAGCTTTTCTCATGTGAACGTAAATGAAATCCCATCATGATGTTACCAACTTCTCATTCAAAAATTTTCATTCAGAAATACACTTTGAGACTCCTTGGAATATGATTTGTATTCCTTTTTACTAATAGATACATCGGACCATATGCTCATTTTCCCGTAACATATGTTAACAAAATTATAAACTAAGAATAAATTTTACATCTCAACCTACTTAATGTTCCTATTTTTAGAGTACAAGATAAAAAATAAATGGGAAACCCCAACTAATTTTCTGTTTTTCAGCTAATAAAAACTTCACTATGGGAATAACATTAGGCAGCAACAATTAAGTTACATGCGCCGCCCAACACATTGTTACATGACTCGGTATGAACTAGTTTGGCAGTCAAAATAAGTGTTAATAGCCGTTGGGGGTTTTCTTAGTTTTCTTCTTGAAATTCGACATGCTGCAATGTGGACAAATGTACTCCAATCCGTCTGTCTTCGCGTAATCCTGCCATTCCATCATTAGGAACAATGATTATAGGTTGATAAATAGCATGAATTTCCTCAAATAATCATATGCACAAAGATTTTGTCAAGAGGGGCCAGATGTCTGCTTTCCCAAACATATTTGAGGAAAGGAGTAGTGAATTGCCAAGGATGTAACCTAATGCCCAAAGGTGGGAGTGCATAGAGGAAAGGTTCATTGAAGTGGTACACCACGTGCAACGATTAGTGGCATATGAATGTAAATTTTTTTTCATGTGGACAGTTTTATAGAAACTATGTATTGTTCCTACCACTCGTTCAAAACATACCGATACTTCATTACCACTTATTCAGACATACAGCATATCACGCTTATGGAATTTTTTTTTATACAGCTCTCAAAATCCGAGTCCTAGAGACTTGAGACCAATGAGGACATCAAAGGTAGGGCCATAAATAAAGTTATCTGCTTTCTTAAAATTACTAACAAAAATCTGTAAATCAGGATATAGGTTGGAAATCATAATTTAACAAAATTTTGTTTGTTATAAAATTTGTGGCACACGAAAACTCGGTTACCATAACAATGTTCAAACCCACTGTTCCAAGAAAATCTTTGTGCACGACTGAAAGATACTGTTCTCAACATTATAAAACCGAACCAAGCGAAAACCCCACGTATGCTACAAAAATTTGACATGGCCTAACAACGTGATCAATGGGGACAAAAGTTCAAAACCAAGTAGGATAAAACTAACTGTTGCACAAATACTTCCAGCAAATACCACTTAATAAAAGCAGGATATGCTTTCCTTGACTATGGATATGCCACTTGAACATCTAAATATGTGCAAGCACAATACTCAACCGATCCTAAATTACAGTGCCTGTGAGATGTGTAATTCTTTTACTTGTCAGAAATATCTATAGAGACTGAGTCATGAAGACAATGAAAATATGCGAACATTTTTGTTGAGAGCAGAATACCTACATGCTGTTTTCAGAGTTTAAGTGCCTCTCCACAACTCTTCTAATAAGATTTCTCTCTGATAGCTAGCATGTCATTTTTCTTAGTTTTGGTAGGCTATTATATTCTCTTTCCTTAATTATTTTGTTATGTCGGGGGTTTTTAAGTCAGGATTAGCAGTTTAATCATATTTGTTGTTCATATATTACAAGAACAATTAGACAACTTAAAAGAAGCAAACCTTGAAGGCGCCAAGCCCCTGTCGTCTGTCACAACCAAAGTGGGCCCATTCTCCACATATTCCACAGTTAACCCAGTCACCAGCTGCACTACTGTTGAAGCAGAAAAGGCACAAAGTTAACAAAGAATAATACTGCTACAGAGACAGGGTGGCTGGGTAGAGGTAGAGGAGATTGACCTATGACACAAGAGGCAGCATTCTCCATCCACATCATCATGGGCCAATTCATATTCTAATAAATATGTCTCATAGTGTCGCTTCAACGTATTTCCCACTCCCTGTTCAATTATAGAAAAAATGACAAAAGTAAAGTTAGTTTAACAAACGCAAGTGCATACGCTCTGTTTCCTGGACCAACTAAAGTTTATGTTATTGAACAAAGTACATAAGTCCATTGGAACATTGTGTAATAAGAGAGTGTCTTTCCTCTGCAACTTTCTATACACAACAGATCCCTTTGCAAAATTTAACCTATACCAAAAATAAATAATACACTATACAATTATCTGCGCATTTTCTAATTATCCAAAAATATTAAACTACAGCATGGTAAAAGAGGCAGGTTTAAACCAACAGGAAATTATAAATAATTAAAAATCAAATTCAAGTTAGAAATAGTGCTACATGTTACAACAAATTTACTCAACAAGTAAAACTATAAGTAAAATTAAAAATAACTAAAAGCGGCTCAATCCATTGAAAAAGAGAAACCCTATCCAGACCTGGTTTGTCCAAAGTTCAGCTAGAGAGGAGTATCTTGCAAGCACTCTCTTATAGGTCATGGGAAGTATGTAGTGCAATGTGCCATCGACATAAGTAGTGAAACTCAAAGGGTGGGGTAAAATATGTAGTGGTTTTTTCAGTGGCACTACCTTATAGTATAGGTCCTAAAACCTTATCCGAGACTTCATAACTAAAACACTTAATAACTGATTCTACTTATATAGCTTTAAAACAATTCAGATTTATTTAAGCCAACCTCATAAAACTGGCCAGCAGGCAATTTCTCCACAAGATTGTGTAATAATCTCATCTAAAAATAAAGAAAAAATTTTACACAACAGAAAAAAAATGAAAGGAAATAGCCATGAACGTACAGTCATTCTATTAGTTAGTGTGTAATTACGCATCTTTGAGAATACTTGTCCTTTCCAGTTGATGCCATTTCCAACATGAAAACCACCTCTAGAGACAACCTGTCAAACATGTGAGGTAGAAGTCAGAATATCTGATAACAGCATATATCATTATCTAAGAAATGGCTTGGGCTCACCTCTCTGTACAAGTTGAAAAGGTCCAGGCGTTTAGCATTCAAAATAGCATCAGGAAATTCAGCCAGCCCACCTTGAGGAACAAGACGGCTATGTCCACGAAGAACCAGGAATTGCATTACATCCTTGAGAAATTCCTCCTGAAGAAGAGCAAAACACTGCTATGTCAAACCAAATTTGTCCACAAACACTCTGAACTATGTCAGCGTATGGCCCAAAATCTAAATCTAAATTTCGATGTAATGAGTCACCATCATTGCAGCTGACAAGACTAATGATGTATCAAAGAAGTGCTATCAAAGGACAAACCTCTGAGCAAGCTTGGATGGGGGCTCTACCACAACCATGTTTCTTCAGAGGTAAAGGATTTAAAGATATAATTTGCTGAGCGTGGAAGGAGCTTGATGTTGATTTTCTATGCATGACAGGAGGTGTGGCAACATTATGCTTTGCTGGCACAACTGGAAAGCTTGCTTTTACTTGATCTCCATTATATCTCTCAGCTTCAGAAAATCTAGAAAAGGGTAGCATCTTACGACGGCTAGTCCGAGGAATAGGCTTCATGGCAGCAATATTCACTTTTTTCCTTGTAGGTTTACTTTCCATGTCATTAGATGTCGAAGGCTTCTCATCCAGACAAGCCTGTGACCTTTTTCTACTAGGTACAGGAGCTTTCAACCAGCTTGGAGGCCTTGATAAAATGAAACTGCTTGGATCATGTTCTCTTCCCTGCCTACAAAAGTACAAGAGACGATCTGCGTCATCTTTTTCAAAAGCTGCTACTGGCACCCCTTGAATACTAGCAATTCCAAGCATAACTAAGCTGCGGTATGATACATCTGGAGCTAGTTGCCTCAATACCTGCAAATGAGATTCCCATGAAATTTTTGAAAAGATGCCATGCATATATGTATGCATCCATGCATCTATCTATGTGTTGTGTGTGTGTGTGTACAAGTCCATTACAGAGCAAAATCTGCCAAGAGTTATTATTTAGTTGTTTATCACAATAGAAATTTTATTTACGACACCTAATACCTGCTACTTCCACAACACATAATTTTTGGGATATGTCAGGTTACCACAACACATAATTAGCAATATTAATAACAACACACAACAGTGACTTTTCGTGATAACTGGCAATTGTGGGAAATTAATCTTCAGACCATTACTGGAAAGAAATCAGAGATCAGAACTGCTATGTATCTGTTAAATCTTCTTCACATAAAAACAATCATTAAGCTCTTTTCACTACATTTGCCAAAACCTGTATGATGGTCGCTCAAAAACCAAAAACAAGGTGTTTCTAGAAATACATTAAGGAAAAATAAAAAAAAAACACAGCTAATAGATAATAACCTGCGAAGCCCATGCTGGAACCTTCACGCATACTTCAAACACACTAGCTCCACAAGCTACTGAAGCAGATTTACGAGGCTCGGACATAGTCGGATTCCCCTCATCGAAGCTGGGCAACGCATGGGCTAGCTGACTGTTTTCTATAACTTCATTTTTTATATGATTTTCTAGCATCTGTTGATGAAAACTTTATAAGAATATTGTAATAATTACGATTTCAGGAACAAAACATATTTATACATCATATCATTAAATATAGATATCCTTGCCTGATCGTTAAAACAAGTTTGGGCGCTTCCAGACACCAGAAGAGAAATGTGGGCATAACTACAGGTAGAAATATCACACCGCATTGTCACTACACCACGAGAAAATGTCCCTGCCTGAAGAGGCGGTGGTGGAGCACTACAAATAACAACAAGCCAATGAGACATAAAGTCTACTCATCTGCAAATAAGATTTTATAATAAACATACAACAGCACTTTGTCCCAGACAATGATTAAAATGGACAGCATAACTTTCACATCTCTGTCGCTCTTTACTACTGCCAGCAAAAATACTTGATAAAAAAAGGGCAAATGTGAACCATACCTTGCCCGATTATGCAATTTACTCCCCCGAATCTGTAAAATAAAAACATAAATGCATGTTTATTCAGGAACATGACAAAAACTCAGACTACCACAAACTCTACTTAACCATCAAGGAAACAAAATGTAGTTTCCCAATTACTTTAAAACAAAAGATCCACAAATAATTTGCATGAGGTCTGGGTTCAAAAAACACCAGGAGCACTTCTTGAGGCTATTCACATAATGTAAACTATAGTTATTAGCCAGTGCATGGGCCGTGTACAATTGTTCATGTGCATGCAGATAGCTGGTCAAATGTGAGTAAAGAATAGAAAAGAAACGGGATTTGCTTCAAAATCGTATTGTTGACCCAGTCACCCAGCATACAAATTGATACTTCTCACGGTAAGTTCTAATGCCTTAGAAACTACATGATGCAGTCAACCATACTCCACTTATTTACAATCAAGCTTAAATTAAAAAAGCAAAGTAGGTTTCTATTAGCCCCATACATTCAGACCAAAGCATTCAATAAATTAAAGTACCTCTATGCTCAAGAGAGCACTGAGGCCATCTTCCAGAGCTCCTAATAAATAAGCATCCTGCAAAGATAAAATCAGCAAATCTTTTCACCAAGGCACTTGCTTTAAATTCAAGTGTACATAAAACCAAGCCTACCAGTGTACACGGAACTCCACAAACAAGAAACCGCATGGTCGCATCCTCGTCATATATTTTAATTGCAGGAAGATTGTCTGATGAACCTTCCTCTCCTTCAACATCTGCCTCAGGCTGAAAGATATCAACCTTAGGAGGATCACCAAGAAGACGTGGACCAGACTTATTGCTAACTTTTTGGCCACTCACAGTATTGCTGTTTTGTCCACAATAAAGCCTATATGATGCAAGTGCAAGTTGAAAAGCATCCCATGCATGGCTGCATGAACTGCATAGGTTGTGTTGAGCAAGTAAAAACACCAAATGTCACAAAAAAATGAAGAAAGCAGGAATGCACCTCATTCCTTTTATGGAATGCATAGCTCCTTGAAAGATCAAACATGAAACAACTTGATGTCAAAATTACACAAATATACATAATCAGCGAAGCAACCTACCTTTGCACAACTGAAAATAATGCTTGACGAAAATGCAAAGCTGAATAATGAGAAAATGTATTCTTCCAGTAAATAATGTACGGAACTCCCTGCCAAATTGAAAGGATCATATTCAGCTACTTCAGAATCCATCATAGAATGCTTTAATTTCCTTAGCAGCAAAAAATCAAGGCTCCAGAACCAAAAGTTAAAGACAGGTGACTAACATCACCTTGGAATGAAGTGCCTCTGCCAACTTTTCTCCATTGGGAATCTCCAGATAAATCTGCAGTAGAAATTATAAGGAACAAGAACCTTTAATGCCAAGCAAATTTCCACTTGAGCATATTTCCTTTTATGTATATTACCAAACTACATCTATATGCTAATCTACAAAAACTATCCTTATCAAGGGCACACACAGACAGCTTCAAAGACATCACCCTTTTTTTACTTTTATCCAGAACTTTACAGGCTGTCTATTTAAATAAAGGCATGAATGTCTCAAAGTGATATCATATTTGCTTCTACACATGTGCTTTAACTTATAAGCAGTATCAATTACGATGAAAGATGGCATCTGGATACCATTAGGACTTTAAGTTATATGACAAGATGATATGTGACAACAACAAACAGATGAATACACGGGATGAGAGAAAAATAATTCTTCTCCAATGCTTCTTTCCATTAGTTTCTACAAAAACGTGACAAGGTTCACAGACAAATTAAAAGAAAAAGCAACTCCCAGCAGCATTGTACATAGTTTCAACATTTACCAAAGTGTAACAAAACATAAAGCACTCACATAGCATAGCATCATAGAAAAAGAAGAAAAAACTCACAATAACCGGCAATGTGGAGCCAAAGAGTTCACATAAGATCTCTGGAGCAGACAAATCAACATTCCCCCACTCGAGAGACCCTATTTCTTCCCCCTCATCAATCTGTTTCCCTTGCAGGTACACAAAACTCGGGGTCAAAGACTCTAACACCCGCCGGAACTCATAGGTACTCGGGTTTTTCAAAATATTAACCTGCATTTGTATTAGAATGTTATACAACCACATGCACACAAGCAACAATCAACACAAAAATCCTCAGTAAAAAAATAAACAAACAAATCTACCTCGAGACGTCCGGAAGAAGTCAGTTCTGGGAAAGGATAGTTGGGATGATCCTCAGAAACCACTTTTTTCTTCTTATCATCACAATCCTTCCCACAGAAAACAGCCAATAGAGAGCAATGATTTCTAGATGCACCTTGTGCATGAAACATCATGCATGTATATGCTAAACCCTTCACCCAAAAAATAATTACAAAAAAAAAAAAAAAGAACCTAAAAACTACAGAATCAAAACCACTAATATAGAATCAAAGGTTGGACTCAGTTGCCCCTGAAACAGAGGCTTTCATATCCTCTTCAACTGCCCAAAATAAACCCTAGATCATTCACTTCCAATATCCTCAGGCACCCATATCTTCATCAACACATGAATTCATCAAAAACCATCCAAGTTAGATAGACCCAGATGAGAAAATCCAACGACTTGAAATACCCAGATGGCGGAATCGCTTAAAATGGCCAAATAATCCTCACAATCGACGAAAGCAGCCAAAATTAGGGTTTTTTCAAACTTCTCAAACTTGGGGAAGAAATTAAACCCAAGAAAAAGATCGAACCTTTAGCGAAAAAAGCGAAAGAGAACTCAGATTGTGGAATTCCCAACTCGTCTAAGACAACTAAGAACAAAAGTGTAAAACTTGAAATATAAGGCATCAAAAAAAACCCTACTTGGAATAGAAACGAATGATGGGAAAGAGAGAGAGAGAGAGAATAAAAATCATATATTTAGTCAAATCATTAAACACTTCCACAATCTAAACATTAAAAATCTTGAAATTAAGAAACTTTAACCAAAAAAAATTAAAATTAAAATTTGGAAAAATCTATAATTGCAAGCATAAAGTGTGTTCCTTTTTTCCATTTCTATAAGTTTCACTACAGTTTTCAATCCAACCTGGTCAAACAACAACAAAACCAAATCACATAAATACAAATCCTTTATCTTTTCAAACAAAAAACAAAAAGTCTTACCTTTAATTATTATTATCGCATTACCCAAAAATCAAATAAAACCATACACTTCACATTTTTTTAATTCGTAATTCTCAATATTGGGTATCAAACTTTTCAAGAAAATAACAACATTGTCAGTTGTTTAACGTATTATAGAAATTACAAGATTGGTTGTTGTCAGTGATATTACTGGCATATTGAGTGTTTTTTTTTTTTTTTTGGGTTCTGGGAATTTCTTTTACTGGATATTTAGATTAAGATTAGATTCTACATTAATTTTTTTTAGTTTTACTTTTTTCGTAGTGATCTATTTATCTTAATTTTTAAGCCTCTTGTCTTGATTTCCTTCTTGTGTTGTATTAAAAAAAATGTGTGGCGCGTGGATCCGTAACATGATCCAATCAGCGTACTTTTGCTAAAATAAGGTTGATGTTCCTGCTGTTTGACTCTTGGTTGGCTAAGTCAAAGCTTGTGAGCGACTCCATGGTCCATGCCATACCATAACGAGAGACAGAGAGAGAGAGAGAGAGAGAGAGAGAGGAGAGGGGAAAAAAAAAGAAAAAAGAGTTCACTCGCAGTCGCAGATAGTAATTTAATTTGTGATAAGTATACACGTAAATAATTTTTTATTTCGGATAAAACAGACAGATATAATCTGAACATGTAAAAGGTATTAGTAATTATCAGTAAAATGTTTTGTGAATATAGTGATATAAGTTTATATATGTATTGTGATATATATATTCTAGGGTTAATTCCGTATTTGATATGTGCATTTTTATCTTTTCAAATGTATAATCAATTACTAAATTTTAAAATAATTAATTTAATATCCAGTCAATTTTTTATATTTATTAATACCACTATAATTAACTTTATTTGTTGAGTTGGCACTTAAAGAGGATGAAGAAGTGACATGTTGTCAAGACAATCAAACCAATGGGTTAGCACACACATTCTATCTAATTATACAATTAAGTAGGCAGATTAATTCTCAACAATTTTAATGTGTGTTAATTTATCTGCTTAATGGACTAATTTACTAGTATGGGTATCGGCTACTTGACATATAGTGCTTTCTAATTCACTAGGAATGCCAACTCAATAAACAAAATTATCTTTATTAGCAGACATAGTATTAATGAATATAAAAACTATGTATCAATTAATTTTAAAGTCCGATTAATTAATGGTACATTTTGGGAAAAGTTAAATACCAAACAAAGCACTAACCATCTTTCTATAAGAGGAACATATTTATTCTGACTATATATAGTTATTGTTAATTACTTTACCAAAAAAGGGATAAATAATTAATGTTAATATTGAATTTTTTAAATAATTTCATATCTATTAGTATATGATTGATAAGCACATAATAAAATAATACCAATTGAAATTATAGTACCTAAACATTCATAATTTGTTCTATATTTGAATATCTAAACTTTACGCATTTTCACTTTAATTTCTCAACTTATTGTGATAAAATAACTTTGTTTTCCGTTATAACTATTGTTATCTTAAAATTGTAACTCGATGTATAAGTACCTCGAACAAAAGTAGAGGTCATCATAGGTTGGTTCTCGCTATTGGTAGTTCTCGAATTAGGAACCAATTTAGCAAAAGCAAGTTTAAATTGGTCAAAGATCTACCGATTTTAGGGAGTCTGGTTAGGTTAGACTTTTAGAACCGCATGATTTGTCAAGTCATGACCCACCAATTCAATAACTAGTCAGGAAATCGATTGTGCTAATGGGTTTAACCAATTCCAAAAAAAAAAATAAAAAGAGAGAAAATTGGAATAAATAAATTGTGAATAAGACACAAATATAAAACTATTTTAACATGAGTAGTGAAATTTTATTAATATTAATGAAACACAAGGAATAAATGTACTAAAAAACATATATTGATGAATTTATATATACTTGTAACCAAAATGAACTCCTATTTCTCAACAATGTGGGACTTATTTTTATCTTCGTATAGACCCATTTGTATCCTCAATATTTTGTAATCCTACATTCTAACAATACAACCAAAAATAAATGTGCTTATAAGTAAATGCACAATTTAAAAAATTCTTTCAATAAATGGGTAAAAGACAATTATTCCTAAGCTCAATTTTATTTCAAATTAAAATTTTTATTTTTTTATTAGTTAAATGAAGTAAATTTTTTTCTTTTTTTTTTTTTTTGTAATTTCACGTGACTGGTTCTTTAGGATTAAAATCAAACCATAAGAACCACCAGTTCCCAAGGATCAAGAACTAGATCAGTACACATAGTTTTGGTTTCAATCCTCATTTTTGGAATTAGGAACACCGATTCCAGTTGTAATTCTCCTAATTTTACAGAACATGACTATAATAATTATTAAACATATAATATAGAATCATGAAGAACTATAATAAAAAGTCACAGAAATCACTCCCGATTTCTTGTAATTTAAAATTATTAAAATAATAAGTGTATAGAAATTTGATTATTGTTAAAAAAAATTAGAATCCTAACTGATAAAATTTCAAAACACACAATATAATTTATATAATTTTAAACAAATAATGATCGATGATAAACCGATCATTACTATAAAATTCAAAATTAGCTTCTTTAAGTTCAGTACTTAGAAATATAAGATTCTAATCATGATATAATTATTTTCAAATTATCTTTAATATCTTAAAACTATAAAATAGCACTAGAAAATTTACTATTAATGAATAGGATAAATAATTCCTATATAGTAAAAGATAATATTCTACGACAATAATCAATAAATCAACAAATAATCATAGTTGACATTAAATCTCAATTACAATAAAACACAACTAATTTTTAAAAATCTATTGGTTATTAAAAAGATAGTTTAGAGATAAATCAATAGAATTATAAAATACATAAAAAGATCAAAAATTGATCAATACTAAAGAATCTAAACATTAATTAAATATTTAATTATACCAATATTTTAATTAAAAATTTTGGGTCTATAGAGACTAAATCCTTATTTAACCATTGTAACTCGAGAATCTCTATAACTAGTAAAATAAACAAAGTAACAAACGTAACATAGATATTAAACTTAAGGCCAAATTAAAATTCTAAAATAAACCTATGAGTAGTAATAAACTTACTTATAATCTAAAAACCCGAATAAAAATTTATTTAACCCTAAATGATACCAAGACAAGATTTCATATCTTGAGCAGTAACTCAACATATAAATAAAAGCAGCTCTACATTTCTTATTCGATAAAAGACAATCCCTTTATAAACGTGTTAGCTATGAAATGATAACTAAAATATGAACAACTAGAGCTATAAATACGCGATAGAAACAAAAACAGATACATATCTAATAATCTAGACTTCAGAAAAATATTTGGATTGCACCATTATTCTAGTTAGGAAATTCTGAGCCTATAGGAACTAAAATCGTAACTTAGCTTACCGGATCCAGAAAATCTTAATCATGTAAACTTTAAACTCAAAATTGAACTAAAAGACAACCTAGAAAATTTAATAAATTTTTTAAGATAGAACTCCTAAATAACTAATATATTTATACCCATTTAACTTAATAAATTACCATAAAACTAAGTTAAATAATATTATCACAATGATTGCTCAAACTCAGTGGAAATATGCATGCATTTGCGGCTGGGAGCTCCTTGGTTTTTACACAGCCAAAAATCATTCAACAAATTGCCCAAATAACTTAAAGTCAACAATCCCAACACACAACACCAATCAACTCAACCTAACTCGGCTTCTTAATAAATGTATGGAGAATTCTTGTAAACACAAGTTGATTCGATGGGGGAATTGTCTCCTTTCTTGGCTAGAAATTGATAGAGCCGTTGCCTCCCTTTCCTTTATATATATTACTCCTTAATGAGCTAACAAACAAAGCCTTAATAACACAAAACAACAACCAAAACAATAGCACACAACACAGCTTAAGAACAACAACATAAACACCCCATATTAGTTCAAACAACAACAACAAAAACACAACACAGCTCCATAAACAAGCCCCAAGCTTAGGAAAATAACAAAAGAAGGTAAGTGCAAATTCGCTTTGAACTAGTTTGTGTTAAAACATTAGTTTAAACCATGTACTTGACAACTTAGGATCGTAGCAAGCTTTAAGGAAGGATTGAACACCTTTATTATAGCTCAAACAAGGAAATATCTAATCTTATAACTTCATTTATGTATTATGGTATATATAAAAGCTAGAAATTAAATAGTATGATGATTATGAGATGTTATGTATGTTGGTATGTCACGAAAAATAGTTGTGAATAATGGAAAAATACTTAGAAGTAATTTAAACACAAATATAATACATACATAATATAAGAAAATTGAGTTTCGAACAAGAGAAAAAGGAATAAGATGATGAACAGTACCTACACCGGCCCATGCCGGCAACATACATGCCAATACCAACCACGTACGTAGGATAAGTCGACAGTGTTCACAACGGCATACTCTGGAATGAAGCTACGTAATTTTTATAACACGTGAAATTTTGCACTAACGCCAGCGACATATATTCTACACTAGCGATGTACGTGCAAAGTTGGCGGTCTTGAGCAAATGTTCAATGAATAAAGAATTACATGAAATTTTACATGAACACCAGCAGTTTAGACTCCAACACCGACGGTGTTGGATGTTGGCGTATGTACAAAAATTTCCCGAAGTGAAATATGTTCGTTGTAACATATTATATATATATGTATATAATAATAATAATAATAATAAAAACAACAACAACAACAACAACAACAACGGAAGATAAAAATTTTATAAATAAATAAATAAAAATAAATTTTAAGATTAACAAGCTTAAATATTTATTAAGTGCTATATTTTAATAAACATTTACAACTAAAAGACACTTTAGCTAATTGAAAAAAAATAATTAGATTATGATAATTTTCCAATAATTATTTTATATAGATAAATATATAAGAATGAAAAATTAGAATAAGTTAAAATTATAAATAATGTGATTCCTAAAAATAATAGATAATAAAATAAAATGAGACCAAGAGAAACACGATAAAACTAAATGTTAGAAAATAAATATTAGTTACCATAAAGTGACCAAACTAACAAATGATATAAAAATAATAATGATGATGACAATAAAATACTGAACTATTAAATACAAACTCTATAATTATTCGATGAAATAAAAATTTTAGTTTAAGTAGATATTTGATATATAAGCTCTAGGAAATTACGAATATGTTAGGAAAATAATTAAGAAACTAAATGCTAGAAGTAACTATATAAATAATAGAAATTTCAAATAACATAAAAAAGATAAAATGGACAAACGAAGAAATAATAAAAAATCGCCATCAATACAAACACTAACGAAAGAGAAACTTAAATAAATTTAGAATAAAGAAAAAGACCATAAAATATAAGCATTACTTAAAATCAAGACAAGCAAAATGAAAATAAATAATAAATAGTAAATACCAGCTACCTCAAGATAAACATATTAAAAAGGACTGATAAATAACTAAAAGTTTAATAATAAAATTGTTAAGCAAAACAAGACTTAAAATATTCTATGACAATTATCGATACTCATAGAATAAATAAATTTTACGGATTAAGAAAATTAAGTCAACTATCATGCAACACTCAAAATAAGTTTTCTAAACACCTAGTCATACGCTAAAATGGAGTTAAAATGAAAATAACAGACTTAGTTTGAAATTATACAGTTAAAATTAGTACCTATAATTTTTAGGAAGACTTCTCTTACAGAAAATGTGTTTACATGGATTTCTGACAATGTAAAAAAAAACTAACCCTTATAAAATTTGAAACTCTTGCCTAGGAAAAGAAGTGAATTAACAAGAGTGAAACTTAAATTTAAGTCATAAAAAGCATAACCAAAAAGCATTATGAATAATAGTGCAATAATAAATATCTGTTATCTCATTTCATAGGAAAAATAGGTCAATTCTTGGATTTTCAATAACATGATACGACAATTTAGCAAGGATGACGGGTAGGGGTAGGCAAAAAAACCAACTAAACCGAACCAATCCTTATCCGAATCAATCCAAACCGAAAATATGGTTTTTTTTTTTTAATGGTTTGGTTTAAAAATTTTCCAATCCGAACTAATCCATAAATTTATGGTTTGTTTGTAAGGTAAATCAAATCAATCTGTAAAACCAAATCAAACCGTTTTAGAAAAATATAATAATATTTTACTATATGTTCATATGATTTCATTTAATATTATTATTAAATGAATATTGATTAAAACCAATTTGTTCATTTGAATTTTTTTTTAGACTCATAATATGTATTTTTTTTATTGATGATGAACTATTTTTTTTTTTTTAATAACTTTTAACTTTATAAAGTATGAAATTTATTTACATAGTTATAAACTTTTATTATATATTAAATGTTCAATATATTTTATCAGCAGATCATTTTATTCGTTGATAAATTTTATTGGTAGATGGTTTTTTATTTTAGCTAAATTTATTGGTAGATAATTGACTTAATGGCTCTATTAAAAATTATAAATTATGACTTACTATGTATTGGTTGGTGAACGTGTTTTATTAGTAGATAATTGATTTTATAGAAAACTATATATTAAAAGTATTTTATCGTGGTTTATAATATAAACTTGTAAAATGATATAAATATTTAAGTATCTACATAAATGTAACAAAAAAAACTAGAACAAAGAAAATTTTTAGTTATAATTTTAATTTAATTCGTGATCCAAACTGTTATTTAATGGTTTTAAAAATTTCTAATTCTAACCAAACCGTTACTTAACGGTTTGGTTTGGGATGAAAAAAAAAAACAAACCGTAAATTATGGTTTTAGTTAGGTTTTAGGAAAAACCGAACCAAATCGATCTGCAGCTACCCCTAATGATGGGTGAGAAACTTTGACTTTATCACATCATTTATGCTTGTAGTATAGCTGCATTTTAAATAATATATTCAACTATATACATACATGATTGGGTATAATGCATGATATTTGGTATAATGCATGATATTTGGTGTATGCTTGAATGCCAAATTATCATAATATAAGCGATAATTCTATTGTATGATAATTATTGTATAAATCATGTTGATGTTTGTCTGTGAATTGTATGATCACCTTAAACTTGACTAAAAACTATTAGTAGCATAAATGAAAATGGACATGCATTGCATCATACGCATATTCTGCATTTTTAAAGAAGTGGTGACCCCGCTACGTATTAGCATTTAAGTTCTCTAGTGACGGACTTGGTTTTTCTAGATGACATTCTCCTAGTTCTTCCAAGAGCACCTTTGTTCCGTTCGGTTCCATGAGAACTAATTGGCATCGAAGGAACGCCGCTTATGGTATCGACATGAAAGGGCTAATACTTAATGGTTTTTCTTTGTTCAAAAATAAGAGTGAAATGTTTTAAACTAATTTGTGAGAGTTTATGGTACCTATTCTTCCTTAGTTCTCTTATTCTCTTGGGCATAGTATATCACTTGTAATGGCTTCCTTCCATCCCCGATAAGAGGGCATAAATCTACATCCTATTTGTATTCATGATATCCAAACTTGTACTCGTACATATGGTTAATTGTTGCATTACATACGCTTGCTAATTAAACTTGTTTGTTATTGCTTGATGTGTGGTCTGGTCAGGTTATCTTGCTGAGCCCGTGGTTCGCTCGCCTTCCAGTAGTTTTTGCACAGGAATAATTCTAATAGGGATTGGGCTAAGAATGTGTGAGAGTGCTTCTCTATCAGACTTTATTAAAGCTAGAAATATAAAATATATATTGAACTTAGAATGTGAAATAAAAAGATTGTATAACCAATTGACACTTTACATATTACAAGATTAAAACCTCATTTTTACTATATGGTAGAGAATACCGATTCTATGCGATCTTGATAAAATGTGGAAAAATTGGATTCCATAGTTGAACTCTAATAATACTATTACATCTATATGGATCACTTAAGAAAGAGATATTAATAAATAAATAGAGTCTTGTGAACTCTGACTTGCAAGACAGTTCATATTACGGGTGCACAAGTATTATGATAACTTTAAGTCTAGACCCCCTTTTGAGGCGTGACACCAGTTCAATTCTAGAACCAAACCTCATCATGGTAACCTCTAAACCAAAATTTATGAAAGCGAAAATCATTTATTTCTTTATTTAATTTTGCTAATTATGAAAGAGAAAGTTAAAACTAACTCAGATTTGTATCTTTTATAGAATGAAAGAATCAGCAAGCACTTGATATTTAAGTGCAAATGGATTAGAGCAATTTGTTTTGTATTGCTTAGATCATTTAATGTATTCATTAGATGTCCATTGCTCCAGAATTTTAGAGGAACTTTCGTTAAAATCGCTGAACATATGTAATGGGTCCATTTGGATTGCCTTTTCCTTTTTTTTAATGTGTATTTTATATTTGGAAAACTTTTTTTTATGTATTTTATATGTTTTTGTTTTATAATTATAATATAAATGGTAATTGGGTCAGGACTCAGGAGAGTTGAAAAATAAAAATTTATATACTTTTAAGAGAGAAAATTTAAAAAAAAATATATAATCCATGAATTAAAAAAGAAACTTTAATTATTATTTAAAAATGGATAGTAAATAAGTTCAACTCCATAGTAAGTTTTTAGATAATTATTTTATAAAAGGGTAATATATAACTTTATTTCCATCTTTTGGTTACCTTACTTTTTTCAAATACAACATATGAATAGATGCAAAAAAGCCAAACGAAGCTAAAAAGGGTAAGATAAAGAATGAATGCATCTTTTATGGCAAAAGGTCTAATCTGTCTATAGTAGCAAAATCGATCAAATCTTCCCTTGTGGAGTACGGAGTACGCTGTCAAATTGAGTATTTTTCCCATTGCAAAGGCAAGCATGTTTGCTTGGATCGCTCCGGGACGTGAACCGGATAAGCCGTGATGATGGTTGAATTTCTTTTGACCGGCGAGCAAGAACAGCATTTGATTGCACAGTTATTCATACTACTAGAAAAAGATATCATATTTGGCTCATAAAATATAGTTAAAATGGGATAAAACTCTCTTTATAAAACTGCATAAAACTTAAAATTTTTATCCTTTGATGACACAAAAATATTGAAAGTAGACAAAAGTCAAATCTCTTAATAAGATTTTATTTTATGTTATCTAGTACGAAACATATCAAACATGGTATAAGAAAATTATACTATCCAATATTTCTTGTACTATGGTGTTCAGTCCTCTTTATCATGTGCAGTTCTTGCAACCAAACATTATCTTAGAGTTATTACAAGAGATCAAGTAGGATTTTTTCATCTACTTATATTTTATGATTATGATGAGTATTGGAAAGCAAAAAAATTCACATTCACACTTATATATATAATATATATAAATATATTATTGGAAAACACACACACATATATATATATATATTTGAGTGGATGTCAAAATAATATCAAATAGATAAATAAAGAAAATGAGATAAACCGTCTAAATGGTGGTTCATAGATTTATTTTGGTGTTCTCAATTTCTAGGGTTTTAGATTGTGCTACTGTTGAAGATTTCAAATATGGATATTAAAATTTCCTAATACCTTACGAAATTGAATATAGAATTTAAATTTTGTATATCTAACACAAGAACATAAAATGGCCCCTTCATTATGCAACTGGAAACAAGGAAAGTGTTTGAAACACATGTTATTGGAAATTTTTTCTTATTTAGGATACTTATTAAAAAGCGATTACATAAATAAGGCGTAATTAAAACTAATCACCGAAATACTGCTTCAAAATTGTACAAATGAAATAGGATATGTGAACAATAGATAAGCAATATACACTTGTATATTGCATTTCAAACAAGCGATATATGTAGAAATATTTAAGCTAAATCATGAGTGCAAAAAGCTATATACATATCACTTGAATAAAACGTGACATAGATACGGTACTAAAATATGGCATCACAAAGAAATCTTAATATCTTGTCTTATAAACATGATTTTGTAATTTTTTTTCATTTGTTCTTTATTTTGTTAATTTTTTTCCATACACCCAATAAACATATTGCCCATTTGTTATTATTGGTTCTCTCTGCTCTTCTTTCTTTCCATACCATAATAAGACAACTCTTATTTGAGATGGTTTTTAAGGATGCCTAGCTTCTAATTTTAATAAGTCAGTACTATTTTATTATAATGATTTTTTCTTTATAAGTCATCCACCTTGTTTATATGTATTTGTTTATTATTTTATATTGTGTTATTTTTATTAAGGGGGATTTGGAGAGTTGTTTCTTTCCCCTTAAATTTTTTTTTCTCGTAAAAATCGAGTTGAGACAGTTTCAATTATAGAAGGGTTCGATAGTATACACAATATAAAAATGATTATTTCACGAGTAACTTATTAGATAAAATGGCAAATGATAAAGCAAGTGACTATTAATAAGCCTTAAGTGTCAAAACGACATGGTAATTGCATGCCGCATAAGTCATCATATGAAATAAATGATACAGCAGTTGTTAAGGTTTGTAGAGGTAAGGTGAGCTAATGTAATGTTTGCACCATAAAACTAAAGAGTTCATATTAGCATTAATGAGATGGTACCTGAAATTTTAGTACAACGATTACAAAGGTTGATGATATTACAACTAACATTCCATAAGAAAATGAGAACATACTAGAACACTATCATAACAACATTAAGAAGAAAGATGAAACATCATTCATCATTGTCATCATTAGCTTAAGATCTCCCCATCTAGAATATAGTGCATCAATTTGACCTTCCATCCTCTCCATTCGCTCCCTCAAGTCATTCCAATGATTATACTTACCAACTACTATATTCTAAACATTCACCAAGATTGTTGGGTATGAATTGGCCATGCCACACGTGCCTGCACTCGTCGCAATTATATCTCGATGTCATTACATATGCTTAAAGTGTCTTGCAAAATATTGAACTCCTAAGAGCCTTATTAAGTTTACTAGCTGCGAACTATAACTCACCAACATAAGTGTTGGATAAGCTTAAGAGAATAGTCTAAATGTGCTTCAAGTCTATTAAGATTTAGGCCTTCTTAGTCAACCAAGCTTTCCTCTCCCCAAGCCTTAAAAGTGGTGTTAATGTTGAGGTAAATCCAATGGTGCCTCCTTAGCTATAGGGTCTATTCTTCCTCAATTCTTCATGCTCTTCTAATAGTTATAGTGTTAATATGAGTAGTGGAAGATGGCTATAGTGTATGGTTCAATACCACGACCTTTTTTCACCTCACAAAGTAGGTAGAGGCTTATAAATAAGCATAACATTCGAATCCTTGATCACCTTGACTATCTCTTAGAAAATGACCTAACAAATGACATATATCATATCTCCCACCAACGCTACCTATGTTGGAAGCTATTATGAAATGCCTTGAGTGAAGAATAAGTGCCTGGGTAATTACATGATATAAAAGTCAAGTTTAAGTGCTCATAAATCTAATTTTCCATATCCTTAATGTATTTGATATATTTAATATCCTTAGGAGCTATACCATATATATGCTTGTATACTTCTTGAGTCAAAGTTGGAATACCATTCAATGCCATGTGTGATCTTTCCATTAACCCAATACTATCAAAGAAGGCCCTATCAAGCTTCCTTCCTAAGTGCATGTTTCAACCAACAAAAAGGCATTCATAGCATCACTTTTGGGAAGACATTGAGAAGTTTACCCATATTCGATCCTACATATCTTGATGGTCGCTTAATTTAAACCAATCCAATCTACTCTATCAGAAAAGTCATGAGAGTCACATCTTTGCTTTAGATAAAAGAGATGGAAAATGCTATAGAAGCTTGTTAGGTGAAAAATGTTTCTAGTGTATATATATATATATATATATATATATATTTTAGCTAGAGTAAAATTTTCATACCTTTTGAAAGTAAGAGGTACGATATATTAAATGAATTTATGAGGTAGAGAAAGAAATAAAGTTAATATTAGTGGGTTTATAAGGTAAGATTTGAAAAGAAAAACACACCAAAGATGATTACTTGAGTTAAAGTAAAGGTCTCCTTGGAAGGGAAAACTTTTAAAGTGATTTAGTGCACTTCATAAAAAAAAATGAATGAATGTTTTTGTGGGTAACGATGCATTGAAGATGATGTATCATAAAGAAAAATGAACAAGAAGGAAGTGAAAGGTGAAATCATGGGGAAATACCTCATGTGTTAACAATTCAAAAGAGAAAAAGCTAAACATTATTTTGTACCTGCTAGTCGTCTTAAATAAGGCTAACCAATCATGGTTGACCAAAGTAGGTTAATCAGGCTAGCTCATGTTGTCTAATGCAATTTTGACTTTGCCTTTTTCTTATTATTTGGCTACTCTGATTTGTTTTCATTTATTTCTTACATTTGTTATAACATTGATGTAATCCTCTATAAACATTTTCTAATTACTAAGTCTATTAGATTTTAAATTTCTTATTAAGTTTCTCATGAGCCTTCCCTTAATTTGAATTATATTAAATTGTTTCGTTACATAAGTATGTGTAAAGTTTCGTTTTTGTCCCCTAAGCAATTAATTTCCAGAAACTTGACTTTCCCACCTAACACTAACACACACTTTGCTAGACTCAAGAGTTAACTCAAATTTCTCGACTGTACGAGCTAATATTTAAACCAAATTTGATTTATGAATCAATTGGAAAGTTCATTATTCCATTAACACATTTAGTCAACTTGAACACATAATTATAACCCATCTTTGATTTATCAAAAATGTTATATATTCACTTATTATTTTATTTAATGATAGTTTCGTCTTAAGTTGATATAAACTTTCATTTTACTTTCAAGTTCTTGGTTTTACTGTGTCTTGACTTTAAATTCTTAATTTGTACATATATTTTGTTTACTTATTGTTGTCTTGGGGTTCATGGTGCTACAGCTAAAAACATCTTACATTGAGTTGTCTTATTATACCTATATTGCCAGCCAATTTGTCGCTTCTTATTATCTACTCCTTGTTGCATGCTATTCCCAAGGGGTTCTAGTCCCTAAACACTAACTTTGACACCATTTGACTTGTCATGTTCCTAATTCAAAGGGTGTTATAGTCCACTACCTGCCCCCCACAGACACACAGAAAGATCGATTTTACTCTCTCCCATTTTCATTAAGTCCAATTAATAATCACATAAAAACAATGTTCCCTAAACAAGGTGAAAATTACATACATGTTCATTAGCACCCTAGATGAAACTCTATTCAATTACCTGCAAGTACACAAATGTACCCGGTTTCGCAAATGTGGTGGCAATTGGAAATAGAATTGGGAGTGCTAATGTGAACGAAATACTTCTAGATACGATATGGTTTTAAACTCTTCAAGGAAAGAACCATCATCAGTGTAAAAAATACCGATAATTATATAACTTGCCCAAGTGTATAGGGGTTAAGAGTTCGAATGCTAACCAAATCTAAAGTAGAATAACTTTGCTACATACTAATGAGACCATTCACCAAGCCTCATAGACCTATATCATAACTCACAAATCGCCCGTGGTACCTAAGCTTGGGCTTAAACCAAAAAATTACAGCACATGCTTTGATGTAATTACAACATGAGCCAAGAAGTCATTTCGCGGAAACTTTTGTAAGATTGAAAAAACATAGGCTAGAACTTAATATATCCGAGGTTAATTCAATTGGATTTCCTTAAGACCCCAAAAGCCTGCAATCAACCACAAGGTGCAAACATCAATAGTGGCAGAGGATACAAAATGTGCTTGCCGAAGCTCAAAGAAAAAGAACACAAATTGATGGAACCAAGTTGTCTAACTAAAATTTTTCATTTGTACATTCTGTGCTTTATGCTTTAAATCATTTAAGTTTAATATATTGAAATCTAAAATATAAACCCATTTCTCACCAATTAAAAAAAGAGTTACTTCCATTATTGTGAACCAGTTAAATCCAATAAATTGGACTTAGGTAGTCAAGGAAAATCGACTCATAGTTAGTGGGGTATATTTTTTAATGTTAGCCCATCAATTGGGATATCTTATGAAAATCATGGCCATCATATAGGAAATAAAGTAAATAATGGAAAACATCATGATTCCAGAAGTCTAAAGTCTTCTATCCTAAAAGAGCTATCTTTAATTGATCAAATTAAAAGGATAAATTACACTACAAGATATCAGTATTTCATGATAAGTTAATTAAAAATATCAATATTTCAAATAGTTAAAAAAAGAAATTAAGATTTTACAAAATGAGTAAAATAAGATTCAAAATAGATTGTTGAAAAAATTTAATAAACAACTATTCAAATGCTAATACCTTAAATAAACTTTATAAAACGTTAATACCTATTTGACTCACTTTAGAAAATATTGATTTTTTTTATTAACCAATTGAAACTTTGATAACTTAAATGCATTTTATTCTAGATATTAATATCTTTTAATATAATTCACCCTAACTTAATATAAAAAGGGACAAATTGAATCCCAAATGCTTACCTTAAACACAAAGAGAAGTGACATTTATATTACTTTTTTTTTTCCATTACTATTTACTGGGATTGCTTTTTTCAAGGGGAAAAAAATTATATATTTAGTTTTCGATATTTGACTACTATTCTAATGAGTTTTCACGCTTTATTCATCCATCCATCTCCTTCATGGAAAAAGAAAAAAACTTTATCTATCTATTCCAGTCCTCAATATCTTCTAATCTGTAGACTTAAACTTCCATTGACATTGTTAACTTTTAAATCTAGTGTTTAATTCATTAAAATAAATGACATGATAAAAAATAATTAAATTAAATAAACAAACATTAAAAAAAATACAGTTGAAAATAAGGATTCCAACCGCATCTACTTATAAGTTTCACCAATCACCACTAGAAGCTAGTAGGTCATAACACACCAATAAAAATGGGTTCATTTGAATCATTACCTATTCGGCTACCAAGATGGACGGTCACTTACTATCATAAGATATAAAGGAAAAACAATTTTTTAAAAAATAAAGCAAGAAAAACCTATTTTAAAACAAAAAACTTTCAACAAATCAAGATTTGAAAATCGAAAAAAATTTTAACTTATAATAAATTTCCTATTTTTGAACATACATGAAGTTTAATTTTCCTAAGTAAGACGCCTACACCATGCTCATCTAGTATGATACTTACATGCTTGTACTCTGATTGTGTAAGTACCAATAAGTCATTATAAATTTTGTTTAGAGGGAAGAAAAAAGAAAGAAAAGAAAAGGCCTCACAAGAATGAAGGAAATTTACTGTACATTATAAAAACAGCAACATTTTGTCAATGCCATGGAACTTTAATCCAGTATATGGAAGTATCTCCATCCTACTGGAGAGCACAATATTCAAGCACGTTGCACAACATTAATTGGGATCGCTACAATTATGTGAAGGCCTTTGAAAGCAGCAGATTTCAACAAAATCTCATGACTAACTTCGAAATTTTACAAAATTGAACTTGAAATCAACTGGCAAAGGCCTAAAAAGACTTAGGAACTGCAATATAGGCAAAATAACTAACATGGGAAGCTCATGGGGAACTCTAAGAAGGTCACAAAGAATGAACCCCATTTTGATCAGTCTTTGACATCAGTAACACCTTCTGTAGATATTTGAAACCGGGCTTCTGCTTCAGGCAAGGAAGGAGAGCTGATTACTTTACAAATGCGCTCCTCTCCTCTTCCCTTACGAAGAGCAAGCCTGTCATAAATCATATAACGATGTTTTTGATTCAGGTAATTCTAATCCTTATGACAAGAAAGACGAAAAATAGAAGAGACAAACCGTGTAGTGGAGGCATGTGCCATTATGTTGCCACCAATAGGCTTAATTTGAGGCCCAGCAAAGAGAGCAGAGCCATCTACTTGTGCCACCACTTGGTTTGTTATTACAACAGCAACGCCAAACTGCAATTACCATCAGTCTCCCATAAACACTACAGATTTAAAATGCTCATTTGAAAAAGGAAACAACTTTACATAGAGCCATAGATAGCTATGATATTTGATACGTTAAATCCTCTAAATCAATAATATGGAATTGTTTAGAAATGATATCTATATCTAAGATACCAAAGGTACCTCATCAGCTAACTTCTGAAGGCTTCTGAGGAATTTAGCAAGATGCATTTGCCTTGCTGACAGTTCACCTCTTCCACTAAAATCTGTTCGATAGAGGGCAGTAGCACTGTCTACTATCATTAGAGCAAACCTGAAGAACCGGAGCAATTGGGGTCAAAGCCCAAAAAATTCCTTTTACTAAGGCCATTCCATACTTAAAGAATCAAAAGAAAAACTAGACAACCAATCAAGTGGAAACACTGCTCCTAGAAGGTGAGCACAGTCAAAGAAACAATGAGTGACATAATATGATTTAGACTTCAAAGCGCCTCAAAATTGAAAGAATTTATATCATGTCTAGGATATTTCCTGTCCTCAGAGACTACTAAATCATGTAAATTTAAAGAAAGAAAGATCCTGCTGCTCTCTTCATAGGGGCTGAATAAAAGCTATGTCATGTAGAACTATAGAAAAACAAAGAATGATTCGAAGCAAAAAGCTTGTTAAGAAAGTATCTTCTTTATCCAAAAAAAAAAAAAGTATCTTCTTCTTGCAGGGGTTGAAAAAAAAAATTGCCAGATCTTGAAAGAGTGGTTTGACCTCAATTTTACCTAGTATCTACCATCATTGAAGCTGCTTCGAGCAAAAGCCTTGACTGATGATCAGTGTTGTAAGCTCTTGCATATGCAACATTCTCCAAAACATCAGCACCATTTAGTCCATATCTACAATATTTAGCAAGTAAAAGAACATCAAGTCAAGCTTAACATTAGGTAAAAGACAGTGACGTAGTTATACCTTTCAGCAATTTGTAAAAGCCTCTGTGGCCTAAAAGATCCCTCAGCATCAATGTACATTGCTTTTCCCTCACCACCTCCTTGATCGAGTGGAAGCTAAAATAAAAATTTTTCAGAAATTTACTCTAATGAAACAGGCAACTACTCAAGAAAAATATTGAAGCTTTATATTAAAAGGTATCATATATAATATATATAGAGAGAGAGAATTATTCCAATGTACCATGACAAAGCTTTTACTGTAGAATAGATGATATTTCATGGATACATTAAAATAGAGGGAGGGGGGAAGGAGAAAGGAGATCTACTTGGCAGGTAACACAGAGTGTGTGACAGAGCTGTGTTTTTCCAGAGCGGAATTCTCCATATATCTCAGTAATTGAACCTGTCTCAATACCCCCTATCAAGAATGCAGCCAAATGGCATTAAAATCTAGCGCATATGTATCGCGCAGAAACAAATAAATTTGGCTAGCTGCTTCATATAAAAAGTATGAACCTTCCAAAATCTTATCAAGTTCTCTCGATCCAGATGTGATCTGAATAATCTCAAGCCTCTGAGCATGTAGCTGGCTTGCACTAGTGAAACCCAAAGGCACAAGTTTGGAAGCTGAGAATTAGCATAATAACAAAAAGTTAACAACATGCAACAATATGTAGACGTTGTAAGGTAACAGTAAGTGATAAATCCAAACTCAAGTCCATAAGTACAAGCAAACATTTCTCTTATGCAAAGACATGTAGTACCAACAAGGAACATAAGGATTAGGGACTTTTCAGTCACCCGAGTGTTCAAGTTCCGTAGATCAAAATTCAAGTTGTTAAATCCATAAACAATTCATATCATAATTTAATGGTAGACAACAAAACCATTCATCAATGCCATTTAAATATGAACTACCGCATAAAAGATCCCGATCATAAGGGAGACAGAACAATAAATTTTCCCTGCACTGATGATCTTAAACACAATGAAGCAATGTATGCATAGACCTGCCTGCCTCAACGATTTTGTCAACTTTAGCTTCGCTAATTCCTTTAATCTGGAGAAGCTCCTTTCTGGGAGAATATACAACAGCTTCAACCGTACACAAACCAGCATCTTTCAGCTTCTTTATATCAATAGCAGCGATTCCCGATGCCTGTAATTCAACATACCAAAATCATTACTCAATTCTTTTATGAACTACACAATAACTACCTCCAAATCCTACACATCAACAGCCTTCCGCATAGTTAAGTGAGAGGATTATCACAACACAAACACCCATTTCTGAAGTATGACAAAACATCCATGCACCTCACTAATCACATGCTATCATAAAGTAGGGCCGTATTATATATCCTTCCTATATGGCAGCATGTGATTGACTGAAACAGGGATAAAAAGGCAAACCAGGTACAGGGAGCTTCGCCTCCCACTTTCCATTTACAATTAAAGGCACGTTTCAAAACTCGACAACTTATAGTGCAAAACATTTAAGCTAGGATTTCATAGAAACATGAGTATCCCTATAAATCCAATGAATACCGGTCCCCCAACAGAATGGAGGGAGTTCAATTTCCTTCCCAACGGTTGTAATAGATTAGAAAAAAAATGTTTGAAAAACAAAAAAAAAAATAAAATCAATAAAAGGAACTAAATTGCAAGTGGGATCAAGCGTAATTTGAAAACCCAGATGGGGTTTCCGATTAAAAAATAAAAACACGAAATGCTAAAGAATCAAGGAACAAAGACCCGGTTTTGAGGATGAAATTCTAAAATTGAGTATACAGAGTATAAAAGATTCGATTTTGATGCAAACCCAGATTTTGTTAGGCCATAATTGTTTACTTTTTGATAAGTTTGAGAATGAGATTATACCTGAAGCTCTTCAACGTGCAAAGGGCCGTGCTGCATCTCTTCGATTTGCTCTTCTTGTTCCTGGGCCATCTTGTGGTTTCGACTCTGCTGCTCCATTGTCTTGAGAGAGAGAGAGAGTGGAGGGAAAGCTGTTTTATGAAAGAGTAGGAGGAGAAGCAAATCTTGGGGTTTGGAGCGCCAAAACCGATAATTGGTAAAAAGGTGGTGTTTGTGTGCTGAGGAAGCTGAGTTTGTATTTGTAAAGCCTATGCGCTTGAAATTTGAATATGGGCTTGTACTAATGGGCTAAACTATTGGAATAAAATAATCTCAATAGAAAAAATAAATTATCATCGATTTTAAGTTCAAAACGCTCTAGTTTATAAGTAAAAATTGAAGCAAAGGCAATGGCTGCTGATAAACCGTCTGAGCGTCTGATCATATTCGTTTTGTTTTTACGATTTTATCGTTTTCAAACGATTATTTATCAAAAATAAATATTAATAAAAATAGATATTTTTATGACAAACTGATCAAGCAAATCAGATATTAACATAAAATAGATATGATACAATTACGATGAAAAACATATCCTAGAATCAACCATAGTCTGTTTGGCTAGCTTTTCCTTATAGATACAGTTACTTTTTTTAAATTTTTTTTTAATAAATTTTATCAAGAAATAGGTACAAATAAAAAATAATTGGCGGTTTTCATTAAAAATCAAATAAATCAAATATAGATAAAATATAAATACAAATTAAATATATTTACACATATTATTTAGATATAGATACAAATACAAATGAAAAATATACTATCCAAACATATCTTAAATTGCAAAAAAAAGGATTTGTTTTTTTCAACTCACTTATGATTTGGTTTCCTTTGTTGAACCAATCCAAATCATTTTGGAAATAATGTTGCATTTGATATTTAAACTTTATTAATTAATTAAATTATTAATTTTAATATTGATTGAACTTTGTAAGATCAATGGTACCACTCATATTAACTTGTCTAAAATCATCAATATCATTGGTTGTTTTTATACCTAATAATGAACTACCTTGTGTCTTAAATTATTTATGTTAAATTTGGTATCTAAAATTCAATTTAGTATTTAAACTTTAATCTAATTAATTTAATACTCATTCAAACTTTTTATGATTTTAATACTATTTCTATAACATGTTTGCTTTGTATTAACACAAAAAGGTAATCTATCACCGCTAGGTGGAGGAGGTAGTAAAAATCCAATGATAGATTACCGCTTTCAATATTAGTAAATAGAGCAAATGATGTTAATGAGATAATAAAAATAATCACAAAATGATTAGATGTTAAATTAATCATTTCAAAGTTTAAGTACTAATTGAATTTTTAACCACCCTTTAGGTACCAATTTGACATTTACCCATTTTCAATGAAATATTCTACTATGGACATATCTAAATAGTGAAAACCACATCTAATAAGATAAGTTAACACAATAGCACTCCATAAATATATAAATAAAATTATATATTTTAATTTCTAAATGCAATATCTTCATCAAAACAATTATTGAAAATATGAAAGTGTAAATAAGTAATTGAATAATCGGTCAAATTTCAATTAGCATTGACGTTGCCCACTTTTCAATTACTTTTATATTATTTGTTATACGTGTTACATATTTTTTATGATATAATAATAGATGTATTGAATTTAAAAGTTAGATGAAATATAATGTTGTACATCATTTGTTTTAACTTTATTATATTATTCTTGGATATAGATTTTTTTTTTAGTGGTTTTCATAATGAATAAAACCTTTTAATTTTTAGTTTTGTAATAAATTATTAATATTTGTGTGTTAGCAATTTTGCATTATCAAGCGACAAGGAGGAGTAAAGCAAGTTTTGTGACGTTTTATTATTATTATTATTATTAAAACTTATGGTCACTCAACTTGCTTATAATGTGTAATGCTAGTAGTTTATCAAGCGTTTAGAATAGAAGTTTGAATAATAAGTGGAGTTTAATATATGGGAAGTAATATCAATAGTTCCTTCGTTTTCTTATGCATATGTAATGATGGTTCTTTTCTTTTTTTTCTCTTTTTAACTTGAAATCTTAAATTAAAATTTATAAATATAAGTAAAAAATATGGTGATAGGTGTATATGAAGTTGTAGTAAAATATGGCCAAAATAAAAAAAACTCAGTGTTTATAAAAGCAATATTTAAAGTGGTTTGATTAAGAACCTCAAATTGTTAAAAGTGATTTGATTCATTATGGTCTAAACCAACGTTTTAATTCAATTCGATCTTTCAACCAAATTTGACTAAATTATAAATGCTTCAAATAATTAGACCTAGATTTATACAATACAAAACCTATATTTTCCTAGCAGGCATTAATAAGTTTGGTTTGTTAAAAAATAAAGATTTGGTAATCTTTGTTACATTGTTATTTCTATATCCAATATGTTATACAAGGTTTGTAGATATGGTACATGATTTTTTTTTTCACAATATGCATTTAAGGGCATATGACTATGCCAATCATCTTATATCTAGTAGTATTAATCCGTATTGTAACACCAAACCCACTGGCTCAATAGGAACCAAAGATGAAAGCGTTGTGAAGCATTATATTTAACCATTTCTACATTGAACTAGTTGCATCAGTCAAAGTGGTCAGTTTAACCACGACTCACTCAAATTGGCCAGATTGAGCAAGTTAAGGGTGTGTTTAGTTTAACTTATTCTAGTATTTTGACATCTTTTTTTTCTAATTACAAGATAGACTATTTAAATATAGATGAAAAATAGACATTTTCACTATAAACATATCAAACAGACCAAATACAAATTAGATAAAATAAGATGCACATGCAAATAAGACACAAATAATATACAGATAAAAATCAACAATCTAAACAAATCCTAAAATGAAATAGAAGCCCAATGCCCTTCCTCTAACATCATACTTTACTTTATGTAATTCTAATTATACACAAGTCCAACTTTTCAAACCTAAGAAATGCAGGACATTTATTTGAGTCCTTATATGCAACTATAAATTGCATAAATGGCAATAAAAAGATATCACAACTTAGCATGCTAATTAGAGGTAGAGATGGCTTATCTAATTTGTGCTTCGTTCACTCCTATATTACATTGGTAGTAATATTGGAGTTATAAATGGTGGAGGAGCAACCGGTGGTGGCTCAAAGGGATGAGTTACAATTTTTGACACTAATAATATTTTCTAAATGTTAGACAGAGGTTTTCCTGTGATATGATAGTACTCGGTGGCATTTAGTGATAGTGGATGTGAAGTGGGTATCAAATAGTGTCAAATGGCAGTCCTGTTTAAAGTGGAGTTGAGTGGATTTATGAAAACTAAACCGAAGAAATCGGGTTTGTGTTGGTTACATATAACGGAAAAAAAAAATGCTCCTACATGAACTAACAATTCAAGGAAACATCTTAATAACATCAATATGTTCAGTTGCTTGAATAATTGTGTCAATGTTGGATGGTTCTCAGTCCGGATAATGCCACGAGTGGTATCTACACTTTAAAATTGATCAATTTAATGTTTAAGTTTTAAAGTTAAATAATTTAATATCTAAAAAAACTTTGAAATAAAGGGTGATCATGGTTCGGATAACCGGTCCATCACCATTTTTTTTAAAACCAAACCGAAATTATCCTTTTTTTAATATCTTAATCTAAAACAGGTCCATTATTAATTATTAACCATCTTAACAGTTAACTCCTTTTGCTTTAGTTAATCTTTTTTGTTTTTGGTTTTTAACCATTTAACATAATGATTAACTAAAAATTGCAGCTAATTAAATTTTCAATTATAACTATAAAAAAGATCCTTTTATTTCATAACTACATAAAAAACTTTTAAATTGACAAGTCAAATAATATAATTACATTCAAAAATTACAAATAAACAAATCAAATATCAATAAAACCAACAAATTGAGAACACAAGTCTAATTCTAATTCGTAAGACTAAAATTTCAACACCAATATTGCACAAATTAAAAATTTATGTTTTCTCCATATTTTAAATTACAATGCAATAATAAAAAGCTTATTTAAGTATAAGTTTTATCTATTTATTTTTAAAATATTAATTATTTTTATATATTATATATATACATATATATTTTGAACAGATTAACCGAAACCATTGGTTTTTGTTGGTTATAAACCAAAACTAAAACTAAAAACCGAAAAAATTAAAATCGCTAATCCTAAACCAAAACTAATAGACTAGTTAATCTATTTTTCAAGTTAGTTTTCTAATTTTGGTTTTATTTTTTTTTTTACAACCCCACTTTAAAATTGATCAATTTAGTACATAAAAGAAAAACATGCACAAAAAGCTAGTTCATGAACCATTTGTGACACGAACCCTTTTTGGTTTTGAATTTAATACATCATTTTTTTAAGATCGTACATAAACTTATAATAAAAATTAAAAGAACATACTTTAAAAAAATCTGGATGGATAAATGGCTATGGCCTGTTAACTTTTAATAAAAAATCAATGAAGAGCGTAAATAAACTTATAATAGAAATTAAAAGAATGTATTTATGAAAAAAAAATAACCGAATAAACTGTAAAATTTAATAAAAAATAAAAAAATATACTTTAGTATTAAGATAATTAAAAGTATAAAAACATTATTATTAAAAATAAAATAAAACGTGCAATTTAGCAAAATATGCATAAAAACTAGGACTATAATTAAAAATTAAAAGAAGTAAAACTTAAAAAAGGAGATCATATTTCTTTCAAAAAGCAAACAAAAAAAAATCCTTTTTCTGAATATACTTAACTTATAATATTCATATTAAGCAAAAATATCAAATTTGATTAAAATTCAAATCGAAATGGATACATGAAAACCCTCATGTTAATGATCTTTGAATTACATATGTATTATATCAATCATTTTATTTTAGTAAATCCTTGAGTTAAAATTTATTTGAATTTTTAATACAAAATAAATATATATTTTTTTGTTTTTGAAAAATTAAAATATGAATAATCATTGTATTTTCATTGACCCGATTCAACTCCAGTTAAATCCGGTTTGACCTCTGCATCTCTAGGTCATCTATCTTAGTTGGACCTAATAATATTGGATTTAACATTGATCTCTCCATATGAGATGGATTATATCTAGATTTCCTCTTTCTATTGTAATAAGAAAGAAATGCGTCTAATGTAAAAATGCACAATTTAGAGTCTTTGTTATTTGCTTAATCTCCATGATAAGTATCATTATTGATAAGATTCAAATTGCATCGTTTTCCATCATTGGGAGAAAGATACATTCAATGAATATAATATAGTATATTTTATTGTTAAAATAGCTTTACACATGAAATGATATGACGTGGGTTTTTGGAATGGGATTTAAGTTGCCTCTCTATCACACAACAAAAGATGCGATCATTATGCTGTTTTTGTGTTTTGTAATATTAAAGTTTTAAAAGAAAAGGATATGAAAAGTACTAATAATAGATATGACGGTACTATTACTGATCTGAGCTATGCTAGTTTTCAATCGATAAGACACATAACCAGATTTTAGTGGTATTATAAAACGTTAATGATAAAGAATAGTTATGGGACGATAAACCATATATCTACATATAAAACAACAAAAGAGTTAAGCTCGTCTTGCTATTTAAATTTATCTAATTTATACTATTAAAGTAAAAACATCTGTTTTGATATCTTTAGTATAAATATTTTTAATATAATGTTTTTAGCATATGAACGTAAAATATTTTTGGTATCCCTAAAATCATGAAATTAAATAGGGTTAAAATAAAATTAAATAAGAGTTGAATAGACGTAGTTATAGTTATAGTTATAGTTATACTATTAAAGTAAAAGCATCTGCTTTTATGTATTTAGTATAAATGTTTTTAATATATTGTTTTTAGTATATGGGCATAAAATATTTTTGGTATCACTGAAATCATGAAATTAAATAGGGTTTAAATAAAATTAAAATGGGATTGAATAGACATAGTCATCATGAAATTAAATAGAGTTTGAATAAAATTAAATAGATATAATCTTTTCTTTTTTTAGCTATCGATCTAGCAGGTGCCTTTAGTGTAAATATTTTTAGTATAAATGTTTTTAATATTGTAACTGCATCGCAATTACCCAACGTGGAGATATTACTTGTGGAAAATACAGTTATAATTATGATTTGTAATTAATTTCCTAATTTCTAGGACTAATTAAGGTTGTCCTCTTTCAACATGTCAAAACAATATATCTATTTAATTTATATATGTTGGATTATTTTATTTACACACGCATTACGGATACATCGTCTACTTGTATATTTATTAATTATAATTCGTGCTATATCATAAGCAAGTTGGGAGAAGAAAATAATTATAAACACATGTAACATTGTTGGGTTATAGATCCAACTCATATGGATCTCTATAATCAAAGATATCCTAAGTATATTGTATATACTTAAAAGAAGACTTGAAAAATAAGAAGGTTTATGCAAAACAAAAGAAGATGATTCAGATGTTGTAAGCTGACACTATAGGGACCAAGGCCATCGGCCTTGAATGGATATTTGGTAGCCTTGAAATTGGAATTTTTTTGTCGAGATATGTGTTCAGGCTAGGTCGGCTTCAACGCTGCATGCGCACGTATCGGCATTGGAACGCCAATCTTCAGCACCTGATTCTAAGCCGCCAGCCTTCTTATTATCTCAAGCCAACCTTTGTTGTCTAATATAAGTACTTCTTATATTTTATCTTAGGGTTTTTTATAAGATGTGGTGACTATCCTAAATCCTAGAAAAGAGACTCTAGACAGAGAGAGGCTATTGTTGTTGAAATCCACCACTTGTGGTGAAGATCTGTGTGATCCACTAGTGTTTACCTAATGAATAACAGTCTGTACATCTTATTATTGTTGATAGTGGAGAAAATTTGTGTGCCAGTCCCGTGGTTTTTCCCTAAATTAGGGTTTTCCACTTAAATCACGGTGTTATTATTTTTCTTTGATTATGTTTGCTTTTTTATTATTGTTATCGCATTGGCAAGAGAAAAAATATGTTTTTGATTTCTGGTTATTGAAGGATTTTTTTTCTAACAAAGTGGTATCAGAGCCTAGGGTTAAAAAAAAAAGGGTTTGTCAATGAATTACAGACATGGCTGAATCATCATATATAATGATGAAATTGAATTCATCAAAATACTCTATCTGGAAGTCTATGATGGAAGATCTACTGTATTGCAAAGATTTGTATTTGCCTTTAGGTAGTGATATTGCGAAGCAACAGATAAATCTGATGTAGATTGGGCAATCATGCATAGAAAGATTGTCAGATATATCCAACAATGGGTTATCATAGCATATACCATCATGTTGTTGGGGAAACCAAAGCTAATATTCTACGGAGGAAATTGGAGTTGATATATGAGATGTAGACTACTTTGAATAAAACCTCATTGATTAAAAGAGTGATGAATCTGAAATACAAGGATGGATCAAATAAGACTGAGCACCTATATGATTTTCAAGGGCTTGTGAATCAACTAACTACTACGGAACTTATGCTTGATGATGAGATTCATGCACTTTTGTTGTTGAGTTCACTGCCTGAAAATTAGGAGATACTTGTGGTGTATGTTAGTAATTTAGCTCCAGGTGAAAAGCTCACATTTGCAATGGTGAAAGACAGTCAGATGAATGAAAAGACCATAAGAAAAGATCTAGGTACAAGTTCAGAGACACAGGCTCTTGTTACTGATAATCACGAAAGGCGTAGCAGAAGTAGGATCAAAGGGTCAAATGATAAATCTGGTAGATCTAATAAATCCAGGGCAGATTTAAATCAATAGGAAGGAAAAATGTCAAATGCTTTTACTATGACAAACCAATGCATTTCAAGAGAGAATGCAGACTGTGGAAGAGAGAGCAGGGTAAAGGTAAGAGTAAAGAAAAAGATGAAGACATAACTTCTGCTGCAACAGGTAGTGAAATTGTTGTTACATGGGATGATGATTGTATCAGTCTTGCAGGTCATGATAGTGACTGAGTTATAGATTATGGTGCCTCCTTTCATGGAGAACACATAATGATTTTTTCTCATCCTATGTTTGTAAGGACCCGCTATCACCCTATATTTGAAATAGGCGATAACAGTTCTCCAACCACATATAACCTATAAGATTATATGTAAGGTTGCTTGAAAGGATTGTTTGAGAAATTATTTATTTAATTCCATATAGATAAAATAATAGGAATCATAATATATATATATATATATATATATATATTTTACCTTAAGCAAAGCTATATTACTACACTACCAACATATTTTGCAAAAGAAACAACTTAACCCCTACATAGCTAAGTACATATATATATATATATATATATATTACATCCAAAGGCTTCTTACAAGCCTTAACGAAATCTTCAAAACACATCCCAAACTACCACTTTAATTACAACATAAACAAAAGGAAATTACATTTAGTCTATTACAAACATAGGGTTCCATTGAGTCCATGGTTAACTCTAATCCTCCAAACCATCAAGAAAATCTTCAAAGTCGGTTCCGTACCCTATACTTGCATAAAACTCATCGGAGTCATCACCTGAAATGGAGAAAATATGAGCCAAAGGCCCAGTACACAAGTAACGAATACAAATGCAAAATGGGTCACACATTCTTAAATTAATGCATTATGCAGCAATCAATGATTTATTATTACATCTTTAGTTAGTAAAACAATACGGGAGTATTCAAACTCCGGACAACAAGGATCTAGTATTACGTCCGCCTCCTTGAGTGGTCCCTACTGTTCATATAGACTAGGCAGCCCCACCTTCCGGCATAGCCCGTAATACTAGGGGATCCTGAGTAATGTATCACGACGCTCAGGGGGTTGATATGAGTAGCTCGAATACTCACATCTCCTAAATAATTCTATCAATTAATGAGAAAGTATCCTGCCCCCAATCGGAGCAGGGCGCCGCTCTCCGAACCAGATTCAACGGCAACAAGACAATCAACACTCATCAATTAATAGAGTTTTCTTAATTTAAAGTAATTTAGTTGTGATGCCTACCCTAGCAACGAGACAAACAAGTTACTGCGTACCTGAGATAGCTCGGGAACTAATGGGGTTGATCGAGCGAGGATCTATCACTGTTTAATACAATATTAAATTTCACATTTAGCTTAAGTACTAATTAACTAATTGAAAATATAATTAATCAAAGAAATTCAAATAAATTAATACAAGGTCACAATAAAGCATTTAAACATCCTATTATATCATAGGACACTCAACAATTAATTATTTGATCATATATCAAACTTCGAAAAATTTTAAAGAAAGTTTTTGAAATTCAAAGTGCAGGGGATACGCCGGCGTTCAATACACTGAAGATCAACACTGCCAACACTGGCAGCGTTCAAGGGTACGCCGGCTGCCTTCATTTTACGCCTACGGCTTTGAGCCGTTGTAGAATGCAAATCTAAATTTCCAAAAATTGCCGAGAGGTACACGGGGTTTATCCACGCCCGTGAATACTCCTAACACCGGCAGCGTATCCATGTACACACTGGCAGCCTTTGATCCTACGCCGGTGGCCTTAAGCCCGGCGTTAAAAATTATGATTCTGTTTCCATCCCATACCGCCCCTAAGCCGGCGGCATTGGAATCCCAGTAGCCGGCGTACATTTTGAAAAAAATGAACGCTGGCAAACTTTTCTAGTGAAAGCCGGCAGCGTTTAAACGGCTTTAAGAAATTTGATTCTATTCACTTCCAACACCACCTATAAGCCGGTGGCATAGAAGTGCCAGATGCTGGCGTACGACCAAATTTAAGCCTATACAAAAATGTTTTTAATATCCCCTGTTTTATTACAAACTTTATTCACTTTCAAAAATTCCCCAAACTTAATCCAAACTTTCCAAAGTTTGTTATATGTTCCAAACACTATCCTAACAACATGAATTCTACTTCTAATCATCAAAACACTAATCACACTTCAAATCTACTCCTCACTACTTAATTCTTCAATTTCCCCAAAACACTCATCCTCACATATCAATATTCATTCAAGATATACACTACCACTCCTTTAGCCATATAATCTTATTCTAACCACCATCAATGCACCAAATCAAAACCCACACCAATTAGTACATAAAATTCATTTCTATCCAACCTTTACAAACAAACATAATATAGAACATAAAATAAAAAGATAAAGCTTGCATTTAACTCACATGACTAAATCTTGGCTTGGAATGTTGTTTAAATCCAAAAGCTTGTAATTGATCTTGACTTAGGGTTTAAGATTTTGGGATGAGAAAGGAAGAAAGAAAGAAAAGAAAAGAAAGGAAAGGAAATTCGTATGGGGAAATAGGGCTGCCAAAAGGGGTTCAAATCTTGCTCAAAACAAAGTCAATACTCATCCAAAATGTATCTTTTGGGGTATATTTGACCTAAAATTAATTTGAGTTAATTTCAAATGCATTTGAGTTTATTTTAGGCTTAAAAAGTGAACTTAAATTTTGTAAAATTTCTATCATTAATCTTAAGCTATTCAAAAGTAATTTATTAAATTCTAAACATAACACATGCATATTAATTTGCAAAAGACACACATATTCATTACACTATACACACATTTATACATATCATACAATAATATTAATTTCATTATACTATGCACATACAAAATATCACATGTCTAACACATTCACTAGTTATATTATCCAAGCGCACACACACACACACACACATATATATATATATATCATTTCAATAACACATATATATATAAATTAAGAATTCATGGCTATTTCATTCTCTCCTCCTTCAAAAAGTTTCGTCCTCGAAACTTAGCTTACCTTAAACACTTTTCAAATAACTCGGGGTACTTTTGCTCATTTCATCCTTGGGCTCCCACATTGCTTCTCTCTCGGTTTGTCCAGTCCACAAAACCTTCACATAAGGAATTATTTTTCTCCTCAACACTTTATCAATTCTATCCAAGACTTTGATCGGCTTCTCAACTGTGCTCAAATTCGGTTGAACCTCTGGTTGATGTGTACAAATGATAGCTTCGGGATCTGATATACATTTTCGAAGTTGTGACACATGGAATACATCATGCACCTCCGACAATTTTGGTTGTAGAGCCAATCGATAAGCTAATGGTCCAATTCTTTTTAGAATCTCATATGGACCAATGTACCTTGGATTCAATTTGCCTCTAGCTCCAAATCTAATAATCCCTTTTGTTGGAGAAATTTTAAGAAACATATGATTGCCAACTTCAAACTCCAATGGTCTTCTTCTCATGTCAGCATAGCTTTTATACCGATCTTGAGTCGTTTTCATCCTTTGCTTAACTATTTGGATCTTATCCACTGCTTGTTGTACCAATTCTGGACCCAAAATAACTCTTTCCCCAACTTCATCCCAGTGTATTGGAGATCTGCAATTCCTACCATAAAGTGCTTCATAGGGTGCCATATGAATTGTTACTTGGAAACTATTGTTGTAGGCAAATTCAACAAGTGGCAAATAAGTATCCCACTTATTGCCAAAATCTAGAGCACATGCTCTAAGCATATCTTCCAAGATTTAAATCGTTCTTTCCGATTGTCCGTCTGTCTGTGGATGAAATGCAGTACCAAACTGAAGTTGAGTACCTAAAGCGGCATGTAGACTTTTCCAAAACCGGCTGACAAAGCGAGAATCTCGATCAGAAGTAATTGTCTTCGGAATCCCGTGTAATCTTACTATTTCTTTGATATAGATATGTGCCATTCTTTCTAAGTAATCTCCAACCCTCAAAGGTATGAAATGAGCCGATTTCGTTAATCTATCCACGATTACCCAAATAACTTCATATTTGGCAATAGTCTTGGGTAAAGCCGATATGAAATCCATAGTGATATCATCCCATTTCCATTCAGGTATGGATAAAGGTTGAAGTTCTCCTCCGGGTCTTTGATGCTCGATTTTTATTTGTTGACAAGTCAAACACTTGGAAACATATTGAGCAATATCTCTCTTCAAACCTTCCCACCATAAATTTTTCTTCAAATCTCTATACATTTTGGTGGTTCCCGGGTGGATCGAATATGAAGATGAATGAGCTTCCTTCAGATTTCTTCTCTCAACTCATATGGCACAAAAAGTCGATTCCCATATCTAACAACTTCATCCTCATCAATCCTCAACTCTTTTCTCTTCCCTTCACCAATGGCTATCTTTATTCTTTTAGCTTCATCATCTTCCTTTTGAACTTGTTTAATCCTTTCCAAAATTGTCGGTTGCAAGGATAATTGAGCCAATATCACATCAACTTGCTCTAATGTAACTTCAAGTTCTAACTTCATGAAATCCATCTGAATCTCTCTTTGACTAGAAATCAAAGTCACATCATTCATTTGCTTCTTCCTACTGAGTGCATCTGCTACTACATTAGCTTTTCCAGGATGATAAAGTATTTCCACATCATAATCTTTAATCAACTCAAGCCATCTTCTTTGCCTCATATTAAGCTCCTTCTGTGTGAATATGTATTTCAAACTTTTGTGATCCGTGTAGATCTTGCATTTCTCTCCAAACAAATAATGTCTCCAAAGTTTTAATGCGAGAATTACTGCTGCCAACTCAAGATCATGCACCGGATAATTCTTCTCATGGGGTTTTAGTTGCCTTGATGCATAAGCTATAACTTTTCCATCTTGCATGAGAACACAACCGAGTCCTTGGATAGACGCATCACTAAAAACTCAAATTCCTTTCCACTAACAGGCAGTGCCAGAATAGGAGCTGATATCAATCTTTCTTTCAACTCTTCAAAACTCCTCTCACACTTGTCATCCCACACATACTTAGTATTCTTCCGTGTCAACTTTGTTAAGGGGATGCAAGTTTCGAAAATCCTTCAACAAACCTTCGGTAGTATCCAGCTAATCCAAGGAAACTTCTAATCTCACTCACATTAGTAGGTCTTGCCATTTCAAAATGGCTTCAATCTTCATTGGATCAACTGAAATACCTTCTTTGAAATAATATGTCCAAGAAAGGATATTTCTTCCAACCAAAACTGACACTTGTTAAATTTCGCATAGAGTTTCTTCCCTCGAGTTTTTGTAACACAAGTCTTAAATGTTCGATGCTCTTCCTTGTTCCGAGAATATATCAGAATATCGTCAATGAATACTATGACAAATGAATCCAGATAATCCTTGAAGACTCTATTCATCAAATCCATGAATGCGGCTGGAGCATTGGTTAACCCAAAAGGCATCACCAAAAACTCGAAGTGTCCATACCGAGTTCTGAAAGCTGTCTTCTGAATATCTTGCGATTTGATCTTGAGTTGATAATATCCTGATCTCAAGTCGATCTTAGAAAACACTGTGGCTCCCTTCAACTGATCGAATAAATCATCGATCCTAGGTAAAGGGTATTTGTTCTTAATAGTAACTCGGTTCAATTCCCTGTAATCAATACACATGCGTAAACTTTCATCTTTCTTCTTGACAAAAGCACAGGAGCACCCCAGGGCGATATACTCGGTCTGATAAAGCCCAAATCTTGTAACTCTTGCAATTGTAACTTCAACTCTTTCAATTCAGCTGGAGCCATTCTATATGGAGCTTTAGAGATAGGTACTGTTCCAGGCAATACTTCAATTCCAAACTCTATCTCCCATCTGGTGGTAGTCCAGGTAACTTCTCGGGAAATACATCCACAAACTCATTCACAATTGGCGTCATTTTGATATCCACTTCTTCAATATTTATAGCTGCCACAACTGGTTTTTCCCATAGCTCCATAAACTTCATACTCCTAGGTCTTAGCCTCTCCAATTTATATGTGAAACTCCCTTCAATCAAGCCAAAACTTAACTCCGCCTTACTACAATCAATGGTAACCTTATAATGATTTAGCTAATTCATTCCCAAAATCACATTAAAATCCGATAAAGGCAATACTATCATATCAATAGGCATGTTCACATTTGAACACTTATATTTTTACACACACAAGGATATCTATTTTCAATCACCAACGGAGTAGTCACACACATAACACGATCAATCAACATTTCAAAGATAAGCTCACAATCATTCATAAAATTTTCAGAAATACAAGCATGAGTTGCTCCAGTATCAATCAGCACATATGCATCCCTATTAGCAACACTCAGTATACCTGCCAAAGTGTCTACTGAGGGTGTCCTCAATCTGCTGTAAGGTAAAAACCCTTGCATTTGTCTTTCCCTTCTCTATATCAACTCCACTCTTAACATTAGGTCGATCCTTGCAATTAGCAATATGATGACCTCCTGCTTGCAATATGCACAGAAGACCGGTGTAGTTTCGGATTCTTGCACTCTTTAGACTTATGCCCAACTTGACCACATGAAAAACATGCATTGGGAGTCCACTTACAATCGGACAACTCATGAGGACCATAACACCTAAAACATTTCTTTTCAAATGCAAGTGTAGGAGCTTTATATGTCGGCTTTTGATTTCCTTGTCGTCCCATAAAAGGCTTCTTTCCTTTACCAACACCCCGATAACTATCATAGGATGAAGTGGAAGCGGTCTCTTTCCCAGAAATGCAGCTCTCTTTGCTCTTCTAATTCTACTATCATTCTGAATTTGCTCCATTAGCAAAGCTTTGGCCACAGTATCTGATAGGGTATGCAACTCAAATTTCTTCACTTCACTTTGGATTTCTTCATTCAGTCCATTCTGAAATTTCTGAACTTTCATTCTCTCATCCCGGTAATCACCTCCAGCAAAGCGCAACAGTCTACAAAATTCACCATAGTATTCATCTATAGTCTTGCTCCCTTGTCTCAAGTTCAACCAATCAGCTATCATCCTTTCTCTTACTGAATTTGGAAAATACTTGGTGAAAAATATATCCTTGAATGCATTCCATGATATGGGTGTTGTAGATTTCCACTAGTTAATCTCCACCAATTGTAAGCCTCTTTCTTCATCATGTAAACCGCTAAATCCACTTTATTATCTTCCGGTGTTACTAGCTGCAAATGTTTTCTCAAGTTCCTCTATCCAACCTTCAGCTACTGTAGGATCAGTACTAGTGCCATCAAATTCTGGAACCATCTTGCTAAAATCATGTAACTTGATTTGGTTGGATTGATCATTTACAGGAGCAGCCTCACTTGATCTCATTCCCTGCTGGTTACCTTGCTGCATGAGATGCTGTGTTTGTTGATACATCATCATCTGATACTGCTGCATCATTGCCATCATGTCCCTCATCATACTATACATCGAATTTGGATCACCAGTAGGTATTTGTGACATAGGAGGAATGGGTGGCATAGGTGGAGGTGGAGGAATCTGAGTCGGGAGGAACTTGTGAAGCTGAAGCCGATGCAGGCGATGGAGTAGTCTCACTGCTCGGTGTAGAAGATGAAGTAGGAGCAAATGTAGACGATGACTGTGGTGGTGGTGGCATACTTTCTCTATCAGAATGTTGCCTTGTAGACCTCCTCAACCTGTCCATCTTTACAATTGTATACATATATTCAACACACATTCACACATGTATATCAATCTCTACTCACATGCAAAACTTATCAAGTTAACATTCACATTCATATATAAATGAACAAACAATTCAACAAGTCATCAAACAAACAATAAGCAATTAGTAAACAAGAAAACAAATAACAAGTATATGAAACAAGCAAGAAGGAAATTATACACAACTATTTGGATAACTTAACTCTTTTCTATACTACTTAATTGTGTCTAGGTCAAGTCTTAAATGATTATTACAATTAGATAAACAATTAATCAAACTCTGCTCTGATACCAACTGTAAGGACCCGCTATCACCCCTATATTTGAAATAGGCGATAACAGTTCCCCAACCACATATAACCTATAAGATTATATGTAAGGTTGCTGAAAGAATTGTTTGAGAAATTGTTTATCTAATTCCATATAGATAATATAATAGAATCATAATATATTTTTTTTTTTACCTTAAACAAAGCTATACTACTACACTACCAACATATTTTACAAAGGAAACAACTTAACCTACATAGCTAAGTACATATATATATATATATATATATACATCCAAAGGCTTCTTACAAGCCTTAACAAAATCTTCAAAACACAACCCAAACTAACACTTTAATTACATCATCAACAAAAGGAATCACATCTAATCTATTACAAACATAGGGTTCCATTGAGTCCATGGTTAACTCTAATCCTCCAAACCATCAAGAAAATCTTCAAAGTCGGTTCCGTACCCCATACTTGCATAGAACTCATCGGAGTCATCACCTGAAATGATAAAAATATGAGCCAAAGGCCCAGTACACAAGTAACGAATACAAATGCAAAGTGGTCACACATTCTTAGACTAATGCATTATGCAACAATCAATGGTTTATTGTTAATCTTTAGTTAGTAAAACAACACGGGAGTATTCAAACTCCGGACAACAAGGATCTAGTATTACGTCCGCCTCCCTGAGTGGTCCCTACTGTTCATACAGACTAGGCAGCCCCACCTTCCGGCGTAGCCCGTAATACTAGGGGATCCTGAGTAACGTATCACGATGCTCAGGGGGTTGATATGAGTAGCTCGGATACTCACATCTCCTAAATAATTCTATCCATTAACGAGAAAGTACCCTGCCCCCAATCTGAGCAGGGCCGCTCTCGAACCAGATTCAACGGCAAACAAGGACAATCAACACTCATCAATTAATGAGTTTTCTTAATTTAAAGTAATTTGTTGTGATGCCTACCCTAGCAAAGAAACAAGCAAGTTACTGCGTACCTGATAGCTCGGGAACTAATGGGGTTGCTGGCGAGATCTATCACTGTTTAAACAATATTAAATTTCACATTTAGCTTAAGCTAATTAACTAGTTGAAAATATAATTAATCAAAGAAATTCAAATAAATTAATACAAGGTCACAATAAAGCATTTAAACATCCTATTATATCATAGACACTTAACAATTAATTATTGATCATATATCAAACTTCGGAAAATTTTAAAAAGTTTTTGAAATTCAAAAGTGCAGGGGATACGCCGGCATCAAAGCCGGGCTTTGAACCGGTTCAATACACTAAGATCAACACTGCCAACACTGGCAGCGTTCAAGGGTACGCCGACTGTCTTTATTCTACGCCGGCGGCTTTGAGCCGGTGTAGAATGCAAATCTAAATTTCCAAAAATTGCCGAGAGGTACACGAGGTTGATCCACGCCCGTGAATACCCCCAACACCGGCAGCGTATCCATGTACGCTGGCAGCCTTTGATCCTACGCCGGCGGCCTTAAGCCCGGCGTTAAAAATTATGATTCTGTTTCCATCCCACACCGCCCCTAAGCCGGCTGCGTTGAATCCCAGTAGCCGGCATACATTTTGAAAAAAAGAACGCTGGCAGACTTTTCCAGTGAAAGCCGACAGCGTTTAAACGGCTTTAAGAAATTTGATTATGTTCACTTCCAACACCGCCTATAAGCCGGCGGCGTAGAAGTGCCAGATGCCGGCGTACGACTAAATTTAAGCCTATACGAAAATGTTTTTATTTTCCCTGTTTTATTACAAACTTTGTTCACTTTCAAAAATTCCCTAAACTTAATCCAAACTTTCCAAAGCTTGTTATATGTTCCAAACACTATCTTAACAACATGAATTCTACTTCTAATCATCGAAACAATAATCACACTTCAAATCTACTCCTCACTACTTAATTCTTCAATTTCCCTAAAACACTCATCCTCACATATCAATATTCATACAAGATATACACTACCACTCTTTTAGCCATATAATCTTATTTAAACCACCATCAATGCACCAAACAAACACAATATAGAACATAAAATAAAAAGATAAAGCTTGCATTTAACTCACATGACTAAATCTTGGCTTGGAATGTTGTTTAAATCCAAAAGCTTGTAATTGATCTTGACTTAGGGTTTAAGATTTTGGGATGAGAAAGGAAGAAAGAAAGAAAAGAAAAGAAAGGAAAATTCGTATGGGGAAATAGGGCTGCCAAAAGGGGTTCAAATTTTGCTCAAAACAAAGTCACTACTCATCCAAAATATGTCTTTAGGGGTATATTTGACCTAAAATTAATTTGAGTTAATTTCAAATGCATTTGAGTTTATTTTAGGCTTAAAAAGTGAACTTAAAGTTTGTAAAATTTCTGTCATTAATCTTAAGCTATTCAAAAGTAATTTTATTAAATTCTAAACATAACACATGCATATTAATTTGCAAAAGACACACATATTCATTACACTATACACACATTTATACATATCATACAATAATATTAATTTCATTATACTATGCACATACAAAATAGCACATGTCTAACACATTCACTAATTATATTATCTTAGCACACACACACACACACACACACACATATCATTTCAATAACACACACACACACACACCACATATATATAAATTAAGGAATTTCATGGCTATTTCAATGTTGCTGGTGATTATGGTAATGTTAGGATGGGATATAATGAAATATAAAAGATTATAGGCATTGGAAATATTATTTTAGAGACTAGCATTGGTTGCAGGCTCATTCTTAGAGATGTCAGACATGCTCCAAATATCAACGTGAACCTTATATCTACAAGGAAATTAGATGATGAAGGCTATCGCAGTCATTTTAATGAAGGTAGATGAAAGATTACCAACGGTTCTCTTATTGTGGCTAAAGGGAAGAAGAATAATACCATTTACTTAATGCCAGTAAAACTAAGTAAAGGAGATGTGAATCTGACTAATGACACTTTAATAGAATTGTAGCATAAGCGGCTTGGTCACATGAGTGAGAAAGGGCTTCAAATGCTTGTCAAGAAATAGCTTCCGCTGGATGTAAAAGGTACTTCTCTGAAAACTCACGTTGATTGTTTTACCGATAAACAACACGGAATTGCATTTAAGAGAAATCTACCTGCTAGGAAATCCAATAATTTGGATTTGGTTCATATTGATGTGTGTTATACAACAGACAGGAAAATAGGTGGCACTCTTTATTTTGTCACTTTTATTGATGATCACCCTAGGAAAATCGTGGACTTTTTCTTTGAAATCCAAGGATCAAGTGCTGGATGTGTTTAAGTAATTCCACACTAGAGTTAAAAGAGAAACATGAAAGAAATTGGTATGTGTCAGAGCAGACAATGATGGTGAGTACAGAAGACCATTTGAAGAGTACTATAGAGATTAGTGAATTAAACTGGAAAAGACAGTTCCAAAAACCCCACAGTAAAATGGTGTGGTAGAGAGAATGAATTACATTATCACAGAAAGAGTGAAGTGCACGTGTATCTCATGCTAAGTTGCCTTAAATTGTTCTAGGGTGAAGCTATGGACTTGATAAATTTGTCTTCCTCTTATGATCTAGATGGAGATATCCCAAAAACAATCTGGATAGGTAAAGAAATTTATTATCATCAATTATGTGTGTTTTGTTGCAAGGTTTTTGTACATATTCGTAAGGATGAAAGAGCTAAACTTGATGGAAACTCAAAGCAGTGCATTTTTCCAGGTTATGCACATGATGATTATGGATACAGGTTGTGGGATCCAGCTGAGAAGAAGATTGTTAGGAGCAGAGCTGTGGTTTTCTAGAAAACCAAACTATTGAAAATATAGAGAAGCCAGAAAAGACAAAATTCCTAGGCGAGATCCCTATAAATGTAGATTCAATGCCTTCACCTAAAAATTCTAATAATGGGGGAGATGTGGGAGATTCAAATGAAGAGCCCCAAGAGTTTCATTAGCAAGTTGACTTGGAGAGATTTTCAAGAGATAGAAGACCGTCAATGAGATACAGTTTAGATGAATATGCGATGTAGATTGATCGAGAAGAGCCATAATGTTGTTAGAAAGCTATAATACTGAGCATAAAAAGAAATGGGTCAAAGCCATGTAAGAAGAGATGAGATCTTTGCATGAGAATAAGACTTATGATGTGGAACTGCTTAAGGGCAAGAGATATCTAAAGAGCAAATGGGTTTGCAAATTGAAGACTAATGAAAATAGCTCACAACTAAGGTACAAGGCAAAACTGGTTGTGATGGGGTTCAGTCAGAAGAAAGGAGTTGATTTTGATGAGATTTTCTCACTAGTGATGAAGATATCTTCCATTCAAGTTGTACTGAGTATAGCAGCTAGTTTAAACCTGGAGATTGAGCAGATGGATGTGAAGATAACATTCCTTTATGGTGACTTGGAGGAAAAAATCTATATAGAGCAGCTTGAAGGGTTTTAAGTCAAGGGGTAGAAGCAACTTGTTTGTGAATTGAAGAAAAGATTGTATGGGCTGAAACAAGCTCCAAAGCAGTGGTACAAGAAGTTTGACTCATTCATAGTTTATTAGGGTTATACCAGGATTGCATTAGACCATTGTGTTTTCATTAAGAAGTTTGCAAGTGGTGAGTTTCAAATACTCTTACTTTATGTAAATGATATGTTGATTGTTGGCCATGATGCTAAACAAATTCAGAATTTGAAGATTGCATTGAATAAGTCTTTTGCCATAAAAGACTTAGGACTCGCACGTCAACTTCTCAATATGAGAATAATTCGTGACAGGAAGAGCCAAAAATTGTGGCTATCACAAGAGAGATACCTAAAAAAGGTGTTGAAGAGATTCAACATGAGTAAGGTGAAACCTGTTTGTTCTCCACTCGTGGGTCACTTTAAACTCAACTCTTAACGGTATCCTAAAAGTGAGGTAGACAAAGAAGACATGAAGAAGATACTTTATGCTTCAGCTGTTGGCAGTCTAATATATACTATGGTGTAGACTAGACCAGATATTGCTCATGTTATTAGCATGGTTAGCCGTTATTTGTTGAATCTAAGTAAAGAGCATTAGATTGTTGTCAAATAGATTCTCAGGTGTTTCAAGGGTACTTCCAGGTTAAGTCTATAGTTGGTGGCAGTATACTTATATTAAAAGGGTTTTTTAGATGCTGATACGGTTGGAGATATGGATTTCAGGAAGTCTACTTCAAGCTATCTGATTACTTATGCAGAGGGAGTAGTGTCCTAGCAATCAAAATTACAGAAATATGTTGCACTTTCCACCACTAAAGCAGAATATATAACTGTGACTGAAGCCTACAAAGAGGTATTGTGGATGAAGAAGTTTTTGGAGGAACTGGGTCAAGAGCAGGAAGACTTGGGGGTCTTTTGTGATAGCTAGAGTACTATACATCTTAGTAAGAATCCAACATTTCATTATAGATCTAAACACATTGACGTAAGATATCATTAGATTTGAGAGGTATTGGAATGAAAGCTTTTGAAGCTTGAGAAAATCCATACTGATGAGAATGCTTCAAATATGATGACCAAGGCTCCGCCCAAAGATAAACTTGTCTGTTGCAGACAAGTAGCAGGTGTGATGGAGCCTCCATATGAGTTGAAGGGGAAGTTTGTTGGGTTATAGATGCAACTCATATGGATCTATAATCAAGGATATTCTAGGTATATTACATATACTTGGAAGAAAACTTGGAAAATAAGAATATTTGTGGAAATAAAAGGAAGCTGATTCTGATACTGTACAATGGCACTGTAAGGACCAAGGTTGCCGGCCTTGAATGGATATTTATCAACCTTGAAATTGGAAATTTTTTGCCAATAGCTGTGTTCAAGCTAGGCCCACTTATGCCGCTGCACTAAGGGGTATTGCCGCCGGTGTAGTGGCTAAGGCTGCCGACATACATATCGGCATGGAACACCAATCTTCAAAGCCTAATTTTGAGTTGCCAACCTTCTTATTATCTCGGGCCAGCCTTTATTGTCTGATACGAATACTTCTTAATATTGGTCTTAAGATTTTTTATGAGATGTGGAGGTTATCTTAAATCCTAAAGAGAGAGAGGCTATTGTTGTTGAAATCTACCATTTGTAGTGAAGATCCGTGTGATCCACTAGTGTTATTAGTAAAGAACAATCTCTATATCTCATTATTGTTGATAATGGAGGAAATTTGTGTGACAGTCTCGTAGTTTTTTCTTAAATTGGGGTTTTCCATATAAATCTTGATGTTATTGTTTTTCTTTGATTCTGTTTGTTGTTCTGATTGCTGTTATCGCATTGGCAAGAAGAAAAATATGTTTTTGATTACAGGTTATTGAATAATTTTTTTTCTAACAAACACTAGGGTCTAACAATTTTGGATTGGGAAGAGACTAGCATAGAGACATGAGCAAAACTATAGCAAGTGAGGAATTGAGACTAAAATAAGAATCAAGACTTTGCCTGATAAAGGTGTAACCTAGCAATGAAATCCTAGCTAGTGTGATGTGAATGTTGGTAGTGAAAATAAAATGAAAAAAGGATAGGAGACATTGAGGATTGGGAGACTGGTAGCCAATGTCTTAGCATTCAAATTGTGTTAACCTGTTTGCTGATATTCAAAAGTAAAAGTAAGTTACCTTTTTTCCTTTTATAATGAGAAGTAGTCGAATTAAGTTAAAGCAGTTCTTTTCAACTTGGTTTGATCTCCATTCCAACAATAAATTGTTTGAATCCTATATAAAACGAAATGAAATATTAAAAAAATGTATTTTATCGTTCGATTCGATTATTAATTTGATTTTCTTTAGTTCTATGAATAGCCCTAGTTGAGATGGTATACAGTTGATTAATATGCTTAATAAATCTTAATGTTTATGAGTTCACTGATAACTTAAAAATCAAATGTCTAATAAGTTGTTTTGTGATGTAGAGTGTTAGATTGCCAGTTGATGCCACTAGCATATTTCCTATGATATAAAGAAAAATATACCAGTGTATGTATGCAGGCTTACACAAATATTCAGCGAGAGTTTAATTATTTAAGGTAGAGTTTCATGATATTAACATGTGATATCTATAATTGAGCTCGTTTGTGTTATCCATGCCGGTCATTAGCACCCTGCCAGGGCCAATCACATAAAAGGTCTATGACCGAGTGAAGAGTGAAGGTTTAAAGACAATATTAACGCGAGCCGATTGCATATGCTAATTATTTAGTTTGTTGGTTTTATATTTGTTTTATTTATATTTTAATTAGACTATTTTTCAAAAACAAATACAGATGAAAGATAAATATTTTTACTCATAAATAGATCATACAGATCAGATATAAATCAAATATAGATTATCCAAATTGACCCCAAGCATTGACCCGAAAATGAATGTTTGAGTTATTGGTTTACTATATTTTAAGTTTGTAATAGTACCAATCCACTAATTATGAATTGCATGATAGAAAGATCTTTTATTTAAAATAACTTTAAAAATTGAGTTGGCACCAACTACAGGTCATTAAAATGAGATTTTGAGTAATTGGATGCACTAACCCTAGATGCTAATCAGTCGAAAACCTAAGATTTATGGATTCAAAGATTTAAAATTTGAGGTTTGAAACTCAATTACCACAACAGAATGCCCTAAAAGGGGATTTTAATTTTCTGTAATAAAGTGTAATTGTAAAAATATGGGATGATTAAAAAAATTGTTTTGGTATGGATTTATATTTCATGTGATTTTGCCTTTTTTATTCTTAATTTTTTTTATATATTTTCACATATTATTTTTTTTTTCTTTTACTATCTTTTAATTATTATTATTTTCTAAAAGAGTGGATTTTGCTCAAAAATTGATTCTGATTTTGGGAATTGACCATTTTCTTTCAAAACATGCTTATGATTGCTTTTAAGTTGATAAGAAACAGTTTTTTGCAATAATCTATTTATTTTGCATTTCAAAATGTCTTTGTTTCATATTTTTAGCCAAAATGTTAATTCATTTCTAAAATGGTTAAAATCTAAAAAATGAAATCCAAAATTGAATTTGCAAAAAAAAAAAAAGAAAAAAATTGACTAAAATAAGAGTGGAACATTAGGTGGTCTGGTAAAAACTTTGAAAATTATCAAAGCACCCAAGGAATTCAACATAAGATAATGGTAATTACAACTATAAATAAATGCAATATAAAAGGCAAAGGCAAGTCTTGACTTAGTATTGTAGAAATTGACTTTTCGGTATTTATGTGATATCAGTATAGCTCCTTGAATACCTAAATTAGATATCATTGATCCTATTTAAAACCTTGCACTTCTTAGATAGATACCATCTTTAGCTAATAAGGGCCTGTAGTTGGTATAATTATGTATGTAAAACTTGTATTGGAGTATAAATGATGATAGCATAATATTAAAAAATGAAAAAAAAAAAACTTTGAGAAAAGCTAAAAAGCTTTCTTTGAAGAAACACAAAACAATAAAAAAGCGAAATCTAGAAGGAAAAGTTTTTTCAAATTACTGATATGATATATATATATATATTATATATCATATCTTAAAGACTTAATGGATAAAGATGATTTAATTGAACACATGTAAAGCAGCTCACTAATTGACATAAATCAGCTCATAAAAGGCAATAACATTCTATAGAATTACATCCTTGTACTCATTCAGATTCTTCTTATCCCCTTTGTCCCTAGTAAGAAAGATGCCAAATTAAAAGGTGGTTTATGCAATGCCGGGGACTCAAGGGTCGTTTATTGACACGATATATATGCTTTTCACATCAAATAATTGTAGTTCATTGTCGTAATGAATTTAAAAGAGAAACATAATTATTTCTGGCCCAAGTTAATTGACCCTGTTGTTTGAGAAGCACATGTATGAAAAAATGCCATAGTGTTGTTAGGAATCACCTTCCAAGTTTCAAATTCACTTAAATTCGTGTGAGAGGCGTGGGGAACAGGAACAGCCATATCGGCAATATCTCCTGTGTGGGACTTTGATTTTTCTTCCTGGTTCTTAAATTCTGTTTATTTTATTGGTGAGTTCTTTAATAGGAATTTTTTAGCAAGTTTTTAGAACTTATATGGTCCCATATTATTATTAAAAGTTCACCTTTATCATTAGTTTCAAAAAAATTAATACTAAACAACGTTCCTGTTTGGTTCTTCGTTCTGAAGTCCTTTTGGTATTGTTTTGATGCTAAATAGATACTGAACCGATACAGAGATGATACCGATAAAAAACTGACAGTTTTACTTATAAACAAATCAAACTAAGTCAATACTGATTCGACACATATAAAAATCTAACATTCCAAACAGACTCTTAATCTATCAAAAGAGCAATGTTCCATCTCCCGTTAGGATATTATTGATATGTTATCATACTCTATCCAAAAAAGTGTATGTTTTGCTAGAGCCCAGTATCCCATAAAATTTTGGCCAAAAGAAAAGGTATCTCATTAAATAACGAGTGCGGTGTTCCGCTTCTTGAGGTGGTCACTAGAGTTGAAGCCACCCAAAATTTTTTAATTAAAAAATTGAACAACGTTCCTTGGTGGAGAAGCTCCTCCGCATTAATATCCATACCAAGAAATTTACTTTAATGGTGTTGTGGCTTCCTTGGTCAGCATGTAGCTTTAACAAAGTTGCTCTTATGGTCCTTATCCATGGGACCATACGTTTATGTATTCAGGAAAATGGGTGTTTCGTTGTTGTACTCCCCACTCCTTTGGTCCTTGCCACTGAAAAATTGTTATAAAAGCAAATAAAGCAAGAAAAAAGTACTTGTCATTATAAGATGTGTCAATGTCTAGAATTCATCGTAAATATTAACCTACTATAAGTGACCAAACCCTTGTTCATGACCAATTTGTCTTAAATAATGTTAGCCTCAATATGAGCACGATCTACATAAAATCAATTAATTTAGTAGTTATTTAACAGTGACAACCAAGAAAACAATATGGAACAATCACTTATCTGTACCTTTGTCCATAGATTAATTTCTTGAATTTAGTTTTCGTTATTGATTATAAATTAATGAATTCAAATATTTTATTATTTATAAATTTTGTTTTAAATTGTTTTAGTTAAATCTTTAGGTATTGGTTTCAGTTTGTATATACCTAATTAGGTTTAGGGTCTGTTTGGATTTTTTTATCTATATGTGATATGCATCTATAACTTATATGTATTATATCTGTATCGTATCTGTTTGGTCAGTTTGCGAGTAAAATTATCAATTTTTCATTAGTATCTATTTTTTGACAAACATCTAGTTGAAAATGATAAAAATATGTTACCAAAATAACTAGAATATGATGAAATAAATAGACCCTTAAAGTCATGAGAAAAGTTAGAAGGTGTTGAAATAAAGCCCTGTGAAAACAAGGGGTTATGGTTGACTAAAAAAGTTTGATTGATAAAGAAGTTGATTATCCACAAATCTAGTCAATCGCATGCTTGAGTGGGTGACTAAAGTAATCAACCATGCTAATAGCCTTATAGTATAGTGATAACATTTCTGGTCTCTCAAGTGAGAGGTACTAGATTCAAATTCCCTCTTTTCCGTTGCAATTATAAAAGAAAAAAAAAAAGTAATCAACCACATAACATCTTATTCTAGTTGGTAATTTAATACTTAGTAGAATTTTTAACAAAACATTAATATTCAAATTGAGAAAGATTATTTTAAAATTAAAATTACATATAGCATTATATCACAGAGCTATTACTTCATAGGTGATGGTGAAAATACATGGGTCTATATGTGAGATGATGGTGAAGTAAGTAGACTATAGAGGCAAAGAGTGAGATGGGGATGCAACTATAAATAAAAGGTATTAAGGCTAGATTGAAATGTTAATGGGGTTTAAAACTAAAATAAATTATTTACTTTTTTAATTTTTAATAAGAAGTAATTTCGGTTCAACATCTAAACCGGATCATTTAAACCCTCTTTGTACCAAATCACTAAACAAATCAAAATTAAAAAAATCTCTATTTTATATAAGTAGAAGCACACTTAGTATTGAGTTGTGTAAAATAATTTTTTTTCTTACTCTTATATCCAATATATAACTTTTGATTATATCAAAGAGAAAATTAAATGGGAGAGGATCAACATTTGGAAGTAAATTCAAATAGCAGATCGACGTTTTAAACGGTTAAAAAATGGAATATCGATGTACAAAATGGTACAAATAGAGGATTGATATTATATGTAATTTATAAAAATGATCAGCGTTTTCTTTTGTATTATGGATACTGATGTGGCTTTATTCAAACATGCGATATCAACATATTTTATAATGGCACATTTGTGATTCCTTATTTGCAATGCTTTGTATAATATTTATTTTTTTAACCAATTAAAAAAATGATTTTTTTATATAAACTTACCTTTAAACGTTGATTCTCCTGGCTTAATTTTCCCTTATCTAAAACATTATTGATGGGATTTTAGAATTGAATCCATTTTTTTTCCACTTCATGTTCTTTTAGTTTAGAAATAATGGAAAAACCAAATTCTATAATGATTTGAGTTGTAATCTAGGGCAAAACAGGGATAAGTAGAGAATTTGAAAGATGAGGCCTTCACCTTATTCTGCTGCTCTCAACTCGTATATGTCGGAAGCGCATATTCCCTATCAGCCTTGCAACTTGCAAGCTTTTGGAAGACACAAAATTCAATTTATGATAATGATTTAATTAAACGTACCAGTTTTAGCTGCATGGCATTGTCAAATGCAAATTAGCCATTAATATATAATGTGGGGTTGATAATGATAGGTTAACCAACTACTTTATCTGACTAATGCATCTAATAGCTAGCTGGATGCTCGCACTTGGTTGGTCCTTTGGCTGGTTAGTATATTGATGTGCTAGTTGAGCAGCCACCTTATATTGAAATTTCTATCACACTAATTATTTGAGGATGTATGTTATAGTACTTCTTAAGCTTTTGACCATTTTAATCTAGTCTCTAGTATTTTCAACATGGACCTTTTCAGCTGTTCTTTTATTTTTATTTTCATTTTCTTCTCTCATGATACCACATGCCCACATTAATAATGAAGGAAAATTATATATGATTTCTGGTACTTTACTGAACCAAATGAAAACCATCTATGTGTTTACTCAAAAAATGATACAACCAAACCGACACTGCTGGCCATCATCCATCAACTCTTAGCAAAATTATGTTTGGATTTCAATTGTCAGTAAGAGTGTAAACAATATTTAAGATCTCTTTATAATGTGCATGTAAAAAAATATTAATAAAGGTAATTTTATATATTTGAATATTGAAAAATTCTATGGTGCCGTCATTAATTTTTACGGAAATAATCCCGTTACTATTAAATGGCTCACATCATACCAACCATAATCAAACTACTAAAATGGTTAATATTTCAATTACTATATTTATTTTAACGATTATATCCCCTGAACATTACACTCTTCTTCTTCTTCTTCTTCTTTTTTGGGGCTTACAAGAAGTTCTACAAATAACTAAAGTGTATATATATATATATATATTTATATCAAGAATTGTCCTTAGATATGTTCTATCATAAAATATGATTTTATTTTAGATTCATTCCAGTAAGTCAAATATGATTTTAAAAAATCAAAATCATATGTATAACTACTTAGGCAAAATTACATCGAATTGACAATCTCTCATTTGGTCATTCCTAGTTTGTGAGAGCATATGTGGTCTTTGGAATGAAAACTTTCATGTATCATATATGCATGGAAGATGCCAAAAAAATAGAAGTAAAAAAAAGAAAAAAAAAACCATATGAATGGAAGACTTGTATGTTGGTGCCCTTAAAAAATAATTTACACAAAAATCAACACCGTTTCCCTGTGCTAAGACATAAAGAGTGTGATGATGAGTCAAGTAGATATTCATCACCATTTAATGCATCACTTAACTGAGCAATGCGCATCTAAAAGTAAAAATCCATAACCGAACAACATTTTGCAAATACGAGAATCAAGTCTTATCATTTATGCTAAGCATGGAAAAGGGCTAATTCAATATGTTGACACATTCAACACTGAACAAATCTAAGACGGTGGTTATGTATAAACGGAAGTAGGAGTAATCATGTCAGAAATTAAGTCTTTACTTCACAGTTTTATTTTTGCTACATTTGTTGAGTGATTTATAATTATTTAGATAGTTACCTTGGCTTAAATTAGGATAAAAAGTTATGAAAGGGAATATGGAAAACCATGATGATAATTAATATAGGATAATGATAATGCCGTTGTTGTTAACTTTCTTTGATCTATATTGCAATGAAAAAGTGGAAAGTATGTTATAAGAGATTGGCGAATATAATTTCCTTTTTCTTGAAAGATGTAGTAGACTAGAAAACATGAAGATTGGTTTTCTTTATTTGGGAGTGCTACTGATACGTCATAGCGAATAAAGGGCATAAAATAAAGCTATACATGTTGTTTAAATGAGTGATGTAAGATTCAATTTGTTGTTGTACTTATATCATATTATTTCCATTTCTATAGGTGACATTTGTTATTAGCTTCCTTTATTTGCTAGCAAAAGAAAATTTCAAATTGCTCTTTCACCACATGACAAAAAATTGTTGTCCGCTTCTTATTGCTTTACCCAAGTCATAAATCATATTTTACATCTATTTTATTACTTATGTTGTTATTTGCAATTTAAATGTGTGTTCATTCTTATTTTCTTGATCCAAAGACTAAATTATCGTTTCGTGAATGAACCAGTTCAAATTCATTAGACGTTTCATATTCTTATGTCAACAAGTATAAAAGACAAAAAAAAAAAAATAATAATAATAATAAAAGAGTAGATGATCCCTATCACTTCTAAAATTAATGGATTGACTGTGGATATTACAATTTAGGTTACTTTGTAGAGGTTTTCCTAAAGTTTAACGAAATTAATAAGGAAATTAGAAAGAACCAGGTGGAGTTATAGGCATTAAACTGAAATTAAATAAAGACTTGTCTAAGAGTTTATAGCACGTCTACTTTTATGTATGTACCTATAGATAACATGTGCTCGCTGGAAGATGAAAAAGGTCTTTGTTATATATATATATATATATGTACACATATATATAAATGCAAGTTAATTTATCAAGAAAAGACTTGAATACTACACTTATTAAATGTATTGAATTGGTGAAACAAAGATCTACTAACCCTAAAAAAAATTACCAAAACTTAAACAACATAATATTAACTATATAATTACCATCGCGAAATCTATCTACTATATGTGAATTAATTTTTCACAAACATAAACATAAGATAATTAATTTCATTAAAATATCTTGGAACTTCAGCACAAGTTCAAATAACCATGCCTCGAGGATGAAAGTGCTAAATTAATTAATTAAATGAGAATAATCTAAGTGTTGGAATAAGCAAAATGCAAACTCTAATTAAGAGGATGGTCCAACCCCAATCAGTATCAACGCTATTCTTATGGCATAGAATCAACCAATTACCCCAAAGGAAAAGGCAATAAGTATTAACAAGTAATTTTGGATCATTCCATGAATTCTCTTTTTCAAATAAATAGAAAACTTGCATGGGGAGGTCGATTGACGGCGACACAGAACCAGCATTGCCAGGTCTTCTCGGCTGCCCAGCTTTTTCTTTCACGTTGGTACGATGATGTCCATTCATTCAATTCTACTGTTAATGGAAGAACGGTCCATTTGCTATCCGCTTAGGTTGACAAAGTCAAAACTACTTCTGGACCATATTAAATGCAAATTCATCCGATTTAATTTTATATCTTATATGGAATCTTATGCGTCAATTTGGATGGTAAGTTTTTTGTGGCATCATATTTATTTTATGGTAGCATCTTGTCTATTTGTTCGATTTATAAGTAATTTTTTTACAATGAATGTTAGACATTTTTCAATATTTGTGCTAGCTTACTATAAAAAAGGAAGAATGCCTTCAGGTATGTGAAAAAGATAATTACAAATTATAGGGTCTGTTTGTTTTGGCTTTTTTCCAGCAGATACTTTTTTTAAACTTTTTTCTAACAAATTATTTATCAAGAAATAGATATAGATAAAAAAAAGTTGACAGTTCTCATCAAAAGATCAAATAGAACAAATATAGATAAAATTTAGATGCAAATCGAATATATTTTGCACATATCATTTTAAAAAAGATACAGATACAGATGAAAAACAGACAATCCAAACAGACCCATACTCTCTAGTATGCTATCTGTTTTACCTTCTATTTGCTTTCAATATTTTTTTTTTAGCTCCAAATTTTTATTCTAAAAATTATTTTTCACACCTTTAAAATATTTACGTGATGTTTAATCTTTTCAACTATTACTTTTTTCTTTTCACCAATTCTTATATCTACTGAGCACCTGTTATTTCATATAATACTAATTAAACTTCTTTTGATAATTTGTTTAGCCCAGCTAAAAGGGAAAAACCCCAGCAGTCCAATCTCAACCCTCCTACAACATGGAACGATAGTACACCGGCTTGTAAATTAGTAAGATTGCACCGTTCTTGTGCTACTAGACTAGTAAATTCAGGTTGGTGAGCCGAAAAGATGAAGCGAATTTCGGCATCATTAGAGGCAAAATTCACCTCATATATCGAATATGTGAGGCGATTTTTGCTCGCTTTTTTTTCTATAACTAACGCCCCGCCTTCCTCTTCTCCCCTCACTCATTTTCCTAGCTATAGAGGCTATGGAACTTTTTTTTTTTTGTTATTTTATAAATTTTTAATATTGTTATCTTGTATTAATTTATTTTAATAATATTTGAGGTAATTTTACGTGGAGATTATCATTAAGGTGTTTGTGCATCCTTGCATACAAGGTCAGTAAGATATTATTTATATTATTTTATTTATTATTAAATGTGATTGTTATTATATTATTACTATTATATAGTCATAAATGTTTAGTATTTTAATACATGTATTTAATTGTGTTTGTTTATGTGTCTAATTTATTTTATTTAAATGTTAAAATTTACTATGTGTCATATATAGTTAAATAATTATTCATGAAATCATGTGAGTTAGAGATTGTAATGACATATATAAAGTTAGAAACGTATGTTAAATAGAAAAGTATAAATTAATGCGTAATAGATTACTACATATTAATATAGGATCTCGGAATATAGTTGGCAAAAGACATGTGATTTAACATCACTAGAATATAATAGGGTTAGAGAATTTTTATAAGCTATTGTAAACCATATAGGGCAGATGAATTGATAAGATGTACACGTAGAGACTACCTTAACTCGAAATAACACTCTATTCAAATTATTGAGTTACATTTGATGACAAGGGGAATGGCATGGACATACTCGATATGGAATTTTCATGGTAAGGATGTATACGATGAAGACGAGGTAGCTGATGCGAATTAAAGCATTCTGAATGGAAGAGAAAACTTAGAAGACCAAGCTGACTATCGAATATTAGAGGATCTAGCCGCTAATATGAGTAACCCTAAGGGAGAAGAAACCGAAAGTGGAGAGGGTGCTAGGAAAGAATTTCTAATGAAATAAATTTGGAGAATAATAATGACTTAGAGACACGAATGATATCGCTTTTCTTAGAGAATTTACGCTTCTCACACAAAGTTTGCCATGAGAGTTATGTTGTGGAATTCCCCCGGGATACAACTAATCTTGATAATTGAATAGCAAATTTTTAAATATCAAACCACACTTAAATATATTTGAGATATATGTGTATAACATTGTTAACAAAAGAGAGAAATAAAGAGAAGAATTCTGATCATACTAACATTACCAATTGCAACACATTATATTTATAATGATTAAATATTCTAAAAATTACAACTTTCTCTAAGAATCATATTATTTCGATTTCAAGTTAGTTAGTTATTAATGAACATGAACCATTATCATGAATCAATGCAACTCAAATATATAAAACTCTTTAAGAAATTAATCGTTTAAACAAAATTATCATTATGATAATAGAGATCACATCCGTGATTATGGTGAATACCAAAATTTTGTTTCATTTTAATCTTCTTCCTTATTTTAAGTACAATATCCACATTATGGATTATATAATTGACAATCTATATCTACATGGGAAACCTCTAAAAACAATGCAAATCGGTTGACAAAAATGTTCAAAAGTGCAAAAAGGCCAGTGTATCCATGATATATGAGGTTTTTAGGGTTGTCTGTAGTTCTCCAAATGTTAAGTCTAAAAGTAGATGGAAAACAATTTGTGAAATATTTAACAACTGGCTTGGTTTCATAAAGGGTTTGTTACTAGAAGACAACTTGTTGTTGTCATCATACCATGATGTTTGGAAGATGCTGAGACAGTTGGGAATGAATGCTAACACTATACATGCTTATAAGAATGATTATGTGCTTTTTCAAAAAGAATATAAAATATCTTGACACTATCCGATGTATGGTGAGGGAAGGTGAAAACTCCATTTGAAGGAGCACAAGACCATGTCTGTTAATGTAGTACGTCATTTCCCAATAATTCCATAATTGCAACGGTTGTTCATGTGTAGGAAGATGGCTCCTGAGATGAGGTGGCATAAGGAAAGTTATGCTAGCGAAGAGGGTATGTTAAGGCATCCTGTAGACTCTGAGCAATTGAAAGGTCTGGATATGAAACACCATTGGTTCGCTTTGAACCCTTGGAATGTAAGATTGGGACTTGCTATTGATGGCTTCAATCTTTATGCAAACATAAGTGCAACATATAGTGTATGGTTAGTAATTATGTTTGTTTATAATGTCCCACCATGAAGATGCATGAAGAAGCCATACTTAATGAGTTCTATCGATTTGCCTATACTGACCCATGCCATCAAGTACATATGTTTCCTATAGGCATTGGTTTATGCGAAATATTGTAACTATTTAATGTAACACTGTATTCATCACGTGTTGTGTAGAATCGATCAAAAGTCCATGTCGCTAATAGGAAGCATCAAAGTCATTTCATACCGGGCGTACAAAGTCCATGATGCATTACGTGCTTATAAATGTAAGTAATACTTGTATGTTGAGAGCTAAATCATTATATTATCATATCATATATGCACTAACATAGTATTTGATATTGCGTTTTGTATTATATACAATATTTCAGAATCTCGATTCGATCAACAACTACAAACATACATGTTCATCTGGTCCATATGCAAGAAAGTGGTCAGTAGGAATTGGATGTGTTAAAAGCAAATTATGTAAGATTACTTGTTCAATATTTCTAAAGAATTTAATCGTGCACATTTATTCACATTATTGATAAAATTATTGGTCGTTTGTTTCATGTAAACACGGATGGATACAATTAGGAGAGCAGAGGCAAAACATGCTACTGCCACAGGCTAGAGCCCTAAGAGTGAGATCACTGTTATGGATGAGGTTTTTAGGTTTAGGTCAGGCTACCAATGCAGGTGGGATACGATTCCCTCATCCTACCAGAGATGCTTGAGTTTTATGAGTAGCTCGTCCAGGACCCTTATGTGAGCTCTGGCTCTGAGGTTGATGATTTGAAGTGGAAGGTAACTTAGATGGAGGAGACGTTACACATGTTAATAGGAAGGTAATTCAGCTTCATCCCATTTAAGGGGCAATGTCCTCCATACCCTCATCACACCCTCTATCATTGATAAAGGTGAGCAAGTGAGTTAAACGGGCTAACTTGACCTGACCTCATTTTGGCCCGCTTAAAAAAAAAAGGCCAAAATTTGTTGATCCTAACCCAACCCATTTTGACCCATAGGTTAAATGGGTCAGCCCACTTTTTGACCATTTTAATGTACTTGTATAATTTGTGGGTTAAATTGACTCATTTAATTTATTTATATTGATTAAATGAGATATATATAATGAAAAATGAGTTTTTTAGGGTTATATAAGTATATTAATGATTAATTTCATTATTATTTTAATTATTTTTATATAAAAATAATTTTTTCTAAAATAGCTTATTATATATTATATTTCATTTAAAACAATAACAATATATTTAAAAAAAATGTTATGATGTATGTGTTTCAATTTATCATTTTTTGTTATAATTAACACATAAGTTTAATCTCAAGTATAAAAGTCTCAAGAACAATACTACATTAATAGATATTTTCCTAATAATTTTTTAATAAAAGTAGGCTAGTGGACCAACCCACTTAACCCGTGGACTAGCCCACTTTGGCTCGCAGGTTAAACGAGTTGGGTAAAATTGGCCCACTTTTAAATAGACTAAAAAAAGTTGGCCCCAACCCGCTTTAAAAATTGGTTAAATGAGCTGACCCGCAGGCTAAAGCTTATTTGCCCAGCTCTAATCGTCGATGGGTGACCCAACTAGCAGTGAGGGTTCGAGCCTGTCGACCTATACACTGGTGTAGCCTATACCATTTTAACAGTTTCAGTGGCCTTATTCCATGCCCTACACTATGCTAGGTCAAGCTTCCGGTTAGGCTCCTCCACCCTTACATCAGCATACAACAAGATTAGTAGGTGGCATGGCTCCACTATAGAGGCATCATCCAACATCAATGTTTATCCCGTAGCTACCCTTCAAATCGACTGATCAGTCTTCCTAGTATCTACCTATGTATGGATTGGGTCCTTATGCTGGCATGACTCCCCTACCTAGTTTGAGTACCTCTCAAGTAGGAGTATTCATGGCTCGGTTAATCGGTTTACGGGCCCATTTTTTTTAACTTAACCATAATGATTGGTTTTTAATATCTTAATCCTTAATTGGTATGTTATAAACGGTTAACTATTTTTTTCTATTAATTTTTTTGGTTTTTGGGTTTTAACTATTTAACGTAATAGTTTTAACAAATCAAATTGATAGTTTCAGCAAGCCTTATTTTTAAGCCATTATCATAGATTTTTTCTTTAAATTATTATATATATTGTAAGAGCTTAAAAAAAGGAAAATCAAATTAAGGAAAAGGGGAAAAATAAGCCTTTGGATGTATCATCATCAACAAAATCAAACCAAATCAATTACCACATTAACTTCTATCAAACATAGGATATAATATATTACTTTAATCAAAATCCAATTAATATTAACATATGCAAATAATATGTATATGTAAATTATATATATATAATATTTATAAATTTTGAAACAATTAACCGTTAATCGTCAGTTTTTTATGACTACAAATTAAAAGCGAAACCAAAAACCAAAAAAAACAAAAACCATGATCCTAAACTGAAACCAATAAATCGGTTAACCATAATTTCGGATTGGTTTTCCAGTTTAGATTCTGTTTTACTCTCAAGGTGGTCCTGCATAGGGTTATGGATACTATCCATTGTTGCCTTCTATCGTCTTAACCTTTGGCACGAGTTCAACATAGTTCAATCAGCACTGGAGGCATGGATAAATCTATTGTTCTCATCTGTTTCTTTCTTTCTTTCTTTTTTTTTTTTTACAAATATTGACTGCTTTGTATGGTATGTTTCATTAGTGTTTTCAGCAGGCTATCAGGCATGTTGTGTGTATTATTTCACTTGTTAAAATACATCATATTTTCTTTGGATTTTTCGTTTTTACTATGTGTCATGGTATAATTTATAATTATTACATGTATCGTTACATAATTGTAAATACATTAATATGTATAGGAAATGATAATAAAATATCTATTCATATAATAATTAATTTATTAAATATATATATATATATATAAGTAATAGAAAATAATTATATATTGACATAATACTTCTTGTAAATATAAATTTTAATTTATGTATTCAAATGTAATGATAAATATATGAACATACATATATATATGTATTATTTATAAATGCAATATATGTTTTATTCAAATTTAATTAATAAAATTATAAAAAAATTTAAAACTTTCACCCAGATTTTCTACCAACATTTTACCTGGGAAGATTTGAGCGTGCAGGAGCTGAGGAAATTCAAATATGAGGCAAAACTCACCTCAGAAAAGGTGAATTTCACCTCAATTGGTGCATAAAAGGCGATATTCTCCTTGTATGATAATAGGTAGCTTTCGCCTCTTATTTCCCGTATTTATACCCTCCTGGCCTCTTTAGCTCTATAATTTTTTTGTCTAACACATTTCTCAGTTTTTGGTAGGTCGAATTCTTTTGAATTTTTAGTCAAATTCTGATTTCTCACCACTTTCAATTATGGATATTGCAGTAAAGATTAAGTATAACATATTTAGTTGTTGATCTTTTCATTTTATGTAAATAATTTAAAATTTTAACTAGTACTTTCTTTCTTTGTTTCTTTTCTTTTTTTTCTTGGTATTCAAGTAATTTTCAATTATTATCCTTAAATCAAAGTAATATCATCAATTTATTTATATATTTCATTTTTTTTATTAATAAATAGTATAATGATTGAGATAATTATACTTTGCCTTATATGTTATCATATGTTAATTATTACTAAAAAAATATTTATTTTAATTATAGAATGTGCAAATAGTAATATACTAAAATATTATGAACTATTATTAATTATTATTACAAAAATCTCAAAATAAAAAATATTTATTTTAATGAAATAGTTTAACAAAGAGGCGAAGTTCGCCTCTGTAGATCTACAGAGGTGAATTTCGCCTCAAAATTGTGATCAGAGGCAAAAATTTGCCTCACTTGACCATAAAATGACAACCCTACTAAGACGAGACTACTAAGGCGAAATTTTCGCCTGATATGGTATATTGACGCGAAATTTCGACCTACTGAAACATAATTTTCCCCCCTCAACAAGTCCCTTCCCTACTAGTGCTAGTAGATGTATTGACTTTGTTGAATATGGACAAACTTATTAAAATCGTAAGACTTGGTTTTATTATGGGAGGACCATGCAACAGCTTATATTCAACTCTACTATAGATGTAAAAAGAGATTTTTTTTTCTTTTTCTTTTTCTTTAGTTTTAATTGCTCAGATGGAAAGATTTTTGAATGAACAAGCAGAATGAAATTTTACATATGAAAATCACTTATCAATGGATAGATGAGAAGTGGCCTCTAAATTCTAAATATGCTCTAATTTAAAAACATTATTTTGGATGAATAAGCAAGATTCTGTAATCGGTGTTAATATTACAATGACAAACACCATATCCATTTGGAATTACAAATTCTTTGCCAAATCTCTGTTTTCGTTTTTTTTTTTTTTTTTTTTTTGTATCTATTGAATTATATAAAAAAATTATTATGAGAATCGCACCCTTACCTTGTATTTAGGTTTTTTGGCCAATAAAATAAATAAATCTTTACTCGATCATCAACAAGTCAAATATATCAATTTATCTACTTCTAAACATGACCCATCTTATAGGACCACTCCTTATTTGTCATGTATAGGACTCGGGACCATTGGATGTTGAGTGGCCGGTTTTGGTTGGGATCCATGCCAAATATCTACTCGAATTTGTGCCAATTACGTTTGTGCTTCGTCTATGTCTACAAAGGGTTGTTGGGGAGACATTAACTCAAATTTATTTTCTTTAAAATAAAAACTAGTATATGGACCTTGCTCCCATTACACGGGTTTTTAAAAAAGGTAAAATAAATTAGAGAGTAGAAATAAATAAAAAGAAAAAACCTTGATAAAAGAGGTTGTGGTTTTTTTTTTTTTTTGAATGTAAAGTGTTTTAAGTTTTATTGAGGGAAGGGTTTTAATTTAAAAAAGAAGCTATGTGAGCAATTAGTTGCAACAGGTTTAATGAGATAAAATTAAATAAATAAAGTTTAAAGGCATCAAAATAATTACTTTGGCTTTAATAATATAGATATATAAAAAAACTTGTTTAGTGTAGCTAAATGAATATTTATTATTTCCGTTTACAGATTCAGAGCTATTATATAAAAGATATATTCCTCCGGGATGTACTTAGGCTCTCTATTTTTTGTTGATTTTTCAGATTTATAAATTGATGGTTAATCGTAATTTTAATTTTTTAAATATTATTATAATGTTATCTTCTTATTTAAAGATAATAGATTTGGAGTTGTATTTTCAATGAGAAATTAGGCGGTTAAATTTATTTATTTACAAGAGTTTAATGACCCCACCTAAAGTAACACATAATGATTTCCTCGGTGACAAACCTGACAAGCTACTATATAATATTTCAGCGTATCTCAACAAATTATATTGAATTATAAAATTTGTGCTGTTCGATTCAACTTGATCATATTAGCTTAATCTAATTGAATCTAATCTAATCTATAGTTATGATCCGGCTCAATCGCGATTCCATACCAAGCCATCTAATTTTAGATCAAATATGCATTTTTGAAATGAAATATACCAAACGCTACTGTATTTCGTATTTTATCATGACAATCTTTACATGGAGTACAGGTGACAATATGACAAACACACTTGCCCAAGCAAGACTTTATTAATAAATACATTTCATACCTACAATAATAACAACGTAATTAGGATCCAGCACTTTTTAATTTATTCACAATTGCATCATCGATTATTTTCTTTTTTAAATCATAATATATTGCAAGATGTATAAATATTTATTATCACTACAGACCGGCGACGAATGCGACGCCGGTCGACGGCAGCCACGAGGTTCCATCGATGAAACTCTTGACAGTGAACTTGACAGCCTCTTCAGGACCTATAATATGGAATCCAGGCCAGTTCACTCTCCCACCAGTCCCAGCCCCAGGACCAGAATTCGCATATTCCGCAAAATAAAGCGTTTTGGTCGAACCGCCAGATCCCGACCACTCAATCCACCCACTCGGAGAGATAACACCGTCGATCGACGACTGCATCACCACCGCTCTTGAGTAAGCCTTCCAGGGCCTGCCAAGGTAAGAGGTCTTCGAACCTGACCCGGCGGTTATCTTACAATTTTGAACCGAAAACCCAGTGTTCTGCCCAGGATCAGTCCTTCCATTTGCTAGGATTACGTCGTAGGGCTTGCTTCCAGGGCTGCGCATGACGATCTGGCAACTCTGGAAGACGGCTGCTGCATTTCCGAAGATGAAATCGACGGTGCCAGAAATGTCGCATTCTCGGTAGAACTGGCGGAGTGCTAGGGCATAGAGGCTGTCCTGGTAACCCGAGACACTGCACCTGTAGAGGACTGAACGATCCGATTTCAGTAATATTGCTACTGCTTGATGTGCTTCTGGGCCAGCCGTGTTTTCGAATCCGATATCGCGGGCGATGAATCCATCTCCGTGGATTGCTGCAGTGTTACGTACAATTAAATGGTTGAAATTAATAAAATTTTTTTGATGTAATAATAATATTACAAAATATATTGAAAGATTTAAAGAAAGTAATCTAGAAATTGAAATGTTAAACTCATAATTAAAAATTGTTAAAATATTAATTGTATAAAAACTCATATCTCACTAGATCAGCCCAATAATGCTGTGATGGTGACTAGCCAAGACCAATAAATAGTTAGATGATGACGTTTTAATTAATTGGTGGTTATATTACATATCAAGTCTAATCCAAAGAAAGATGCTTTCAAGTTTCAATAAGGTCTTTTCACAATCAATATCCCATTTTGAAAATTCCACTTGCTTTTTTCATTTAATGGAATAAGACCCATTTGTATTTTATATGAAATATATTGTATTTAGTAGGAAATTTACAAAAAAAAAATCCTGCTCTCTATCAATTTATCTAATTGCAGTGCTAAAAAATTTTCATTTTTATGCGACGGGTATGGACCATGTAATGTAATACTCCTATAAGGAAAGACTTTTATGATATTTAGGGTCTGTTTAGTTCATCATTTTTTGTCATTTTGTTATCTTATTTCTGTTATTTTCAAATAAATATTTATTAAAAAATAAATACAAATAAAAACAAACATTTTTACTCATAAAAGGATTAAATAGTTCGGATATAATATAAATAAAAAACAGATTTATATCAGATACAAATAAAATATAGTTACATATCAGACAATCCAAACATACTTTTAATAAGCTTTAGGTTATTTTTTCATCATTAAAATATTTATTGCGCATTCATTTCATTGAATAAATAAGGATGTAATATAATAGCTACAATCCAAAAATGAAATAGAATTGTAATAATGTATTTTTAAATAAAACCAATTATAGTATTAAATTATTGTCGACAAATTTAAGTAATAGTTAATTATTTAATATTTTTTTCACAAAAAATTTGAAAAATATAATTATAGTTATGCTGAAATTATTTCATGCCAGCTGGAAGAGACCGACGTTAATGGTTACCTTTTCGATCCAAACAATTATAATTGATCCGTCGCTTTTTCACAACATATAGATCCATGCACTGTTAGCTCATTATTCCTTGCGTCCTTCTGGTAAGGAACATCCGTAGGTTTTATGTACCATATAGAACCGTTATGAGATATGTTATTGTTCTAAGCACAAACGTTGGGACATGAAAATCAAAATAGTTTAAAACAAGACAATATATTTTGAGAAGTTGTCGGTGTTGGTTTTTATTTATTTATTTATTTGTAGTTTTGTACGTACATATTATTATATATATTTATCAAAATCTCACATAAGAAAAAAGTTCATTTGATATTATATATTATCATACGAGATGAGTAAACACCAAAAATTATATATATTATATGTATAAAATATGAATAGTAATTATTTTAAAGTTACTCTTTTTTTATCATGCATGTAAAAATTTACATATATATATATATATATATTATAATACACACGTGCGTGTTCGTGGAGATACAATAGCATCAATTTAGTTTTTTGTTCTTTTGATCGTATATTTTTTTTTTTTGTGATTTATAAATAATAATATATAATTTGGAGAGATATTGACGATAATACCACTTAAAGATACCGTAATGTTATATAAAAAATTAGATAATTTTAAGCAGTTCTCTTTTTTTAATATTTTTGGAAAATGTTAGTAATGTAAGACCAATAAATTGACCAAAAGACTTTTTGAATGGGGGACACAAGGATGGAATATTATTATTTTCAATATTGGTTGATGACGAGTATAAACACTTTTTTTTAGCCATTATAATGGGAGTTTATTCGAATCTAGTATTTTATTTTTCACTTTAGATATCATGATAGATATTATTAGATTATAAAACTAAAATAAAATTCATCAAATTTTTAAAATATGCTTTTATATAAGTATACTTTTACGTATTTATGATTTTTTTAATAAATATGTAAATACTTCACAAGATTTCGTTCAAATCTCAAAACTGTTACTATTTATGATTTTTTATTTAGCGGTGATATTTAACATAAATAAAAAATGAAATGTAAATATTACCTTATGATTATAGGTGGATGGGTGCAATTGCTCGTGTGGTAGGCCGTAGTGGGCGGTCCTGGATGATATGGTGGCGGCTTGTTTATGGGGGTGGTACGGGTGGAGCCGTGGAAAACTATATATGAGTCTATGACTAAAGAACTTTTTATTCAACCATGACTAAGATGTGGTAATTTGCAAAATGGCGACTTTAGTACTTTATCATTGATTTATTAATTTAAATGATTTTTTTTTCACCTTCTTCCATGAAATCTTTTTGTGTTCAATATACCTATCAAATCTTAAAAGTAATTGCCTCTTTCATTCAATTTCTTTAACCGATCAATCAAAAAAATTATTTACATAAATACAAATTACATAAGAATAATTATTAAAATACTATCATAATATAATAAGATAAAATAAGATCCCGCTTTCAATAAATATCACTTTGTTTGTAAATAGCATGTAATATATGTAATTGCTTTGTGAAAATACAAATCCCATGTTATAGATGCGATGTTGAGTGGATAATTTGGTAACTAAAATTATGTGATTTGTATTTAGGTAATTTTTATTTCTTTTTGTAGAGTACTCCTTTCATTTGATAATTTAGTATGTTTGTTTGGTTATATCTAGTTTTATACAATTTTTTCTAATGTTTTAATATATATAAATACATAAACATTTCATATTTTATCAAAAATTTAATAAAGTTATATGCTTTTTTACATGCAATCGCATGATGTACAAATTCCGTAATTCTTTTCCCACCATTATACGTGAGATTATATATATAGAGAGAGAGAGAGAGAGAGAGATAGAGATAGAGAGACTAACTGACTGTGGCGGAGCCGCTGAGCGACGAACCGCCACCGACGCTGCTGCCAGAAGAAATTATGGTGGAATATTTGCCATCTCCAATCAACGTAATCCCATCTTTGTCAATGTTAATTTTTTCCTTATAAACACCAGACTTCACATGAATCACAGAGCCCCCACCGGGAGCCGCTTCAATCGCTTCAGAAACACTCATATAATCTCCCGAACCATCTTTAGCCACCACAGCATTTGCTGTCACACTGCTGCTTTGCAACAATTTCCTGTCTTTTGCCGACACCCAACTAGGAAAACCATCGTACAGTTTTCGGGTTTTCAGTTGATTGCTTGCCTGTTGATTTTTTATTGTGTTAACAAGAGCTAAGGGAAGGCTGGCTAGTTCAGACAAGTAGTCCATTTTATTGGAAATTTGATTGTTAAATTGATTGCCCGAGGATTGAGCAAGAATGTTGTCTTTACATGCTTGTTGCAATGTTAATGCAGCGCTTAACCATGTTTGGATGTCTTCCTTGTTTTTCTCAGGTGAGATTTTTAGTGCTTTTTGTGATTGTTCAAGCATTTTAAGGGACATGCCCAACAGCTTCTCACACTCATCTGCACTTGGACAGCAACAAGAGTTAGTATTAAAGAAGAGAATCACCAAAAAACTTTCTATGAAAATCCCAGTTAGATAATATATTTTAACATGCCATCGCGGATTTGTATTGAGAAAAAGCGGCACCTCTGGTTGTTAAATGCCATATCCAATTAAAAGTTTACACATAAAATTTGAAATTATCAAATATCATGGTCTAATATTTATTGGCTAAATTTATTACCTCAGTCATCTTTTGTAAATATTTAACAAGGTACAAAAAAATATAAATATAACACACAAGGAAAAGCAGCTCTTCACAATACTAAATATCATATTCAATCAAATTTTTACTCATCAAAATTTATAGGTAAAGTTTGAAATTATCAAATATCATAATCGAATATTTTTTGGTTAAATTTATCACCTTAGTCATCTTTTGTAAATATTTATCCGAAATAAAAAATATAAATATATCATAAGTAGAAGGAGATAATAGATTTGACAAGTAAAAGTTTAATTAGTTATGAAATATAGTAACTTCAAAGATTAGGTAAGAAATTGAGAAAACCACTAAAAAATCAATATACAAGTTTTGATGTCATTCTTTAATTAAAAAAAGAAGAAGTAAAAATCCAAACCAAATCAACATGTTAATGCTAATACCTGTAACCTCTTTTGCCTGGCGATCTTCATGTTTGCTGTCATCAAGCTTGGAAGTAAAGCTTGAGAAATAAGAATCTGGAAGCTTGGATTCTAGCATGGTCTTGTTGAGAAGAGCAGAGATTATTTCAATATTGTCAGGACCTAACTTGGAACCATACCCCATGCTCAACAATGTGTTTTCACAAAGACTGGGGTACCTAGTAAGGCCACATCCCTGAAGTATATGCTTTCCAGGAAGAGCCATTACAACCCCTGACATGGGGGTCCCTCCAAGTAGTACTATGCCATTCACTAACAAAAACATTATCCATTCTACTAGGACACCCATAAAGATTAAGCTTGGTTTGAACTATTAAGAGTGACAATTAAGACCCCTTTTTTTTGGAATTGATCACAAATGGTGAAGAGAAGATGAGGAGAAGGGATGGTATTTATAGAGTTTCTAGGGAAGTTCAATTAGAACATGGTGTATTAGAGTTTGTTTAGCTGTCAATTTTTAATATAAGGATGGGTGTCGCTGATAGATGTCCGGGATTAAGAAACCTTCTATAGTTATATAAATGATTACGCGCAGCGTATAAAATTGTCTTATTCTTATTATTGATATGTGACGGTCGTTATAGAATAGTTTGAGAAGTTCATTAAGATGCATATTGCATTATTGAGTTAGTTTAATGATAAATTTTTGATACAATAAGAGCTTTATTTCTAGGTATCTAGAATTCCAATTAAAAAACTTTTAATTTTTTTTTACCAATTTACAAATAAAAAAAATAAAAAACAGATAAAAAAATTTACAAAAATTTCATCTTTTGGGTTAATTAACAAGTATCCGATAAACAATTTTTATGCTGAACATTTGGCCCTACGTATGTCTATTCCCAGCCATTGGTAGAGATCACTAGAATTAATTTCAATTGTTGCAATAAACCATATGGGGTCATGTGGCCTGCACAACTTGTACACGTATGGAAACTGTTCTAGCTACTTTAACTTATATGAAGTAGCTATGATGGACCATTATTCTAAAGTAGTTTCTAAGAGCATCTTTAATGATAGATTCCTTAAAAAGTTATTTAAAGTACCATATCAATAATTTAAACAATTCTTTTTATTAATTAATCCTATATTTTATCATTAAATTACTTTAAGAGGGTTACTTAGTATTTTTTTAATAATTTTTTTACTTAAAGTAAGTTAAGAAACTCACTTTTTGAGTTGTTTAATTAAATAACTCTCATATTAGTTCTTGTGTCAAAAATCTTATTTTATTAGCTGTATAAAGTTGTTTGGCCTAAGGTTTTATATTAAGCAACTCCAATAAAAATAGCCTAAATACTTTTCCTTTTCCTACGTGTCTGTACCTTTTTGTCCTAGCATCACATTTGGATTCTGGATCTTATCTTTAAAAATTGCCTTCACTTGTGTCCAATGGCTTAGAGCGTCTACATCTAATTTTTGGCAATACGGATGTGTTACTTCTAATGTACTTATTTATTTATTTTTTTCAAATCTAATCTTTTCAATGGTGGTGTATGGTGGGTGTGCTTTAGTTTGGACGACTTTTCAAATTGACTCGATTTATGTAATTTGGAAAATTTTTTAGATTGAAAGCAAACTGTTTTTTTTTTTTTTTTTTCAATTTAACTTTGGTTCAAAACAAATTAGCGATACGACCGTAGTTTATTTTTATGATAATGATTATTATCACTGCCTATTATTTAAAGATACAGACAATTTTTTTTTTCTTTTTTGAGTAATAAGAGTTAAATTTTTGTTCACTTTAAAATTTGAATGTCGAAGCTTCCACAAAATCCATTGCTTTTTAGATGCCCTTGATTCCATCTTCTTTTCTTCCTGAATAAATACCTGATATGGATAAATTTCATGTGATCTAAACCTTTTTTTTTTTTAATTGGATAATGAAATCAAGGGTTTTCATGTGTTTAAGGTTTAAACTATGGGGAAAAAAAAAAAGATATGAATGATTTACCTTTAGATATGCACAAAATAAAAACTTATTGTTTTAGTTTGATTCATGGAATGAATCATGTTAATTGGAGATACTGTTCTTATAGTTGAATTTCTAGAAATATTAAATGTTCTTAAATCTTTAAATGTGATCTTGAGAGGGTTCAGCCTTGTTGATGATTTGATAAGTTTTAGTTCCAATATTCCAAACTTGTGGTTTTGTTCGTATGATTTTATAGAAAATTGTGATATGATGTTCATCAAGATTTTCAAATTGTTCTTGACGTTTTATCCCCTTTAATCCTTAATGAGTGGAAATTCATCAAACTCTTGTTTTTCTATACAAAATGATATGGCACTTCCTTCATTAGAGTTTATTACAAACTTTCGTTCATGATTAGAATCCTAAAATCATAATTTGACATTAAAATAATTATAAAAAAATTTTGAAATCGAACTCTTGGAGAAAAGCTGGTTTAATCTTCCGATAATAAGTGATGAAATTAAATTGCATTTGTGAATGAATATTGCTTATATAACAATAATTATAAAATGACGACGACGACGACGACGATGGTGATGATGTAATAGCCAGTTTAAGACGAATCAAATCGTAACCCCATAATTTTGCATCCTTTTTATATAAACTAAACCGGTTTATTCCTTTTCGAACCAATATAAACTTATATAAAGTTTATTGATTAAAATAATTAATAAATAGATAAAAATACATAATTATCAATAATCATATAATAGCTAGTAATAAAACAATAACTTAGTTAATTTAAGTTGGACTTGGTACGTTTTGGGCTAACTAAAGTTTTGCACCTAATGAAAGTGGACTCGTTATTTTACTATGAATAATTGAGAATATTAACTATTGCACGTAACTAATAAACCCAAAAGAAATTAGGTAGGATTAATTATGCTAAGTAATTAACATAACTTTTAAACTTAATCAATTTTTGCTAACTAGTTAATAATGATTCTATTCTTATTGAATATAAATTGTTAATCATTTTTAGGTTTTGGATTCCACCTTGGATCATGATTGTAGGCCTCTATGTATATATAGTCACTAGACATTGTGCGCTTGTTAGGATAGAATGACGCTAAACTTAATTTAATCTCAACCTAGTAATTGCTTGCCTTGTTTATGCTTGTTCAATTTGCATTAGCAAGCAGTACCTTTAGGTTGGGACTATGGCTACAATTGTAATTATTGAAATGACTGGGTAGTTAAGTCCCTAGGTTATTGTGATGGCTTAACGAATAGATAATAGGATAGAACAGTTGCTATTATCGGGTCGATAAAAGTAAGAGAAAGGTGTAGTGGTTGTCATTTAGAGTTGTAGGACTTAAAGATGGTATAATACATATGGTTTGTGATTATTGGTTACTAGCACAACAATTAACTTTGTAGAATGCTATCTATGGTTTCATGTTGCATTAGCAAGCGATACCTTTAGGTTGGGACTATGGCTATAATTGTAATTATTGAAATGTTTGGGTAGTTAAGCCCCTAAGCTATTGTGATGGCTCAAGAAATAGACAATAGGATATACCAGTTGCTATTATCGGGTCGATAAAAGTAAGAGAAAGGTGTAGCGGTCGTCATTTAGAGTTGTACTTCTTAAAGGTGGTACGATACATGGTTTGTGATTACCGGTTGCCAACACAACAATGAACTTTATAGAATACTATCTATGGTTTCATGTGACATGAGGTCTCATCATTCCCCTTAAAAAGCTTGATATGGTAAGATTCAGACCCCTCTCCATTCCTATGCCGATGTTGAGGAGTCATGAAATACTCTAAATTCCAAGACGCCAGAAGTGTACTGCTTATTTCATTTAAAATATAATTTTAATGAACTCTAGTTTTTGTATTAAAACTGAAGGTATATGTGCAAGTGACATCATATGTGCTTGTACGGCTATTGCATAACCAACTTCCTTGTGAGTCATTCCTTTTTTTTTTTTTTACCGCTTTTTCTAGTCACTATTATTATATTTAAGATTCATATGATATGCTTGGTTGTGGCGTATCTATCGAGGATATAGATGATTTATCTTGATGAGTGGTGGCTTTTGTATCCTCTGACTTAGATTCCATGGTTAGTCTTCTTTTTACAAAAAATATAGACACATTATACTTTTGCGACTCTACTTTATACTTGGTTGGTTGTATCTTGAACTTTAAAATTCTCTATACTTTCTATTACTTTTAACTTATGAGCATTGAACTATGATAAGTGATAAGTTGGAAGTAGCGATTGCTTGGTTGGTTGTATCTAGAACTTTAAACTTCCCTATACTTTCTATTACTTTTAATTTATGACCCATAGACTATAACAAGTGATGAGGTGGAACTAGTGACTAATTGGTACATGAGAAAATGAGCCAAAGACTGATTAGTGGCAGTTCCACAATTCCAAGGCTCTATCTTGAAGGAATTGAGCCATCAAGAAGAAATCACCACTTTTTGTTAAAATGAATTATTTTAAATATGATTTTGATGGGAGCAAAAGTTATATAAAGATATTTGATAAATATTATAAAGGAATATCAATGTAGAAAATTGCCTTATGTGTGTATGTGTGTACTATGTTTAGACTTGCAGGATTAACACCGACGACCTAGTGCATATTGGACTGACAAGCCAGTTAAATAGAACAAATTGATCAGCCTAAAATCAAAGCACGATGAAGTAAAGTGTAGGGCGCGACAAAAGAGAACGTTCACCGACAAGTTGGTCCATGACTTCAAGACAAGAGGTAGTTGATTCCAAGATTAGAGGTGTAACAAAGGTGTAAAGAAGAAAAATTTAAGGCGCAACATGTGAAGCTTGGACTGGCAAACCGATGGCCAATTAAATTTGACCATTGCGCACATTAATTGTTGCCGTTTGATAGACGTTTTGTCCAACGACTTTTAAGTTTTTGAAAACTATAAATATTCTTTGCCTTGGAGTTTTAGACAACCTTTTTTTTTCTTTTGAGAATTTTTTAAGAGCTTTCATTTGCAAACAAACAAATTAAGTTTTCTTACTTCATTTTCTATTCCTTTGTTCATTATATGTAAATCTTAAGTAAGAGGCAAAAAATAATTCTAGTGCTCTATTCTTATATTTGTAAATCTATAAAAGAGCATCTAGTGAGTGAAGGAAATATTCTATTTCCTGAAGTGCTATAACTAGTATATTGCTCATCTCGAGCATGATTTTGTTGATGATAAGTAAAGTGGTCATGAAGTCCTCGCTTGGAGGCATTTGTGGATCGCAGAGAGTAGAAGTGGGTCGAACTCCACATTAAATCTTGGCTAAATTTCTCTATACCTATCTCTTTTTTTTCCTTATTAGAATTTGTTTATGTTATATCTGCTATTGTTAAAGCTTAATACGATCCATTGCATAGAAAATAATTGTTCGTGCTTTTTAAGTTAAATACTCAATTCACGTTTCCCCCTTAAGTATTTTATAGTACGTTTTCATTTGGTTCTAGAGTTAGTCTCTATCTTACCTGTGCTTAATCACATAATACAGTAAAGACCATGGCATTTAATGCACTAAGATTTCTAGAGAGGCAAGCTATAAATAGACTATTGCTTTTTAAGTGGGGGTAACTAACCATATTGGAAGTGCAGGATGAAATTTTTCTTAAAGCTCAAAATAGAATGTCATAGAAAATGGACCTTTAAAAATAGGAGGAAAATAAAAAGAAGATTATAATGAAGAAGATTGGAAGAAATTAGATTTAAATGAGATTGCTTTGAATATTTTGCACTGTGGTTTAAATGAAAGCGATTTCAACTGAATATGTTCATGTAATACTACTAAAGAAATATGGGATGAATAGGGAAAGACTTATGAAGAAACATTTAGAGTTTGAGATATAAAAATAAGTCTTTTATGTGGTTAGTTTGAAATTTTAAAATTCTTCCTAATGAATCGATTGATAAAATGTATAACGGGTTTATTAATATCATAAACCTCTTAAGTGTACTTAGGAAGAATTTTTCTAACTTGGAAATAAATTATAAGCTTCTCAGGTCACTACCCAAGGATTGGGAAGCAAAAAGAACAGAAATAAAAGAAGCACAAGACTTGAGTGCTATGAGTAAGGAAGAACTCTTTGAGCTCTCAAAATGCATGAACTCATAAAAAACAAGAAGAGGAATCTAACAAGAAGGCTATTATCTTAAAAGCCACAAGTCAAGATTCCAACGACGATGAAGATGAAGATGAAAATGAGGAACTTGTCTTGTTGGCTAAGAAGCTTAAGAAATTCGTGAGGCCCAGTTTTAAGTCAAAAAGAGTGGACAATAATAACAACTCATCTAGACAAAAAAAGAAGGATGTGATAACTTATTTCAAATGTTACATACTAGGACACAACCAACAATGCTGTCCACTACTCAAAAAGGTGTCTAAAGGACCCAGAAAGGAAGCACTCATAGCCACTTGGAGTGATGACGACTCAAGTGACTTGGATGAGAATATGTGCTTCATGGCACTAGATGACCTAGTGAATTCTCCATCTTTTCCTTCTTTTAATGAATTGTATGCTATGTATGACAAAGTATGCAATAAGTTAGTAAAAGTAGAGAAAAAGAATATCATGCTTAAATTATTAATGATGTAAGTACGAGAAGAGCTGGAAAATTCAAACCAAACATGAAGAGATTAAAATTGAAAACGAAAAGTTGCATGAAGAAAATACTGTTCTGAAATCAGAAAATGATAAGATAGATAATAAGTGTAAAAAGCTAAAAAATAGAAATGATGAGTTGATGAAGATCAATGAAAAATTAATTGTTGGAAATGATTTGCTAGATCTTGAGATTAAAACTATAAAAAATAATAATGTTGAACGTGCCAGCAGTAATAATGAAATTCTAAAAGAGCTAGAAAAACTGAAAAATGAAAATATTCTACTAAAAGCTAGGTTGGATGATTCAAAGGCAACTATAGCAAAATTCACAAATGGCAAAAAGAATTTGAACATATTTCTTAGAAATCAAAGGTGTGATCCAAATAAACATGAAATTGGCTATAGTAGAGAAAGTAGTTGTAAGTCCTACAAAACTTGTTTTGTAAAAGCTACCTATGGGACATGTAATTACTGTGACAAATCTGGTCATATTGCATGTAATTATGCAACAAGAAAAACAATGCATCTGAATCATTAAAGCAAGATGGTTTGGGTTCCTAAGAGAGAGGTTCTTGTTCCACCTAATAAAAAGGACTCAAACTAAAATGGGTACTAAAGAAATAATAATTTATTTAGCATATGACTGGAGACGCATCCAAGTTCACATAGCTAGACTTGAAAGATCAAGAGAGTGTTACCTTTGGAGATAATCGAAAATCAACCGTTCTTGGTGAAGGTAACATTTTCATAAGTAAAGATTTAACTATTAAAAAATGTGCTGCTTGTTGATGATTTGAAACATAATCTGCTTAATGTTAGCCAATTGTGTGGTAATGGTTTTAAAGTAATATTTCTTTTAAATGGATGTTCTATCAAAAGAATTGATAATAACCAAGCTCATTTTAAAGGATATAGACAAAGAAATATTTACAATAGTAGGCTATGACATAGAAAATTAGGAAATGTTAGCATGAATGTTATTTTAAAACTTGTTAAAAGGAATCTTGTCAAAGGTTTACTAAAATATTTTGGGTTAAAGCTGTAAATATTGCTTGTTATATTTTAAATTGAGTTTTTATAAGATCAATTCTCAAGAAAACCTCCTATGAGCTTTGGAAAGGAAAGAGATTTAACATATCCTATTTTTATCAATTTGGCACTAAATGTTACATATTAAATAATGGAAAAGAACAATTGACTAAATTTGACTCTAAAAATGATGAAGGAATCTTTCTAGGATATTTCTTAACAAGTAAGGCTTATAGCGTTTTTAAAAAAAGAACTTTAGTTGTAGAAGAATCTATTCATATTGCTTTTAATGATTCCTTGCCATGTTTATGCCTAAATAGTGATGTGGATATTGTTTATGCTGATTTGAATAGATTTTCTCTTGAAAATAAAAATAAAGATGATAATGAACATAAAATGAAAGTTGTGCATGAGTATGATAATTATGATCTTCCTAAAGAATGGAACCATGCTAAATCACATCTAAAAGATCTAATTATTAGAAAACCATCTAATAAAGTGCAAATAAGATCATCTTTAAGGAATATGAGTAATTTTGTTTTTCTATCACGAACCAAGCCTAAAAACTTTGAACTAGCCTTAATAGATGAATTTTGGATAAATTATATGCAAGAAGAATTAAACCAGTTTACAAGAAATAATATTTGGAATTTAGTTCCTAGTCCTGAAAATAAAACAGTTATGGAACCAAATGGGTATATACGAACAAGCAAATATGGTATAATAACAAGAAGAAAGGCCAGATTGGTTACTAAATGTTATAATCAGGAAGAAGGAATAGATTTTGAAGGGACCATTAGACCAATTGCTAAACTTGAGTATGGTTTTGGCATTTATTGCTTTCAAAAATTTTAGTCTTTGTCAAATGGGTGTCAAAAGTGCTTTCTTAAATTGTTTTATAAAAGAAGAAGTCTATGTAACGTAACCATCGGGATTTGAAAATAATGAATTTCCTGATCATGTTTTTAAATTAAACAAAGCTTTTTATGAACTAAAACAAGCTCCTAGAAGTTGGTATGAAAGACCAAGTAGCTTCCTTTTAAATAATGTATTTTCAAAAGGAAAAATTGATACAACTTTATTTATTAAAAATCACAAGTCAGATACATTGATTGTACAAATTTATGTAGATGATATTGTATTTCGAGCTACTAATATGAGTCTTATAAATGACTTTATTGAGTCCATGAAGAATGAGTTTGAAATTAGCATGATGGGAGAGCTTAATTATTTTCTTGGTCTTCAAATGAAACAATATGAAAATGGAACCTTTATCGATCAATCTAAATATATAAGAAACCTATTTAAAAAGGTTTAAAATGAATAATTGCAAATCTAAATCTACACCTATGAGTATAAGCATAAAACTTGATTAAGATGTAAATGGAAAAAATGTGTGTGAAAAGCTTTATAGAGGTATGATAGGTAGTTTGTTGTATTTAACAGTTTTTATATGTGTATCTGCACGATTTCAATCTTACCCAAAATAATTAGACTCAGTGCAGTAAAACACATTTTCAAGTATCTTGCAGGCACGATTGAAATTGACTTGTGGTATCCAAAGTTTACCTCCTTTGATTTAATCGGATACTCCGATGTTAACTTTGCTGGATTCAAAGTAGATCGGAAAAGTATAAGCGGCACATGCCATTTTCTTAGAAATTCCCTAATATCTTAGAACTCAAAAAAACAAAACTTGGTTACACTATCAATTGTCAAAGCTGAGTATATAGCTATTGGCATTTGTTGCACATAAATTATATGGATGAAATAAACTTTGCTTGATTATGGTTTAAGATTTGAATATGTTTCAATTCGCTGTGATAATACAAATGCTATAAATTTAACGAAAAATCCGATTCAATACTCAAGGACCAAGCATATTGAAATTAGGCATTATTTCCTTAGAGATCATGGTCTAAATAGAGATATAAGCTTAGAATTTATTGATACAAACAATGAAATTGCTTATATTTTTACAAAACCGTTGAGTGAAGATTATTTTTACACTTTAAGTAGAGAATTGGGCATAATCAAGCAAGATGAGTACTAAATATTTTTTTAGCCAAGTTGATCTAGAACATGTTTTTTAAGCTAAACTAAGCTGTTAAATATAACACATGCTTATAAATCTAATTTGTCTTTTGAAATGTTATTTTTTTGGATGCTGCATAACTGGTACACACCGGCTCGCCAATCTATGCTCGAGGGGTCCATTGAGGGCTCAATTTGACCCTCGATCAACTATGTAGATTTTCTGTCCATACTTTCCTAGGACTGGCTCGTCGATATTCCATGCACCGGCTCACTAGTAGTAGCTTTTTGCATGCATACACACACACATACACATATATATATATATATATCTATCTCTCTCTCCCCCCTATCATTTCTCTCTACTGCTTCTCTCTCTTTCACGCTCGTTCTCTGTTGTTTTCTCTCATACAAAAGTCTCAATTTTTTTTTTTAAAGAAATCTCTCAATCCTTCTTCTCTATCCTCTTCCACACCACTACCTTACCATCTCTCAAATCTTCTTTCTCTCTATCGCATCTTTCTCTCTCTATCGCTTCTCCTTCTCTCTTTTATAGATTTTTTTTTTTTTTTATAAAATGCCTCCAAGAAGTACCAGAGGTCATGGACCACTTGCTCTACTATCATTTGATGGGTTTTTATTCCTATCACGGAAGCATCCATACATGTATTCTCTTTTTTGAGATCTTCCTATTGATCTAGGTAGAAACTACAATGCTCATGTGCTCTAATACTTTAGAATTCCTCAAATGTCTGATGTTGTGTTGAATAATATCTTCGATACTATGCATTTTCCTGCTAAGATAAATGAGGAAGATGTTAGACTATTTAATTGCAATTTAAGTGATTATCTAGAGATTGATGGGAGTTTAGGCATTGGAATGGAGTCTGGTTTCAATAGTATAAGTTTTGTGAGACCTATGTTGTATACCTATCTTTATGGAAGAAGACTTGAGATATCCCATTCTGATATCTGTAGTTTGATTGGGGTTGATGATGGTAGAGTTAGAATGCCCAGTACACTTGATGGGGCTTAATATTATGAGGAGCTGTTTATTAAGTCTGACATAGGTGCAAATTGGTGCAAATCATGCAATCTCTATTCATCTAAATTGTCTCTTAGGCATTGGATTCTACATTAGTTTTTTACATATAATTATGTACCATGCAAGGGACAACAAACAATAGTCACTCAATAAGACTTGTAGCTCATGGTTCACTTTTAAGAGGAGATCATATTCACTTCTTTGGTATGATGTTTAGGACTTTCAAGAATGTGACTAATAAGCCTGCTCATGCTATTTTGAGGGGCAGTCGATTGATTATTTAATTGCTAAAGAACAAAAGTGTTGAGTTCTATACCTAGACTCACTAGCTTCAAGTTCCTACAGCCACACTACCTGATTTTGGTGTAGATAAAGAGACTTTTGATGATGATGCACCTCCAGCTCTACCCACTGGTTCCTTTGCTCCTGGTACTTCTATTTACACTTGGTAGCAACTTCGAGAGTACATGGACTCCAAATTTACTACTATTGAGAACCAAATTTTTGGTCTTTAGTCAAATTTCCAGACTTTCAGTTCGGATAGGAGAGGCTTCATGCATCATTTCTACTCCATTCATCCTTGTCCTCCTTCTCCTCCTCTGATAAGCATAATTTATTATCATTTTAATTGACAAATTGAGTTTATTTTATGATTTATTGATGGGATTCTTAATAGATAAGGTGCTTAATTGGTATATATATATATTCCAGGTCAATTTTGAACACAATTGTAATATAAGGAAGGAATATGTGGAGAATCCAATCAATATTCAAGCAAAGTAGCAAGGAGCATAAAGGAGTCTAGATGTACGGCAGTACACATCAATGAAGAAAATGCAAGCCAGTGTTGGTATGGGTCTTGTACGCCGTGCACTAAGTAATTTTGAAGCGGATTCGACTGGTATGCCCGTACATGAAGCGATGAAGAAGGGAATTGAAGGAGATTTATGTTGCACGCCCTACACGCTTGAAGAATGATTCCAGTATTTAGCACTCCCTTTTGTACGACCGTACAAGATGCATATTTGCAAAGAAAATGAGTATTGTACGGTCGTGACTTTTAGAAATGAGTCATTATCTTCTTCTTGAAACAGTATGACTGTTTAATACGTAGTTTGTTTTAGAAAAAGGTCGTGTTTTTAGACACGACCCCCATAGAATTAAAAGGGGTGATTCGTTCTGAAGAGGATATATCATATCATATATTTTAGAAAGAATTTTTAGGAGAGAGTCGGATTCCAAGAAGAACTGAGAAAGTCGATTGGATCCAGTGTTCGTTTGTACAACCACTTCATAATCATTAAAAAGGGGTTTTATTTCTTCTCTTATCTTGTTCATTGAATGTTTATTTAGTTTCTATTATGTTTGTTATATGTTGTGTTTATATGTCAGTATGAGTGAGTAGTGATTAGTTATTACGAAGTCATATTAACAGGAATATATATATCTGTTATAAATCTGTTTAATTACGAATTTCTAGTGTTGGGTCTTCAATAAAGTTAGGAAATTGTAGTGCACGACATATTCCTACATCAGATCTCATTGGAAAAGGTTGAGAAACAATTCCCTTGAGTAGATCTAAGGCACTAGAACAAACTACTCTTGTTGATAGAGATGTTAATAAGAAGTTTGCTGCATGTTTTCAAAGAATTTGAGAATAATAAGAGCTTTAATGCAATTCTGAATTGGCTATTAACTTAGAAGAGATTCTAGTAGATACAATTAGGATTAGGATTGATCTATTATGAGAATAATGATCATGAATTAAGAATTCTGCAGATAAGTAATTTACGGATGAATTTAGTTAAATCCTGTTAATATGATGGAGTAATCTTTCTGTATATTGTGTTAATAATTTGTTAAAATTTGTTTTATATGTATTGTGATAAAATTTGGTAGTTAATATAGTTAAATTTAGAATTATCTAATTAGTAATTAATTAACCTACATTGAATTGATTGCTAGATAATAATTGAAGGGCGAGTAATAGTAATTGTCAGGATCCCAAGGAATACGACCCATAAGCCATTCCTATACTACAATTGATAGGTGCACTTGCCTATTGTTGATCTGATATTAGGAAAGGATTAGTGGAATTAATTGTTAAACTCAGATGAAACGCATCAAGTTTTTGGCGCCGTTGCCGGGGAATGAAAATTGACAATATTAGGAAAACCCAATGTTATTAATCTAGTTTCTTTTAATTCTGTTATATTATTATTCATTTCAACTTTTGATCTTTGATTACAGGTGTATGACCCGCAGCAGAAAAATCAAGCTTTTTGATTTTGACCCAGAACCTGAGCGAACATTTCGTCAAGGATTAAGAAGAACCAGAGAGATTATCCAAAACTCTCCTACTATAGTGCAAAGAGCAAGACCACTATCATTAAATATGAATAGAGATAATGAGAATTAAACCCACGAGGGGTTGGTGAAGTTGAGAATCCTGGGGGTAATGTAAATCAAGCCGGTGGAAATATAAATGATCCCATTAGAGATGTTGGAAATGAAGTTCATAGACCTATGTGGGATATGTTTATGCCCACAATCGATGGAGTTGCTCCATCCATTCAGTATCCTCCAATTCATGCAAATAATTTTGAGTTGAAGCCTGCTTTGATTCAGATGGTACAAGTTAATCAATTTGGGGGAGGAGCTTCAGAAGACCCGCATGCTCATTTGAAGAATTTCTTGCAAATATGTGCTACTATAAAGGCCAATGGAACACCAAATGAATCAATACGCCTATTATTGTTTCCCTTTTCACTTAGGGACAAGGCGAGAAGTTGGTTGGAGTCATTGCCTCCTCATTCATTAACGAGTTGGAATCAAGTGGCTCAGAGGTTTTTAGAGAAATTTTTCCCACCTAATAAGACGATTCAATTAAGAAATGAGATATTTTCCTTCCGTCAGTATGAAGGAGAATCACTTTATGAGTCGTGGGAAAGGTTTAAAGAACTTCTTCGTCGGTGCCCTCACCATGGATTTCATTGCATGATTGGTCAGGATATTTTATACATCATTAGGAGACCAAAAGAAAATGATCGATTCAGTAGCTGGTGGGAGTTTGATGAAGAAAAGTGCTCCTGAGGCTTATGATTGATTGAAGAATTGGCAAGAAATACATTCAGTTGGCATAGTGAAAGGAACAATCTTCGACCCGTCGCTGCAATGTATGAGTCCGAGTCAGTTTCTCAACTTAAGGCACAAGTGGCATCACTTACATCTCAGATGAGTAAAATGAAAGCAAGTATGGAAGCTTTACCTCAAAGTGATTCTTTTGTGAGTTCAATGGAAGATTTTCATGCTTCTGAAGAAGGTTCAAGTATTGAAGATCTGAACTTTATTAATAGAACAAATAGAGAAGCCGGGAATTATAATCCTTATAGTAATACTTATAATCCCGGTTGGAGGAATCATCCTAACTTCTCATGGAGAGATCAGTTCACAAAGATCAAACATTCACAGGGATTTCAGAAGCCACAACCACAGCAATTACAAGCACCACAGCAACGTCTTGCGTTACCACCACCTGAAAAGAAGACTAATGTTGATGATGCTTTGACACAGTTTATTCAAGTTTCTGATGCACGCCATCGGAATCATGAGGCCTCTATTCATAACTTAGAACAACAGATTGGTCAACTGGCTAAATTAATGTCGGACAGAACTCCAGGATCATTGCCGGGTAACACTGAGCAAAATCCTAAGGAGCAAGTTAAGGTTGTGACACTTAGAAGTGGTAAGGAATTACAGGGTTCAGCAAGGAATCAAGAGAGTGAAAAGGAAGTTGGTTTAGAAAGTGGGGAACAAGTGAATGAAAAAGAAGAATTAATAGAGAGGAGTTTACCTACTGAAAAACCAAAGGAATTTCAGCCAAAATTACCTTACCCATCTAGATTTAGGAAGGATAAGGATGATGAACAATACAAAAAGTTCTTGGAACTTTTTAAACAGTTGCACATTAACCTTCCACTAGTAGAAGCTTTAGGACAAATGCCTAAGTATGCTAAATTCCTCAAAGAACTCCTATCTAACAAAAGGAAGTTAGAAGAACTATCTACTGTCACCTTAGGTGGAGAGTGTTCTGCTGTTATTTTAAACAAATTGCCTAGGAAACTAAAGGATCCGGGTAGTTTTACTATTCCTTGTTTGATAGGAAATTTACCGGTTGAAAGGGCATTAGCAGATCTTGGGGCTAGTATAAATCTCATGCCCTATAGCATGTTTAAAAGATTAAATCTAGGCGAACCCAAGAGTACTAGAATGAGTATACAACTTGCTGATAGATCTATGAGATTTCCTAAGGGAGTAGTGGAAGATGTTTTGGTTAAAATTCACGATTTTATTTTTCCTGCAGATTTTGTAGTTCTGGACATGGATGAAGATATAGAAGTCCCACTTATATTAGGAAGACCATTCTTAGCAACAGCTGGTGCTGTTATCGACGTCAAAGATGGGAAATTAGTTCTTCGGGTTGGAAGCGAAGAGATGGTCATCCGAATGCCAGATGTTTTCAGAAAACCTATGAATGGTGATGATACTTGCTTTGCAATTGATTCTTTTGAACTAACCGTTTCTGATTTTCTGCAGGATTCTTTGAGTACAGATTCCTTGGAGTTGTGTTTGTCAAAAGGAAGTGAAATTAATGCAATTGATGGAGTAGAAGAGATTATTGCTCAATTGGAAGCTGTGATGACAAAAGAAGAATTTGGAGTGAGGAAATCTACCGAGACCATATAGATAGGTTAAAACCTTCAGTAGAAGACCCCCCTGAATTGGAATTAAAGCAACTACCTTCATATTTGGAGTATGCCTTTTTGGCAAATGACTCTAAGTTACCGGTGATTATATCTTCGGAGCTTGATTCATGCCAAAAGGAGAAACTAATTTCTGTGCTCAAAGAGCACAAGAAGGCAATAGCATGGAAGATTTCTGATATAAAAGGAATCAGTCCCTCCTTTTGCACTCATAAGATCTCAATGGAAGAAGGATTTAAGTCAGTGGTGCAACCTCAAAGAAGGCTAAACCCAAATATGAAAGAAGTAGTTAAGAAAGAAGTGGTCAAATTATTGGATTCGGGACTTATATACCCAATTTCGGATAGCCCATGGGTAAGTCCGGTTCAAGTGGTCCCAAAGAAAGGAGGCATGACGGTTGTGCCCAATGAGAAAAATGAGCTTATTCCAATGCGTACCGTGACTGGATGGAGGGTATGTATTGATTATAGGAAGCTCAATGATGCTACTCGAAAGGACCATTTTCCATTACCCTTTATTGACCAAATGTTAGAAAGACTTGCAGGTCATGATTTTTATTGTTTTTTGGATGGAATGTCAGGATATTTTCAGATTCCTATTGCACCGGAAGATCAGGAAAAGACCACATTTACTTGCCCCTATGGTACATTTGCTTATCGTAGAATGCCATTCGGGTTATGTAATGCACCTGCGACCTTTCAAAGGTGTATGTTAGCAATATTTGGGGATTTAGTGGAGGATGTGATGGAGGTATTTATGGATGACTTTTCAGTATTTGGAGATTCATTCGAAAAATGTTTGCTGAATTTAAAGAAGGTTTTGATGAGATGTGAGGAACCAACCTTGTGTTAAATTGGGAAAAGTGCCATTTCATGGTACAACAAGGAATAGTGTTGGGTCACAAAGTGTCAAAGAAAGGGATAGAAGTGGATGTAGCAAAAGTGGAGGCAATTTCCAAGTTGCCACCACCAAATTCTGTCAAGGCAATAAGAAGCTTCTTGGTCATGCAGGTTTTTATAGAAGGTTTATTAAAGATTTTTCGAACATTGCAAGACCAATGACAAAGTTGTTAGAGAAAGATATTACATTTAATTTTGATGAGAAATGTATGGAAGCTTTTAATTTTCTGAAGGAGAAGTTGACTAGTGCCCCTATAATGGTAGCTCCAGATTGGAATTTACCATTTGAACTTATGTGTGATGCAAGTGATTCCGCAATAGGGGCTGTTTTAGGTCAAAGAAAGGAGAAGCACTTCCAGCCAATTTACTATGCAAGTAAAACTCTTACTCCTACACAAGAGAACTATACCACAACAGAAAAAGAATTGCTTGCTATAGTATTTGCCTTTGACAAATTTAGATCATATCTCATCTTATCAAAAGTAGTGGTATATACTGACCACTCAGCTTTGAAATACCTTCTATCCAAACCGGATGCTAAACCAAGACTAATAAGATGGGTGTTGTTGTTACAAGAGTTTGATTTAGAAATCCGCGATAAAAAAGGAGCAGAAAATTTAGCAGCGGATCATCTTTCTAGGTTAGATAACCCATATTTGGAAGATTTGAAGGAGGAAGAGATTAATGATAAATTTCCAGAAGAAAATCTTTTTACTGTACAGATCAAGAAATTCCATGGTTTGCTGATATAGCGAACTATTTGGTTGGAAAAGTCCTTCCACAAGATTTGGATCACTACCAAAAGAAAAAGTTCTTTTCTGAGTTAAAATATTATTTTTGGGAAGATCCCTATCTCTTTAAGATATGTGCAGATCAAATTATTAGGCGTTGTGTATCACATGAAGAAGGGCAACAAATTCTATACCATTGTCATAGTGGTCCCACTGGAGGCCATTATAGTGCCAATAGGACAGCACATAAAGTCTTAGAGCAGGGTTTTATTGGCCTCATATTTTTAGAGATGCTAATTCTTTTGTGTTTTCATGTGATAGGTGTCAAAGGACTGGGAATATTTCAAGAAGAGATGAGATGCCCCAAAATTATATCTTAGAGTGTGAAGTCTTTGATGTTTGGGGGATCGACTTCATGGGACCATTTCCTAATTCCTATGGTAACAGGTATATCCTTGTTTCAGTAGATTATGTTTCTAAATGGGTTGAGGCTCAAGCTTTACCTACTAATGATGCTCGGGTAGTGCTAAAATTTTTAAAGAAACTATTTTCAAGGTTTGGAGCACCTAAAGCATTAATTAGTGACAGAGGAACTCATTTTTGCAATAGTCAGATTGAGAAAGTGTTGAAAAGATATGGAGTTCATCACAGGTTAGCCACCCCTTATCATCCTCAATCTAGTGGCCAGGTTGAAGTTTCCAATAGGGAATTGAAAAGAATATTAGAGAAGACAGTGGTTCATAATCGTAAGGATTGGGCTGAGAAGTTAGATGATGCTTTGTGGGCATATCGAACAGCCTATAAGACACCTTTAGGAACCACTCCCTATAGGTTAGTATATGGTAAAGCATGTCACTTGCCTGTAGAAATTGAACATAAAGCCTATTGGGCAATTAGGACTGCGAATATGACCTAGAGGCTGCTGGTAAGAATAGGAAATTCCAACTAAATGAACTAGAGGAGTGGAGATTGTTAGCCTATGAGAACAATAGATTAAATAAGGAAAGAATGAAGAAATTACATGATTCATATTAAGTACCCTAAACAGTTTAAGGAAGGGGACTTGGTGCTATTGTACAATTCTAGATTAAGATTATTTCCAGGTAAGCTTAGATCTAGATGGTCTGGCCCTTTCACTGTGACAAGGATTTTCCCATATGGAACAGTAGAAGTTACACACCCGGAGAAAGGAACTTTAAGGTCAATGGTCAAAGATTAAAAATTTATCATGAAAAAGTTGAAATGGATGAAGGCAGGGAGGAGTTAAGGCTTCTCCAAATAGAAAATTGTTTGTGAAAGAATTGACAATTGTCAAGCTAGAGACAATAAACTAGCATGTATTGTTATTGTTATATAGATATTACACTAAGTTCTATAATATCTCTTTATATGTTTGTTTAATAAATTTTCTATGTATTTATGTGTGTGTGACTATATATATATATATATATATATGTATGTTTATGAGTATATAAGTATGCATGTGGAAATATATATATATTTATATATAATAAAAAAAAAATTGAAGAAGGAGAAATCACGCTGCTATGTACGGGCGTACATATTAGTTAGGGAAGGTTCAAGAGCAACAGAAGCCAGTACGCCCTATGTACGGGCGCGATTTATACAAGCTTGTTTCAAAATGAAACCCGAGGTCAGCACGCCCCTATGTACGGGCGTACATATCAACAAAAGAATGAGCTATTTCCAGAGTCTACCACGGGGTTATGTACGGGCGTACATATGAAATGTGATGATTTGTTTTCATTTCCAAGCCACTACGGCCATGTGTACGGGGTACACAAGCAAGCAAGGACGCTTCACTTGATCAGAAGCCAGCACGCCCTATTGCACGGCCGTGCAACACTTAGTAAGCTAGTTATTCAATTTGTACGGCCGTACTTCCAGGTTTGTATAGACATATATATAAATATCCCCTGTTTGATTTCATTTTAAAACTCATTTCATTGCTTCGTCTCTCCCCGACTCTCTCAATATAACTCGAATACTAAGGGATATAAGGATTTTTTTTTATCAAAATCTTTACTTACCACCACTACATTCGATCCAAGAATAGGTATGAATTCTTCCTCACTGATTTTTTTTTTTTTGTATTTGCCTCATTCTCTACATGCTACTTAAAATTAGGGTTAAGCCATTTTGTACATACTCATTGTTAGGATTATAATTTTCTTTTGGAACCATTATTTGTTAATTCAATCGAGTTGTACATTGCTTTTGGTATATTGAAATTTATTAACCCTACTTTCAACGACATGTTCATGTAAACCCTAACATTGTAACATTCCTATATAGTCATATTGATTCGAAATGTGAAATTCCTAACCCATGAATTAGGTGTTTTGATTTGAATGACTCCTATTGTGTTTGGATTGTATTAGGGAGTGATTACAATGTTAGTTCATCATATCATTCCATCGAATTAAACATGCTCATAAAGTGTTTGTTGAAATGCCAATGCTTAGAACAAGCCAAATTTTTCTCAATTGAGTCACATAGTTCTACATTATGCTTGACTCATCTTATCAATTTGATTTTCTCAATAAGACTTCATTGTTTCATGGATTGTTCATATCTACATGTTAAGATATATGGAATAATTGTTAGATACCCTACACTTATGCTACCTTTGAACTAATATGTAATATCTATGTACTAAGATAAGTTTATGTAAGGATAACTATTCCAATGGTAAGATGAATTACGTAGTGGTGCATATTAAGTAATATCTTCGGTTAGTATCTAGAGTTGTTGTAGTATAAAAAGTTGTTTACGCGGTTACTAGGATAATTCTAAAATGAACATATTGATGAATTTACATCTATTTTTTTTCAGGTATGGCTCCAAAAAAAAGTAACCCTAGACCATCACAAAAGACTACTTAACAACCCAAGTGGCCTCGAATGAAATATGCAAAGAATGCCGGCTCTTCTACTACTTCTGTTCCAGTCCCTCCAGGATTAAAAGTTGAACACCAGCCGGCTTATCAACAATTTCATCAGAAGAAGGTGATCAAGCCCAATGGGATTTTAGATTGGGATGTATTGAAGGAATATGGGTTGGTGCCGGCAATGAGACGATTGCTACAAGATCCTGCTTGGTTGAGACTTTTTAGTCTTCAAGAAACGGCCTACAAGGTTACAACATTAGCTTTCCTTGCATCCTTTTCTATAGAGAAGCGGAATATAGGTCGAATGTTGAAATTTAAGGTGAATTTTTATGCATTTGGAGCATATCACTCAATTTCAATGAGGAAATTCATAAAAGCTACGGGTCTATATACAAAGGAAGAGATGAATGACCCGGAGTTTAATAAGTTGCCTATATTGATGCCTTCGGGAGTTACAATTGAAGAAGTTTGGCGGTCAATCTCTAGAGAAAAAGTTTTTAGACCAAGCCGAACCAAGGCATCCACTATGATCTGGACAAGCCACCGGGTGTTCCATTACATTTTGACCAAGACACTAAACTCTAAGATGGACACTGCGGGTATGGTTACAAAGGAAGATATTTTGCCTTTGACGAGTGCTATTCGGTCTTACAAGGTCAATGTTGGAGTGTTAGTAGCCTATGCGATCAAACGCCAAGCCGGGTCGAACATGAATGGCATATATGTGGGACAAATGATCACCCGTGTTTTGAAGAATTTGAAGCTTTGGCCCAAAAGTTCTTCACAAAAACCAAAAGACGGAGTGGCACAATCCAAGGGGATCACACATGCTCCATTTTAGCAATGGGGAACTGCTAAGGTTGATGATCCTTATTTTGATGCTAAGGCACCCGGAACTCAGCCACAGCTAGCATCCCACTCGAGTTTCTCAGTCGGTAATTTAGCACATTTGGAGGCGGATGTGGCAGTTATCAAGGCCGATGTAGCGGAAATTAAAAAGAACCAAAATATTATCATAAATCTGCTAACAAAATTGGCTGAGCATGCAGGATTAGCCATCTCCTCTTGTTTTAGCGGGGCCTCCAGACCTGAGCAACCAAGTGAGGACCTACCAAGCTCTAGTGCACCACCGGTACCCCAAGAAGATCTTCCTCCTGTCACTGAGCAAGTGGATCCACTTGCAGATTTGGATTTAGAAGCTCTGAAAGTAGGGGAGACCTATGAAAGTTCTGAGGCAGAATCGTCTGGTGACGAAGAGATGGAGGAAGGAGGTGAAGAAGAAGGAGACACTGAAGGAAGTGATTCGTCGGATGATGAAGAGGAAGAAGATGTCCAAATACATTTCTGATTTTTATTTCATTTTCCAGGACCTAATGACTTATGTTATTCCTAGTTTTTCCTTTTAATTTTATGCATTCATCTGTGTTTAATGCTTTTGTTTGTTTTGCTTAATGTTGTATTGCTGGCACAGTCTTTCATTTTGATCATGGTTTTGGATGATGTACATGCTGGAATTCCATGAATGTAAAGACAGTTTCGGAAACAAATCGACCTACAAAACTCAGGGGAGTTCACTTCTCATTATTACTTTGTTTTTCTTTCCTTTTATCCTAGTTGAGACATTGAGGACAATGTCTCTAATAAGTGTGGGGAAGGGAGCATGCTTGAAGTGTTTGTTTTGTTTTAAATGATGATAATGAATGCTTGTTAAGACTTATCTCACACTTAAGTAATGAAAGCTGTTTTGTTGTGGTGTTGATGATTTCAAAAGTGCTGGAATAATGAAGATCTTAGAAGCTAAAGATGCAATTGTTTCTAAGGTTATAGTAGCAATGTGAAATCATAATGGGGCAGTCTTACTCATGCTTTAATTTAGAATTTTACATCTAAATAACATATGACTACAAGTGTATTATTAATAATTATTACTACCACTAAGTAGCAATTAGAGAATAATGAAATGAATTACCATTAGTGTACAGTTCAAATGATACTTCTCACTTGATGATTTCTCCAATTTTGTTAATTTTTCTCTCCTTTCATGTGAAAAAAAAAAAAGAAGGAATGAAAGAAAGATTGAAGTGATTGAGGTTCGATGGGGTCCCTTTAAAACCTAGTCACCTAAGGTCGTCCGGCCTGGATTGATTGACCAAGGATGTCACTTTAACGTTTAATAAATCTTATAACTCGAATAAGTAAGTCCGAGGGATGCCCTTTTTAAGGGAATAACATCTGTTAACCTGAGTGACGAGCTCGGGATTATCGACTGAAAGTCTGCTACATGGGTTATAGGATATATTTCAAAAAAAAAAAAATTTAAAGGAGAGAAAAATATATATAAAGGAGAGAAATTCAGGGGATTGGTTGATGTTTATACTGTCACTAAGGGATTAAACTCAATGATTGGTGGTAATATCTACTTTGAAAACTAATGATCTAAGAGATGAATTATTTGAGTTAGTAATTGTGGTCATGTGTTTATTTTTATGTTAAAAATCTAACTTAAATAATGCGAGTAAAGACTGACTTATTATGATTAGCTTTGAAACTCTAGCCTAAGGAATAAAATACTTAAGAATAGATAGAATGAAATCCTTAAATCCCCAGCATTAGAATAGTAACACCATGAGTACTATATATTTTTCAATTGTTTTTATCAGCTTCTTGCTTGAGGACAAGCAAGGCTTAAGTGTGGGGATATTTGATAGGCATAATTTATTATCATTTTAATTGACAAATTGAGTTTATTTTATGATTTATTGATGGGATTCTTAATAGATAAGGTGCTTAATTGGTATATATATATATATTCCAAGTCAATTTTGAACACAATTGTAATATAAGGAAGGAATATGTGGAGAATCCAATCAATATTCAAGCAAAGCAGCAAGGAGCATAAAAGGAGTCTAGATGTACGGCCGTACAACTATCAAAGTGAAGAAAATGCAAGCCAGTGGCTGGTACGGGGTCTTGTACGCTCGTGCACTAAGTAATTTTGAAGCGGATTCGACTGGTACGCCCGTACATGAAGTGATGAAGAAGGGAATTGAAGGAGATTTATGTTTGCACGCCCGTACACGCTTGAAGAATGATTCCAGTATTTAGCACTCCCTTTTGTACGACCGTACAAGATGCATATTTGCAAAGAAAATGAGTATTGTACGGTCGTGACTTTTAGAAATGGGTCATTATCTTCTTCTTGAAACAGTATGACTGTTTAATACGTAGTTTGTTTTAGAAAAAGGTCGTGTTTTTAGACACGATCCCCATAGAATATAAAGAGGGGTGATTCGTTCTGAAGAGGATATATCATATCATATATTTTAGAAAGAATTTTTAGGAGAGAGTCGGATTCCAAGAAGAACTTGAGAAAGTCGATTGGATCCAGTGTTCGTTTGTACAACCATTTCATAATCATTAAAAAGGGGTTTTATTTCTTCTCTTATCTTGTTCGTTGAATGTTTATTTTAGTTTCTATCATGTTTGTTATATGTCTGTGTTTATATGTCAGTATGAGTGAGTATTGATTAGGTTATTACGAAGTCATATTAACAGGAATCATATATATCTGTTATAAATCTGTTTAATTACGAATTTCTAATGTTGGGTCTTCAATAAAGTTAGGAAATTGTAGTGCACGACATATTCCTACATCAGATCTCATTGGAAAAGGTTGAGAAACAATTCCCTTGAGTAGATCGAAGGCACTAGAACAAACTACTCTTGTTGATAGAGATGTTAATAAGAAGTTTGTTGCACGTTTTCAAAGAATTTGAGAATAATAAGAGTTTTAATGCAATTCTGAATTGGCTATTAACTTAGAAGAGATTCTGGTAGATACAATTAGGATTAGGATTGATCTATTATGAGAATAATGATCATGAATTAAGAATTCTGCAGATAAGTAATTTATGGATGAATTTAGTTAAATCCTGTTAATATGATGGAGTAATCTTTCTGTATATGGTGTTAATAATTTGTTAAACTTTTGTTTTATATGCTATTGTGATAAAATTCTGTAGTTAATATAGTTAAATTTAGAATTATCTAATTGAGTATTAATTAACCCTAAATTGAATTGATTGCTAGATAATAATTGAGAGGGCGAGTAATAGTAATTGTCAGGACCCCAGGGAATACGACACATAAGCCATTCCTATACTACAATTGATAGGTGCACTTGCCTATTGTTGATCTGATATTAGGAAAGGATTATTGGAAATTAATTGTTAAACTCAGATTTGAAACATCATCCTCCTTAATCTTTCTATCTGCTTATGGATGTTGTTATGTATAAAACTCTCTGCTTAGCTAACTATGTGAACTTTTGCACTATCATCTTATTACATCTCTTAGATGCTTGCTTACTATGCCTGTCTCTCCTGTACCTTTTTGCTCTCTTTATTATATAAAATCTTTTGATAAGGTCAAAAGGGGAGAAAGTAAATTTGAAATTGAAGGGGGAAAATGAGATATAGTGTAAACAATGGATGATTAAGGAGGAGAAAATTGTATGCTTAGTAAATTGATCTCGAACACTTTAATTTGTCGCTGATATTGCAAAAATATAGGGGAGCTTTTATTAGAGGGGAGTAAAATATCAAAATTTTTTATAACTATTTTCCTTCATCAAAATGGGGGAGATTGTTCAAATGTATTATTGTAAATATGATTTCGATGAGAGGAAAAGTTATATATTTGATAAATATTATAAATGAATATCAATGTAGAAAATTGCCTTGTGTGTGTTTGTGTGTACTATGTTTATACTTACAGGATTAACACCGGTGAGCTTGTGCATATGGGACTGGCAATCCAGTCCAGTGATTTCAAGAAAAGAAGCTGTCGGGTTTAAGATTTGAGGCCCGACAAAGGCACGAAGAAGAAAAATTTGAGATGTAACATGTGAAGCTTGGACCGATGTGCCGGTGGCCAATTAAATCCAATTGTTGCAGATAGACGTTTTTTCCAACGGACTTTTAAGTTTTTGAAAACTATAAATACTCTTTGCCTTGGAGTTTCAGACAACCTTTTTTTGAGAATTTTTTAAGAGCTTTCATTTGCAAACAAATAAATTAAGTTTTCTCACTTAATTTTCTACTCTCTTGTTTATTATTTGTAAATCTTAAGTAAAAGAGATAAAATAATTCTAGTGCTCTATTCTTATATTTGTAGATTTATAAAAAGAGCATCCAGTGAGTTAAGAAAATATTCTATTTCTTAAAGTACTGTAATCGGTGTATTGCTCATCTTGAGTGTGATTTTGTTGGAGATAAATAAAGTGGTTGTGAAATCCTCGTTTGGAGGCATTTGTAGATCGTGGAGAGTAGGAAGTAGGCTAAACTAGACGTTAAATCTCAGCCAAATTTCTCTATCCCTATCTCTTTTATTTTCCTTATCATAATTTTTGCTGCTATATCTGTTGCTGTTAAAGCTTGATTTGATCCATTGCATGAAAAATAATTGTTTGTGCTTTTTAAGTCAAATATTCAATTCACCACCCCCCTCCACCCCTGGTGAGTATCTTATAGTGCGTTTTCACCTTTGGTAGTGAAGTACGTCATTTTTAGGGTAGATTCTATCATTTAGGCCCCAAAAATGGTAGTTTTCCTATTTTAGGAAAGTTTTAAATGTGTTATATAACTTTTTATCAACAATTTTGTTTTGTTTGCTGTCTATGGTATTATATTTGTTTTTTTATTTACTTCGTGTCTGTAAGCTTTAGGACTTTTCTCATTTTTTTTTTCATGTTATATTTTTGGTAGCTTTCAAGGTCTCCTATAATTGTATGCCTTAAGGTAAAAACAAAACAATTTTTTATCGGTAATACACATTTAAGCTGTTTTTGCTCTATCTTTTCGCCAAACTTTGAATTTCTTTGTTATTTTTCGAATTTGGATGTCATTTACCTAGGTATTTATAGAATCAACAGGTAATTGAAGATTACACTCCAACATCCATGTGCAAATCAATAGAGTGTGATAATACTTATAATCTTTCGCTACATCAATTAGATTGCCAGGTAAATTACATGGGAGGGTATCAATGTTTGGGGAAAAAATTCATTTGAGGTATCAAAGTTTGGAATAGGTAAAAAGACATATCAACGTTATGTTAAGTGAGTAAGTAATGTAAGGTATCATCAACAGATCGTTAATGATGCCATTAACAACATCTATTATGTCACACTTATCATAATGTTCCATTACGTCACACATGTCAACAAGAGAAATTATTTGTATATTTAATTAAAACTTAGAAGATTTGACCCATTGTGAGGAAAAAAAAACATAAAAATCAATAGAAAAAACCTTAAATCCCTAAATTAATACACCATTTCTTCATCACCTTCACACTCTTTCTCACCTCATGCTTAATGAAACCCTAAAAAAACCAAAATCCCCAAAGACCACTCCTTAGCACAACTACTTCATGAAATTCGCCATGAACACCACAACCTCCATACCATAACGTGTCAAGACCCTAAATCCCCACAAATGAAACCTTAATTTAAAGCATCCAACTGAATCCATATTAATTAATCTCTACATGAAACAAAAATTGAAGCCATCTCTAGTGCGGGTGAATGTATGTGCTGTGATTCCATTATCTTGCAAGCATTTTCATCAATTGGTTAAGTGTTCAATTAGTCGAATTTGTGTGCTACAATATGTTCCCTAAATTAGACTCCAAAAGAAATTGTTACCTGATTGGATTAGATTATTGCAATTTTACTTAGATTTTGGAAATCAAAGCAGTTGTTGTTGTTAAATGTTAGAACAACTCCAATCTTCCATATTCCTTCTATTTTGTATATTTGTAGGAAAGTATTGTTGGTTACCCTTACTTAAATCACAACTCATTTCTCACAACATCTATTTTGTTGAATCTAGCGCAAACAATGGATGAATTGAACATGATAAGAAGGCTAATACAAGCTTCTTAATCTATGTGAAACTTTACGACCAACACAAATCGTGTAAAACATTACCTTTGTAGTTTGTTCTTTCTGGAGCAAATTAGCTAGACAACTCAGAATCTTAGAAGGAGGTTTCACATTTGTCCACACATGGAGGAAAAGGATGCTATGCATTCTTCAAGTAGGCATACCCTAGAATGTCCGATCGTGCGAAAGATGTGATATTGGAACTTCGTGATTGGTTGGGTCTCTTGTTGCATTCAAACGTAAACAGCTTTGTAGTATTGGATGAGGTGGTGGAAGCATAGAGTGCATTGGTAGCTAAGTTGAACACTGTGAAATTAAAACTTGCTTGTGTGAATCAAAATGTAAAGTTTGAGAGGAAGCAACTAATGGTATTTGCTTACTATTCGGTTATTTAGTGGTTATTGTTTTTTGTAGTTGGTTTTGTGATAGTGGTGAGGATGTTGGATGGGAGAAGTGGGGAAATTGTTAGTACTACACTTGGTTAACTTTGCTAGATGGGTTATGCTTTTACTTTAGTCGATAGAGTTTTAGTGTAATTGTTGTAGTTAGATCGATCGTGAAGGTTAAGACAATTATACTGAATTGTTTTACTATTTCAATTTTGTAGTTTAATATGCCTAAGCTTTGTTTATAAAATGTTTGTTATTTTAGTTGCTAGTGATTTGGTTTATCGAAAGCTTTTGAATGAATGATTGATTGGCTCAGGTAAGACAATTTAGCACCTTCAAGCTCAAATTTGATAGACAATTCATAGTTTTCAATTCACGGACTTGCAGTCTGAAATAGAGATAATATACTTATAAGAGCAATCTCTTGTGTAAGTGCATTAACACAAAAGGCAATCGGTTTTGTACTCTAGAACACAACATCATAAGGATTGGCACTAATATTTAGTAAGAGATGAATAGCATCGGTTTTATATACAACACTCTTCAACATTTATTTACTGAGAAAAAGTTTGACAATGCATATTAAGTGGAGAAACCTAACATGGGTAACAACTTCTTACTACTTTGTCACAACCAAAAAAGAAAGCTTTCACTCACAAATTTTGTTGAACACTTAAAAGGCATAAGGACAATCAACTAAAGCTTGACTAAAGGTTGTTTCTTTCTTGTACATGTAGGCTTATCTTACAAAATTATCATGAATTTTAGGAAAAATAGTTTTACAAAAACCAATATAATATAAAAAGAAAACCAAAATAACAATTTTGTGTGTGTGTGTAACACCTAAAATAACGCATTACAACCCGCCATGCGTCTTCTCTTGAATAGGACACGCTAAGTCTCTAATATCCATAAATATACAAATATCACTTGCAAACGCACACATAAGGTATCTCATAGGATACTCCACACAATCTATACAACCTAGAAACACAAATATACTTCATAACATTCCTATTTAACATACAAACATCCTAATTAGCATAATCACAAGCCAACCATCCAACATAAAAATTGAAACTGTCTACAAGAGTAATCCTTCATTTACAACTTAGTCTTCCAACGATAAAGGATCCAATAACTGTTCATAAAACATAATAACAAGCAAAATACAGCAAAATCAAGTCTTCAACATATCTAGATACTTTTTTTCTTCCATGAACCTGTAATCAACAAGTCTAACCCTTAGCTGGATAGTCAGGTCCACTATCGTCATCTCGCTGATAAAAAATCAAATCATAACCCGAAAGATCATATACAATGTCTTAATCACCTGTACTTGAAATTTTAAAAAGTAAGCTGCGAAGCCCAGTACGATAACTCCAATTCTTAAAAATAAATTCAAATGCACAGGCAATAGATATATATATCAAATGCATTTAGTCTAATGCAAGCAATCGGTTTGTTATCTTTTTATAGTCAGCAAATCAACACAATTCAGAACTATGTATACTCTAGTCCCGAACTCGAAGTAACTCAGACTCCTCTTGAAAAATAACCAACCTTTTGAAAATAACGTAATTATATACATATATGGATGAGTGGGTACTCCCCAAACATCCCTGTTTCCCCTTAATTCTACTGGAATCATATCAAAGAATGAGTCCACTAGGGACAACCTCACACTAAGATCATCAGGGTGCCTAATCAGTATCACTGTCTGCCAGGTCTTTACTGGTCAAAGCCAAGCATAACCAAGTAGACAATTATTAAGTCGAATAGAATTACGTTTATTATGAAGTTCTGTTCTTACAATCAATCAAGCAATACTAAACTTATAAGCAAAAACAATAATTAGGGATCGGTCATACCTTTCTCAAATTCAGGAATACAACTCGGATTCTTAAATCCGATATCAGCAACAACAAAGACAACCCAAACTCCACAAACTCCTATATCAACACCAACAACAATTCCACAAACTCCAAGTATCTTGTTACAACATATATACATACATCAATAGATATAAACACGTTATCAATATATCTTAATAGACATGAATTCTCCAAAAACCCTAACCTGATAAGAAATCTCCAATATTCGCATCGTCTACTCCGATCATCTCCACAAAAATCCTCAAGGACAACAATGAATCGCACAAAACTCCACAAATACCGAATATTTTACAAAAATCTTAGATTTGCATATCACCAAGAACGTATAAAGATTGTTTAACTCGTATTTTGTTTGAATCCATCATAGAAGAGATAAACCTACTCATTTGGATCGCTAAAACCTAACTTGCATTCACCAATTTCGATCTCACCCAAAGCTAGGGTTTCCTTCATGCAAAAACCACAAAGTCCTAAGAACTTATATGAAATTTGTATAAAACATGTAGGAGAACATTATACTTACTTGATCGGATCACAAAACTCACTCCTTATCCAACCGAAACAGATTAAACTTGAGATCTAAAGTTTTCCCATGTTTTCCTTCAAGAATATCCATAAAACCCTAAGTAATCATGCATAAATTCGAGAAAACATGTTGTAGATGGATTATGATCACTCACCTTTGATCAAAATCGCCTTAAAATGAAGATTCCACACTAGAAGACCAAGAACAGAACCAACACTCTCTCAAAACGAAGGAAAAAGGATGAAATAACTTCTGTCGAAAAACTGTCGGACAAGCGCGTCTATTTATAGAATTTGCGCCAATGCCGGCAAATTAAATACCTATGTCGGCGGTGCAGGATCCCGAGGAGGCGGCGTTCGACGTGCAACAAAAATCCTTTGCGTCATTCAAAATGTCATACGCCGGTCTTTCCATCCCAAATGCCGACGGCTTTCATTTACGGCGTTAAGAATAACGCTTCTAATCCAAATCAACGCTGACAAAAACACACACACACATACTTCGACATTCGACTCCAGCGTAAGAGAATTTGTCGCTGTGGATATCCTACACCAGTCTCCATGCTAGCGGTATTCCCCTTCCAAATGCCGGCATTGCATCTGTCAAAAATTGCAGACATGCGCATCTTCAACAAAACTTTCCAAAATAAAAAACTTAATTCAATAAACTTGTTTTTTGACTTTTCTCTCATCTCATATCATGTTATAGTTTACTTATGTTCATTTAATTCGTATGTTACCCTGTGTGTGTGTGTGTACGCGCGCGCGCGTATGTGTAAGAGAGAGAGAGAGAGAGAGAGTTGAAAATATGAGTAGGGTCTTGACATGTTAAGGTATGGGGGCTGTGGTGCTCATGGCAGATTTCGTGAAGTAGCTATGCTAAGGGTTGGTCTTGGGGATTTAGGTTTTTTATTGGTTTTTATGTTTTTTTCTCTTTTGTTTTTCCTCAAATCTCGATGTGTAATAGATCTGGAGTGTAAAATCTATTTGACAAAATGATCCCATGATGAAAATTGACTAAATTGATGCATCCATTGATACCACATAGGAACTTTACCCGTCATAGCAAATAATGATAAATGGATGAAGTGCTCTTCTTTAGAATGGTGACAATCAAATGATGGTTTAACATTGAGCATCCATACAAACAAATCATTTCCATAAACTTTAGTATGCCCTTCTTTACTATCTTGAGTAGTAATGCAAAATTTAATGGAGATGATGAATATTGAAATGAAAAATAAAAAATTTTGATCCAATCCCATGTGGTCCAACATCACTCACTATTTTTGTTATTCCTTCCATATCGTGGATTGAAAGTTAAAAATGCTTTCTTGAATGAAGGTAGTGGCTTAGAAAATGAGAATAGCAAATGTTAGCACCCACATCTCATATGCTAAAAGGCCAATATATAAGACCCTAAACAATAACAACTCTAAAACCTTAAAATGCAACATATACTCTCTATTGATCTTTTAGAACTCTCTCAAAATGGTAAAATGCTCCCTAACTTATCTCTCTTCATTTTTACTTTAACTCTTTCTTGAGATTTATCAATTTCTTGAGCTTTATATATATTTTTATCATTGAAGTCAACAAATAAGGTTAATGATGATGAAAGGGGTTTTGGATAGCCACTCTCCTTATTAACATTTATATGAAGAAAGGGGCACCATTAATGTTTGGGGTTATGAAGTGCCCTCTTTTACTTTCTTGTTCTCTATCTATACTCTAATCATAAAGTAGTTGTAGATCCTGCACTTGTGTATAATGTGGTATCTTATTGTCACATTGACAATCTAATTTTCTTGTTTCCACTTATTTTGAGTTTATTCTTTGATTGTGGTTATATCAAACACATTGGAATAAAAAAAAACATGCAGTATTAATATAAATAAATCTAAGGAAACATGGATGAAAAGATTCAAGTCAAAAAAAGTACAAATCTTTACATGAAAAAGTGACATATTAACTTGGAAAAAAATCCTTATAAAACCATAGGATGAAATGTAGAAATCTAATTGGGAAAAATCTCATATTGAGATAATTGCTAGAAGAAGAAAAAGAAGAAGAAGAAGAAGAACCTGGATGGGGAAAAGAAAAAAAAAAAGATCTCTAATGTGACCATTTATTGATGGAGGAACAAAGGCCCTTATATGTGATCAACATAACTTTTTATTATAATAGCTATATAGTGAGAATACTTTGTAGCTATATTTTTATTGAACCTACATTCTTATTGAAGACCGACTTTAAACCAATAGGCTTAGTTATAAACCTGTGTGGCTGTACCAAGCCTATTGCCAAACGTAGACTTGATGAGTCCATGGGCATAGGTTGGTTATGATGTTAGAACCAATACATGACAATTCATGAAAAAAATTATAATAATAAATACAACTAAAAGAAATTTCCTCCATGCAAATTAAAAATAATGAATTCTCAAAATATGTTTCTATTAATTGCACGAAGAACGAACATGCTATTAAAATACTTGTGGTTTGGTTTTATCGCCTTTGTCCCAACTTTTTAATATTACTACTTGAATTAAATATAACTGTGTATGAGGGGCTCAAATTTTAACAAGGTTCTTAAGCTTAAATTCTCTCATTAAGTTTAAAGTTAATTTATTCAAAGTAAAAAGTAAATTTCTCTTTTTAAAATAAATAGGTTAGGTTGATTCACAGGCTAAAACAAGATAGGAAGATGCAATAAGTTTGTGAATTTGACCTTAAATCGGCTTAAAACCAGAAGCCAGATCTAACCACTTTTATTGCCATTTACCAACACCCATCGCATTGTGCTTCCATCCACCTCTTGCCGCACTACCATTTATCTCTAGATCCTTTGTATACGGTGTAATTCCCCTTGATTTCCATGGTTTGCCATTTATAAAATTTAAATTTAAAAAAAATGATGAGAAAATGTTTGCATATTAAGAAATCCATTGTAGATCTGAAAATCATGATCATTCGGCCATGAGGGCTTCACTTTCTTTCTGGTGTCGAGATTGAGATACGTCGAGGGCCCCCCCTTTTAATGAAAGTTTTTCTCTCATTTTCAATGTGGAAATTTCTACTAACTTTTTTAAATAGGGACATGGAATATTAAAGCCAACAATGTATAACACTGAAAGAAGTTTTTAAAGACATATTCCGTAGGAGAATAAAGCTAAAAGAAGAAAACCATATATGCTATTTCTTTTTCTTTCGTATAACGAAAAGTCTACCCATGTGCCAAAAGTCTACCAATGTGCCAAAGTATCATGACTACTACATTCATAATAGTAATAACAATCGGGCTTTTCCATCGTATTTGCTTTTTGGGTTAATGTAACCGATAATGTTTTAACTTTAATAAAATATATAATTAGATACTTGAATTAGGATGTTAATTTTGAAATCAATCAATTTAATACCTAAAATAACTTTTCATATATGCCAATAGTACCCCAATCAAATTCTTTCATAGACTAAATTAATTAATTTCAAAGTTTATGTACTGAATTGATCATTTTCAAAGTTCAAATAATTAATTATATATTTTGTCAAAATTCAAATGATATTTATAACATTATTCTTTTTTTTTTATATGTCCGATTGAAATTATATCTCTTAATAATCTATTGTCTCCTCTACTAAACCATGACCTGAACCCATTTCATGATCCCATTATCTATAAATAACACTAATTTTAAGGATTGGTTATGGTTTGTAAAGAATGAAACAATTACGGACTCATTACTAACTAAAGACATGTAGATGCAAACTTTTTCCACTTACCTCTTAATAATAAATACTTAACATAATTTTAACTCTTAAAAAAGGATAAGCCAATAAGAAATTTAAGGAATTCCACCAATAATGAAGAACGGTATCTTTTGTTATCCCTCCCTCATCCCTTGTTTTCTTCTTTAAAATTATAGAATTTATATGTATAATTATCTTTTACACATAGCACATAAGCATGTGGCCGCTAATATTATATTATGTTGTTGCCTATGCTTCATCTTATTTTGATCGTTTTGACATCTTATTTTATCATTTTTAAACAGATATTTACCAAAGATATAAATGAAATATAGTTATTTTTATTCATAAATATATTAAACAAATCAAATACAGATGGGATACAAATACAAATAAAATATAAATAAAAATCTGACAATCCAAACATGTGTTAAGTTAATTAAATGAGAAAATTGCAATAATATCTATCAACTATCTAAGTTACTGAAAGATTTTAAATTTCTGAAATATCATATTTATTCCCCTTGAAAAATATTCATGTTATAAGACTTCTCATCCATTGTAATATTAAGTTAGAATTTTAAGTAAATAAACACTTGTAATAATTTTTTTTACACTGGTTCGTTGTAAGATGTAAGGATCCTTTTTTACTTAATTAATATTTTATTAGTCAATACAGGTCAAATCAACTAATAAATTGGCATTGGAAAACAATTGCAACTGTATGCCATTACATTATGTAATTATAACTTGACACTTTATATGAGAAAAAATTTTCTTGTAGCATTTTCAAGTACACATGCAAGGCAATTTTGAAATTCCGGATTTTCTTTTTTAATTTAATCGTTTAAAGCAGATGAAACTTGTGAAATTTTTATAACATATTTCTAATAAACAATTTTTGAGATAAGTTTCCTAACAACCTTCCAGTACTTATTCCCATATTTATAACTAAGACATTTATTAATTTGGCAACTCTAACAATTTAATCATATAGTTTCCAAGAAGGCATACATCACTTTAAATAATTTCTTAGAAAATGCTAACTCAATTCACAATCTACCGTAAGGTTTATCTTAGTAGCAGCTTTTGTTATAGGTTTTTTAAAGTTCTTACCTTTTGTAATGGGCAAATCGCAAATGGAATTGCACTTTATAAGTATATATGTGTTAAAGTTAAAAATATTATGCTTCTTTTTTCAAAATTATTATTTTTCATAGGTTGGACAAATAGCATTTTAGTATTTTTTCAACGTCATGAACTTGACGTGCATGATGATGATGTATAAGTTTACCAGTTTGTGCCAATGGTCAATATTGTATGTCCAGATTACTTTGATTCATGATAATACATTATACTTATTAATCGTGTTTAAAATCCAAACACATAATTTAATACGATTGATATATGTGTTTGGCATCGTGATTAAAGCCTATTATTGTATGTCCAGGTTACTTCTCTTTGGTAGCTTGTACGTTCGCTGACTGGATTGTCCAGTCAATCATCTAATCATTAAAATAAATATAATAATTGAAATATTAACTATTTTAATTGTTTGATCATAATTTAGTATGGTGTGAACCATTGGATAATAAACAGAACTGGGTCTTGTCAAAATTAGTGATGGACGACTATGACTTATGATACCCGAAGATCGGTTTCCTGAAAAAGTCGAAACGATATGACTTATGATACCGAATCCAGGCAGAATGAGAATATACACCTCTGGATGACCGAAGAACCAAAAGAGATGCTGGTATAATATGGGGTCTCCCCCTCCTGCGGGATCAAAAAAGGTTGTATTAAAGTTTCGATCGGTTAATAACATGGTAATTGCCCCTGCCAGTACCGGAAGTGATAATAAAAGTAGGAATGCTGTCACTAGGACAGACCACACAAATAGGGGTAATCTATGCATAGTCATTCCAGGTCCACGCATGTTGAAGATAGTTGTTATAAAATTGATAGAACCTAAAATGGATGAAACACCAGATAGATGAAGACTAAAAATTGCTAAATCAACTGCTCCTCCAGAATGGCTGGTAATACCACTTAAGGGCGGATAGACCGTCCACCCAGTTCCGGTACCCACTTCTACTAAGGCTGAGCTTAATAGGAGCAAGAGACTTGGTGGCAACAACCAGAATGAAATATTATTTAATCGTGGAAATGCCATGTCAGGTGCACCTATCAGAATCGGAACAAACCAATTACCAAATCCACCTATCATCGCCGGCATAACCATAAAAAAGATCATTAAAAAAGCGTGAGCCGTTATTAAAACATTATAAAGTTGATGATTCCCACCAAGAATTTGATCGCCGGGTCGTGCTAATTCCATACGAATCAGTACTGAGAAGCATGTGCCCATCACTCCAGCAATGGCACCGAAGATGAAATATAGAGTCCCTATATCCTTGTGGTTAGTGGAGAACAGCCATCGGCTCAGATTTGTCTAAAATTGAGATTCTTTCGTTTCCTTCCTTATCAGAGAGGGGCCCCTTAGGAAGCGGGGCTTCTTTATTGAAAAAGGGGGGATGGAGAAGGTCCGGAAAGCCCTCACTTTATTGATGGGACATTTTTAGCCCCTTTTCCTCTCACCCCCCCGGTTCTGGTTCAGGAAAGGGTCAAGGCAATGATCTTACTTCGAAGCAATCTCTGGAGTTTTCCCTTATCCAAACGAATTCTTCTTTTATTCTCCCCGTATGGAGCACTGAGTTACTGGAAAACAATTTGCCAAGATGTTTGCCAAATGTTGAATCTGTGTAACAAAACCATCATAGAAAAATTATGAAAAATTGTTTGCAAAGATAGTTTTTCTTCTTTTTTTTTTCTAGTTAAATATGTGGACAACTTTGATGATACTATAATAATTCAGAAAATTTGTAATTACTTATTCAAATTTTGATGGCGTGCTATGCAATTAACTAAATTATGGCAAGGTTATTTTATTAGATTATTAATGCTTAAAACATAATGACCATTTGACTAGCTTAGGCAGAATGAAACAAGTTGGTATGTCCAATTCAGGCTTTGATTAAAATATCAAGTACCAATAAGTATGAGATATAGAATGTTGTTGTATATATTTGTAAATTATATATAATTTCTTTATATAGGATTATTTTAATTATTTCCCTAAAATATTACAAATAAAATAAGGCTTGTATCGACTCTAATCAATTGTGGGTTTGTATATAAAAGTGAAATTTGAAATTACTTATACAAACATATTTATCTTTTACTTCATTAATATTCATCTTTTATCTCTTTTTTCATTAATTACATTTATTACCGTGTTTTATTTTAAAATATAAAAAATAAAATGCATAAAGAAATAAAATTCGAATGTGTTAGTCTTACAAAAATTATATTCAAAGTAGATAAGAACGATAATTAGAGAGAAAATAATAGAAATTGGTGAGATTGATAGTTGAGTGTAACAATGGATAGCGTCTGTATGAATGAGTGAAGATATATAAAAATGCGCAGAAATAGAAAACTGTACTATAAGTATAAAAAATAAAAAATAAAAAAATAATTTTAGATAGATTCACAAGTCAGATTTTAACCAAAGATGACAGTATTCTTCGAATTTTATTTAGACAGGATTGTAAGCAGAATTATAACATTTCTTTAATCGATGACAGCATCCTTCGGACTCACATATGTTTGACCATTTATAGATCTATTTGGATAATTTATTTTTCATCTGTATTTATATTTTAAAAAAAAATAATATATAAATATATCTGATTTATATTTATATTTCATCTATATTTAAGCTATTCGATCTTTTAATGAAAACTATCTTTTTTTTTCTAACCGTATTTTAATTTTTTATAAATAATTTATTAAAAAAATTTAAAAAATATATATATCTATAATCTACTAATAAGCAAACAGATTAATTTATATTTGTGTCTGAATTGGCAGAAATGTAATACCAAGTTACGAGCCTGATTTATATATCCCCTCTATAACGCATATCATGAACTTTTAACCTGAAATATTGGCAATAGAAAGTAAAAGAAAAGTGAATAATCGATTGAAGGGTACTAGTCAAGATGCCTTTCATTTTCTTGAGTAAAGTTGATTCCATTCCCCTCCATCCACTCTCCTCAGTTTGCCAGTATTAACAAAGTACTTAAAAAAACCTTGTACTCTTCTTAGCTATCCCCCCAACTTGCAATATGAAAGAACACAAAATTTGAAACACAAAAAACAAAAAAAAAGGTAACACGTCTCTGTTTTTTTTTTTTTTTTTTTCATCAAGTAAACACGTCTCTTTACAAAATGATATGTCCCTTATCGAAATTCTATAACGTTTACAAAAGTATCATTCAGTGAAAAGGGCCAAAAAAAAAAAAAAAAAAAAAAAAAGTGTTCATTTACTATAAAATATTGTGCAAACACAAACAATTGGTTCATATATTTTAATATGATGGCGATATGTATTATTCTAGGGTTTAGAAAGAGTAAAAAAAATAAAAACCTTTAATTAATCTTAAAACTTTAATTATAAAATGAGACTAAGAATATACTACTATTTATTCCATTTTCTTACAATACTATCAAGGATGTGCAATTATTTATAGACAAATATATCCCTATTGAGTTGAAATATAAATAATGTAAGACTAAAATTACTACTTAAAAGAGTAGAGTCTACAAAATAAAAAGAAATCTTACATTGTTTAGAAATGAAAATTTTTTCTTAGTGGAACTTTATATAAAACATGAGATATAATGATTTTGAATTATATATATATATATATATATATTGCCAATTGTAATGCGAGAGGGAGATTCAAATCTGGACCTTTTATACAAGAGACTAAAGGAGATGCCACTAGGCTACAAGACCGTTGGCGATTTTGAATTATATTTATCATATGTATTGGTGTCACTTGTCAACAACGTATTAAAAACTATGAATAGAGAATTAATAATTTGCATTCATGTGGGAAAATGCCTAAACAATAAATGTTATTTGCTTTATTTAACTTTTATATATATTTTTACTATATATTTATTTTTATTTTGATAATAATAACATCATATTAGATTTTTTTTTCATGAGTGATCCTTAAGGACCTACCAGGTCTATGGGTCCGGTTAGTGGAGTCGACCTACACCCATGGACCAGGACGGGTCCGCTAGGCAGATTTGAAGAAGGACCCGGCATGGTCTATTTAAGTTAGGTCTCGGTTCAGATCCAACTCAAGGCGATGTCTAAGTACAGAAAAATACATTCATAAGATATTTAGAAAAAAATTATATTCAAGATCTAGAATTTAGTAAATCATAACTTAATTAAAAACATAATTTACTTTATGAAATGACCTAGCCCCTAGGATGCTTAAGGGCATGGTTGTTTCGCCACACATATCATCTCCAAGCAACATGTGTAAGGCTTTCGTTAGCCAAGTGGGTTTCTAATCAATTTTGGTTATAAAATCATGATTATGTTCTATAGTAAAATCACAAGACATCGGTTGACGAATTATCAACGATTGGGGAGCTATTATACAAAACATATAAAGAAGTATTTAAGAAAGAGAAATGAAAATTTAAAGTTTAAAACAGTTTATGAAAGTAATCATAAAAGGATGAGCTAAGCTCAACTCGAGCACACATCATTAGCATGAGACCTAAAAGAAAACACATTTAATAATCATTATAACCATTTGAAAGTCTAGTAATAAAACTCTCTCTAAAGTCTCTAGCAATTCATGAAGAAATGATCGTCTACTCCTCCACATCACCAAACCCATACCCAAGAGAATCATAGTGAAGATTCACGAAGTGATCATTCTCGATTCCTAAAATAGTAAAATGTGAGCAGGGAAGCCTAGTACACAATAATTAAGCACGTACACGCATGTCATGCACACCTAAGCTAATGCAACAAGAACAAGTTAAGTTTGATTAAGTTTTAAGCCAACAATCAAGTATTCTCAACGTCCTAGAAATACCAACACGAAAAAGAGCACTCATGGCTCCCGTTAAACAAAAAGAGTAAGGTTCCCTTGGCAGATCATACACTAAAGAGAGGAGGGTTTGATAAGTACCCAAAACGTACTAGAAAAGAAAAGAAAGAAATAGTCTTATTTGCGTCATTCCCTCATTAGTTGCCACATACAAGTACGATCCACTGCAGTGGTTTATACAAGGTACTATACGTCGTATAACTTGTTACAACTTCGTACTTGCTTTTTGTTGATCGGCTGACCTCGGAAATTTCCTTATCAACTACTCGCCAAGCCTAACCATGCATTATGTAGGGGCTTAAGCCCCTAAACACTCCATCCTGAAAATTACAAGTAGGCTTACAACCCAGCTCGAGGGTGCTATTTCTTAGAATAAGTGGCTAAGTAGCAACCAACACTCAATTAAACAAATTTTAAGTTTTTAGTTCAGTTATTAATCCTACTCTAGCAAGCAACACATAATTACTACGTACTCGTCAGTTAGTTTGAGCTTACTATCCCTTTCCATGCTTGAGATCCAATAACTATTCATAATTGAAGTCGGAAATTAATTCAAGATTAATTACCCTTAATCCATGTGTGTTGTGGTAACTTTGATTTAACCATATCTACCTAAAGATCATGTTTAAAGGGTTTTTTAAGTCTAAGGAAAAAAATTAGGTCAAGTTTTATACGATTTGGATAAGTATTGAGGAAGGTATAAGAGGCTAGAAACATTTGCGGGTAGTCCATAGGCACATGTATTAAGCCATGTTCTTTTACACAGCCAAATACTTTAGCCTGTGTATTGGCCGTAGACCTCCTAGGTTTAATGTTAGAAAGGTACATAGTATGATACATGAGACCATGTTTTTTGGGAACGATTGTGCTTAAGATCAGAGAGGAACGCATGCAGATATACAACTTTATGTTCTAGCTGTATTCTTCCAGAAAACTCGATCTTTTTGAGTTTTGAAGGTCAAAGAGGAACATGGGTAGATGCACGACCTTGTGTACTAGCTGTGTTCTTTTACAAAACTTGATTCCTTCTAGTTTTTAGGTTAAAGAGGAACACAAGATGATACATGATCTAGTGTTCCGTCTGTGCTCTTTTGGTTTTTGATATTTTATGCTCAAACATGATATTTTTGTCAAAAGTATGTTTTAGAACAGCATTTGGGGATCTTAAAGGTGTTAGGTGGTCATGTTCATGCCTAGACTTGTCTATGTTATCTCCCATTTCGTTAAAACATTATCAATCAAAGTTGAAAGCTTTATTCATCTAGTTTTGACTACAACCATCAACTTCATCATGGTTTTTCTGAAATTTTCAAGATTGCTATGCACAAACTCTTCATTTAATAACTTTAACATTAATAGCATCAAACTTCATGTTTGTTTCATCACCCTTTCCATAGTTTAGGCACATATTATTAGCCATTTCTTCTCAAAGTCAATTTCTAGCAGAACTCTGACCCAAAACATGTTCACTCTTCATCTTTTACATTACGAGAATAATCTTATCTTCCTATCATTGTATCTTCATAATACAAAGAGTGGATTTCATGTCTTTTCTTGTTGTTTCAGCTGTGAGTGGCACTCCAAGGCTCAAAACTCCTCTAAACTCAATTTCTTTGCTACTTCCATCATACACCAACACACCTAAGTCAGATTTTGCACTTAAAACACTATAAACTATACATTTAATACTTAAAAACCTCAAACTCACCTTATTGCGAATTTCCTTAAGCTTGATGCTCTTCTTCTTCTCTTAATTCACCTTTGTTGTCTATATTTCTTATCACAAAGTAGATAACCTTATGATATGAACCTGGCCATGCTTCAATTCGTTCCATGTTCGACACAAATAGAACTGGGTAAATTTGATTGGATAATCCTCAACCAACGCTGCGAACTTAGGAATACCGACCCCAAGACCCAACAGTCAATTGGAACCTTAACCCGTCGCTTAAAATAAAGCACGAACCTTGGTAAAATTAAACAGATGCCACAATCAAAAGAGGATAAAATTTTGATTGATAAGTCTAATTAAACAAGAACGCCATGGATTATCAATCTGATAAGTTTAACAAGTTCTCATAAGAACTCACAAGAGAAAACTCTTAGAAAAACTAATATCCAAGTTTGTTTGAGGCTACTTATAAAGACCTAGGAAACTAAAAAGACTTAAAAAAAATGAAAAGTCATTATGACATAAAAGATAAGCTAGCGACCTAAATGAAAAGTTGGCGGCCAATAATTGAAATGAAAATACAAAACAAATGATATTGTCGAAGTTGCTCCTAGGCTGGCATAAAGGCCACAGATTACTCTTCAAAGCTTGCGGCGTTGGCTTATAGGTTAGCGGCCTATAGTCCAGCTTTACTCCAATTCGCCCAAAACGCTTTTGTTTTTCTCCTATTCATCCTAATTGACTCTTGTTCCTTCTCATTTTCACATCACCTTAGCTGATTAGTATTAATCCTCTTTTAATCTTGCTTAATTAGTCATTAGGTAAAGGCTAGGTCTAAAGAATCTCACATTAGGGTTTTAGTAGGTTTTCTAAGAAGCTAAGGGCAGAAACAGAGAAATTTTTATATGGAGGCTAGTAACGTAGAGTTTAGGGTTTGAAGGGTTTCCTTCTTAGAGCGCCACATGGCACGTTCTCAACCCTCTGTCTTCATTAGATTTGATTTGACAGCCTTTACTAACCTAGATCCTTTAATCAAACTAACCTTAAATTTCGTTTCAGTTAACCTACTAATAATTTTTTTTGGGTCTACTCCTTCAATTTAAATTCTCAGCTGTGTTCCAATTAAAAGATCTAAAATTTGAATTTTATTTGTTTTTTGGATCATTTCACTTTAAGTGAATATTGTCGCTCATTTTAATCCAGTAAGGGCAATTAAGGAACCACTTGACTGGACTTCTGTGTTTATGAGACCTGCGAAACTGAGCATAGTTAGTGGCATGTTGGGTCTATCCTCGACGTGGCCACCACGATACTTAATTTGGCAACCATGTGGATATGATGGTAGATAGTAAGTATGAGAGAGAGCGAGTCTAGTGACATTACCCTTTTTGTGTAGTGGAAGGAGATATTTATAGTAATAAGATCCTTAGCGATTGAGCGCATTGTGGGATTACGCTGCAAGTGGGCGATTGGCAACAGTTATGATAGACGTGGGGCAAGCCTACTAATCCATGTTCAATTGTGTCAAGTTGGAGTGAAGAGATCATGCGTGACAATAGGTAAGGTGCCACCGAATGCTACGGTGGTTAGTCAGTACGTTAAACCAAGGTGATAGGAACCCTAGTGAAACTTTAGGCCGTATCTACATGAGTTGGGCTTGAGCCTGATGATTTGACCCATACAGCTAATGGGTTGGATTGAATTTGGAAAGGCAAGTCTTTTTATATGTGTGTGTGTGTGTGTATTGGTATACCAGGTCATTTTATAATTTGAGGTTGTAAAATTTACACATTTTCTCAATTGTTTAGTCAGCTTCATATTTATGTGTTTGTGTATTTTCTTAAATTTTTATACATATGTATATAACCTTATACATTTATCTTTTAGATCACAAATATGATAAAAAAAGAGGTAAATTACACCAGAAGGACCCAACTTTTGAGAGTAAGTTCATTTAAGGTTCTAATGTTTTGAGTGGTTCAAAAAGAGTCCCAACGTTTGGAGAAGTAGATCAATTTATGTCTTTATTGATATATGTCAATAGGAGAAATATTTAATTAAATTTCAAAAGACCCTTCTCCAATTGACATATGTCTATAATGACTTAAATTAATCCATTTTTCCAGATGTTGGGACCTCTTTGGGACTACTCGAAATATTAGGATCTTAAATGAACTTACCTCTAAATGTTAGAACATTCCGGTGTAATCTACCCCAAAAAAAAGGGTAGGTCATAGATAATTTATTGAATTAATTAGTGGATTAGATTTTACATATATCATCATAGTCTAATAATCAAAGTTCTGAGGAGAATATACACTTTGAGTTTTTAATGTTTATCTATTTTTTATTGAAATTCTAAACTCTTTTTCCCTTTTATTTGACTTCCCAACGTTTTCAAATTCTTACAAAAGTAAAGTTTTCATCCAAATCTATAAAAATTTTAAGTGCATATACAATATGGATCGGTTTTAAATTGGTTCATAATAATTAATTAACAAAATGGTAATGTTCGATATATTTATTCACATAATATAATAACAAAATAATATTAAATATATTTTATGAAATAATATAATAAAATTACAAAAAGAGATACAAAAAAAGTTATTAGAAAAAATCGAGCCTATGCTAACCTCCTGATCAAACTAGTTGAGGTTAAATGAAAGCTAACATAAAATTAAATAGAAAAAAAATTAATGTATTTAATAGAAGTTATATTTTTGTGAGGTTTGAAAAACATGAAGGACTCAAATAGAAGGGGAAAAAAAAGTTAAGGATTTATATAATAAAGTAGATAAACATTCAAGACTAATATTGTGTTTTAAAATAAAATTTGAAAGGAGTAGTAATTTATTACAACTAGAGTATTTTTAGGAAAAAAAAAAATACTTTTTGTGAGAAATAGCAATTCCTGCTATGAAAGGAATAAATAAGAATTCTTTCTTTTCATAGTCCACGTCATATAGAATAGATTTTATTGGAGTAAAAATTTTGATAAGTTAAAAAAGAAGAAGATAATTATTCAATAGAAATAAAGACTAAATACCGACTTCATTCCAGTAAATTTTATAATCATCTTGAAAGTCAAATAATAGATTATTGGACAAATCTAAATCATATTATATATCCAATTCAAGGAAAAGCTCCATGAGTTGTGTCCTCCACTAAGAGACTACATGGGCCATTTTATTCGCGTTAATGCGTAGGACATAATGAAGTAAAGATTTAAAACGATAGGATAATGCAAAAATAAACGAGAGAATATCACCATTGGATAGGGTAGGCGTTGCAACGAAACATCACATCCTCTGCGTTTAGTAGTGCTCCGCGACAACGAAACATCAATTGAGTAGGTACGACTTGGTTATCTAAGCACATATACTAAATCGAGTATATGTACATATAACACTTCCACAATGTACTGTACTTGTAACGATGTAAAGTCTATTGTGTCATGTGGTGTTCTTTGGTGATTTTGAGTTGTCGGGTGTTTATGTTCTTTTTGAGCAAAGCTTCGGAATCATAAAATAAAGGAGGCATATGCGTGTCATGCGGTTGTGTTCTTTTTGGAAAAGAACAAGATCATTCAGTGAGATGCTCTCAAAGCCCCTCCTACCATGTAGTGGCACCCATCCTTACCACTCTTTTTACCATTTACTTTCTCTCCTATTATTATTTTATGTAATATGCAAATAATAATAATAATAAATTCTAAATGAAACATAAATTAATATAAAAAAACTATAAACTGCAAATATACTTTTTTGTATACACACACACACTAAACATATAAGTTATTAATATATATATTTGCTCTCTTTTAAGAAGATATTTTATACTTGTAAATAATGTCATTCAAGGCAGCTCAACTGAGACCAACCATAAAAGTAGGCCAATCTACTACTCAAAATTAAATTTGCATTTATTCGGTCTGACCCAAACGATCCGGGCTATCCAACCATAGATTGAACAACCCGACTTGTATATGAAATATGTCATTCACACTTTTAAACTTGAATCTCAAAAAAAATGTGAAATTTTTTCATTGGTCTAAGCCCCCCTCAATTAGTTACATTTATACTAACTTATTTAATTCTAATATTATACACTATGTTGTTTTTGTCACTTATGTAATGACTTCTAATATATATAGTGTATGTAGATATATAAGACAAATTTAACTTAAATATATTTGAAAGAATTGTACTCATTTAAAATAAATGTTGCATTGATAGAAGAAATTAAATTACAATTTAAAGAAATTAAAACTACATCTATAAACTCCTATGTTAATAGTTTTGCCTCTATAAATGTTTCTAAAAGAATATCAAATTATAATCAATATTGTTGCGAATAGAAAATCGCTGGTAGATATCCAAAGACCTACAACTAAAAAATATAGTTAGTGGTACGCCAGAAGGTGGTCCAATGTAGCCACTTCAATGCTTAACTCAGCGGTGAGTCGAGAGAGAGTAAGAAAGTGTGTAAGTGAAGAATGTAGAAAAGACTAGATACCATTAGATTGCTTTGTGTTCTATTTATAGGCTGTGGCGATGCTAAAATGAAGAATTATAATATATTCTCAGTCCACGTGATGTGTTCTTAAGGGAGGGAAATAAGCTTAGTGTGGATCCCCTTGTTGGCAACTGACTTGGACTCGAGGCAGTGGTGGTGAGCATGTAAGTAGAGTTGCTGGGTAAGTGAATAGTTATTTCTTTAGAGCATCCCTGGGAAGATCTATAATACCTTTGTAGAGACATAGTGATCCGAGGAGGTTTAAAGTACCTCTAAGGAGATGTGGCAAGCCGGGGAGGTCTGTAATATCTTTGAGGAGATGTGACTAGCTCAAGAGATCTGGAGTTTCTCTAAGGAGATATGGTAAGCTTGGGAGCTGTTATTAAATGTACAACTTGGTAACGGAGGAGCTCGAAAAAGGAGGACCTCCGCTTGAGCCCTTATGTGTAAAAAAAAAAAAAAGGTCTATTTCTAAGCTAGTGAGTGGCCTAGGCCCATTGACAAGGTGGTTTGGGATGCTTGATGGATTTCCTGATGCTAATCACTTTTTGCGGGTGTTGAGCCTATTGGGCTATAATTGAGTAAAGCTTATCGATAAATATAATTTAATTTCATAATCTTATTAAATATATATGTATTTGTATAGAAGAAAACAACAATAAAATAGGAAAAAAAATTATGGTATGTAACAAATTATAATAAACATCAATAAAGAAATTGCTACAGTTTAAAAAGTAACCACTATATGAAAAAATTTTGACATATAGAAAAAGACTGTTGTTAAAATAAATATCATATTAGATGCAAAACTGATATAAACATATGAAAGTGTGAATATCCCAAATTAATTGTTTTAAAATATATTATAATACTTTATCCAATTCAAAGGTTTGCATCTATCTAAAAAGATAAAAAGGTTCCTAAACTACGTTACCGTTACCATATAATATTCTCTCCATATTCCCCATTTTCTTTTCTTTTCTTTTTCCTCCTTTTTTTCTGTCATTCATTCCTCTACTTTCGTTTTTTTTCCCTATTCACCTCCTCCTCTGAGGACTTCCAGTTCTGACATTCACTTTCTATATGGATAGTTAATAAAAATAGACATGGCTAAATGAAAAAATAATAATAATGAATATAATTAAAATAAAATAGCAACATGCATCGATACAGATAATAGCATGTATCACTATTGGCCTGTTGCCATCTTATCTTGCTGGAAACCATTGATTATATATATGTACGATTAAGCTTCTCTATGTGATAATGTTTCTATTACCTATCCTCCCTTATTGCTTTATGGCGAGTCTGTTTCGTAATTTTTTTAAGTTTTGATTTTATTTTTTTATTGTTTTTAAATAAACTGTTTGTTAAAAATAGAGAGCAATAACAAAATAAATATTTTTTCTTGCAAACTAATCAAATAGATCAGATATTGATATAAAATAGATATAATACAAATATCGATGATGAACAGATCATCTAAATATATTATCATTTTGTTATAATACATAAAAGGAAAAACAAAGAAAAATGATATCCACTAATTTTTTTCTTTTTTTTTTTAGAAAAAAATAGCAATTTATAATTGAAGATAATGCGAATATATGGAATCTAAGTAGGATTGGTTATCTATGCATGGCCAAAAAAAAGTAGGATTATCTATACGTTAGTCTTTTTCTATCCGATTGATAGTTCCTCTTAAAAAGCAAAAGAAATCAAAACCATGAAAATGGCTTTCCCAAGTGGCTTTGAAAGGATTTGACTCCTGGATTATCATAATCCATTCATTTTTCTGTACAACAATTTCGTGTTGTGTGGCTATTAGGGACTAGGGTCGACACCATCTTGACGTGCTGACTTTCTAAGACAAAAATTAAATAGAAAATTTAATTCTTACTTGAAATATTTATGATTATATTTTTAATATCATTTATTTTATTAGTTGACATGGAAAAACAATATATTATTAAATTTTCATTACTCCTCCCAGTCCTAACACTGTCTAGCAACGATTGTCTAATTTTTTTACATAAAAAAATAAAGTAAATGATATTAATAAAATTTATAAAAATAATTATAAAAAATTTGATTAAATATTAAATGAATCACTTTAAAGTTTTAGATAATAAATTAAATATTTATATAAAATTTATATATAAAATTTGATATTATTACTGCCTTAATTTAATACACCTTATATAATATATATGTATACACATACTCACACGAAAATAAGGCATGAAAAGTATAGAGTTGTTTTGTGATAAGAATGGTCAACAGCAGTAAGTCGTCGGGACCACCAGCATCCCAGCTCTTTCAAGTGGGTTCTTAGACGAAGGATATTATTTTTTGGTTCCTTACCAATGAGGGAAGTTCTTTTAACTTTTTGAGCTACTCTTCAAAACCTCTACTCGAGCCTGAATTTTTTATTTCTGATTTAATTTCTTCTAATTCAATTTATATTAAACTCTTACCCATTTAATACGAATCATCAATTAAGAATTAAAAGAAATTTGATTTTTAAAAATATTTTGAAGTCGCCACCCGATAGAAATCGAGGAAAAAAAAGTTAGGATCAATGGATGGATAATCCTAACTTAGCTACTAATCTAGAAAAAAAAAATGATTTTTAAAATTAAATTTTATAAACCAGAGATTTTTGGATCCGAGGGCTATCCTATTAAAACCATACGGTTACAACTTGAAATTCTTAAATTAAAATTTATCCTTTTAATGCTCATAAAGAAAAATTCTAATGTGCAGACTATGATTTTTATAATTTATAAATTCAAACAATATTTACAGATCTAAATATTTACAATATTGACAAATCTAAATATTTACAACTGTGAATAATATTTACAAGATGTTATTACCAAAAAAAAAAAAAAAATTCACATGCAAATAGTATTGAGATTTATAATTTTTATTAAACTAGTAAATCTAAATATATATAATAATGAATCAATAATATTTGACAAAAACCAAAAAAGAAAAAAAACTTTTTAAGTAGCCTCGGAGGTGCCTACGTACCCGCTATTCGGGATAAGACAATACGTAGTTCTTTTCATAAAACATTTAGTGTGTTGGTTGATTTTTTTTTTTTTTTTAAGAATTCTTTTCACTTTAAGTTCTTTAATTTTTGAATTTTTGTAAAGAGAAAAAAAGAAAAAAATGATTTTTTTAAAGTGTTTCTATAAACTAACAAATTTATTATTTTTTTTTTCAAGAAAATGATTTTTCTAGGTGACAAATCAATTTTCATGCATATATCTATTTTTTCTTTTTATCATCTTTTCCTATTTTTTTTTTATCTTTTATTATTATTTTTCATTTTTTTTATAATAATAACAACAACAACATCATCAACAATAATATTACTTACCTGTTGGGTTCGATCGAAGTTGGGTCGGCCCTTCGTCAGCCGAAGCTGTGATAAGAGGCAACTGGAGAGTCCGAAAAACACCAATTCGGAGGTTTCGAAGCACGAAACTTGCGAATTCGAACCAAGTGAGGCCTATTAACACTCCTGTGATGGTGGATCGAGCTGAGAGTAGCTAAATGCGGTGGTCAGAAGCTTCAAAGATGGTGGCCATTGGTGGATCTTGGTCGGAGATGAAGATCAAGCTTCTATAACTATCTATAAATTCCTACCAGTAGATCATGAACTCCTAAAGCTTCCTATAACTTTGGATTCTCTTGAAAAACACCCTAACATCATGAATTCGAAATTTCGAATTTGAACTTAAGAACTTCGATTTTGGATTCAAAAGAAATTGAGAGTTTATGAAGTTATGGATTCTTTGTTCCCTGTTCAAAAGGATGAATTCGAGTCCTCTTTATAGTGATTAAGACTCGAATTAGCATTGAATTGGATCGAAACCTCAAAATCGAAAGCGCGCGGAAAAAAAAAATTGAATGTGGGTATTTGTGCCTTAATTGACCAAATTGAACAAATTGCAAATGTATTTGGCTTTGAAATTGGGTTGAAAACAACGAATTAAGTCTAATTTGTAATTTTAGAAGTGTAATTCCGACCTTGGAAATGTAAATTTTAAAAAACGAATTTCGGAAATTGTGTGAAAAAAGCGTATTGGATGATTTTCAAACTCAATTTCAAATACCTAAATTGCATTTTCGAAATCCTATAATGATATGAATCCAAAATACTCCAAGTCTACTTCCAGATCCTTAAAACAATTTTTGAAAATTGAAGCCAATTTTTCCCAAAAATCGATCGAAAAATGGTCATTTCAGCAGGAAAAAAGGATCGCGTCTCCTTAGAAAGACGACGCGCGTGAGACACACACGCTTCATACGCGAGCCATGCTCGAGTGTGTGCATTGCACGTGCCAGGCGAATAATCCAAACATACCCTAGGGTCTATTTGTTTCATTATATTCTGTTCATTTTGATATTATATTTTTTTTATCTTTTTCAAACAAATATTTGTTAAGAAATAGATACTAATGAAAAACTGATAATTTTACTCATAAACTGAACAAACAGATATAATACATATATGATATAAATATGATACCGATAAATTATAGATATATATATTAGAAATAAATAAGATATAGATAAAAATTCGATAATCCAAATAATAGTTAATATCAAATGAAAAGCATTTATAAAATCATATACTAATTAAGCTTGAGATTTGGTGAAATAAAATTGAATTAATAAAAAATTTAAACCTATCAAGATAATTGAGTCAAATTCGAGCTTGCCTCGTATCATTTATATATTCGAACCAAGCTTGAGCTAAAAGTTTAGAACTCTGTCAAACTCGAACTACAATCAAGTTTTCAAATTAAGCTCGATCTCGGGTTTAATACCATACTAATTCAACCCAACTCGATTACACCACCACCTGTATCTTATAGGTTTTACAAAATTCGAGTTTTAGAATAATTCCAAAATACTACGAAGTAGGTTATAGGTACAAATTTAGATACCATACCTTAACGAATATGGGTAAAAGTAGATTCACATACCCTATCTATCTTATACTCACCAATCTGAGTCTTTGGCATAGACATTTCAATTATGCCATGTATTCTATAATGCTCTTGTCAATCGAAAGATTTCATACAAATATTGATGATCATAATGTAGATTTTGGATATTATTTCTTCCAAACCTATTCGTAAAGCATGTCTTCATACTTTATACCCATCTTAAACTTATACTTTTAATATATGGTGTAGGTTCTACAGTAACTCATACCCTTCCTATAAAAATTATTAAAAAAATAATAAAAAATAGCATTATATTTTTACTTTTATATTCTAGATTCTAAAAAAAAAAAAAATAAACATATAAATAGCTCAAAATAAATACAAATATTATTGCAAAACGCCAATTAAACAATCTAAAACCATTAAATTCGCCATTAGTATAACAGTGTGTAAAAATAAAACTATAACTATAAACAATTTCCTTTCAACTGGGTCAAAGTATACTCATATAAAATGTCCACGAGATTTTATATAATTTTTTTTTTTTTTTTGAAAGCTGTTATAGAAACATCAATAGGTTTAGTTGTAAAAGATTTACCTCCAAATTTTGACATTATGAGAATGTAAGGAAAAATTATAGTTTCAATAGAGTAATGGGGTGCTTAGATTTGGATATAGGTAGAACCTCATACTTAAATCACCTTATACCCATAATATATAGAGATAAAAACAACGATGAGTGGGTACTTAATATAAGGATATGAGACTCACTCTTATCCAATTGGATAGGTTAAAACTTTTTTAATTTTAAAATTAAAACTTACTTTATTACATGCCGGAACTATCCTTGTATTACTACACTATAAAATCCACTGGGCACAGTTTATTAATGAGAAAATTTTATGATTACGTACTTGGCAAATAAAAATTACATAAATACTAATTATATAAAATTAATTAATAAAATATCGATCTAAAACTATGTTTTCAAAATATGATTTATGTATTGGCACAGGAATCCTATCTTATAGATACGATTCATATACAAATATTAATAAATTACATCTTCAAAGAGTAAATATATGCTGAAGTTATTTCACGTGAAACAATATTAGTTTATGAAAATTTGTTGTCTTGAAAATGCTGTCATATTACTATTTTTATGAATAAATAAGTGACAAATGTCATGAAGTAATAGGATTTTATTATTATTTTTAATTTATTTGACACTTGCTTTATATTTATTTACAGAAACAATATTGCAAACGGGCGACAGCTTTGCAATGGAAAGGGTAATGTCTTAGAAAACGGGATTAATCAAAGCAGGCCGAGGAATTTGATGAAGGCATGAAGCCCATCCACCGTCCCCTCCTGAAGTAATTGAGAGAAGCACATGTCAGCCTTCACGTTCACATTCGACGGTCCAATCCAATGTTAGAAGCTTATGTGCGGATTAGAAGAAAGAAGAACCCTACATCCATTTCAATTTAAGTTCTCCTTTCCCACTTGAATTCTAATCTTGGTACTCACTAAGGTTAGTGTCCTAATGGGATCGATTTCATAGATTATCTAATTGTTCAGATTTATAGTCAACTATAAATTTTTGAAATATCAATTATTATATTTATTTTAATGATCAATAATTGATTAGATTTTTTCATGGACAGGACTATAGAATTTCCTTGTTGATATTATATTTCTTGTTATTGTTTTGCGTCGATCTTTATTTATTATAAACTCAAATATTTTATGAAATTTGGTGTGGTTTGATGGATTAATTTTATTATAAATTTTTAATATATTTTATACTTCATGATTGATGATGAATATGATATTAAACCTAAATTAAAATAAAATAAAATAAAAAACAATTGTGAGGAGTAGATGTTGCATGCAAATTTGTGATAGGGTTAATTTAATTTTGACATGGACACATGTATATAAGATTGGACTTAGGATTCACGGAGTTAATGCATTTGAAATAAACTATTTTGAGATAAGGTTATGTGAGGAAATTAGGATTTAAACAGGGCATTTAGATTTGTTAAAAAAAAAAAAAACATTTGCTAGCTTATAAATATGAGAAGCCTATATCATAAATAGAAATAACATAGACTTAGAAGCGAAAGGGATTATTGTGAATCTAATAAACAAAATCAAATAATTAATTTCAATATATACTACATGCTTAGGCAAATAATAATAATAATATACAAGATGCAGATGTAAATTTTCTAAATGATAGCCAGATCAACATCCCATATAATTGGTTCATCAATATATATATATATATTTTTGTGGATTGTTACTGAAATTATATTTAATTAGTCTCGGTTTATTTAATTCTCTTTTAGATTATAATTAGATTGCGTAACTAAAAGTAAAGTTATTATACTTGATACTTACTATCAACTATCCAGCCCCTATGAGAAAGATTTGGTCTTACCACTTCTTTTCACTACTCCATATGCAACCTATATACGTGATGACATTAATTATATTTTTAAAGTTCTCGCATTACAATGACCTTCTCATATATGGCTTGAGGTGTGGAGAGGGATTGAAGATAATGCCACTTATCACTATGAGCAATAGCAAATTATAGTTCACAGTTATGAAGTTTATTGATCTTAGATAAATTCTTGTTTGAAGACTATTGATGGATATATATTTAGGATTCTCTATAAATTATAACTTCTTATGCAATCTTTTAAGATTTTGGAAATTAATATCACATGATATTATTATGATGTAGATTATAACTTTAGGTCTCTAAGTCTTACATATCCTTATTATGTAAAGATAAATGTAGTAAAGTTGTTGCTTCTCCATAGTCATAGAGCATGATAGCTTTACTTGGTATCAAGACTTAGGTTATACTTGCAATTAATTTTTTTTTTTAGCTGTGGTTGCATATTCATGACCATATATGTGGAATGTTAGCATACTAATATTGTATATTTCAACTAGATTAAAAACCTATCATAAAAGGATTGATTGGTTATAACATACTACTTATAGTGATTTATCCATTGCTACTATAGTACTTATATCATTTCATCTTTATTAAATAAACTTGAGAGGATAATCCAAAAGAAGAAAAATCCACTTACAATGAATTGAATTCATTTTTTTTTTCTTTACAAAATCTTTTTTTTCCTTCCCAATCCCTTCCCTCATATGAAAAAGGATGTAGTTTGTCAATACAGACCAAGATGAACAGGAACATTAAATTTCTGGATCCACTCTGGAGTTATGAAAGTTCCTACTGTCCATTTCTCAGCATCTTCTTTCTTGAGCTCCTTCTTATATCCTGGCCAGTCTACTCTATCCTTAATACTAGCACCAAGTCCTTTGTTGTTGTATTCAGCATAGTACAATGTCTTCAATGCAAACTCACCTTCCCATGGTAAGTATCCTTTTGGGTCAATAAAGTCCTCGATTTCGGATTCCATGATAATGGTTCTAGAGAATTCTTTCCAGGGTCTGCCAAGATAACTCTTGATCTTTGACTTAACCGGTACTAGTTGATCATCTGCTAAAATCCTACAATTTTGTATCACTATTCCAGTGGTTTCACGCTTGTCTGACCTTCCTTGAGCAGTCACGATGTTCTGTTGATTATCCATCGGTTTCCTAACTACAATTAAGCAGTTTTGGAAGACAACAGCAGCATCCCCAAAGATGAAATCGACAGTGCCGGAGATCACACAGCTCTTATAAAATTGCCTGTGAGTTTGTACATATAAAGTGTCTTGGTAGCCCTCAAAGCGACAGTTCTGGAAGATTGCACGATCGGATTGGACTCTTAGAGCAACTGCTTGATGCTTTTCAGGTCCAGCGGTGTTTCTGAATCCTATGGCTTTTGCCATGAAGTTCTCTCCAAGAGCAACTGCAAAAAAATGGTTGAATGATCACCAATTAACAATTTTAAATTGTGCTTACATTCTAATATATAATTAATCTGAATATGAATGATGATGAAGAATAAAGAGTGAGGAAACATTGGAGTTAGAAAAAGAAAACACTACTTAATGTATATGTAGTGAGTAATTATCAATGATATTCTAATACGTGATCGTATGGATGGTAGGTATTTTCAAAATTACCGATTATTTTATCCATGTGTTAAAGTATAATTAATAGTTATATACCATGTATATATAAACATGGTGTATACTACCCATTGAATATTTGTCCCTTGTAAAGTAAGTGGCAACTTCATGGAAGCCCTAGAATAACTTACCAAATGTCGCGGTGAAAGCAGTCTTTACTCCATCAGCAAAATTTAGGCTACCGGTTATAATTGTCTTTTGTGATCCATCACCATACATAGTGATATTTGGCATCTTCTTTGTTACATTAACTATCTCTTCATAAACTCCTTCTTTGATATAAATCACATACCTACATTATCACACAAAAAAAAAAAAAAATCATTAACTTGCATACTGTCCTACATGAGGGAAGGTTTCCTTGTGTAAATGTGAAACTTGAATTAATTAGGTGTAGATAAGAATTCCAACTTTTTCCTCCTTTACCTTCCATCATATCTTTGTGGCAGAGCATTCAAAGCTTCATTGATAGTCTTGAAATCACCACTACCATCTTTCGCAACGGTAACATTCGGATCGGGAAGTCCCTCCTTGCCCTTTCCTTTCAACACTCTTCTATCTTCATGAGACACCCAGCTGGGAAATCCTTCCTGATCTATAGTTGGTTTGTTCTCGAGAAGGCGGCGAGTCGACTTGGGAAGTTCGAATGTTTTAACAAACGAGACCACCTCAGAAATAATAGCAAGAGAGTTACTAGTGAGCTCCTTTGTAGATTGCAATGCCTTTTGCATATTGTCCTTTGTCTTTCCATCAGGAAATCCATCAACACAAGACTGCTGGTAAGTTATCACAGCACTTAGCCAATTGTTCAAATCTGGGACTTTAGAGGATAGTTTTGTGAAATCACCAACATCTTTCACGGCGAAACCGAGTTCCTCCATGGCATCCTCAATTAGAGTCCTGCAATAATCGAATGCTTCTTGCTCTTTAGGGCCATCAAATTTGAATGCCTTAGTCTTATTGAAGGCGCTCTCAATCTCGTCAAGAGCAGACTGAATTGCTGCCTTAAGAATATCTTTAGGTTGGGACAAGTTGGGGTTAACTTTAGCAGCCTTTTCAAGAGAGCTCTTGCAAGTTTGTTGGTAATCTGTAGTAGAACACATCATCTTAATCGCCTTCTCGGAAGTGGAAATTTGCTTTGCTCCTCCTGAAGGTGCAATGCCATTATTGTTATTGCTACTACTATTTTTGATACCATGTCCTGAATGTTGTACAACAGCAATGATAGCTCCGGCAATTATTCCGGCAATGGCAAGACTTGAGATTGCTATAATGGTTATCCTCTTCTTTAGTTTCTGCTGCCTCTCGGCCCTTCGGCGTTCAGATAAATGATCAAAATCCTGAAACGCCATTTCTTCAATAAATGATTTCGAATTTTTTCCTAGGAAGGATTCTCCCTACCTTAGCCTTTATGGGACAACCAAGGCAAGGCAGAGAGATCTAGGTAAGGTCTAAAGGATAATGTTTGTATTGTAATCTAATGTTTTGCATTCTTATTTTTAGCAATGCTTTCTTTAGTTTCTCTGTCAACCAAACTTTAGGGCTTTGGACAAGAGAGTTTTAAGGTTGCTAGCACAGATGGTTGTTGCTAAACTAGGAAAATGGTTGAGGAGATCCTATGTGTCCATTAATTGTATTTCCTACAAATTCTCTCCACTTTCTTTCAACTTTAAACCAGTCAAACTTACAAATGAAGAACACACATATTATGCATTGTTTTAATATAGTGCTGCTCTTTTTGGCATAAACTAGACTACAGGGATGCATTCACTTTTTCATTTGTAAATACTAAATCCCTAATTATACATGTTCTCATTATTTTTTATATTAGATAATAAAATGAGGTTATCAATAAGTTTGATAGGTGTGGGTCAATAACTGTAACCTCGTAGAACTTAAAATACCCACCCTACTTTATATGGTCATATAGGTTTTCAATAAGCATTAAACAATCTAGGCCAACCAAAAAAAAAAAAAAAAGGATTAAACAGTCATTAAGTAGACTTCGTTTTCATTTTTTTCGATCTTGCTACCATGGACTAAGGCATAGGTAGGATATTTTATAACCACCATATAAAATTATTGATGTAAAATATATAAAAAAGATACATGTATATAATAATATTGATTTAACACAACTTAAGGCCTAAAGCCCATTGTATATTACATAAAATAAAAATCCTAAAACAAATTATATCCTTCTTTTCTTTGTCACCTCCTAATTTATTTTTAAAGTCTGCTTAGAAGTAATGAAGATGAAATAAAATGAAAGTACTCCTAATTTATTTATTTTTTTGTTTTTCCTCTTTAATTCCTCAATATTTAAGACTTCTTGCAAAACTAGACTTTAACCAATAACATTAACTCTTTCCTTTTTTTTTCCCATCATATTATCTCTTTCCTTAATTAGTTAGATAATTTATTTAAGTAAATAATATAGGATTTAATAATAATATCTATATTAATAAAACTAGCAAATGCACAAAATTAAATGCAATAATATAATCAAATTTATATAATAAAATGCATTAGCTTAGAAAAGAGTAAAAACATATTTTTATTCTTACTTCATGAGCAAGAAATAGTTCAAAAGAAGAAAATGGAGAGCAAAGGGCTAGTGTATTAGTGGTTTTTAAAAAAAGGGTTAATGCTATTAATATATCACTCTAAAATAGACAATATGCTAAACTCTACCTTAATAAAAATTTAAGAAAATTCTAATAATTGTTGATAATGGAGAATATTAATTAAGGATAATTAATAAAGAATTATGGAAAAAATATGGGGTCCAAATAAGCATAAATAGATATATAGGTGTATATATAGAATACAAGGTAAAAAAAAGAAAAATATAACATAGATATAAATATGAATATAGAATTAGATATAAATGAGAAATAATTGTGAAGGAAAAAAATAGTTGGAATTAGTAATACGTACTCTAAATAACCATCCATAATAGTTACGCCTTTCAGCTAAAAATAAAAAACATATATTTTGTTTCGATTACTTCAACTGAACTTAATAATATGAATACACAAAATATCATCTTTAGTCATGTTTTCTCTAATTATCTGACCATAATTACTATATTTCTTGCTAATTTCAAAAAAAAAATTCCCATAAATCTTAATTAGTTTGTTTGAATTAATTTTGATATAGTTTTGTAGTATGTACAAGTCTTAAAACCCTACCCCAGTCTTAAGATCATTGTGTAATATGATGGTTAAATAAAAATATAAAATATTATAAAGAATAATCAAAGGAAACCAAGGAAAAAAAATTGTTTGGCCTTTCCATGTAATATGGGTAGCTGTGACAACCATGTACGTTTTCATATGTAATTATTATGCATATATTTATATCAGATATCATACAACATATTTGTTGTAATAATAATAATAATAATAATAATAATAATAATGCATACATACATATTAAACAACATATTTGTAATATAATACCACAACAAACAATGTAAGACATTAATGCCTTCTAGAGAATTGGTAGCATATAATTGCATGTCATATATTGAACTGTGGAATAGATCTTTGTTTTGCACTTCTAATTCTTGAAGTAAGCAATAAAGTGAAAATAGGGATAGATGTAGCCTCAATAAACGGTACCGTCAAAAATAGATAGGCCAAAAATCTACTTTTCTTTTATTCATCTGAGTTTATCTGTACTGCTAGATTCCTTCTAACCATGAACATGTTCATTGTTTCCTCTTAAATCTTAATTTTATTAATCTTGTGGCAAGCAAGTTTCTTGAACCAAATAATTTTTTTAATTAAATAATATAGCATATGTTAATAATGTCCGTATTATTAAAACTTGCCTACCCTACATATGCGAGATTCAAATGTAACAATATAATTAAATTTATATCATAAAATGCATTAACTTAGAAAAGACTAAAAATATATTCAACATTTGATTCTCACTTGATAAACAAAAATAGTTTAAAGGAAGAAAATTGAGAGGGAAGAGAACTAGTGTATTAGTGGTGTGTGTATATATATATATATATAAGATCAATGTTGTTAATACTTAATAGGTTATTTTTAAATAGACAATTTACCAAACTCTACCAGAGTTAATACTAATAATCATTAGTAATGGAGAGTATTATTCAAGATACTTACTAAGAATTATGACAAAGAAATATATGAGCCAATTCCAAATAAGTATCTTTTGACTTAATAGGCTGATATATAGATGTACAGATAGAATAAAAGGTAAAAAGGAAAAATATAGAGTAGATATAAATATAGGGTGTAACACATGATTATCAACCATTCAAAAGAAAATTATCTAAATACAAATAGTATAATCTTAATTACCAAAATACCAACACAAAATCGTATCTAAGACATGCTATTTTTTGTTTAACAAAAAAATCACATCTTTAACTTGCGGATTTGAAATTTTAGTACATTGCAAAATCGTATGTTAAACATGTGATTTACCATAAATGAAAAGTTTTTACCATTTTCACAAAAATCACAAAGGTTGCATGTATGACTTGAGATACTTATAGAAAAAGTGAAATCGCATTTTACATAAGCAATTTTGCATTGATATTTAGATAATTTTTTATATATAACTAGTATTTCTGTAAATAATTTTCTGATGGATTGGTAAATTGACAATTTTCTCATGAATATGGATATTAAATAACATAAATGAAAGGAACAATTATGGAGAAGAGAAATAGTTGTGGAGTGACTAATACTTCAAATAACAATCTACAATAGATACATTTTTTAGCTAAATTTCAAAAACATTCTCAATGAAGTCCTTATTATTTTGTTTCAATAGATTAAACTGAACTTAATAAAATAGAAACATGGGAAAAACCACTATAACTATTGTTCTCTCTAATTAATTTATATATAGTTTTGTATTACATATAAGTAATTTTAAGGGATAAAAAGGAGTGTGGAGTCTAAAACTCCTAGCCTAGTATTAACTTTTCTTATGCAATATGTTTGCTAAATAAAAATATCAAATATTAAAAATAATTACAAAATCCAAAAAGATAATTTTACTAGCCTCCCTATGGAAATTAGGTAGTTGGGATAAATATGAATGTTTTCTTATTTAGTTATTATAAATGCATTTATATTACATATTATATAACGCATTGGTATGAAAAATAATAATAATTTTACATATATGTTTTGTTACATATTTATTAAGTCTACATAACATATTAAACAACGTACTTCCAATGTAGTATCACTATGAATAATGTAATATACAAGTAAATATTACATAAAGAAGGATAAAAGTGTCCATTGATATAAATTATAAGATTAAATTCATCAACAAAACCTAATTTTAATATAATTTTGGTCACATGACAGACATATGACGGAAGATGAAAAGTCATAAAACTCTATATATTCTTTCTTTGTCTTTTCTCCAACAAAACCCTAAACCTAGATCCTTATCCTTTGAGAGTTTCTAGCCGTCAAAGGATTCAGAAGTCCAGATCAGGTAACTGAATCGCTTTTTTGTTTTAAGATATTATGGATTATTAGATTTCTTAGGGTTTGATTATTGAATTTGTGATAGAATTGGAAAACATACATATCGGGTTTGGAGATTTGATTCTATTGGTCAAAGGAGATCTTGGAAGATCGGATTCAGGTTATCAAAATCATATCTTTCCTTTAAAGTCTTTCAATCTATGAATTACCTTAGGATTTTCTTTTGTTTTTAAGAAGAATTAAAGAAACGGTTCTAATTTTCTTGGAGATCTGAAGAGTGGGTGTTTAGGAAGATTGAAGATCAGATCTAAATCTTGAGGAGAACAATTAGAAATTTGAGATCCATTCAAGGTAATTAAATCCCTTAATTACATATGTAGATTTCATCGAAATGATTTTTGATTTAGGGTTTTGTTCGTTCATGATTGGTGATGTTCTAGGGTTACGGTTTCTTTGCGGTCTTTCGCAATTTTCTGGATTTAGAGTCAAATCAAAGTAAGTTTTCATCCTCTAAATCATAGATTCATTAAAAGATAGATTTAGAATGATGGATTTGTTTGTATTTGTTGATTTATGCAATTAGGGTTTTGTACAGATTTGGGTTTTCTAGAGAATTGATCAAAGAGATTCTACAGTTGTGATTTCTGGAGAGGAGATTGGGATATTTCTTGTTGTTTTTAAGAATTTGTGGATTTGGAGAGATTGTTCCTCGAATTGGAAAAGGTATGACCTTTCCTTATTTGTTGTATTTGCTTGCAGGTTTAGTTTTCTGATTGTTACATGTAGGAACAGATATATAAATGAACTCAATTCTATTTGACTTAATTTTTTTTTTTTTTTTCTGGATGTCATTGGCTTTGACCAATAAAGACCTGGCAGACAGTAATACAAGTGAGGCACCCTGATGATCCTTGTGTGTCGTTGTCCCTAGTGGAGTTGCACTTGGAGATGATATCGGTAGATATAGGTTTATTGGCAGCATGACTGCGGGTGTTTAGGGAGTACCCATTCACCAATATATGTATATGATTATTTATTTTCGATATCTGGTTGTTTTTTAGGAGTCTGAGTAACTCCAAGTTTGGGATCAGAGATCTATGATTCTGAACTGTGTTGTTTTGCAGGCTTAATGAAGATAATTGTCACGCCCCGAAGGGTACCCTAAACGTGGCAGTCCGCCGTACACAATATTAAAGCCTAAGAATGACCACCTCAATCACGCGAAGGCTTCCATACTATGTACAAGGCGTCTAACACATAAAGGAGACACATCGGAATGATACATTTTATGTTGATACAAATGAGTAACAATGTAAAGGAAATACACATTTACTATACTCCAAATACAAAACCATATACTTCAAGATACAATTCATCAAACTTCAACTACATTCATCCCAAGACTTCACTACATAAAGCTATTACAAAGCAAATCGTAAAGCTTAGCCAAAAACTTCAAGCATTCTTATATCTTGCCGGAATCTCGAAATCATTCTCGGCTTCAACCATCTCAGTCCCCACTTAGCATTCTTGGAATAACCTGCTCATTTAAACATCTATTGAGGTATAAGCTACACTAGCTTAGTGAGATTCATTCCGCAATAATATACTCAATTGTAAAATATACAAACAAGTTTATTTAAACAATCATATGAATGCACAAGCACGTGAGCATACAAGCATGTGAGCATACAAGCATATGACTTTCCGGTAGCCATATGTGAATGGATTTACGCCCTCCATTCGGGGTTTGGGGTGGTCCATAAACATGCGACCACAATTCCAACATTTTCTCTTGTGGTTTATAGTGTCTACTCCACTGCCCATTAACATAAGCGACCTCATAGGCCCTTGATGTTAACGAAGGTGGTCCTCCACCTGTTTATATGTATTGGTTTATAGTGTCTACTCCACTGCCCGTTTACTTAAGTGACCTTGCAGATCCTTAATGTTAACGAAGACCCGCTGCCTCCCGATCATACTTTTGTTCCCACCAAAAGCATTCTCGTAATGCAATGTGACTCACTAAATGATATGCATGTACAGTTTATTTATAGAATCGTAGCAAGTTCATTATATAATTTAAGAGCGATCATAGAGCATTTCAAACAATCCAAGTCTATACTAACTCATACAATATTATTTCAACAAGTCTCGTCCCGATATACTTATCATTCATTCAATAGGAAAAGCTCATTTCTCATCAACAATTTTATCTTTACCTAAGTCTAGTGCTACTACAATTACAAGCACACTCAATGAGCATAATTACTTAGGAAATGAACTCACTCGGCCATTGGATCACCGGTCTTCTAGTAATAATAATCCGGTGGCAAAGAGTCAACGTTCTCGGATTCACCTAATCACATAAGAAATACTCTAATGAGTATTCTACCATCTAAGGATACTAAAACTCTAAGAAAACTTAGTGAAATCGAAATTCGCGTCATTTTCGAAGTCCTGATTTAAAATGGCCATAACTTGGTCATTTTAACTCGGAATCTCGCAAATTTTATATCGATTTCTATCTACTTTGGAAGAGCTTTCTAAATATGAAGTTTAAATTAAGTTTCGAAAATATTTAAGCCTCAGAAATGAGGGATCAGATCTGTACAGCGGTTATATAGATTCCGAAAATGCGGTTTTCATGAATGCACTTGAGATTCCTAAGTACAAAATGAAACTAAATGCCATGGTAATAATTTTCCCTATCATGAATGTCATGATATGAACTCTAATGAGCCTAACTTCTTATAACTTTTTAGACTTAAAGAATTTAAATAAACTTTTTCCTAGAAAATCATTTCATGCTATTGTTTAATAAGTAAGTTTACTACACTTGGTCACACTTACTTATTATAAGGATCTTCTTTAGGAAAACTCCACTTTTTTTTTTAACGAAATTTTGACCCTTATATTAGTTATATCCTAAGGCCTTTATTTCTTTAATAAAATCTTCATTTGTAAACTTTTAAGTGGGTCTTACACTAAGGTGGTTACAAAAATCCGAATTTAGAAAATTTCATTTTCAAGTTGATTCTTTTAAGGAAAATGTATACTTAGAAATTTAAGTATTTATTTTACCTATACCCTAAGGACTTCATTTATTTAAGAAAATACCATTTTTGAAGTTGAAAAACTAGTGTTTTCTAACCATCTATCCATTATTACGAATTTGGCTTTCAAGACTTTCAACTCAAAACTTCTATTAGACCTCATCTCTTGTTTTGAATATTTCCTTTAGTAAAAACTCATTTAAACTCATGAAAAACATCATCAAACATTATCTATCACCTATAGGCTTCATTTTTCTTGTAAAATACATGTTTAGAAGTGGGTAAAAGGGTTTTTAGGCTAGGGTTCCCAAGTCATCCGAATTTACACTAACTCATTTCTTGAAAAGTGTTTTCCTTTTTGGTTTTGTTAACTCATCTATTTATAGATCTATGCACTAGGAAGGTTATTTACCAATGACAAAAACATTAAAGACCATTAATGCACATAAACTCAAAATAAAGATGAGATCTTAATGTCTACATGTATATGAATGGTAAAATGGTAGATCTACTATGTTAAGTGCTTAAATAGGTTTTGAAAACATAAAAACTAAGTTTTTATAAAGGATCTTTTGTTCGAAACACCTTTTGATGAAAAATCATAAAGCTTATGCCTTGAAAGCTCCTTGAAATACAAGATCTACTAGTGATGGTTTGGTATTCTTGTTTTGATATTTCCTTGTCCCTATCAAGAGATCATGGGGACATTTAGTTGGAAATATCCAAGAATAACCTAGCCATTACAAAGATCTAAGGATATATGAAGCAAGGTTCATCTACTTAAGGTAAAATAGGAGACAAAAGAAGAAAAAAAGAAAGTTGTGTGTGTGTGTGTGTGGCCATGGAGGCTCACGGCATTAAGGGTTGAGAGGGAGAGAAAATGAGAGTGTTTTACCTTTTGTAAGACTTGAAAAGTGAAAAATGAAGAGAGAGAGAGAAAAAGTTGTTTATATAGCATTTGAAATTAGGTTAAAATGGAATAAAGCAAATAAAAAAAATTGCAAATTAGAACTTATTGGGGAGGGTTTCACGCCAACCAATGCAAGAGGAAAAAGGGGGGAAAATTTTGATTTCTTACTTTGATTTGTCTTTGATTTGATTTATACATTAATGCCATAACTTGTAATAATAATTAAGAGAAAAGAGTCTTTGGAAAAGAAAGTGGAATTGAGTGATGGTAAGTGTTGCAAGTGTAGGGTGTACAAATAGGTAGTAATAGGTTGTACTTGTGAATAGTAGTGAATAGTAATCAAGATAACTTAATTACCGGTAGTAAGAAAAATACGAATAAGAAGGTTATAACTGTATTTTTCGTACGCCGGAAAATTATGAAATTTATATTTTTGAAATCCTTATTTTATTTCGATTCAAATGAGTATTCATAAGTAAATTTTTGAAATTCTAGTTCCAGGGTACGCTTTTCTATAATGGGTTTCGGGATGACCCGAAATTGAAATTTTCTCAAAATCTGATCTTTTCTTGGTTTGAAATATAATCAAGAACTATATTCAAAATTAAATTTTCTTATAAAAGTTTCTTATTTGGAAACCGAGGAAAAGCCGGAATTAGGATTTCTAAGTCTTTCTCACAAAGCTTGAACTAAACCGATTTAGGGTTTCATTTTCTGGTTTTCGAAGTTTACTTGATTACTAGGAAACCCGAGGTATACATTATAAAATAATAATAATAATAATAATAATAAAATTGTGTAATGAAATAAAATGAATAGTACAACAGACAAATCAATTACCGGTAGAAATGAAAATACGATAAAAGGTTATAACTGTAACTTTTATAACCCGAAAAATTACATAACTAATATATTTAGAAATCTGGTTGAATTACGAGTCTAACGGTACTAATGGTATATTTTTGATATCTCGAGCCCCGGGATACGCTTTTCGAAGTCTATATCCGAACGGGTTCAAAATAGATAAAAAATTTACCAATCTGATAATTATAAACGAACTTATATTACTATGAGTTATTCTATATATTTAAACTACATCTCAGCATCTAGGGTTAGGGGCGCTAGATTGCCGAACTTACACTATTGTATTCCGGTTAGGGTTTTCGGGTGATTTTCCGGTTTAGACCTTTGCCAATTTGGAAACTGATATTTATGTTTATATAACATATTTAATTTGAGAAATTTATTTTAAATTTTATTTTTGTAAGTATTTAATAACTCTTAATGTTTTCATAATTCTTTAATTGGATTTCATTTCCGAAAGTTAATCATTATTTACTTTTTAAAAATTTGTTTTTGAGCTCTATATTACCCGATTTTACAAGCCGGAGCTAAATATGGAATTTTTCGTACGTCGTGGTTTTGAATTTGAAACCCACTGAGTTCTTATTTTATTGTTTAGAGATTTTCATTTTCTCAAGATTGAGAAGTTTCTGAATTCGTTCGTGATTTAGGACTTGTCAAAATTCGGTTTTAATTTAGAGTGATTTTTAGGGTTTATTTTCGAAGTTCATTTTGAAATTTTTTATTGAAATTTTCCGGGGCTTACAATAATAATCATGTTGTTTGCATTTAGTTAGTTGCACACACACACACACACACACACACACACACACATATATATATATGTTGTTTGTGCATTTGCATATTGTTTGTGAGCTGGCGTACTGGGTGTTTTCACTTATTCCTTTCTTTTTCAGGTACAAGTGATGGAGATATTGTTTATGACTTGTATTTTGATCATGGGGATGGCGATAGTGGGCCTGACTACACTGTAGAGGAGTAGGATGTTATACATGACATATGAAAAAGGATTTCTTGAGTTTTTGAAGATTTAAAAAAAATATTTAGATCTTTTATATTTTTGAGGATTTGAAGTATTGGTTTTTATGTAATAGTTTATTAAACAAGATTATATGATTTTAAGTTGGAAGTTAGATTTTTTCTGGATTATTGTTGGCTTTGGTTTTGCCAACTCGGATTTAGTTTATATTATATGAGATATTTGAAAGTTATAAATTACAAGTTTCATAGGTTTTGTTCCTTCTGAAGTACCCTTAAATGTTGGTTCATGGAGATTTCTATATGTTTATATTTTGTGGTATTAGATTTAGAGTCTTTACGTGTCTCTTTTAAGAGAGGGACACGTGGCAGGTTGTAATGTCTTAGTTTAGGGCGTTACAAACAATTTAAGGTACCAATTGCTTCTTGAAGATTGGTAACATATAATTGCATGCCCAAGATTGATTTTTCAAATAAGGTCCTGACTTTGCACTTCAGATTCTTCGAGGAAGCAATAAAGTGAAAGTAGAAAGTAGGAACAGATGCGGCCTTGAGTTGACATGTACTGCTAGGTTCCTTCCACCCATGGATATAGACATCATCACAGGTTGATTCCGAACCGGGAACCAACTTGACTCGTCACCAGTGGTTCCTGAACCGAAAACCGGCCCAACAATGGCGGGTCTAAACCGGTAAAGGAGCTGTCAGTTTTAACGGGTCCTTATGGTTTCATCCCTAAAAATAGCATGATCTGGTGGTTTTAGAACCGTTGATTCAAGAACCAGCGGTTCTACACCATAAAAATTATAAAAAAAGTAAGAAAAAAAGAAAATAAAATTATAAAAAAATTGTAATTATAAAATAAATATTTAAAACTATTTTTGCATAAATAATAAAAATTTTATTTCCTATTCATAATATTTAATGTGTTATTATTAACAACACAAATAATAAATACATTTGAAATTATATATTGTTAAATTTATATAGACTTCTAATCAAAGTAGACTTTCTTTCTTAACAATGTGTGATTCGTTTTTTGTTATTGAGAATTATTTATATCTTTGAATATTTTATAGTGTTACATTGCTAATATAACAACTAAAAAAGTGCAAGTGATTGTATATAAATAAATACATAATTATAGAATTTCTTTTAACTAATGCTATGAACAATTATTGTTAGGCTCAATGTTATTTCAAGTTAAAAATTTATTTTGTATTTTTTCTTAGTTAAATTAAGTAAATTATTTAATTGATTTTTTATTTTTTTTATGGTTCTCGGTTCCTCTAGAACCGGAACCGAAACGTGAGAACCGGCAGTTCCTAGAAACCGAGAACTGGACCGGCTCCTATGGGTCCGATTCTGGTTCTACCACTTTTGAAACCGGGAACTGGCGGTTCGGGTCCGGTTCTAGACCTGAACCGAACCGAACCGAACCGAACCGAACCGTGACGATGTCTACATGGACATGGTCATTGTTTTGTCTTAAATCTTAATATTATCAATGTTGTGGCAGGAAGCTAGGTTTCTTTGAACTGTGTCCTGGTTGATGATATATGGTTTATGTGAACAGGAGATTGAGAGTAAAGCTGTGAATAGCATGGCCTTGGGATTGATGTAATTTGGATGCAGCTGGCTCCAAAACAAAACTCACCCATGATGGTTGGGCTTTCAAGGTGAAGAGGAAAGCAACATTTAAGTTGATAACAGAAGATGATAGTCGGGATTTCCGAAGGTGCAAAGGTTGTAAGCCCCGTTAGGTTTCTTTGACAGCATTTATACTGTTTTCATCTCTCTGAGGTTCTTTAACCTTGTATTTGTTTTCTCATTTCCATTCTGGTCTACATGTATTATCTTTGCGCAAAGGCCTCTCCTGTGGGGTCTTTGAAGCCACTTGTGTAAGGATTAAGGAAGTAAGAGTTTCTTGGAATTGAGTACAGTTTACGTGAATAGGATGATGAGATTAGGGCTGCAGCAGATACAAGGACATTAGTAAGATTTGATTTAGCACATAAATATAATATAAGCCAACATCATTTAGAAGAAACCATGAACTAAAATAGTTCAAGATGGCTTAAGAACAGATATGGTGCACAAACCTAACAACTAATGGGAATAATTGAAGATCACAGAAAGTCATGAAAACCATAAAAAAGTCCTATGATTACAAAAGATGTGTGACATATGTTGTTCACTGTTCCAGACAGCTACAGCATCTGAACTCAGAGACAATGATCTCCATTTTCAAACTAGGAAGTCCAGCTTGCAAATCCTGGGAAGAGGAAATTACTATTGATTAAAAAAAATTTCAAAAATACCACTAGAATAAAAATAATCCCAAAAATAGGTAAATTAACCTCATCTCTTCAAGAGACGAGATCAGCCACTTATAACCTCGTCTCTTCAAGAGACGAGGTCAACTTGCCTATTCTTAGGATTATTTTTTCATTTGGTGGATTTGTGTAATTTTTTTTTTGAAAAAAATGGTTACTGTTTTCCTTAATCCTGCAAATCCTCCTCTAGACGAATATAAAATAAAATGAAAAAAAAAAGAAAAATACAGATAGCCTGTGGTTCATCCCCTTCTGTACAGACTGTAATGAAAAATCACATTGTTTGTGAAATGCAGAAAGCAGACAACTGGCATGTCATTCATTTTCTTCCAATACAGTCCATTCATGTGACTGAAACCCACATAAATAAGATTAAGAACAAGTTATAAAGAATTACATTGCAGAACTTCCCCTTTCCGGAAATTTGTACCTAGTGTTTGTGGAATAGGAAAAAGAACAACTACTCGAGTACTTTCTTCAGAATTAACCCAGACCATATAAAGAAGAAACTTGCTTTTCAGCCTTCCATGCTGGCCGAATGATATTGAATCAGATCTTTCCTTTTCTTCTCAAGTCTTTTCCAAACATCCCAGTGTAAAAATACGTGATCTCATCATCCTTGCTCATCCTAAAGATACCAAACAACCGTTTCGCTTCCCTATAGCCAGAGAGCAGTCAATCATGAGCTCGTAATGTGACAATGATGCATACAGTCGGCATTCATAGCACATAAGAGTTAAGGGTTCAAAATAGTTACTAGCAAATAACAATTTCATTTGTGTAAATCATGCATCAGCTAACAAATTTCAGCGTCTGCTAATGGTTAAAGCCTCGCGTTTCGCGGGTGAAATTTCATTTTGAAAATTCAGGTGAAAATCAGGAACATACTAAGCACCTAATGCCAGGAAAACCAAAGAGAACCACCGTTCAAACTCACTTCATTCTGATGATTTGTGCAGCTGCCGAGAAGTCAGTGTTATAAGAGACTGAAGCTTTGCAACAGCAGAAGCCCTATCGGGCGGACACTTCGATAGAGAGATATTCAAAAAGTGAAGTGCCTCATCAAGCTTGCCAGCAGCTAAGGCAGCACAACCAGACCTATAAGCATCATCCGCTCTCCGGGCATCATAGCTTGCCCGGACATCTAAATTCCTATTCCTCAACAACAAGGCCGACTTCCTGGGGGACTCGAGCCGAGCCGAAGCACGATCATACTCAAGTTTAGCAATGGCAGTATCAATCTCCGACATTAAACTCTCAGGTGTCGAAGGAAAAACTGGAATCGCACTGTACACATTCCACTGGGGGCTTCTTCCTCCTCTAGTACCCATTTCCTGCTTCTATCTAAAGTTACACAATTCAATTCACATTGCACATCCACAATACTCTAAATTACACATTCGAATGAACATAGAATGTTGATTTATACGACAATTTCAGAATAATTTCTATAAAGATTTTCTCTTTTTCGATGAGATCTAACTTAATTATACGATAATATCAGGTAATTCAACTGAATCTTTCGATCTGAATGAAACCCTAAAGATGTGTTAAGGAGAAAAGAGAATTGAAAGACAATCAAAGAAGAAATTGTTACCTGAAGAAACGGAAACGGAGCATTCACTGTATCGACTTGATTAGGAAACTTTATATGGTTCTTCAATTGCCAAGTGAAAATGTAAACCTAATTTCCCAAATCGGTAAGAAATTTAAATTAGTGGTTCAACTATGTGTTGCTGTTAATGTATTGGGCAAAAATTATGTTGGGAGAAATGGTGAATCCTTTTAGTTACAAGGCCAAGAAATTATTTTCACCACTCATTGAAATCTAGATTAACCATTTACAACCCGCATAATATACGGATTTATAAAAAAAACATTTGCAAATTCTAGGGGAAGTAATTATAAATATATAATATAATTATAACTAATACGATAGGCTTATAAAATATTAAAATACTTTTAGTAAACTTAATAACTTTACTTTTGAAAAAGTCCACACTTGAGTCTTAAAATTCCCTATTCGAGAGTCCAAACACCCTCAAAAGCCAAGTCAGCACAGTATAATTCCAATCTCGAATTCTCCAATGAAAATTCAAAACTCAAACGCAATCTGAACTGATACCTTATATGCTAAGTTTGATACAATTATGCTCAATTATTTTTATAAAGATCAATTGAAAATACGTTGAGATGTAAAAATAATTCAATGTTTTTAACTGACTTGATTTTAAAGTATAATACATGTTTAATATTGAATATGAAAAAAAAAAGAAAGAAGAAAGATAGAAAAATATGCTTTGAAAATGGAAATGGCACTAGTTTTATAATTTTATATAAAAAAAAACTAAAAACTTGAAAAGGTTCGAGAGCTATTCGAATCGAGTATGAACTCAATTATAATTGATTCAAATTCAAGTTATCACCGAATTGGACTCAAGTAAACTCAACTGCCTTAAGTCCAACTATTACTTTTTAAATGGTAAGAGATGTATGTGCAATTTACCCTAATTAATAAATATAGATAATGGTGTATTTAAATGTTAATTCTTTTTTGTTTTTTTTTCAAATTATAGACTCATCCTAAAAAATTTGCCATCAAATTTAAACTATTATATATTAACAATTAGAACAGATTAAAATACTAGGAAGTAATTAGAAATAGTGGATATTGGTTGGAGAAATGAAAATATAAGAAAAAAAAAGTTCAAACTTCCCTGCGTACTCTTTCTCTCTCTCTCTCTCTCTAAACCCTAGTGGGACTACTGCACTTTTCTAAATTTCTTTCTATTGTTTGCCATAATAATTCCATGGATTTATCACTACCAATCTCAATAGCAACAGATCTACTATTTCTACCATTTTATCTGGGTTGTAATCTTCTATTTCCATCATTATTGGTAATCTGGGCGGTTTGAAAATTAAACAAATACTATTGTTGGCAACTTTTAGAATAAGTGATTTTTTATGTGTTTGTGGTTTTGTTTTTCATTTTGTTTTCATCTAAATTTTGTCCTTCCTTTTTATGGGATGTTGAATTAAAAAAAAAAGGATCATGTATACTTTTGATGAGACAAAACTATAAATCATCATAAAACTAGTTTGTGTAATCAAATATGCTTTTTGGATAATGCAATCATGATAAAAAGGAATCATGAAAGAAAGCAAGTTGAAAAGACAAAGTAAAATGGAAAAACAAGTATGTGTAAAAATGTTCAAACCATGTTGTAAAGGTCAAAACCTATGTGCCTTTTCTTTTGCAGTAGGCATGATATTGCACAATAGGTCCAGGCTATTCGCAAAGGTTTAAATATTTTGAACACTTCAAGAAAGTAGTGCTCTAGAGGTTCGAACCATTAGACAACAATCCGAACCATTTGAAGAACAGAAGGTCAAGATGACCTAAAAGTTCAAACCATTATGAAAAGGTTTGGACCTTTTGATGGTCAGAAGCTTGACTTATTCCAAGAAAACCAAAAGGTCCAAACCATTGCAAAAAAGTCTGGACCCATTGCAACTTTTCTAGCCATTGAAGAGCATTTTATGCAAGATTGAGATTGGAGATCATTGTGTCAAACGTCCACTTTTTGTTCCTTAATATATAAGATCTTATGAATAGATTAGAGAAAGATCTTAAAAGCTTTCATTGGCATCCAAACAAAGAAACCAATTGTTCTACTATTTTATACTCTTGTAAATGATTTCAAAGCCCTAGTTAAGAGTTTAAAAAAAAGTGTAGTGCTTTGTTTCTTCTCTTGCAACTCTTGTTAAAAGCACTACACTTATTGGATGCATTGGTGTGATCGTGGAGATTAAGAACTCCACGTTAAAATCTCGAATTTAATCCTCTCAACCTTACTTTTTTTATTAATTGCATCTTATATTGTTCATATATTTGTTTGCGTTTCTTAAATGATTAACCATGTTTTAAATTAGGACATAGTTGCTTACCTAATGTATTAAGTGTTTTTCAATTGGTATTAGAGTAAGGTCTCTAAATTTCTTATGCTTAATCGCATATTAGAGTAAAGATCATCGTAACTAATGTACTAGGATCTCTTGAAGGGGAAGCTATTAATAGATTACCACTTCTAAGTGGAGGAAACTATCCTTATTGGAAGTACATAATGAAAATCTTCTTCAAAGCACAAAATAGATTAATTTAGAATGTTATAAAAGATGGTCACTTTAAAATTGAAGGAAATGAAGAAAGATTCTTTAGTGATGGAGATTTAAAAAGACTAGATTTAAATGAAATAGCTATGAACATATTGCACTATGGTTTGAAAGAAAGCGACTTTAATAGAATTTGTACATGCAAATCCACGAAAGAAATATGGGATGAATTGGGGAAAATTTATGAAGGAACATCTAGAGTAAAAAACACTAGGTTGGAAGCCATTAGGATGCTTTTGGAATTTGTTGCTTTTAAAGACTTTATCCTTTTCTCAGATGGATGTCAAAAGTTCTTTCTTAAATGGTTATATCAAATAAGAATTATATATGGAATAACCATCGGGTTTTGAAGATAATGAATTCCCCGATCATGTTTATAAATTAAACAAAGGTCTCTACAGACTCAAGCAAGCTCTTGGAGCTTAGTATGAAATACCTAGTAGCTTCTTGATATATAAAGGATTTTCTAGAGGAAAAATCGATATAACATTATTTATCAAGAATCATAAATCAAACATATTGAACATGCAAATTAATGTGGATTATATTGTGTGTAGAGATACTAGCATAAATCTTGTAAATGAATTTGTTGACTTAATGAAAAGTGAGTTTGAAATGAGTATGATAGAAGAACTCAATTACTTTGTAGTTCTTCAAGAAAAGCAAACAAAAAAATGGAACCTTCATTAATCAATCTAAATACATCAAAGAACTCTTGAAGAGATTCAAAATAGATAATTGCAAAACTAGGCCAACACCTATGTGTACAAGTATAAAACTTGATAAGGATGAAAATAGCAAAAACATGTGTGAAAAGTTATATAGAGGCATGATAGGTAACTTATTGTATTTAACAGCTTTAAGATCCGACATCATGTTCTCGATTTGCTTAATGTGCACGATTTCAATCTTGCCCCAAAGAATCTTACTTAAGTGTCGTAAATGCATTTTCAAATATCTTGTGAGCATTATTGAAAAGGGTCTACAGTATTCAAAATTCACCTCTTTTGATCTTGTTGGATAATCCGATACCAACTTTGTCCGATGCAAAGTTGATCGAAAAAGCACAAGTAGAACATGCCATTTTCTTGGAAATTCATTAATCTCTTGGCACTTGATCCGCTGCAAATATATATATATATATGAAAATAAAAGCTAATTCTTCGAGCAAGTATACTAGGTTAGATCAAGTAATAAAGTGATGAATAGCGTATAGATCCCATGAGGATTACTTAACTACTAAAGTGGTATTAGTTTCTACTATTATTTGGCAATAAATATTGAGGGAATTGACTAATTTACTACTAAAAAGCCTAGATTATAATTATCACTAAAAGCATAGAGAGTGTTTGAGAAAAATATATTGATTGAGTATGGGAAAAACAGAATCCACCCTAGTTCCATTAATCATATTGATATCATGTTATAATAACAATTAGCTATATAGATATTCATATGAAATTATCAAAGACTTTAATCCTTTTTCAAATTTTAAAATCTTTAAAACCACAAATTAATCCATTAGCTTCTGCTAGACAAATTAATAGTGGAATTTAATTCACAATCATGAATCTTCCAATTCTATGATTGACTAATGCCCTAATCAATTTCTCATAATCCTAAGAAACTAACCAAAGACATTGCATGAATCTCTAGGATAATTTCTAAATCAAATTAAATATCATTGCTTCGACAATTTTTATTTAACTCTAATTTCCCTTTTGAGTTATCAAGATTCCTATAAACCTAGTTCAGTTAAGAAACACAATTTATAGTAGGAATTACAATATGAATATTCCACACATCTAATAATTCTATAACAATATTACAATCATCCTATTAGCAATCCTATGGCTTCATCAAATTCCCACAAGAAAATTTAGAACAACATGAATTGATTTAAACTTTCACAAATCAAAGAAACAAAAGAATTCATATGTAAAAGTAAAGTCAAAGATTGAATTGGCATAAATCAATAAAAGTTCAAAAATCACCAATCAATAAAAAATGTATGGACTTTATTGCAAAACTTCAACAAACATCTCTAATCTTAAAGATGATCCCAAACTTCTCCGTCAACAAATTTTGGAATGGAACAACTCTCTCAAAAATCTAATCTAGGGTTCCTAATCTAATATGGACTTGATGGAACTTTTATGGAAAATCTCATGGTTTTTCCTTTTGATCAATAATGCAAGGAGTTTTATAAGCATAGATCAAGGATTCCATTCATTACAATGTAGGCCGGTAGTTTCAAAATGTACACTGGTAATGTAGAGATACCGTAAAATTTAAGCTAATTGAAAAGCTAATAGCTTTGGTACCAACTCTAAAGAATTTGAATCTGTACATTGGCAAAGCTAGCTTAAGGCCAGCGACTTTGGAATTCCAAAAGCCGACATATGTAAAATTTTGTGAAGGCTAGTGAACTTTGCTTGTTAAAGCTAGTAGCTTTTGTTCTTTTCATGAAGGCTACCTTAGTTATTGATGAAGGTCGGTGGCCTCTTTGTTTTCATGGCTAGCCTTTATATAATTTCTTCTCTAAATTTGCTCAAAACTCCTCTAACTTTCATTTAATTGCATTCTTAGTCCTCAATGACCTAAAATATCAAATTAAGAGCACATAAGTACCAATTCCTTTTGATTTCTATAAAACTAATAATAAATTAACATGAATTGTCCAATGAAAGGTGAATAAAATATGACTTTATCAGCACTCAAAGAAACAAAACTCGCTTACACTTTAACCGCTAAGGTCGAATTGTAGCAACCACTAATTATTGTGCCGAAGTTTTGTAGATGAAACAAACACTATTAGATTACAAACTTTCATATGATCATGTTCCAATTTGTTGTGACAATACAAGTTCTATTAGCTTGACCAAAAACCCAATTCAACACTCAAAGACTAAACATGTCAAAATTGGAAATCATTTCATTGTAGATCACGTCCTAAATAATGATATTAGCAGAGAATCTATTGACACGAACAATCAAACTGCTGATATTTTTACAAAACCCTTAGATGGGGATCGTTTTTGCACTTTGTGCCAAGAATTGGGAATGATCATGCAAAATAAGTGCTAAAACGTTTTTCTATGATAGTGTACCATTAGTTACTTCTATCATTTTTCCTCACATGCTTATTTGAGTACTTGATTAAAGGAATAAGAAACTTGTTGATCATGTTAATTGTAATCACTTATGTCTTAAACATTTCTCTTAGGCAATCTTTTACTTTTTGCTTCACAAATCTGGACCATATCCAACAAGCCTGAACCTTCTGTGCTAATAGCTAAAAAATTGTCCTAGAGTTCTGGACTGCTGCACCATGATTTGGTCTGATGGGACTTTTATCTTTTTCTCAAATTGTCCTAGGTGTTCAAACCTTTGCATAATGGTATGGACCTTTATGCACTATTCAGCAAAAATAAAAACCTCACACCCCTTCTTTTCCCAAATCACTTTCACTTGCTTTTTCTCTCTCTTAGGGCTCTCCTTTCACATCCAAATCATTTGAACCTTCCTAACCCATTTGGATCATTATCACCCACCATTTTGTTTGTTTTCCCATGCTTTCATCATGGTTAGAAGCAAACAAACTGTTCACCATGCCAGTAACACTTTCACTCCAGCTGCAGCAGCGGAGCGAGTATAAAGACATGCCTAACCCCCTCCTCCAATCGCACTACCAGTAGGTGTTCAAAAATTTCTAGCAAAATTCTTTCCTACCATTGAGCATCGGATTTGGTTCAATGAAAGATTTCCTAACTGCACTGTTCAACATGGTAAGGATTTTGATGAAACCCTATTAAATGAAGTCAATTTTCTAGGGGGGAAGTAGATTTAACACAAAATGGTGTAGCAACTTTGAGTTCTTTACCTCATCGAGTTTGTAAATTAGCTATAAGACTATTTTTTTGCAATCTAACTTATGAGTATGATGAGGAATCTTAAAGATATATTGTTGGCTTTAGTGGCAAACGTAATCATAGGAGCCCTAATGTGTTGTATACTAATGTTTTTGGCTACCATGTTGAGATCACACATGAAGTTTTAGTAAATCTTTTGCATATTGAAACCGGTGGGCTTATTTATAATCAAAAGGGCTATGGCATTTAGGGAATTTTCCAAAATGTGTTCGGTGATAAGATTGAACTCACTGGTAATTGTATCCATGGAGTCAATGGATTTAATGCTCTTACTCCCTTTAGTTGGGTCCTTCATGTCTAGACTATCTACGATTATAGTCCAAGACTTACTCGAAGTAGGATTACAGCTGAGGAAATTTGGATCTTAGGTACTTCGATGAGATGTGAGAAAATAAATTATCCTAATTGATTGTTTCATCGTTTTAAGAAAGAAGCAACTCATAAGGCCTATACTTTACGTCATGGGCACCTTATTACACACCTATTGGAAACTTTGTGGTTCTAATTTCCCCCTGAGTCATTGACCATGAAGTATGTAAAGGTATTTTCTGGTTCAAATTTGAGAAAAGCCGGTCTTAGTCTTGTTCATAACTATGATGGAACAAATTTTTGGTGCCAGAGGCGTCCTGTTCTTGCAAACAATGTTGTCACAAGCATGGATGATGATGAAGAAGATGGTGGAGATGAATAAGGAGAGGATGCTCATGAAGTGGAAGAAGGTAAATCATCAGATGAGGGGGAAGCTGGTCATGACTTGCCAATGAATGAACCCTCCTACGTGCCTGATTTCTTTCCTTATGGCCTACCACTCTAATGAACATGTGCTACTCACAGGAATCTAGAGACTACTATTATAGTGGCATGATCCATTAGCTCTCTCGAAATGTCTATGGACTCTATTAGGCTCAAAATCTGCCTTATCCACCTCCCAATGACTCCCCTCTACCTAACTACTATGCATTTACTCTGCCAACTTACTTTCCATACCCTCCACCACTACCCCTTCCACCACCCTCAAATGATTAGGATACTCTAGTTGCTTATCTATGTTATGCTTATCTATATCACTTGTTCAATGTTCTTTGTTTCCTTCATGCTGCTTTAGATGCACTTTTATGTACTAATCAAGTCATTTTGTCTCATAATTTGAGTACTTTTGATGTTTCTTTTCCTACTCCATCTTCTAAATTTTTGGTCTCTCTTATACTTTTTGATGAGGTCAAAGGGGGAGAAAAATGAACTTCAATGCATTTTTATTTTCTCTAATAAAACCTTTATCTAAAAGGACAAATTTTAATATGAATGGCTATTTTGTAAAGAACAAAGGGGAGCATTAGTTGAGGGAGAGTTTGTGAATGAAATTGAATTTATAGTTTATTCCTCATAAAAAAGGAGAGATTATTAAAATAAAAAAAAGGATCACATGTACTTTTGATGAGATAAAACTACAAATCATCATAAAATAAAGTTAACATAATCAAATATGCTTTTTGGATAATACAATCATCATACGAAAAAAAAAATAATAAAAAGAAAGCAAGTTGAAAAGACCAAATAAAATGGAAGAAACAAGTATGTGTATAAGAAGTCCGGACCATGTTACAAAGGTCCGAACCTATGTGCTTTTTCTTTTGCAATAGGCGTCATATTGCATAACTAGTTCAGACTATTTCGCAAAGGTCTGGACCTTTTTAATACCTCAAGAAAGAAGTGCTCTAGAGGTCCAAATCATTGCATTACAGTCTGGACCATTTGAAGAACAAAAAGTCAAGATAACCTAGAAGTCTGGAACGTTATGAAAAGTTTTAGACCATTACAAAAAGATCTGGATGTGTTGCAACTTTTCTAGCCATTTAAGAGCATTTGATGCAAGATCGAGTTGAGGGATCTTTGTGTCAAACATCCATTTTTTGCTCCTTGACATATACGGGCTTATGGGAAAATTAGAGAAAGATCTTAAGAGCTTTCATTTGCATCCAAGTAAAGAAACCAATTGTTCTTCTATTTTGTACTCTTTTAAATCACTTCAAAGCCATAATTAGGAGTAAAAGAAAAATTTACTGCTTTGTTCCTTCTCTTGCAACTCTTGTAAAAAGCATTTCACTCGTATTTATTTGAGAAACACTTTACAGCTCATTTGAGCATTGTTGATTTTGTGATTAGTATAGTGTGTGAAGTCCTCATTGGAGGAATTGGTGCGACAATGGAGATTAGGAAGGGGGTCAAACTCTACGTTAAAATCTCTGGCTTGATTTTTTCAACCTTAGTCTTTTTATTTATTACATCTTACGATATTCATGTATCTATTTGTGTTTCTTAAATTATCAACCAAATTTTAAATTATGACAAAATTATAAAAATAGTCAATTCACCCCACTCTTGAGTATTTTACTTAGTATATTAAGTATTTTTCGTGGGATCTAATATACTTGCCAATCGGTTAGGTTTTATTTTCTTAGGAGAACTTCTATCCCTTATATATATTTAGGACATTTTGACAAGTGAAAGGTCAATTTAAGCCTTCTAAAAAAATAATTATCAAAATAGAACGCATGACGAATTAATTAGCAAAGTAGACTGTTAAATTCGCATATTGGACATGTGAATTTGATGAACAACAAACTCACATGTAAGAAATGAAGGAAAACCAATAACACATATGGGAAATGCATTTTAAGTAAGACATGCAAGTAAGGCTTGTTAGTAACTTGCATATCTAAAATGCATGTCAAATAAGTCACACACTCCTAACATGTGAGTCAAGCCTATTATGCACATAGGAGATGCGTGTCAAGGGTATCTCACATAGTGCTGTGATTTGGTTACTAATATGCATATAGAAAAGTGCATGCCACCTTTGTTATGCACTTGGAAAGTGTGAGTGACCACTATTACGCACTTAGAAAGTGTTAGTTAAGCCTGTTATGCAAGCTTTAAATGCGAGTTATGTCGACCCAAAAATTTAAATACCTAAAACTATGTCTCTCACTCATGCTATCAAATTAAAACATAACACACACTCTCTCTCTCACATCACCCTCTATCTCTTTCGCATCCCCCCTACACCCACCTTCTCTCCACGATTGCATCGATGAATAGGTGCACTCAATCTCTAGTTAGTCATCTTTGCTCTAGTTACACCTTGGTACAGTCGGTCTTAGGTACTCTATCTCTCTTGCTCATTGTCCCTCTCTGTCCCTCATACACATTACTCTCACTCTTCGATAATTCCATGGACATGTAAATGTCTCTATGCTATTATATCTATGATAAATTATAATTTAGGGTTAAATGTAATGCTGCTAGAAACTTGATTGTATATGTGCTAGTTGTGAGACTATAACTTGGTGATTGTGTCTACTATTGTAAGACTACACAACTATGAATAGATTATTGTAGTTTGATTATGTAAGGTTAAATTGACCCTTCTTAGATGTTGATCGTGGTCTACTGCAATCTTATTTGTCTTAGACAACTAATGCTTCAATAGAATTAGTTTAACAAAGAAGGAGAACCACTACCTTAATAAAATTAGTTCAATAAGGAAGGGGAATTAAAGATGGAAGAGTGATGTGTTAGCTTGGACTAAAGATGAATTAACTAACTTAGCCTTTACATTATTTGATCAAATTCCAATGAATTTGACTTAGGTTGACTTGTTTAACATAAGAGGGAATAGATATAAAGTTAGATTTACTAACTTAACCCTCATTAAACCACATTCTATTTTAAAATGACTAACCACTTATGAATCAAATGTTTATTATTGGTGTCCATTAGTGGATAAAAATGTAAGGATTTATCACACTTAGAATATATGCACATGACAACATCTTAAATGTTGAAGATGGACTATAGTATGACAAGACACCAATAAAAAACATCAAAAATAGAGAATATTGTGGATACTATGGGTTATTAAGTAAGATATGTGCAATACTTAGAGTTAATTCTAACATAAATAAAATGGAAGTATTTCATAGACAATTGGAAATTTATAACAGAGAATCACAACCACAATTAGTGTGACAATCCATCAACAATAATGATGATGTGAAAGTACTTTTTGATATTGAAAAAGCATCAAGAATTCTATGTATTCAACAACTCTTTATTAAAGGGAAATTGGGAAAAAAAAAACCACTAAACTTTAAAGGTAGTGCAGATTAACCTCTTGAACTTTCAAAGTGAGGTTTTTGATCCCCCTAAACTTTCAAAAATTAGCATTGTTAATGACATGTTACATTTTGTATTAAAACAAGCGGAAAAGGATGCGGATTTACCCCTAGACTTTTCATCTACATGTAGATTGACTCGTATACTTGTGACCTTACTTGGAAAGTTTGGGGGCAATTATCCCTTTTATTAAATTAGAATGGTGTAAATTACACCAGAAACTCACAACATTTGGTGTAAGTTTGTTTGAGGTCATAATATTTCAAGTGATTCGAAAGAGGTCATAGCATTTAGAAAAATGAGTCGATTGAAGTCTATATTGACACATGTCAATAGAAGAGATGTTTAATTAAAACTCAGAAGATCCGATATGTTATGACATGTGTCAATAGAAACCTCAATTAGCCTACTTCTCTAAATGTTATGACCTCTTTTAAATTACTTGAAACATTGTGACTTTAAATGAACTTATCCCTAAATGTTATAACCTTCCAGTATAATTTACCCAATTAGGAAGTAAAATTGGTGAAGAGAATCTACCCATTAAAGAAAAAGATAAGAGAGCAATGGGGGATGATTTAGAGGACATAGATTCAGATGATGAATTAGTTAATTAAGAGACTACAAGTGCTAGCCATGATTTAAGTTTGAAATAGCCTGTCTTAACAAGTCTGTACCTCTTGACTCTTCAAAAAAATGTTAAAACAAACATTGTTACACAAAGAACTCTTACTACTCAACCAAGAAATAAAGCTTTTGAAGATTCGATTCCTTTTCAAAGTAAGATGGATATATCATACGAGGAGAATAGTTTGATTTCAAATGATACGAGTTCTAGTGAAGATTAGAAAAAAATAGGAATGTGGTGTTATACAAAGTCAGACTTGATATATGCAATGAAAACATTACACATCAAGCACCACTATAATTATCATGTTGAAAAGTCAACTAAAAAGGTGTGGTGTATTGGTTGTATCAAAAAAGACAGAGAGTTGTAAATGGCGATTGTGTGCATGTCAAAAGCACATAGACACAAATATTCCAAAAGAGAGGTAGACCCAAACATTTGATAGGGGTATAGATATGGGTATATGACAACAAATCTAAATGAAAGTTAAGATGTAGCATAGAAAGATGCAATGTAATTACCTATATCATCTCTCATTTCAAAAATATTTTATAATTGTGTTGAATATTTTTAAGAATGGTGCAATAAGGTCTTAGAGGGCATAATAAAAGTTCAAATGTACACTAAATATGCTTCAAAAAGAATAGAAAAATGGACAAATGTTACCACTCATCATTATGTTATAACATTTAATAGAATTACAAGGATATTTGAGGTTGAAATAGAAGTATATAGGAAATATTTTGGTTTTAGAGTAAACCGTCATACGGTTAACATTTTAAAGGATGAATGTAGTTGTAACAACTGACAAACACATATAATTTCATGTTCTCATGCTTTTGTAGCCATGGTAAATATTAATATTGATGGGGTCCAAAAGATCCCCATGGCATTTTTGGGGAAACCAACTTTAATGTTACCAATCTAGCTTCTACCTTATTGGTGATTAGAGTAGATGACCAAAATTAGAAATTCCAGTAATCCATCCAGATTATGACAGTACTATGAAGGTAGGAAGACCACAACTACATGTGACCATAACAAAATGGACCTTAGGAAGAAACATAGAAGAATTGTTGTGAAATTTATAGAAAAGAAGGATACAATAGAAGAAAGTACCCTGAACTAACAAAAACATAAGGTTTACCATATAATATACAAATAAAATATATGATATAAATGTTTTCCATTATATTTGCTATGTTTCATTGTTTATTAAATTTGATATGTCTAATACTTAGTATGTAGATGGATCCGAGCCCAATCGACAAATCATTTCTCACCTGCGTACTCATCGATTAGAGGTTGTTTGGTGGAAACAAGGATAGGTATACATAAAGATTTATCACCACTATTTTATCAAATTACATTTATTGATAAACTTAATAACTTACCATGAATTTAAGTAAATCAAGCATAAGTATGTCCTCGATGAGAGGCTTCATTAAAGAAGAAAAATGATGCAATGCAACTTCAATTTGATGAGTGCACCACTCCATTCTTAACACAGGCAAGAATTCTAGGAGTATCATAGTTATTTTTTATACGGTTGGATTGGGCCCTTACTGCATCCCTTGTAGAGAGGTAGAGGCTAAAGACACATACTTTTCACATGCCTCATGTGGAAATGACCATCACATGATAAGATAAGGTTATACAACTTGGTTTACCTATTGATGGAGATATACTTAAAGGTCTTATGTCTATAAAATAGGTTGATGAGTGCAAGAAATTTTTGGGTATTTAACCTACATATCAGGATATAGTAGGTAGATGGATGAAGATGTCATGGTTGACACATACTTTTAGCACATTACCATAAGATGCTGATGAGCTAGCTATCATGCGCTATATATGAGCATTCCTATTTGAAGTCATTGGTGATATTCTTTTTGTAGATAAGTCCTCTAGCCTTGTACATTTGATGTTATTTCCATTTCAAAAAAACTTTAAGAGGACAAATAGATATAGTTAAGGGTCCTCTTGCTTGGCATGGCTGTTATATTAGTTCAAATATGGGCTTAAGACCGATTTCCTTACATTGTGTGATGCAAAGCAAGAAGAACACATTATTCGAGGTGTTCACAGTTTGGTTAACAGGTCCGTAACTTTATTAATTGAACCTAACCATAATGATCAGCTTTTTATATCCCAATTATAAACCGATCCATTATAAATAATTAACCACCTTAACAGTTAAACATTTTTTTCGATTAATTTTTTTGGATTTCGATTTTTAACCATTTAACATAATGGTTATGCAAAATTTGTAATTAACCGTATTTTATTAATATGTCCATAAAAAATTAGAGCGTTTTTTTTTATAATTATATTAAAAACTGTAAATTAAGAATTTAAGATTCAATTTTTTAATCCATATGCAACAAAAACTAGAATGCAATAGTTCTTTTGCTTTTTTAGTTTTTTACACAAGCAAAATAGATGAATATGCATGGTAATAGTTACGAAAAAAATCCACCTAATACATTTGGTAACTAAAAAAGATAAGAAGTCGTACTTGATACAACTAGTAGTGTCCTTGGTCATAGATTTAAGAAAAATATTTAATTTATAAATTACAATTGCAATTATAATTACAATCTTAGGAAAAAAAACCACAAATGATAGTTTAGTATTATCTAATAAGGGTTAAAAAATTGGAATTAAGTTTTAAAAAACCAATAAAAGAATTATGAAAAAAATATGATATTTCAATATCCAACTGTTTATATTTTAAATAAAATAATTACATAAATATATTATAAATTATATATATAAATATAGATGGTAAACCAAAACCGTTGGTTTCTGATTTTATAAACCAAAACTGAAATCGAAAACCATAAAAATTAAAAACTCCAATCCTAAATCGAAACGGATGGACTGGTTAAGGGTTTTTTTCATATTGTTTTTTCAATTTCGGTTCGGTTATCCTAAATATTCAAGTTTTTTTGCACACCCCTACATATTATTATTTTATGAAGATTGTTATTTTCTTTTTTGGATAGATTTAACTAGTATTTATAGGAATAATATCTTTTAATAAGATTAATATATTTTTTTACATAAGTCAAGTCTTTGAATTAAATTGATTAGTATATATGTTATATATGTCAAATCTTTTAAAAAGATTTTATTTTTATCTTATAAATAGACTAACCTTGTAAAAGTTGAAAGAGAGAATTATGATGGAACAAAATATATTTTTGCCTCTTCTATCTCTCCTTGTATTCTATGGAATTAACAGGTTGCTGAAAGATTGCTTTTTGGTATTTGTGCGTTAATCAATAAATTACAGTAATTATCTTTTTTCCAAAATTTGCACTCTTATTAAGTTTTTTGAATTTTGATGCCTATTTGTCTTGGTAATCTCAGAATCAACAAATATATAGAATATCATCTTCCGACAATCATGCGTGACTCAATTGGTTTTGATTTTATCACTCGTTACTTTTCGGGTTTTCACAGAATTGATGGATCGTCATACTCGTCTCTCTTTTCTTCCACTACATCATCGTGCCATGCAAGCACATTCCTTAGATAAAGCACACTAGACCATTGCCAAACTATTAGAATGACACATTTGATGTCATGTAGATAGCTATTCATGTAGTATATGAGTATTGAGATTCATTAAACAGTCAGGCTCCAAATCAGGTATAAAACTTTCTAGTCGTCAATTATATAGATACAAATGTATAGCCCTTATAAACTAATATTGATTTATCATTTATCGGTTTTTTACATACTACATATTGCAGATGTATTAGAGTCACTATTGATTATGTAGACAAGGGCATGATATTTGGCTAGCTCGCATTCCCTTTATATGTTTTTATATAGCTGAGATGGACCTACCTAACAGAGTCGTTTGCCTTTTTTTTTTTTTTTTTTACCAAGAGTTGTTTGTCAATTTGGTAGGATACATCATATCCTACAACAATGTGACACTCAACTCCATAGTATAGATTTAAGAGGAAAGATAGATGAATACTGAAGAAACAAGCATGAACCATATATTCAGTAGGAGTAGTAGAGATGGCACATAATTCTGTTATAGTTCAACGATACAGTGCCTAACTAAGTAGCTCCAAATCACTATCCCTACAAATAGGCACTATACTTGGTGCTATGGCTAGTACTTCAAACAATTAGATTTGAAAGCTCTATCTATATATGTATAATATTCCTGTTTATATAATTTTGTTATCTTTTTCTTCTTTTAGTTAGATGCATTCACTCACATAGAGGAGTATGATAATTTAAAGGAGACACGAGCTATATTTGTAGCTGCTAGATGACTATTAAATGGATATAAGGGTATTATATTATATCCATTAAATTACCAGCAGCATGAGCCACCACAGATGCCTCTAACTTGTCCTCAAGGATGAGGTCGTAGTAGAGGTCATCATCAGTGAGCAAAGTAGACACAATTGGATAGGTCTCTAACTCCTCTTATTATTGATAAACCTTTACCAATTCACCAGCCTTCTTTAAGTTATCAACCTTCTCCACCTCATTAGACCTCTCCATCTGATCAGCCTTCTCTAGCTCATTAGTCTTCTCCATCACATACATCTATAGCTAGTCAAGGTGTGCCTTCACTTGCATTGATAGACTATAGTACACCTCTTGTGGATGCGCCTACCTTAAACATTACTCCATCCACTCCTATGAGGCCTACCCTCCAGATATGGGAGGACTTACACGAGTAGATACTAGAGATATATCATCCACTAGAGTGTTTGTTCATGTCTAATGATGTATATTTGTTTTTAGTACTTTTTTTTCCTTAGATATTGGATGTAAATATTTGAAAACTTTCAATATTAGTGTACCTTGACTTATGTTAAGTCATATTACAGTTTATCATGGACTTAACATAAATGTTGGAACTAAAGCAAACTCTTATGTGTTGGAGATTATATTGTATTGCTATGTTGATAGGACTTGGTGTATGTGATGAAGTTAGTGTAAATGTTGAAACTTCCATGTGTTGAGATTATATATTTTGTTACTTGGATATGCTTTATCTATATAATGGAGTTAGTGTATATACTAAGACTAAAGCTCACTCCCATATGTTGGAGATTAGATTATCGTAAATGTGATATAGTTGATGTGCATGCTGAAACTATAACTCAAATACGTATAGGGAATGATATTTTTACTTTATTGTATTGCTATTTGATAGGTGATGTAAAAACTAAAAAGTGGGTTATATGCTAAAATAGTAAATATAGGGAAGTGTATAAACATGACTCGCATGTTGACTATGCGAGTCTTATTGCAACATAGTCTAGCAAATTCGCTTGTTGAAAATGTGTCTTACAATGACTCGCATGTCTAACATGCATAATATGTGTAAACTAAAAACACACGTCTCAAATGCAAGTTTTGTGGGTTATTTTGATATTTAAGTTTGATTATGTCATATTTTAGTAATTAATTAAAAAAAAAATCTATATTCACAAAAAAAAAAAATCACATCTTGACTATAAAAGAAATTTGCCCATTTATACGATTGGGTCATTGTACCTCCAATTCTTTATTTGTTGTTTTTCATGTATTGATGAATGTAAACAATATAATTTTTTTTTCCAGTATATGAAATTCATCTTTATTAGATCAAAACTTCCTAACTTCTCCATTCCTATAAATAGCACAGGAACCTAATTTCTAAACATTTTAATGTTTTACGAGTAAATTAAAAGAATATAAATAAATGTAACATATGATAAAGAGCATGAATATATTTAACTTAAAGATTTATACATATGCATATGTACATAACAAATGTCCTTAATTAGTCTAATGAACATGAAAATATCTAATATATGATAATGACAGAACAATTCTCAACATAAACTCATGCCTTCCAATTTATATAAAAGGAACTCTTGGACATAATAATTCATATAAGAAAATAACTGGAAAAAAGGAAAATAAATTGAAAAATAATAAAAGACCAAAAAAACTAAAGATGTCCCATATTTTGCTTCCAAACATTATCAACCACAAAATAACTCTCCTGAAAACTCCAAACAAGAATTTGACACTATTTTGCTGCCTTCTTACACTCAGAGCATTTCCCCTTATTAACATCTTTCAATCGATACACTTCTAACTTTCTTTCACCAAATTTTTTTTTTAACTTTATAATCTTCTTCTTCCTTGTCATGCTCATCTTCTTCCTCCTTATATTCATTAATACCATCATCATCATTTGGTCTCCAAATTCATTTCCTTGCATGATCTTTAAGTTGTGCTTTTTTTAGCATATTACTCAATCCGCATTCCAATTGTTTTTTCAAATATTCATCAATAATGTGGCAAATCTTTATCAAAATAGTGTTCTTGAAATAACATTAGTGTTAAAGAAGAGTTTAACCTCAAAAGCTTGGACCATCAATCCTACGGCTACACCACTTAATATTTTTTGAGATATTTTAAAATACTCTCATCACACTTAGAAATTTCCTTAGCACAACTTTATTATTCTTCATTGCCATTAGCCAAAAATCAAGCACTCCCTTGTCTTTAGCAATTACTCCTTAATATGTAACACCATCAACTTCAACACCACCAATCACAATTTTATATCTTTTAGTATATAGAGGTTAATGAAATTTATGGATTTTAGCCTCAAGTATTGCTCTTTCCTAAAAAACATAGCTCCTAGCTCATTATGTTAGCTATAGATCTAACTGAGAACCTTGACACATTTTTTAACATTCGGTAACAGGCTCTCCAGCGTATTGGGGTATTGCCCAGCAAAATTCCAAAGCTAATCATTAAAGTATTAACTAGACTAGCTCTATCATCATCATCCATCACAGTGATGACAAAGAGATATGATATGTTGAGATTGTCCTTAAAGTTTGCCTTTTTTAGCCATGGATTGATTAGATTTATTGGGTTTAAACTGGGAAGTGAGAGTTGGGAGCTAAAACCTTAGGAGATGGAGGAAACTGTAATGGAGATGCAATGAAGAACATGGCTTGTTTTCAAATCTCTCTCCCTCCTATTTGTGTGAAGTGGATTTATTACGCAAGAGAAGATAAGATTTTTAAAAGGAAAAGGCTCATTTTTATCTATTAATATTTTAATACCTTTTTATCTAAATTCTCAACGTTGCTCTTTTTCTATTTAAATCTCAAAGTTTACAAGGTAATACTTTTCTTGACACTATTTAGTAACTTAAAGTTTGTCAAAATGCTTAAATGTTGAATACTACAAATTTTATTTTTCTTTTTTAAAGATCTTCTCTCATGTTTAGTTTATCCACTTAACACTTCTACATTAAATATTCTTAAAATTTAGGTTAAACTTTAATAGTAAAACATGGAAATGTTTAATATGTTTTTCTTACACTTAAAGATAAAAAAGTTGGGAAGTTGGGAAGTTTTGATTCAGAATGTTGCTTTTGCTATTTTCATTTACTCTATGAGAATTTTAGTTTTCCAAATGTTGGTATAGAAAAGTTTATGGTAATTAATGGTAAAAAACATTTTATTCCACACTTGAAAATTGTTTGTGTGTGAATTTATAAATATGGCTCATTTCCAAAAATATAATAGGCTATTGGGTCAAAATTAATTTTCCTCAAAAAGAAAACTTTAACTTTCAATTTTTAATATACATAAATATCGTTTTAAATGTAAAAGAGTAGTCTTTTGACATTGTTTGGATCAAACAAGCTAATTTCTTCCTTTACAAGAAATAAGTATTTAAATTAAGTAGTTATATAATAAATTTTTCATAATTTGATTTCTAAAATAATTTTATATTCATTTTTAGTAATGTAATTATTTCATATATTAACACTTTCATGTATGTGTTATTTTAAATATTAATTTCACATGTACTATATTTTATACACACTATAGAAGTATAAGGTTCACTAAACAAATCCCCATCCCATATTATAAAATTTTAATTATGAGAACATCACCATGTAGTTGTAGTTTCATTTTTATCAGCCTTTCATACAACAATGAATAATAGATAGAAAATAAAATTACATATTTCTTATTATCAATACCTAATCAAATTTTTTGCAAGCCCATAATTGTTATTTTTTTATTTGGCAAGTATACAACCATGCTTTATTACTTTGATAGAAGTTGGATTATGTACTTGCATCTAATTGATTAATAATAATTAATTCAAAAAAATGATATAACTACATAAACTTAATTAAATAGATAAAATAAAATAATAAAAAATTTATAGAAAATTAAAATGAAAAAGGAAAAAGGTAAAAAGCCCTGGACATATTATCGGAGCAACACTTTCTAAAACCCATTATCTGTATCCTTCCCCTTAACCCACTACTAAGGCTGCAAACAAGTTAAGTCAAGACAGTACAGTATTGAGCTCAAGCTTGACTCGAAATTTTAAAGCTTGGACTTGGCTCGGGTTCAACTAAGTTTAAGATTTTAAACTCAAGCCTAACCCAAACTACCACTACATAAACTCGAGCTCGACTCAACTAAACTTGTTTAGGCTTGATTCATTAAAAATATTTTTTAATTCCAATTAAAATAATGTTAATTGTTAAACCTAATTCGAATTCGATCAATACATATACTTGACTTAAACTCGATAGAGATTAATTAAGCTTGTGAATTAATCAAGCTAAATACATGAAGCTCGAGCTCGACTCGATAAACTACTTGAATTCAAGCTTGACTCAACTGTTTTTAAATCAAACTCGAGTAAATATTGAGTTAAGCTCAATTAGTTTGTGAACTGACTTAGTTCATTTTGTTAAAACTAGGTAACACCTAAGTAACAATGGATTATTGCTAAAGTTGATTCTTTTCAAGAGTTAATGTCTAATTCGTGCACAACAACAAATTAAACAATAATGATACAGTACAACAAATAAAGAGAGAGGGCTAGAGAAGATTGCACCAGGATTTAACAAGGGATTAGACACACTTTCTAATCTTTACGGTCCACAACAATGTCTTACTCAATGAGGACTTCATGCACATTCATTCAACACCAAACAAATACTCCACCGAAGCTACACAAAAACCCACAATTGTGGTGTATCTTTACAACAAATTCAATAGCACTTTAGGCACAACTAAAAATTCTATCAATAACACTCAACAAACTAAGTATAGTACATTTACAAGAGATTACAAATTCTAAAACTAAAGGCACTATACTTTCTCTCACTCTACTAAATAAAACAAATTACAACACATGATTGGAGAGAGTGTTTACAAAGATTTAAATGCAATTTATGAGCACTATCAACAACCCTTAACTACCAAAAAAATTATATTTATAAGTCTTCTAAAATACCTGGTAGTCATCCCTAAAAACATCTTAAATGATTGGGCATTAAATGCCCAATGATTAATTGGAAAAACAAAAAGAGTTCAAACTCTTTAACAAGTAGTCTGAACTTTTTAAAGAGGTTTCCTCCTCTGTACCCTTCTATGGCTAAGTGGTCCGAACTTTTGGGAAAGCTTCCTTCGTTCGAATCTTTCTATGGCCAAGTGGTTTGAACTTTTTGACAAGTGGTTCGGATCACTGGGCACATTTCTTCCTTTGGACTATTTTGTGGCCAAGAGGTTCGAACTCTTTTTTAAGTGGTTCAGACCTCTGGGCACAATACACATTGTTAATAAAAAAAAGCCTTTGCCAAGTGGTCTAGACTCATTCAAGTGGTTTGGACCTGTTGAGAGGACCTGCAACTGACAAAAGAAACAGGTCTGGATCACTTGTACCAAAACATCATATATACAATCACAAAGCACACTATGCACAATTTCAAACATCTTATGATACATACATGTTTTGCTAATGAAGTATAATTTATTCAATTAAGTAGGTAATTGTGCAATCTATTACCTCATCAAAATTCACAATGAACTCAATAATTCAACACATTTCCACCCTTACCCACTACCTTAGGCCTAAAGATAACAAACAAACAAATAAATAAACAAAACTTTCAAGAGTCACTGCAAACCACCATTGGTGGTTGTATAACTGTACTCTTCTTTTGTATTCTACTACCTGAGGCCATGAGGTGATAAAAAAGTAAATAGAACTTCTAATATTTGACACGCAACACTTTAGATGGTCATTTGACTTACCAATCTATATTAGTGGATAATGTAACTCAATTATCACCACCACTAAATTCATTATTTTTATGATAAAGCTTGACAAACACTCATCATGCTTTTATCCTTTTTTTTTTTTTTTACCTTTTAAGGGTCTGTTTGTTTTGGCTTTTTTTCGGCAGATACAGACACTTTTTCAAAATTTTTCTAACAAATTATTTATCAAGAAATAGATATAGATAAAAAAAAGTTGACAGTTCTCATCAAAAGATCAAATAGAACAAATATAGATAAAATTTAGATACAAATCGGATATATTTATCAATAATCATTTTAAAAAAGATATAGATACAGATGAAAAACAGACAATCCAAACAGACCCTAAATTTTACAAAAGACAGGTAACTTTGGGTAAGGTTGAGCCCATCGTACACTTTACCTTAATATAACTTATTAGGAGTGGAGAAAAAAGATACAATTGGTAAGACAACATATTAGTTTGATGAAGCTATGTCGTAGATGGTCTATTACCCTGAAGGTGAATTGTGACATGACCTTAGTGCAATTGATTATACTGTCCGATCCCTAAGGTTAACACAGTTAGTTCATAGTGTGTGTGCACTCGTAGTAGAAGCTTGGAACAAATAGAAATACAATTGCATAAAAAAGAATAGTATTTGGAGTTTTTTGAAAATATGTAAAAAATCATCCTTTCTATAAAAACCCTAGAAAATTTTGTTTGAGAGATTGCTAATCGATGAAATTCAAAATTTCTATTACATATTAATAATAATTAAAAATAATTAGTTTGCTTGAAAAATAAAATTTGCTCAGATCAAGCCTGACATGCCCACATGTGGTCTTTTATTCAAAACACTCATCAAACATAGTTGACCCCAAGTCAAAGTTCATTTCAATAAAAACATAAGATAGAAACTACAAATATTCCATGTGTGAAAAAGAATAAGGAAAAAAAATAAAGAAAGGAAAAGATCCATCAAGTCATTTCCTCACGATCCCCACAAATTGTTTAATTGAGCAAAAAGAATTATAGCTAAAGGAAGGGGCATTATACTTAAACATCAATGTATTCTGATTGAGTTAATGCATAGTGATGTGAGGCAACAATTCAATTAAAGGAGTGAATTACTTTTGAACTTCGGAGACTTTGGTTGAGACCCTCATGGCACGTATTGTTCTCTTATGTTTAGCTTATTTCGCTATATCAAATTTCAAGCGCTTTTAACAGTCATGTGCACACCTTGGGTTGTCATAAGTGCTCTAGAAAGATTGCTTAAATCTTTCATAGATGTTAACCCACCTTCACACTCAAGTAGGTGGTTTCATTAAGTCTATAGTAAAGACAACCCAATACTGAGGTTGTGAAACTATTAACAGTCATTAGATAACCTCTACAGAACAACATCCATCAAGTTCATAAGATGAACCACCACTAAGGACTATAGATCAGATCCGTTTATAATCAAATAATAAATCCATCAAGTTCATCTTACTAGAACTACCCAAATATAAGGCTATGGAATCCTGACGCACTACCGGATATTATAGAGAATGAAATTTAGTGCACAACTAGGACCCATATGGCTTCATTTGACCATATATAGGTATCAACCATATTGCCTCAATCCAAGGGCTTGAGCCCCGTTCCCTTCAATGACTTAAGAACAACTCTTATTGTTAACCCTCTAGTGAGAGGATCTACTAAATTCCTCTTGGATCTCACATATTCCAAAGAAATCACTCTATTTTTTAAGGGTTGTCTACTAGCAGGTTTCTTCACTATTCTGCCTCTTGATCTGTCAATTCTAAAGCTATGAACTTAGATTCCATGGTGGAATGAGCTATACAAGTTTGTTTGGCAAACTTACATGAAATGACACCTCCTGCTAAAGTAAAGATATAGTCAATAGTAGAGCTTACTTCCATCGTTATTAGTAACACAATTTGCATCATAAAATCATTCCAATATTGTAGGAAATTTACTAAAATGTAAACTTTAATTTATACAACCATTAAAACATTTGAGTAAAAATTGAAGTACATTCCAATGCTCTTTATTTGGATTATGAGTATAAAGACTAATCTACTCACAACATAGGCTATGTCAGGTCTAATATAGTTCATAAGAAACATAATAATTCCTCTTATCTAAGTATGTTCAGCTTCTGAAACACCAAGATCCTTATTTTTCTTAAGCAACATATCTAGTCTTCCACTCTAACTTTAATCTATTTTGTCACATGTATCATAATTCACAGCACCATTTCCATTAAGGAGATATCAGGGAAAGGAGAAAAAAAGTAATATTAAATATGAGTTATAAACAAAGAGTATCATGGGGGAAAAAAAAGGACATATAAAGTAGAAAATGAAAAATGATTAGATGAGAAAAAGAAATAGCGAATGGAAAGTAAAAATATTAGTTAATAAAAAGAAAAGGCAATCAAACTAAGAGTAAAAAAGAAAAGAAAAGAAAAAGAAAAGTAGTAAAGTAAAAATAATAAAAATGAAGCGGAACATGCATACAATGAATAACAAGTTAAAGTTATTTTTTTTAAAATTAACAATCATGAATAAATTATTATAAATGAATGATACAAATTTGCCACTATATTATATAGTCAAAGTGATTGCAGCATAAAAGCCCTGGTGATTATAGTACGCAGAGATTCCTCTTGAATTCTATAAGTAGTAATTGCTGCATTAAACAATGAAAGAACAGTGCACCAAGAAAAATCAATGCGTTGAACAATGAAAGAAACTGTTTGTACCATGCTGTACGTCATTTGTATTGTCCTTTTAAAAGCATTAAATTCTTTAGAATGCTAAATCATTTAGGGGTATATTTTTTATATAGATATTTTTTATTATATTTTTATTATTTTTAAATAAATTTTGCTAATGAAAAATTTACAGTTTTACTTATAAATTAATCTGTAAATATAATATAAGTTATAGATACAAATATAATAATATATCTGATAAATGAATCTACTATCTTGTGTATTCTTTTCCATAAGGAGCCATAAGGAGTGAATCTGGCCAACTAAGAATCCAACCCCACCGGCAAGAATGTTATATTAGAAACCAGGACTGAGTTCGTAGTTTTTATCATAGATATCAGATCTAACGTCCATAACTCTTTGCCCTATTTTCCTTACATTTTGGAACTATAATGGCGATGTCCAAATGGCCCCGCGCGCTTTCAAAGAAGTTCATCCCCATACATGGCTTAATACTAGTTTTAATTAGATTTTGTACTTTCTTCCCCCATAGAAACGCCAATAGCAATTAAATAACAAACGTGTTGGGGTTGCTTTCTGAAGTCTATTTACTTGGGGGGTTGGCTTTTTTTTGCTCGACCCACATGGATTCTTGTGTGGACTTCCTCTTTAGTATCAATGCTCCAACTAGTTGCAATTTCATAGAAAATAAAAAATATAGTAGTCCAGACAAAATAAATAAAGGGTTAATTATAAAAATCCTATCTATGTTTTAATCCATTTATAAATGCATAACTAATATTAATTTTTTTAACAAATAAGTGACCTAAGTTTAATTCAAAAGTTTCAATATCATTTAATAAATTAAAAAAAATACATGCGTCAATATCTTATCGATCTTAAAAAAATAATTTTAATTTTTTTTCAAAGTTTTCGTTTTCTAAAATAATTTTTAATATTTTGTTTAATTTTTCAGTAATATTTTTTATTAAAGTTAATTTTTTAGACCAATAAGACACTAACATATTTTTCTCAAATAATATTGATATTTTTGTATGAAACTCGGTCATCTATTTATTAAAAAAATCAACATGTATCATGTATTTACAAATAGGGAAAAACACAAGTAAGCTTTTTATAATTAACCAAAAATAAAATATAAGTAATGATGTAATAAACATAAAATGTTTTGAGTATTTTAGACACAAAATTACCATTAATTAATGTGGTATGATTCCACATCAAGGGTCTATTTGAATATGGATTATCTTATTATGAATCTACAATGCCCTAAACTGAGAGCATTAACATCCCATCACGTGTCCTCACTAGAGATAGATATACTAAGGCTAATACAATATAATTTCAATATCTCACATTAAATGAAACTTCTAAAATGTTTATGTCATAATAAAAACTTCTAAACAACCCAGTTGGCATAAACCAAGTACCAACTTAAATCAATCTTAAAACATCAAACAAACTTCGAGAGTTGTAAATTAGACCAAATTTCCAAAGCATACTTATCAACACAACAGCTTCATTATAAACACATTACCTGAAAACAAAAGACGTTCCTTTCTCCTTTGATCACAAAATACCAAAATCTCCAACAAATAAACTTAGGGTTTCTCAAAACTCCTCCAAAAGATTGAATCTCTTTAATACTAATAGGAAAAACTTAGAAAAGAAAACTCTTTTAGATCGCCAAAAGATTAAAAAGAAGCAAACGTACCTAGTACTTTGATTCTTGTTCTTTCGTGAAGTAAGTTGCAAGTTTGTATGAGGTTTTAGGTTTGTCTCTTATATAACTATTCAGGGAGGAAGATACGTATTTTCTTTAGGTGAGAGTGAAAAGGGTTATTATTATTATTCATATTAGGTTAGACCATAAAACCCTCTTATTTATCAACATATGATAACTTTGTCCTTCACTGTGATTTATTTATTTTTATATTACATATCTTCCCCTCTAAAAGAAATTTTCATCCTCCAAAGTTACATGAATCATCAAAAAGCTCGGGATACTTTGTTTTTCATTTCCTCCTTTAACTCCCAAGTAGCTTCTCATTCAGATTAATTCATCCATTACACTTTCACATATTTAATCTCTTGCCTTCTTAAAGTTTGTTCTTTAGCATCTATAATCCTTACTGGCTTTTCAATTGTAGTAAGATTCGGTTGTACATCCAACTGTTCTAATGCTACTATCTATTCTGGATCCTTCACATATTTCATCAATATAGAAACATGGAATACATTGTGTACCTTATCTAAACTAGGCGGTAAAGCTAACTTATAAGCCACATTGCCTATTAGTTCCAAGACTTCAAAGGTTCCCACATATTTGGGCTTTAACTTGCCTCTTAAACTAAACCTAACGATACCTTTAGCTGTTTAATTACTTTGACCTTATCAATAGCATCATGTACCAACTTTGGTCCCATTATTTATTTGCCACTTACTTCATCCCAATGAATCAATGATCGCCAATTTCAAAACCATACAAGACTTTATATGATAGCATCCCAAGTGATACCAGATAGCTGTTGTTATAAGTAAACTTCACCAAAGGTAAGTGCTCATCCCAGCCACCTTCAAAATCTAAGGTACATGCTCTCGACATGTCTTCCAAAATCTAGATGATCCATTCAAATTGCCTGTTTATCTGAGAATGATAAGCAGTACTAAAAACCACTTTAGTACCTAAAGCTTGGTGTAGGATTTTCCAAAATATCCCAGCAAACCTGGTATATCTATATAATACTATAGTCTCTGGTATCCTATGCAACCTCACTATCTCTTTGATGTACAACTTTGCCAATTGTTCCATTGTGTACCCTGTTTTGATGGGTATAAAGTAGGCTACCTTAGTAAGCCTATCAACAATCACCCATTCCTAGTCAAACCTTTCTCTGGTTCTAAATAAAGCTGAAACAAAATCCATAGTTATGTGCTTCAATTTCCACTAAGGTATAGGTAAAGGCTTCAATTTACCTGCTGGTTCTATGCGCTCAATATTGATCAACTAGTACGTATAACACTTAGATATGTATTCTGCTATTTCTTTCTTTATATTATTCCACCAATACATCTTTTTCAGATCATGATACATCTTATTACCTCCCGGGTGGATAGAATAACCAGAGGAATATGCCTCTTTTAGTAACTCCTTCTTAAGTTCTCCCTGTTCTAGCACACATAACCTTCCTTTATATCTCATGACTCCTTCGCTATCTATATGAAACTTAGCTGCTTTGCCCACTTCCATTCTCTTCTTTGCCTCTTAGATACTTAGATCTCTCACTTGTGCTGCTTTGATCTTTTCTATAATAGTAGGCTGAATCTATAACTTGGTCAATCTTGCACCTACTCATCTAATCTCTATTTCTAATTCAAACTTTCTCATATCATCTATCAGACAATGTTCATAAGGAATCAAAGCTGCTAGATTCTCATTCCTCTTTCTACTCAATGCGTCTGCTACTATATTCGCCTTTCTTGGATGATACTGAATATTTGCATCATAGCTTTTTATTAGCTCCAATCATCTCCTTTGCCTCATATTCAGCTCCCCCTGGGTAAAGATATACTTCAAACTTTTATGGTTAGTATATATCTTGCATTTCTCTCTATATAGATAGTGCCTCCACAGCTTCAAGATATGTACCACTATTGTTAATTCTAGGTCATGTATAGGATAATTCTTTTCATAAGGCTTCAATTGTCTAGAAGCATAAGCTATCACCTGACCTCCTTGCATCAACACATAACCTAACCCGTGTATGGATACATCACTATAGATGGTATACTCTTTATCACTCAATGGCAAGGCTAGAAGTAGTGCAAACACTAGCTTTTCCTTTAGTTATTGGAAGTTGATCTTATATTTCTCATCGCATTCATACCTTACTACTCTTTTCTAAGTCAGTTTGGTTAAAGGACTTCCAATCTTAGAAAACACCTCTATAAATCTTTTGTAGTAACCCACCATTCCCAGAAAATTTCTAATTTCTAATATACTTTTAGGAATTGGCCATTCAACCACTGCCTTTACTTTCTCAAGATCCACTGCTATTCCATTTCCAATGATGATATGCCCCAAGAAAGATGTTCTAATCAGAACTCACATTTTGTGAACTCAGCATACAACTTCTCATCCTACAATCGTCTTAGAACTAATTTTAGATGCTCTTCATATTTTCCCTTAGATTTAGAATACACCAGAACATCATCTATAAAGACCACTACAAACTAATCTAGATAATCTCTAAAGACACTATTCATAAGGTCCATAAAAATGGTTAGTGCATTTGTAAGACCAAACGGCATAACCACAAACACATAATGCCCGTATCTAGTCCTAAAGGCTGTCTTTTGTATGTCCTCTTCTCTAATCGATAGCTAGTAACATCATAATCTAGGATCAATCTTTGAAAATACTCGTGCTCCTGCCAGCTAGCCAAACAGATCATTTGTCCTTGGTAAAGGATACTTATTCTTAATAGTTACCTGGTTCAGCTCTTTGTAATCTATACATAACCTCATAATACTATCCTTCTTCTTCATAAACAAAACTGGAGCTCCCCAAGGTGGCATACTGGGTCTAATATATTTCTTCTTAAGTAGATCTTCTAGTTGAACCTTTAGCTCTGCAAGTTTTGTTGGTGTCATGTGATATAATGTCTTTGATATATACAGAACTCTATTTCTCTTTCTGGTGGTAACCCTAGTAGATCCTTCGGAAAAACATCGAGGTATTCACATGCTATTGGTACTTGAGCAAGGTCTACCTCCGGTTTATCTTCAATCATCAAGGCTGCCATGGATAAAGTAGACCTATCCCATAACTCATAAGTAGGTAGAGCTGTAGGTCTTTACACTTTAAGTTTGTATACAAACCGATCCCCATTTGGCAGACTAAACTCCACTACCAGGTTATGACAATCAATCATAGTATGGTAATTTACTAACTAGTCTACTCGCAAGATTACATCAAAGTCCACCATGTCCAACACTACTATCTCTATATGTAGATGCTTACCTTCTATCTTTATATCTACATTTCTATAAATCCAGTTTAACAAGCTTCCACTCCCCAAATGTGTGTTTACAGACAAGCATTCAGTCATATTTTCAACATATACATCACATACAGATATAAAAGATTCAGATATGCATGAAAAGCTTGCACCAATATCAAAAAGCACATATGCATTATACATGACTATAAAAAGAGTACCTTCAATAGTGTCTACAATAGATGCATCCTTGTTCTAGAGGGCATAAACCTTAGCTAGTGCTCTTTGTCCTTGACTGCTACCTTAAGGTCGGCCTATCTGAATCTGTGGAGCCATTAGCCTAGCAGGCTCCTTATAGTCTATTGCTCTGTATCCTTACTGCCCATACTTGAAACAAAATACTTGTGTGAGAACCTTCTTTGTGCAGAACCTATGGCTATCCCAACCTTACCACAAGCAAAGCAAACATTCTTAAGCCACTTGCAGTCCTTGAGATCATATGGTCCATAGCACCTGATACACTTCCTCTCTATACCCTAAACTACTGCTAACCTGCTGTGTGATCGACCTCTTTCCCTATCTTGGGTGAGAACACTAGTGGTTAGCTGCTTACCTAAAAAGACCTAGCCTCTCTGTGTCTCATGATCTTTTATCTTATTTAAACCTTGCTCAACTATCTATGCTCTATTAACCGCGACAAAGTAATTGGTCAAATCCATTTAATTCACATGATGTTAAATATCATGCTTTAACCCTGTGATAAATCTGCTTACTTTGGCATCCTAACTCTCCTTCAGAGGATCTGATAGAAATCTCATTAACTTGTTTAACTTAGCCTCATACTCTTCTACTATCATATGGCCTTACTGTAGAGTATAGTACTCTTGTAACATCTGATGTTTGGTACTTTCAGGGAAAAACTCCCTATAAAAAGCCTACTGGAATCTATCCCAGATGATCACTCTAACCATGTGTCTCTTGATGCTCAACCACTGGTTTTTTGCTATCCCAGTTAGCAAATAAGAGGCATGCTTAACCTTTTTATTCTTAGGAATATCCAGAGCAAAAAAAGTCTTCTCTACTTCCTCCATCCACAATTAAGCATCAACCAGCTTCTCAGGCTTTGGCTCAAACTTGTAAAACAAATCCACAAACTTATTCAGACTCAACACATCATCGTGTTTGGCCCCATTGCCGGTAATGCCATTTTTTATGTGGTTTTCCTGCCTCCAGGTCTCAGCATTGGCATGTATCAATTGCACATCTTGACGCATCTGTTAGTGTTGTTATGTAACTACCCCTAGAAGGGTAGTCATTACTTGCATAAGCTGAGCAGCATTAATTGGTACCTATTAGCCTACAGGTGGGGGGCGGTAGTGGTGGTAGGTCTCGAAGAAATTGATTCAAGGGTAGCTGGTTCACAGGCTTGTCGTCCATTGACTTCTTCCTCACTAGTCTTAGAGGAACCAGCATCAGGGGTTCTTCTTCAAGGTTGCATTCTAACAAGGATAAACATGTAACTCATGAGAAAAGAGATCAAACGGGCTAAAAGATCAAAATACTACAGAAAATAAGATAAAACAATATTACTAGCTAGATAGGTAACCCCATTTATTTGCTATCCCACTCATCATTGTTCACCATCCTAAGGAGTTCATAACTTAGATCTAATAAGGTTTATAACTTATGCTCTAATACCACTTAAGTTGTAACACCATAAAATGAGGGCATTAACAGCCTACCATATATCATCGCTAGAGATGGACACGCTAAGACTCAGATTCTACTAAACCACAATTACAACATAATATAACTTCAATATCTCATATTAAAGAAAACTTCTAAAATGTTTATGCATTAATAAAAACGTTTGAACAACCCAATTGGCATAAACCAAGAGTCAACTTAAATCAAACTTAAAACATCATATGATAAATCTTAAAACATCAGAAACCATAAAAACTGGTATCCAAACTCTAAGAGTCATAACAACTAATAAAAACTTCATATGTTCTTCAACTGTAGTTATCTCCAATACATAACATCTAATAGTCAGTTGGGAAATTGGTTCCACTATCGTCTTTTCTATAGTGTATGAGAACATAATAACCAAATAAATCAAAAACTACTAGATCATGACCTGTTGCTGAAATATAAAAGGAGTGAGTGCAAGGCCCAGTATGCCAAACCATAACGACATGTGCATGAACAAATGGCACACAAAGCCACATGCGACATAGTAACATATACAGCAATCATAGATTATTATCTTTAATTGGCCTGGCAAACAACACAATTTAAAGCCATTTGCAACTAGCTCTAAGAATAACTCATGACTCAATAAAAACAAATACGTATACATAAATACTTATTTATATATATATTGGTGATGGGTACTCCCCACACACCCTAGGTACTATACTTGTATCACTCTTAAACTATCGGAATCATCTTTGTGCACAGCTCCACTCGAGATAACTCCACACACAGATCATCAAGGCGTCATCCTAATGGCACAGGTACTCCTGATCCACAAGACCCGACCAAACACAAGCAACAACCAATTTAAAGCCGAATATCATTAAGTTCATTTACAGTTTCTAAGCATATATTAACAAACAACAACTAAGATAAGGACATACTTTATACAACGTCTGGAACAGTTAACCCAACTTCACCAAAGACACCTAAACATAAGCAAACACTCGCTCAAAACTGATTTCAAAAGGTAAATATACTCCTCAGGTCATCTAAACTGTTAAACTAACAAATACTACAACTGTCCTAGATTCAAACACACCTTCTTACTTAGATTTAGGAGTACTAGAAGATAGACTAAGATTTTAGGTGTTTAAAATGATCTAAAAAAAAAGGAAAGAAGAAAGCTTCAAAATCCCCTTGCTAGTTCTAGAAAAATGAAACATAACAAAACACCTTGATCACATCCATTCTAGGAAGCGTGATCGCCATCACGGCCTTTGTCACAACCATGATGAAGGTAGTGACGACCATCATGGCCTCTATCACAATCATGATTTGTTGTCACTTGCCACACCCGAGAAGATCATGGCCCATGATATGGCCATAACCCCTTGTATGAACCCCCTTCACTCTAAAAAGTGGAAAAACACCAAAGAAAATCTTTTTCTTGATTTTAACTCAGACTAAACTTCCAAAGCATACTTATCAACACAAAAGCATCATTATAAACACATTACCTAAACACAAAAGATATTCATTTCTCCTTTGATCGTAAAATACTAAACTCTCCAACAAAGAAACTTAGGGTTTCCCAAGACTCCTTCAAAAGATTGAATCCCTCCAATAGCAATAAGAAAACTAAAAAAAGACAACTCTTTTAGATCGCCAAAGGTTTGAAAAGAAACAAACCTACCTAGTACTTTGATTCTTGTTCTTCCATGAAGTAAGATACAGGCATGTGTGAGGTTTTAGGGTTTGTCTCTTTATATAACTATTCAAAGAGAAAGATACGTATTTCCTTCAGGTAAGGGTGAAAAGTGTGGTGGTGGTTGTTGTTGTTGTTGTTGTTGTTGTTGTTATTAGGGTTGACCATAAAACCCTTTTATTTTTCAACATATGATAACTTTGCCATTCAGTATAATTTATTTATTTTTATATTACAGAATCTTATATGTGTCTGTATGAAGTCTAACATATCAAAAAATTATCTTCTTTTCTTTTTCATGATTATGAGAATTAAAAAGTGAAAATTTACATATGAATAAAAGAAAGATGAATTTAAAAATATATTTAATACATTGAAAAGGAGATTTTTAATCTAATTTTAAAGGTAAGTGATTCTATAAGAGAGTTAAATATGTACTTATATTTTAATCTCTTTGCTATTTTATCCTTGTCAAACACAATGTTCAAGTGCATGCTAAACCATGTGGAACCAACAAAAAAAAGATAAAAGAAAGACACCTAAAAGGCACTCATATTTGAGAGAAATTGCTAATCTTCACACTCTCAATATCATATAGCACTCTAGATATACATTTAATTAGTATATAAATAAAAAAAAAAGAATAATGCAATGCTTCAAATCCCATCTACAATTTGTTCAAAGAAACACAATATATATAGAAAGTTACCAACAAGAAAGGCTTCAACTTATATTAATATGATATAACCAATTGCAACATAGTAAATGAAAATATATAAGAATTTAATACATAAAAACAGTTATATTATCATGATAGATTAGATGCTAAATTTTTTATTTAATCATTACTTTCAATAAGCATTACAAATGGCACTAAGAAAACATATTTTCTTAGCAGTAGACTTATCAGGTGTCATGAAATGTACCTTATGATTTCGATGACTAAGATTTTGAACTAAGATACTTTTTACCATATCTCCTTTCATGTCCTCCATAATTATGTAGGATAATAATTTTGTGATTTAACACATGATGGAGAGAACTTACCTACTAGTATGCTTGAGATTGCTCCAATAATATTTCTTTACGGTTCACATAAAATAAAATAATGCAAGTAGAAGCAGAGATTTTCAATATAAAATCCTTTGAAGTTTGTCAGATGCCATCATCATAGGGAAATGAAGTTTATTCCAACCATTCCCCTCCAGTGATGAACTCTAAAACTATAAAATTATAAGCATCATAGCAAGCCATAATGTGGTAACCCAACCAATTGACCTAGTTATCCATACCTGAACCGAGTCCATAATTCCTATACTCTCCATAATATAGTGTATCTAGTCCTTCATCACCATACCAAATGGTCCAGCCACTTGGATCAATGAAACCATCAATATAATACTCCATAACAACAGTCCTAGAATAGTTCCTCCATGGTCTTCCAAGGTAGCTCTTGACACTACTGGTGTCAAATCCTTTGATGTGACAATTGAACAGTTCTGAATTAAAATTCCAATATTTTCATGCAGGGTGTCTCTAGATTGACTTGTAATGACTATGATTTGACCAGGTAATGGCTGTCTGGAAATTATGCTACATCCTTGAAAGATTACTACTCTGTTGCCAAATATGAAATCAATGATTCCCATAATATTGCATTCCTTATCGAATTGCCTGAATGAATGGACATAAAGTGTGTCTTGGTATGCATTAATGGAACATCCGTACACTACAGTGAAATTGGCATTGATTCTTAAAGTAACTACTTGGTGTTTCCCTCGTCCAGCAATGTTTTCTAATGGTCATGTCCCTTGCAAGGAATCCCTTAGCAAAAACTGTTAAAACAAATAGGAGAAGAGTTTGTAATTAACTAGAGATCATAACTTTAAACAAATAGGAAATCTACTTTCTAGTTATTAAAATTAGCACTATAGTTATTAAAATTTTTGTTGTTATAGTTATGAGAGGTTTTGGAGAAGAAGGAACAAGGTTAGGGCTATTTATAGAATATGGAAAACCTTAAAAATTTCATGTATGAAGGCTGACAGATAAGCTAGCAGCCTAGATTATTCATTGGTGGGTGGTGGCTAAAAACTTAATAGACGAAACTGAGGCTATGTAAGTCGACACTCGACACCAACAGAGTAAGCTTCAAGGTCGGCGACATGAATGCCAAGGCCAGCTACTTGGGGGGCCAACTGTCTCCTCTGGTCTTTCTTAGACGACTTCTCTTGACCAACTACATCTATCATTTATCCATAAATCATTATTCATATTAGGGCAGACCCTAAAATACTTTTATTAATCAATATATGACACTTTTGCCCTCCATTATAATTTATTTATTTATATATTACGGTTGAAGAAACATGAGGAGAATAATATATTCATGAATTTTCAAACCATCTTTACAGAATCTTAATTTTTCCATGAAAAAAACATTCTAAGACTTTTAATTTCTAGCTCAGTTCTGGGAATGGAATAATACTGGAAGTAAATAAAGGTAAGGCAACGACTCTTGACATGTTTGAGTAAGAGATATCATTAATTGGCTCTAGTTCATTTTTCTATGAATGGAATCAAAAGGGTGCTATCACATGGAAGGGAAACAAAAAAAAATGCTATATCCACCAAAAGACCATCTTCCTTGATAAAAGGGTTAATTTTTGTCATTTTATAGTATTCTTGGAGGGGCTAAAATGGTCTTATGATTTTTCATACCAAGGTTTGATAATTGAGATGCTACCTATTTCAAGTCTTAGAAAGTTGCAACAATGGTTCCTTCTTTTTTATTTTTTATTTTTTTCTCCTAACACTTACTCTAAAGAATGGAAATATCACCCGCAAATTCAATTTCGTCTTCAATTTTTTTTCCTATTACGATGGGGAGGGAAATCAAACCTTAGATCTCTCATATGAGAGATCAAGAAAAATGTCACTAAACCACAAGATCATTGGTGAGTCACTGATCTTATTAATCCATCATCTTTTGTATAACTGGAGCAATTTTTTTATGTTAATGGACTCACTATTTAAATTGTTTGCTATATTCCATGGTTCATTTATTATATGAACAATCTTGCTCTCTTTTTCAAAATCATGGCTTATTAATCCTAGCATGTTAGTCCTTAAGGATTGAAGTCCTTTTACTCAAACACAAGTTGCACATTTGAAAACAATTAGGCTCCATTGTTGAAAATGTTTTACATATGATTGAAGTGAAGAGACAAAATGCATTTTTATGAATATGTAATATATATAGAAAGAGAGGGAGGATAATAGCAGACCAAGCGTTATACTTTTAATTTTTAGTAATTTAGTCTCTTTTCTATAAATTTTGACAAATTAGTGTTTATACTTTCAAAGTATGTGCAATTCAGTATCTCTGTCAAATAATATTTTACAAATATTTATTTTGACAATAGGATAATGTCAGGCGAAGTGTTGGTAGTTTCGATTTATGGCAATTATTTGATAGTTTGATGCCACATCTTTATATTTTGATAATCTTTTGTGAAGTAACCACTATTATCTTATCATCAAAATGAATGTCCATTAAATATTATTTAACGAAGATAATGAATTGCACATACTTTAAAGATATAAGAGCTAATTTATTAAAAATGTAAAGATAAGACACTAAATTGTCAAGGTCCAACATTATCCTATCATCAAAACGAATGTTCATCAAATATTATTTAATGAAGATAGTAAATTGCTCTTTTGAAAGTGCAAGCACGAATTTATCAAAATCTAAAAGTGAGATACTAAATTATCAAAAATTGAAGTATAGCTTATCACGCTTATTTTATATCTCCTTTTAAAACTCTTTTTAAGCTCTTTTTAAATTCCTTTTAAAGGAGCAAATATTTACGGGCCATTGTATCGGGTGCGTGTTCAATAATAAATTATGATGGGTACGAGTAGTGTCTATAGGGAGTGATGACTAGCTCACAGTATATTATTCCAGATTATATCTAGACAAAAAAAAAATGGATTTTTAAGATTAAACTAACTACAAAGATTTGGGATTTCTAACACCTATAATTGAATTAGGTTTAGAGCCAAAACATCAAAATAATAATTGAATGTATGCTATTGACCAAAATATACTTGCAAATCCAATTTGATAATGGGTTTAGTGTTTTCAAGCAACTAGGCACCATGTAAAAATTCCTTTTCCCAAATAAACTAATTACCCTAAATTAACCAACTAATTTTTTCTATTCCTAGAAAAGTGATTAATTGACAAATCTTTATAATTTACTAAACCCTAATTGAATTAAAATCCATACCCCTATGTGATTTGTAATCTAAATTAAGTAATCATAGATTTGATTAGAAAAGAATTTTTCAATTACAATCCTAATCTAACATGCACTCCAAGATCAACCCAAAATATATGCTTGGTGAATTAGCATTAAAAACTCGAACACAAGCAAAGAATCAATCAACAACAATTAATACCAACTAGCTAATCCAAATCAATAACTCAAAACCCTAGTCAAAGCATAAGGAGAAAGATATTAATAATATCTATAACATGAAATTAAAGAAAAAGAAACGAAATCACCTTGAATAGAGATCTCATGCTCAAATCCATGTACAAATAATATCGTCTACTTAATCCAGATGTGGAATCTTAAATCAAAATCAAAAGGAAAACTTGCTACTATTTTATGCCCTAATCTCTATTCTCAAGTCTCTCTAGGTCTATTTAGGAGTAAAGAATGAGCAAAAGAATTGCCAAAAGATCCTCAAAATTGTCCACATGAGGAGTCTTTATAGGGGAAAACAAGGGAAGGCTCCAAATAGACATAAGCTGGCTTAATGCCATCGACTTAAGGGCGGTGTACAATGTATGTCGGCTTCAAAGCCAACAGCTTATATGCAGGCCTTGAAAATTTGAATTGATTTTCGAGATAAAAAGGCTGGCAACATTTACTTTAAATTAACCAACTTTTGTAGCTAAGCTAGCTCAAAGTCGATAGCATTGCTTCCTCAATTGGTCAATGCACATTTTGTTGTTGAAGGCCAGAAGCCTTGATTCTCATTTGGCCAGCATTTATTTTTCACATCTCCTTAATTGAGCAAAACTCCTCTAAATTGCTAATATTTGCACACTAAGTCCTTAAAGAGCTTAAACATCATAATAATTGCAAATAAGCACCATTTCCTCATGATTTCTACAAAGCAACAATAATTTAACATGATTCGTTCAATAAAAAGTGAGTATAAAGTGTCCTTATCAATAGAAACTTAGAAAATTAATATTTTGGGGATAAATTCATTTGAGGTATTAATGTTTCAAGTGGTTAATAAGAGAAAACAATGTTGAACTTGATAGTTTAATGTGAATTTTGATGAGACAATTCAATGCACGATCAACTATTTATTTGTTGTAAACTATACTTAATTAGTCAAATATATACGTGCGTGCTTTGCGCATGTTTGTGCGTGTTTCCTGCATGTTTTTAGCAGGAACAGTCTTGGTCGAGGATAAGCTAAAGGGTCAATAGGATCAGGAACGCACAAACAAGCAGTCGAAGGGTTCATCAAGACATAAATAGCTTAAGAAGTCAAGGCTTGATCAAGGCTCGATAAGTTAAATCTAACGTATGACAAGCTTGAGAAGCAAATAAACTTGTCGAGAGTCAAGCTTTGGGCTCGACGTGCAAAAATGATTAAGGCTCAACCAACTTAGTGTAAGGCTCGACAAAAGCTTAAGGGAGCAAGTGCTGTCGTGGGTCACATCAAGACCTTGACGTCATGAAGCTTAGGGCATGATAAGTGAAAATTTGAGGCTCGAAGAAGCACTTGTGTGAAAGGTTGTCGTGGGTCAAGTTTGGACACAACAAGTGAGGTGTGACAAAACTGATATGGACAAAAAAGAGCCATTAAAGTACATTTAATGCTTGGCAGGTTATAGACGTTGTGTCTAACAGATTTTTGAATTTCAAAGGCTATTTATATACAAAGTCCAAAAGACTAATGGGAGAAGAACAGAGTGCTAAATTATTTTATGAGCTCATTATATTTGCAAATATTAATAGGGTGTCTAACAAATTCTTTTTCTTGTTCTCTTGTACATAATATTTGCAAATATTAAGAGAGATAAAAATACTCTAGTACTTAGTTCTTTTTATTGCTATTCATACAAAAGAACTTAGAGAGAGAAAGGAAATATTTCTTATTTACTGTGTATGTAATATTGCTCATCTTGATCTAAATCCTTAAAATTAATATAATGGTGGCAAAAACCTCAAAAAAGAAATTTAGTGGACCATAGAGAGTAGGCAAATGGCCGAACTCCATGTTAAATATTTGTCTTACTTCTTCTCTTTATATCTTTCGTATTTATTATCTTTTTATCCGCTGCAAATTTATTTAAGTTTTTTATTCTGCTGCTTTAATTTTTCAAATTTTTTAAATTCAAGTTTTAGGAAAAATACTCAATTCATCTCTTCTTCCCCCTCTTGAGTATTCCTAGTGTATATTTTCACACAACATTTCATAAAATAAATCAAATAAGGTATCTATAATTGAATGTTGACAAAAATTAAGGAAATTTAATTGAAAACCAATTCAAACAATATACATTATATGAACTTTGTGAAATGTTGATATCCCATTTAATTCACTTAGCGAAATATTATTTCTTGTTTTTAACCATTAGAAACATTAGTACCTTAAATAAGTTTAGAAGGGTCTGAGTTTTAAGGTAAAGTTGAGATTATGATACGTATAGATATAATAGTAAATAAGTTTAGAAAACTTCTCCTACCTTAGTTCATTGGTTCTCCTAGTGTGAATTACTGGAACCGGTCCTTTAACCCCAAAGAGAGGACGTGAATCTCCATTAATTTTTATTCTAGTCATCCAAACTGTGCATATTTCATATGGTTGAGTGTTGCATTACGTATGCTTATTAATTATACATTCTTGATACTTGTTTGATGTGTGGTCTGGTCTTGTTATTCACTGAGCCGTGGTTTCACTCATACCCCTACAGCTTTTGTGCAGGAATAGTACTTGCTAGGATTACATTAGGAATGTATGAAGAGTGCTCTTTCAAAAGACTTCTTGAAATTAGAAAGTTAGGTCATGTGTAAGATGAACTTAGGATATGAAAACTAAATGTACAATCATTTGAGATTTTGTATTATGTACGTTAAGAATCCAATCTCACTATTTAGTAGGGTATCTGATTCTCTACGGTCCTTGTGATCTATGAAAATTTCGATATCCAAGAAATTATTTTCATAATAATTAAATATATGTGTATAACACAATGAAAAGATAAATAGGCCTTGATCAATTAATAATAAACATGTGTATTGTGCTAAATAGTGCTCGTATCAAGAAGAAGTCTTTGGGCATAAAGAAGTTGAAATAATGAATATAAGGAGGAACTTTAAAATAGTAGGAAGGTGTTTTGACATATGATGATAAGAGTGTTAGAAGTTATAAATTAGGTGATTAAATCAAGCATAAGATATTACTTAAAGTATTGGAATAACCATACTTGTAAAATAAGAAGAAGCCTAAAGCGATTATAATGAAATCAGAGTGAGATTTGATAGAATATGAAACATTTGAAGATAACTCAGAAAATTGCGTGATTAAAATGAATGAACATACAGTTTGAGGATAAACTAAAAGGAGTTTTAGTATCTATTATTACTAGTGTTGGATAAGACAATTACAAGAGAAGTTGGAAAGCAAATTAAGAATATAATGCCATGTAGAAAAACTAGACACTAAGGGATATAAGTCAATATTAGCATATTGGAATAAATTCACATGAAGCTGTTGAAGAAGACTAAGCTTTTAATGAATCCTATGATGAAGGATATTAAGGATCTTGTTAAGATGTGAGGTTTGGTTATTGACGAGTTTGAACAAGCATATGATTTGGAGACAATTTGAGGACATAATGATAAAGATGAGCATGAGTACAGTTATCGATGTCAAAAATGACCATAGATCTTACTATAAGGAATATCTTAATTGCTTATTGCTCAATTGCCTTCTTTAGTGTAAATAGTTTCTAATCTTGAAATATATGGGTTTAATATGAAAATCTTAGTAATTTGCTGACACATACCTTCAATCCACAATAATTGCACTATCATTTGTGGAGTTTTGTTCTTAATCTTTAGAAGTAATATAATGCTAATGTTGTAACCATTTCAAGAGGAATTTCATAAGTGAATTGAGATATACATGATGAATAAGAGGATAATTCTTATCAATATGATTGTATTAGAAGTAAGAAAAGTAATTATTTTCAGTAATTCAGAGGTTGCTTAGAGTGCTACAGTGCTTCACATGGATGAATAGGGAAATTTTAATAGAAACCTCCTCACCTTATTCTTAAGACTTATTTGAGACTTTGCAAGCAAATTAGAAAAGAAGTTAAGAATGTTATGTCAACTTGAAGTAATCTTTTAGAGGTGAGATGGAAAACATGATAATATTTTACCACACCATGAGGATTTTACAAGCATGTAATGAACATGACAAGTTAACATTGGATATAATGATTAAGAATTATTCCAATTGGAAATGATAAATATATTAATCATGAAGATACAAAGAGACATGAAATATAGAAATGACTTCATATAAAGAGTAGTGAAGTGACAAAAGATACCATGGTGCCGTTACCAATTTGATTACTATGAAGATGCATAGAGATGAGAAGGCTGTGAATATAAGATAAATGTCGATAGTATAAGAAATTTCACTTATGGAATCTTCTTAAGGAGAGAAAGATGTGATCCTAGGAAGTTCAGATAAAACCCCAAGCAACTTTCGAGGACGAAACTTCACTTATGAGGGGAAGGATCTAAACTCCCTAATTTTACACAACTTAAATATGATAATTACCAAGAGTACGATATAGAAATTTGTATAACTTTATGAAAAGTGGCAAAGATCGCTCTTGATTTTTTGTGATTTTAGAATATTAAAATATAAATAGTTTAATTATAGTAAATAAAAGAGATTATTTTATCATGATGCAACGCTTGATGCACATATTAAAACGACTTTGGTAAGTTGATAATATTAATCATGTAAGACCATAATTATTATATTACTAATATTATATTTGTAACCCTATGGAATTATTGCTTTAAGTTCAATAATAAGAAAATATAAATAAAGTTAAAATAAGGACAACTTAATTAGGTCATAAAATATCAAAACACTAATAACTTAAACCCTTAATGAATAAATTATAATTTATGATAATAGATATTAAAGTTAAAAAATAAAGTCTTAAATTAAAGATTGTAGGTATACCATTGTGTTCAAAATATTTAATATAGTTGGTATGTAAATTTTTATCTAAAAATATTAACAAATGAGTATTTATCATATATGTCAACTGGAACCTAAGAAATTAACTTTCCCAGCAATTTCTCCCATCTGCTTGCTTCCCATGCCAAAATTTGTCTATAAATTTCCTCTTCTCTCTCCTTCTTCGTATCCCTCTTCTTTTTTCTTCTTTCCCTCTTCCTTCTCTCTCTCTCTCTCTCTCTATATATATATATAGACACACACACACACACACATATATATATATAAAGTCTTCCCTTAGACTAAAAAAAAAACAGAGAAGAAAAAGAAGTCTCCTCCACGACCAAAAAGGAGAAGAAGAATAAAAAAGAAAAATAAAAAAGAAAAAAAAAAAGCTAAAACTAATATATATATATACATATATATAACTAAAACTCCCACAAACTTCAAAAACTCATATCTTTCACATACTACAACTAATTTCGATTTCGAAAGTAGTATTGTGATCATGGCAATGCACTCTTCAATTCAAGACCACATAAGATAGCCACTCTAAAATTACATGAATACAATGTTGAACATAGAAATTTTTATAATATTAGGAGTTCTTACATTAAAATTTTACTGCAAATATATATCCACATGTGTGTGTAGTTATAATGATTTAAAATTATGTCATGCTAGTGTGTACATTTTAACTAGCTAATATTACATTTCACTTATCAAAGGGATAATAAACTGATAAATAAAAATGCTAGACGATGGAAAATTGAGTATAAAATTAGTTGATTAATTTCTAGAGTTCATTTGTCAGTAGATAGAAATTTAGAGGCAAATCATTAGAGTTAAAAAATACGTGATTGGATGAATAATTGATCAAAACCTACAAATCTAAAGCTCAAATAAAAATTCTGATTTCATAGACATAAAAGTTAGAATATTATAATCCTATACATTCTCTTTCACAAGCCATGTATAAAGTTATGTAGACTTATTGATCATGGATTCCTTTCTACACAACCTCCTATACAAGTCGCGCAGACTTTCTGACCTTAAATGAAAATCACATTTAAATTTGATAAACAATATAGAATTAGAATTAGAATTAGAATTACTTTAACTAGATAGTTAGTTATATAATTGAATTAATGAATTAATGTTTAAATTTAAATAATATATACATAAGTATGTGACTTAGTCTCATTGGAATTTCAAAAGAAATTATGTTATCTTTACTCCTAAACTTTATGTTAATCATTATAGTTTAAATAACTAGGTTTAAATAGATTAAGCCACTAAAAGAAGTGATTAAAACATGTGTGTGTGTGTGTGTGTGTGTATTTGGCCATATATGTGCATGTAAGGAAAGTTATATTGAATTTGATAAACAATATAACTTTATAACTATTCAAGTTCTAAATACCTATTAATATGCTTAAGTTAAAGAAATAAAATAAAATTAGAAATATAAAAATACATACAAATATATATATATATATATATCTCAACCCTAGGAACTTAGGAAAGTTAGGACTTCTAAAACTAAATTGACACAATTTAAGAACACAATTGTTGATATGATAATATATGCTGTAATTAAGAGATTAAACTCAAGAATTACTTCTGAAACTATAGGCATGGATCTCAACATACATAAGATAGTACGGATTTGAAGTGTAGATTAGTGTAAAACATGAAAATTATGAGTAATATAGTCATATTAATTAAAGATATCTACTTAGAATAAGATCAAGAGAAACATAATGAAAATAAATATAAGTTTATGTTTCATCTAAGTGTGAAATAATAAACTAAATTTGAGCTTGAATACAAGCCTTTAATAAAGTATACAATAGAAAGATAATGAATAACTACTATTTATTTTAATAGGAGAAATGGATCGATCATTAGATATTCCAGGAGATTATTATGACTTAGCCATGATGATGGATGGTAACATCGACCTTATCACATTGTTTATAATTATAATGTAGTTGCACATGTATTAATATAAACATAACTAGTTATGTACAGGGATGAGAACAATGCATGTTGTATGGTGATTGGATGAATGATAAATTTTATTAACAGAAGTGATAACTATTTATTTAATATTGTTGTGTAATGTATATTGACGACTATTTGGAAATTGTATGTTCATTAGATAATCCGTTATAATTTTTAATCGACCTTTAAGTAAAATGGACATCAATTGCACGACAGCATAATCTGCATCGTATGGTATTCACATCATGTAATAGCTCCTTGGCTTTGTGGTGATCCTAAGTTATATTAGTGGAACTATTTCTCCAATTGCATTCCATTGGGTGTCAGCCCTACATGAACTAATTAGGCACCAAAGGACATCGCCTAATGAAAGTTGAAATGAGGTAGCTAATACTTAGTGATGGGTCTAATTCTAAGGTAAAGTTGAGATTATGATACATATACTTATAATAGTAAATAAGTTTAGAAAACTTCTCCTTCCTTAGTTCTTTGGCTCTTCCGAGCATGAATTACTAAAACTGGTCCTTCGACCCCTAAGAAAGGGCATAAATCTTCATTAATTTGAATTCTGATCATCCAAACTGTGCATGTTCCACATGGTTGAGTGTTGCCTTGTGTATGCTTATTAATTATGCTTGCTTGATACTTGTTTGATGTGTGGTCCAATGCTATTATTCACTGAGTCGTGGTTTCACTCACATCCCTACTGTTTTTGTGCAGGAATAGTATTTGATGGTATTGGGTTAAGAATGTCTAAAGAGTGCTCCTTCAAAGGACTTCTTAAAGTTAGAAAGTTAGGTCATGTGTAAGATGAACTTAGAATGTGAAAATTAATTGTATAATCATTTGAGACTTTGTATTATGTAGGTTACGACTCTACAATCTTTATGATCTGTGAAAATTTCGATATCCAAGAAATTATTTTCATAATAATTAAATATATATGTATAACACGATGAGAGGATAATTAATCAAAGTATTGCAAACTCTGACTTATAAGGCAATCTTTATATTGCCTGTGCACACGTGATATGACGATTTAGGTCAATTCTACTAGGTCCCCTTTAGAGTTGTGACACTATGCCTTCCAAGGAATGTAGTGTAAATAATTTTGATAAATTTCACCTTTGGTATTTGAACTTTATCAATTTGTACAATTAACAACCTAAAACTTTAAAATGTCGATTTTTTAACATACAAATTTTCAAAGTTCATTTATAATACCTATATAAATTAGTTAATTAAAAAATTGAGTCAAATTCAAATAGTTAATTATAAAATTTGCAAAATTTAAATGTTAATTGCATAAATGAGCAAAGTTCAGGTATCAAATTAGCACTTTTAAATTGGCCATAAAAATCCGACCAAAAAAACAAAAAATTGGCCATAAGAAAATAGCACTTTTAAACTCCATATAGTTAATTGTAGAATTAGACAAAGTATAGGTACCAAATATGATAATTACCCAAATAGTTTCTATATAGTGTTGAATAATCAAGCATATCTTATTTGTTATGACTATAATATACCGGTTTTCCTCTAGGATTCTAAAACGATCTATTGCTTCATTAAATAATGAAAGAAATTGAGTGCTTCATGCTACTCATTATCGTATATTATCCGATTAAAACAATTAAATACTGAATTGGTACTTTCAAATTTTAAATAATTAATCAGAGAATTAGGAAAAGTTTAGTTGCCAAATATAACAATCACCCAAATAATTCTTACACATAGTTGAAAGATCATGAACATGTTCTCTTTGTTACTATTGTAATATATTGATATTTTTATAGATTCTAAAACGAGCTATTGCTGTATTAAACAATGAAAGAAACTGAATGCACCATGCTCCCTATTGTCACATATATTGTCCTTTTAAAAGCATTCAATTCTTATAATGCTAAATTATTCAGATCTGTAAAATGAATCTAATATCTTGTGTATTCTATCCATGTTGAATGAATCTGGTCGACTAGGAATCCAACCCTACCGACAAGTATGGTATTGGAAACCAGGGTTGAATTCGTTGGTTTTATCAAAGACATCGAATCTAATGGCCATAAAACATTGCTCTTTCTTACTTTCATTTTGGAAGTATTATGGTCATGTCCAATAAGCGACACGCGCTTTCAAAGGAGATCATCTCCACACACGGCTTGGTCTGGTCTACTACTATAGTAAGCAGTAGTTCCATTTTAGATTTGGTATCTTTTCTTTCAAAACGCCAAAAGCAATTAAGCAAAAAACGTGTTGGGGGTTCCTTTCTGAAGTCTATTTACTTGGGTCGTTGGCTATTTTTGCCATTGACCCAGTTGGATTCTTGTATGGACTTGGTCATGTGTTGCTGTTTAGTAGCGGTCCTTGAAAATCGATAGAAAATGAAATATACAGTACAACGGACAAAATATGTAAGGGTTAATTTTACGAATAGTATCCAAAATTTCATAAAATATACGATTAAGTATATGAACTTTAAAATTGATCAATTTGATATCTAAATTTGAAATTGATCATTTTAATATCCGAAAAACCTTTAAAATTGATTATTTAGCACATAAAAGAACTTGATAAGAAACAAGTTTTTTCAGGTGCTAAATTGATCAATTTTAAAGTTTAGATACCTGATATATATAATATATTTTGCTAAAGTTTAAGTACTATTTGTGACATTAACCCAATATATAAAATAAAAATAATAAATAATAACCTAATTGGTTAATTACAAATACCTTATCTATGTTTTTACCTTTTTCAAATGCATCACCTGTGTTAATTTTTTAAGACAAGTAACTTGAGTTTCATGTAAAAGTGTCAATACTATTAAGTATCATTTGAGAAATATATGTTAGTGTTGTATTGGTATAAAAAATTAATTTAATAAAAATATTACTAAATAAAATTAAATAAATAAAAAATTATAAATTAACTTTTAAAAACCAAAAAATTGAAGAAAAATGTAAAATTGATTTTTTAGGATCACTAAGATATTGACACGTGTCATTATGAAATTATTAAATATTATTAATCCTTTTTAATTAAATTCAGATCAACTATTTGTCAAAAAAATTAACACATGTCATATATTTGCAAATCGACTAAAGCACATATAAGGTTTTTATAATTAACCCCAACCTAATAAGTCTAAATAATTTTAAATATTTTAGATATAAAACTACCATTAATTAATGCAATCAAATTTTCACATCAAGGATCTATTTGGATTTAGATTACCTTTTCTTATTCAAATTATATGTGTATTTGTTATGAATCTTATATGTATCTTTATAGATTCTAATATTTCAAAAATTATCTTATTCGTTTTTAATTTATGACTATGAGGATTAAAATTTGCGCACTTGTAAGAGAGAGATGAATTTAAAAATATATCTAGTACATTAGAAAGGAAAATTTTAATTGAAAAATTTTAGGTAATTAATTTTATAATATACCTATATATATACTTATATTTTGATCTATTTTTCCATCTTATACTTGTCAAACACAATGTTCAAGTGTATGTCAAACGATGTAGAACAAATGGAAAAAAGATAAACCAAAGAGATCTAAGTAGAAGGAACTTGTATATGTTTTATCTATTTGATATATTAAAATTAAAAAAAATTAAAAAAAAAAAAGATTAGGATCTTATATGAGAGTTAGACATGTGTAAGGGTATTGATGCTTTTTGAGAGAAATTGTTGATGATCACGCACTCAATTGTAATTTAATGGCATCTCCACTGGTCTTTCAAGTAGAAGGTACTAAGTTTGAACCCCTCCACTTGTTGTAGTGGGAAAAAAAATCGATTAGCACTTTAGTATAACAAAAAATACATCTACCAAGTCACCAACGAGAAAGGCTTCAGCCTAGGGAAAAAAAAAATAGAAGAAGAAGAAAAAGAAAAACTTCTACATAAATTATATACCATACAAATTACGACATAGTAGGTGATAATAAATAAGAATTTAATATATAAAAACAATTATCCTCTCACAATGGAATAGATATTAAATTTTTTATTTAATCTTACCATACAAATTACAACATAGTAGGTGATAATAAATAAGAATTTAATATATAAAAACAATTATCCTCTCACAATGGATTAGATATTAAATTTTTTATTTAATCTTACCTATGACTAAGCATTACAAATAGCCATAAGGGAAGATATTTTTTTGGACAATTATCAGATATCATGAAGAGTACATTGTGCTCATTGCCTAGGACCCTAACTTAAACATTTTTTGCCATATCTCCTTTCATCACCTCCACAACGATGTGGGATAACAATTTTGTGATATAACCCGACAGAGAGAATTTATCTAGTAGTATGCTTGAGATTGCTTAGGAGAAAATCGTGCTTGCGCCAATAGTATCTTTTTACAGTTTACAAAAAATAATGCAAGTAAAAGCAGAGATTTTCAGTATAAAATCCTTTGAAGTTTGTCAAATGCCATCGTCATAGGGGAATGAAGTTGATTCCAACCATTCCCCTCCAGTGATGAACTCTGAAACTGTAAAATTATAAGCATCATAGTAGTCCATAATGTGGTACCCCAACCAATCGACCCGGTTATCCGTACCCGAACCTGGTCCATGATTCTCATACTCTCCATAATACAGTGTATCCAGTCCTTCATCGCCAGACCAAACGGTCCAGCCACTTGGATCAATGAAACCATCAATATAGGACTCCATAACAACAGTCCTAGAGTAGTTCCTCCATGGTCTTCCTAGGTAGCTCTTGACGCTGCTGGTGTCAAAACCCTCTGTTGTGACAATTGAACAGTTCTGAATTGAAATTCCAGTATCTTCATCCGGGGTGTCTCTAGATTGAGCTGTAATGACTGTGAATTGACCGGGCAATGGCTGTCTGGAAATTATGTTACACCCTTGAAAGATTACTGCTGCATTGCCAAAAATGAAATCGATGGTTCCCGAAATGTCACATTCCCTGTAGAATTGCCTGAAGGAATGGACATAAAGCGTGTCCTGGTATGCATTCATGGAACATCTATACAACGCGGCGAAATCGGCATTGATTCTTAAAGCAGCTGCTTGATGTTTCCCTGGTCCAGCAGTGTTTTCAATGGTTATGTCCCTTGCGAGGAATCCGTCAGCAGAGACAGCTGAAACAAATAAGATAGGACTTCATGATTAACTAGAGATCAAAACAATAAACAAACAGGAAATCCTCTCATTAAGCATTAAAATTAACATCATCATTATCTGGTGTAAACTATTATATTTATTATTTGATGGTGTCCTCACTTGCGCTCTCAAACTTTGATTTTAAAGCTTGTCTAATGGTTGTCAAGTGAACGTACAACAGAAATCCATACTCTGGATCTCCTGCCTTGATTGCGTGTTTGAGATTAATATCAATACCACCCAAAAGTTTAAACTTATAGATATATAATGAATAATAATACCTATTACTATGTTAAGAACACAGAACTAAGAAAATCTTTATTACCAAGTGTTGCAGATCTGAAGGTGGTCCAACCATCTCCCATACTTCTATTCCCAGTAATGTAAGTAACATCAGCACCATCTCCGAAAAACACAATATTGGTTTTCCAGCTAGGAATCAACACATTTTCCTGATAAATCCCCTCCTTAATGTATATAATTGTCCTGTCATAACTATTGTTAGGTGCAAAATTGACAGCATCACTTATAGTACTAAAATTCCCACTTCCATCAGCAGCAACTGTAATGATCTCACTTGGATCATACTCATCGCCACTGCTTTCCAGAATCCTCCTATCTTTCCCAGATAACCAATCAGGAAACCCCATCAAACGGCGCCTGTTAGTTCCACCCTTTTTCGCCATCCGGGGTTTGGCAATCATAGAGAGCGAATTGCTCACATGCTTGTATGTACTAAACAAGGAACTCACAAGTGCTGGCTTGAGTGAACCAGATGCTGATTCTAGGCCCTCCAGGCATGTGTTCTTGTTAGTAAGGGCTGCACTAAGGAAGGCTCTAGCATCAGCTAGTTTCTTATTGTCTCCGGCACGGATCCGGGACATGGATTTTTTTAAGGATGTTAATGTTATCTGGTGAAGCTCTTTGCAGTCTAGGATTGTTCCTTTTTGTTTCTCAATGATGTTGGAGTGTCCTACACCTGCGTTGGATAGGAGACCGGAGAGTTTTCCGGCTTCGGATAAGGCTGCTTGGAGGGTTTGAAGAAGGTAGGAGATGATGTTTGGATTGATGCTAATGGAGATTGAGAGTTTCAGGGTGTTGAAGCATTCATCAGGATATGGTCGGTCTTTGCAGAAAGATTTTGTGGATTTGAGATGTGTGTCTAGAGTGTTTGAAGAAGATGATGAGGAAGGAGGAGGACGAGGAGGATTGAAAGACCAAGCTCTTGAAATGGATATTGCAAAGAGAAGAAAGAGAGCTTTGTTAATTGTAGAAGCCATGGAGTGTGCTTATGCTGTATGCCTGGAAGTACCTAAATGGTGTTTATATAAGGTGTTTGCTGGCACACTTGGAAATTGTAAATATCCCTCTAGATTTTGACGTGGTATAGTAAACTTAAAATTGATAGGTTGACAATATAAAATTAATCTTTTCTTTTAGTTAAAAGAAATAAGAAAAATGCAAAATCATGAGGGAAAAGCTAAAGTTTGGAAATGTTAAGAGTACTTTTTAATATATTCGAGATTAGGACTATTTCAGACTAAAAAAAAGCTTAGGGTTGGATTTTTTTTTTTTTGTAAATTAGTTAAATTTTTAGAGTTATTCACAATATTTGATAATTTAAAGATATATTTCCGTATCGATTTTAAAATTTAGAGGATTATTTTTACTTTTTTCAAATCATATCTTATTAAAAACTTAAAAAAAAAAAAGGTTTATTGAACATTGGTTACTTGATAAAATTGAACAGAACTAAAACATCGATAATATTATATGCAATATACTATATGAAAATATATAATTTTTTTTATGATGACCAGTAGGAATTGCATGTTATAAACTCGTATAATGCAGCATGACTCACAGTGAATCCGTGAACAGATACAAGGAACCGGAACATAAGATAGAAACACTGACCATGTCAATGTTGTTAAAATTAAAATAAAACAATAAAACTCTGGTATGCTTTGGAAACATAAGAGGCGAAGCTTAATTTGTCATTGGATAGCGTAGTTTGTTGATATTTTAAGGTTACTGTATGGAAGACAAAGACACAAGTGACGTGGATCGTTGAAAAATGAAAGAGACCGTGACAATCTCTGTACTTGAATTTCAATTTTTTTTTCCGAAAAAAGGATAATTTATTTGTTAAATAAATCTTTAACTCACAGGATATTTAGGAGTGTTTAGGTGCCGGAGAAAACTTGAGAGACGGAGTCGGTACAAAGAAGGGAGAGATAGGTTTCCTTAGACACTTAAATTTGGTTATATCTTTATTGAGATATGTTAAATAAGTTTATTGGACTTATATAACATCGCATGTGGATCGCAAAAACCTCATAAGCTTATTTGACATATTCCAATGAAGGATGTAGCTAAATTTAACAAAGAGCCCAAGAAAAAGGGCCCGAAAAAGGGGTATGTATTAAAGTTGAGCAATTCGTACCAGATTCCATCATATCGAAGAATTATAAGTAGAGCTGGGCAAGTGGGTTAAATAGGCCAATCCGGCCCGGTCTATGCGGACTGGTGGGTTAAACGGGCCAATAAATTTTAACCCACTTTATTAAACGAGCCAAAATTTATAACCCTAACCCAACCCATATGGGCTGGTGAGTTAAACGGGCCAGCCCACTAAGTTATAATAAAAAAAAAGGAAAAGGAAAAAAAAAACCCACACACACATAATGAGATTTCTAAATTTTATTATTAGAAGCAATCTTATAAGTTATAAAATGTATGAACAAAATTATACTGTATAGAATACACAGGATTAAATATACTTCGTGTATCTTGTAGTAGTTTTGTATGATATAAAATTTTTGAGGTAAATTGTCCCGCAACTTTGTTAATATATTCATTTATTTATAATTAATATATACATTCATCATCAACTTGTAATTTTTTAACTATCCAATCACTAATGTTTAATTACATATTTTCATAACGCACAAATCATAAACCTAACAATAAAACTTTGAATAATAATTTATCACAAAAAGCAATCTTAATTAAAAAATACAATCTATGATAAAGTTTAAGTTCACTTATTAAAATATATATATATATATATATGTAAAAGAAGAAACACCAAATTATTTATAATTTTTACATCTGATAAAATTGAAATTGATATCTTTATGGTTTAGGAACAAGTTTTGACAAATTAAAACTAAAAGCCTAACTCGTTACTTTAATACTTTTTCAAAACCTATTCAACTACGTAGGGTAAAATAGGTTTTAGGTTTCCTTACAAATACTTATGCTTATTCATAATTTGAAGACTCATTATACATATACGAAAAAATTAAAGTGTTCTATTTTTTTAATCTAAAAAAAAAAGTGGGCCAACTCGGCCCGTTGCGGGCTAACCCGCTTTAACCCGTGGGTTAAACAGGCTGGGTTTTTTTAGCCCGTTTTTAAACGGGTTGAAAAAAATCGACCCTAACCCTTTTTAAAAATGGGTTAAACGGGTCAACCCACGGATTATAGCCCATTTGTCCAGCTCTAATTATAAAGTAAAATATGAGTATAATCTTAATTATAATATGCTAAGCCTAAGGTATAGATATAAGTCTTTCCTATTCTATACTTATTCTAAAATCTAAATAAGTAAGATAGAGGTAGCGTTACTATTAGAGTATAAGCTTTAGAGTATATTGTATCAATCCTATTAAAAATTATAAAAGATTTTAGTAAACAATCATTCATTTTGTTTTATTTGACAATCAATTTTATTTAGGATATGAATGCAAATAGGGTGGATTTAGTATGGGTCATATAAAATCAAATCCACGCTAGTTTCCTATTTAGTTTACCAAACCTAACCTTAAACTTTATAGGTTTCTTCAATTGTCCAAATTTGAAAGTCCCTCCAATAAACTCAACCTCACAAACAACCCACTAAACAACATTTATAGATTTTTTTTTTTTATTATATTATAATTATTAGTATTCTTACCTCTACACAACTAGATATATTAAAAGTAATATAATCCAAAGTGGTGATGCCACGTAAACTTTAAAAGATTCATATGATAGATCGAGTTTTCTATAGGTTTTTGATGTTAGGGTTTTGTATTATATCTAAAACCCAACCCTAAAATAACCAAATACAACCCTAAAAGCCTATAGGGTTTTTTAATGAATCAAGTCTCTTATAACAACACATCTGATTATATCACTAATTCAAGATTATCATTTGTAAATTATGATCTAAATATTTTTATTTTAGAAGAACATATAATATTATTCTGAAACAAATTTGGTTATGATACGAATACATTTTAAATTATATAGAAGTGTTCTTTATCATTTAAGACTAATTAATATAGAAGTTGATACAAAGTTTTTAATTTTTGAAATTCCTATAGGTTCTAAATATTAATTGCATATTTGTGATATTACAAAATTAACTTTTAAATTATTTTCTATAGGTTATTTATAATGAATATATAAAGATAAAGTAATTTTACTCATTACATGAAATCATATCTATTATTAAAAACTTGAAATTAAAAAAGAATTACAAGAATAACTTATACTTTATACCTTATACCTTATAGGTTTTACATGTATAAAGTATAGGGTGGACATAAATGATACGGGATAGTTTTTGAGTATAAAATTTATTATCACGCACCTTCCAAGATTGGGTACTTGTAAAACTCCATGCTATATTCATTTGTAGTTGCTTATCACTATTATATTCTCTTTATATCTTTTTTTTCATTAAGTAGGACTTTATCAAATTAAATTTTGTTGAGAAAACTATACAATAGATCGTCTAATTGAAAATAAATATTAAAAAATTAATATAATAAAATTTTTTAATCATTATGTAAAATGCTTATTGAAGGCATTTTATAATAGCTATTCCCTATTAATAATATTAGCACAAAACCCTTGAATATTAGAGATTTATATATAGCTAAGGACTTTATTTGAGGCTTGCAGCATTGGTCATCATGACTCCATTTTCTATACATAATTAGAGTTTTATGTCTATTTTGAGATTCAACCTTGACATTTACTTTTTGTTTTAATATTTGGAGCGGCTTAGAAATACACGAGTCAAGTCGTATTTAAAATAGATTTTTATCTTCTATTGGAGGCAATGAAAACCATTAATGTTAAACTACGATATTTGTAACTTGGATTATTCAAATAGGAGCATCATGTAAAGTTGATTCGGTAGGGACAAGGCAATTCAAACGGTCAGCTGAAACGACAGCTTAGAAAGGGATGCTTCAACTTGAAAAGCCAAGCATGTTAGTGTTTAGTCGTGCCATGTTTCCTAATAACAGTAAAATCTATTCCACTAGTAATGGCGAACGTTAATCATTACCGTGTGTGAGATAGGCAAATTTGGTAATAAATTTTATATCAAAATTCAATTTAATATCTGAATCCTAAATTCATCAATTTATCATCCTCCTCCTTAACATTGTATGCATAAGTAGAAGAGGAAGTATATGGTTAAAATTTTACTAATGCCCTAATTACTGATTTGATGTTTCTTTCAGGTCAAAAAAAATAGCAAACGGTTTTAGTGAAATAATGAAAAAAGTTGTGAAAATTTTGATTAAATGTTAAATTAATAATTAAAAAGTTTTGATATCAAATTAATTTTTTTTTTACAAACTTTAAGTATTAAATTTGATATTTTTCCGATGCCTGATATTTTCCTTTTAGTTATGATGATCAAACAGATAAATCCCTGATAAACTTAATTCAAATAATACTCTCAAATACTATAATATATGATAACAGTGTAACATACCATCTTACATTCTTATATACAATCTTACCTACGATTTTCATCTTTTGCATGTTACACCTTCTCTATAAAAGATACTTTTTTAAGTATTGCTAATAAAATAAGTACAATTAACATTCATCTGTATTTTACTATTTGACGTCGTGTTGCATGCAAGCTGGCCACTACGAGGGCAAATTGATCACAACTCAGAGGTAACTTTGGCTTTAGCGTCTGGTCAGAACCAGCCAAATGGTCACATGTTGGGATTCTCTTTTAGTGAAAATTTTTTTGCAGCTTTTTTCCAGCATATGCCTTATTTAGGAACATAATCCAATTAAACCGCTATTAGGATAATTTAAAGTAATTAGTTTATTGATGAACAGATTGATTAAAGAAGCTATAGTAATAATAATAGTATTTTTATCTTCTGCAACCAAATAAGACATCCCAATTGGAGGTGATGAATAATAAGCCAAGAATTGAAAGTAAAAAGAAGGAAAAAAAATGTTAAAAAGAAAAAAAAAAGGAGTTTCAATGAAGGGTTCGACGAGGGAAAAGGAGAAAAATAATAATTTTTTAGTAAAAAATTATAAAAATGCTACTGTATCAAAAAATAATCTCAAAAATAAGTATATTAAATCTTTTTAGGAGATCGTGTTTAATTTGTAATAAACTCATCTCTTGAAAAACTTAAGCTTAATATATTTAATATTTATAATGAACTTATATTTAAACGACCGTTTATTTATTAATTAGTCATTTGAGGAGACAGCAGCTTGTCTTTCCAAGAAAAGAATTCAATATAGCTATTCGTGGAGATTATTTATGTTCTGATGTCACGTTTGGTACGCAGAATGATTAGGAATGGAATTGAATGATTGGATTAAAATGGAATGGATTGGAATGGAATGAGTTTGAGAATGAGATGAATCCATTCTTATGTTTGAAAGATTACATGGAATGGAATGGCTAAAAGTATAATTGTCAGGATTGTCCTTAGTAAAGATGTAAAATAATTATACATGATAGGATAAAAAAGTAATTTACATTCATATAATCAATATGAAGAAAGAGATCACAATTGTGCCTTCTCAAAGGCGGAATAGAATTTTCCTTTAAAGTTAGAATCGTCGATTTCAAGGAATCGCGAATCCAGCTTCTAAAAGCACTTTTAAACACTAGAAAAGGAAATAAAAGCCAGAATCGTTATTCCATTCCAGCCCATTCATGTGTATCAAACGTGCCATGACGGTGTTTTTGAAATTTTTTAAAAAGTATGTAAATATTTTTTTCATTTTCATGGTTCCATGAATCCATCTAGACAAAAGCTTCTATTAGGATGCCTATCAACTAGTCGGCAAGGAATAGGTTTTTTTTTATATTTTTTCACCCACATCTAATTATCCCAACTCTATCATATCTACATGTATGTGTGTGTGTATCATACACATTACTCCATATAGGATAACGATATACCTATAATGTAGAATATATCGATTATTATAATTGAATTTATTACATGTAATAAAAATTTATCAAGTATCTATAATTTATTTTTTATTTAGGATTCTTGTTAAAAAAATTACTTAGAAAAGATCAAATTAAAAATAATTATCAATATAAAATTATAAATTCATATTTTACAAATGGGATACATGACATTATAACAAAAATTTGCGAAATAAAAATGACAAATGTAAATTGTCTGTGCACATCGCGATATATTAAAGTTGCTAAAACGCCATATCCAGCTGAAAAGTAAAATGGTAACACAGTTTCTTTAAAAGTAAAACAGTATCAGGCGGCCGGCTGTTTTGACGATGACCTCTTTCTTATCAGACGCCAAAAATCCAAAGGGCATCTACATTTATTGGACCTTTTATAAGATCTTTAAAATAATATATTAACATCTAAAAAAATTTCTTTCAAGAACCTTAAATTTTGTTCGTAAAATTATTCACATTAATTTATTTTTTTTATAATTTTATAAGTCTCATTTATTTTTATAAAATAATAATAAAATATTTCAAAAAACTCACTTTTTATGATTGTTTACAAAGATCACAAAAAGTTAAAAAAATCTTTTATATTTGTAAAAGCATAAAAAAAACAAGATCATTCGTCTAGGAACTCCTGCTAAGAAACTCTTATGGAGGTGCTCTAATTGGCTTAAGTAATCCTGAGCAAATGCTTTGTCAGGCTTCAGAAATGGTTGGAAAAAAGTAAGCAGATGAAATGATAAAAAGTACACCTAACACAACCTACCTACTCTCGCAAATACTTAGCAACCCCACTGGGTAAACAAAGATTTGAAAATTTTCACTGTGCATTACTTTATCGCAAAACAGAAACGCGATTTATTTTTAAAATTAGGTTCACAAAATGCGATTTAAAGGCAATATGAAAACATGTTATCGCATTTTATAAATACAATTTGTGTGTCAATTTTATATGTTTTGACTGACAAATGCGATTTTGTACTGTAATCTAGTAATTTTTTTTACCAATTATATATTCATAATTATTTATAATAGCAGGGTAAATATATTTTTTGCCCAAATATTCATTTATAGTGGGATAAATACAAAATCCGGATTGATACGATTTCTTCATATTCATCAAATTTGTTAAAATAGATATGTGGTGGTAGAATATGCTAAATCAATGACAATTGAAAGAACCTATAAATATTAAAATCAACTAAGATGAATTTGCAGTTTTAAGAATACATGGGTGTCCTTTAATGCTGAGCTTGGTGGAAGGCTTTTTGTCTCTATCTTAATTGTTTGAGTCGTTAGGGTTGTTGGGAGGAGAAAATCTAAGTTATCAATTGGTTGGTTTGATTTTAAAATTTATCAAATCAAATTAAAATACAAATTACGTATGTTTTACTTAGTTTAGTTCCTTTCACTACTTAGGTCGATTTTTTTTTTTTTTACTTTTTTTACCCACCTGTACATCCAGCACAGCGTATCACGACTCCCACCCAACTGAAATAGCTGGCTCAATCAGACCGACAGTAGTGGTGTCCATTTTTCCCAAGAAATCTATGAAAGGCGCCAAAACCATCAAAACCGACATTAGGCTAACAGATAATGTACTACAACTAACCCTTACTAATATTCTAAAGTATAGGTTTATGTCTTAAAATAGATTACTTATCAAATCTATGTCAAGAATAGTTAATGTATGTCAAAACATACTTAAGCTATTATATATTATTTAATAATAGGAAATGACCTATAAATTTGATATAACTCGTATATAAGGCTGCATATGAGTTAAGCGGTGTTTAGGAGCTACTTGAGCCCAGCTTATTTTAGGCTCGGCTCAACTTGAATTCACTTAATAAATTATCCAAACTCAAAGTTTATTAAGATAAAGCTCATTTATCTCAGCGAGTCAAGCTCAAACTTCAATACACACTTACAAGCCAACTCGTGAACAGGCTTGTTTAGGCTTATTACACTTGTTAGCAAATTTATAAGTTTTATATTCATGATATATAATACATAAATATATAATTGAAACAATAAAAAATTAATTTCTTTTTAATATAATTAGTGACTCTTATAAATTATCTTTAGGTTTAAAAAAAAAGCTATAAAAGAAGAAAGTCGAGCTTGAACTTAAAATTTAGACCTAATAAAAAGCTTGCCAAGCTCAAGCTTAAATTTTAAACTTGATAAAAAGCTCAAACTCGAGCTTAATAATTTTTAAACAAGCTCGATTTTCCTCTGCTCAATGCGATTGATTACAACCCTACTTGTAAATTATTCCTAGTGGATAATGGTTTATTATTTTGGAATTAAAACCTAATATGTCATATGAAATATCAATAATATTTACCCACTACACGTGTGATCTTATCCGTATCTTTTCGCCTCACAAACTTATGTCATTGTAGAGCACCGTTGATGTTCTATGCTCGCCCACTAGTCAACACCCAACAATGAAATTTATAAAAGTACCAAATTGCACCGACACCATCATTAATTTACCATAACTTTATGTATGCATATTCAAAATCACAAAAATTATGCACTATTGGAACTAAATTTATAAAGAGTTCAAATATGTATTTAAAATTAAAAATCAAAATTTTTATAAATTATCAAACTACCACGACATCTTAGCAATTCACGTATACATCCACCAAAGTTGGATTTCTACATTTAACCCCATCTCTAAGATTCACATTCCATATAAAACCTAAACATATGATGTCGATTTCTACTCCCAACATCATGATATAATCCAAAATTGGAAACTGACCCCCAATATTTTCAAATATCACAAGCACTCATATCCCAAACTTCAATAAATTAATAATAAGATAATATAGAAAGGATCATTACTTAAACTATCAATTTGCATGTAAGAAGAAAGATTAAGTATATTTAGGTCAAAATTTAAAGGATATGTTTGTAACATTTAAAAATTTTTAGATAGTTTTGCACCAAAGTTAATATTTAGTGGGTTTGTTTCCATTTTACGTTTAAGATAGGGAAAATTCCAAAAAAATTTATTTATAAAAATTGAATTTAAAATCATGAAACAGTATAATTGTTAAGCCTAAATTATCAATTTGCACGTAAGAAGAGTGATTAAGAACCACGAATGCAAAGAGCTTTGACTTTGGAAAATTTTGGAAGATCGAGAACTTTTATAAATTTATGAATTCAATGAAAATTATTAGCAAGTGAAGATATTAAAGTAAACTTAGAAGGAATTGGGACCTACTTAACTTTTCGAAATTTTAGATGGAAAATTAGAAGCTCTATGCACAAGAAATTGATCAAGGGCACTTCATATAGGTTCATTCGAGCTTATTTTCTCGCTCACCTGCACTAGATATTTGTGTGATTAGATCTAATTGGAGGTTTAAGGTTTTGAAATAATGAAAAGGGTATATACATGAGATAAATATTGGTTCAGTCAGGTTCTTAGACTCTAGGATGTAGCTTTACTGCATTTGATTTCTATGTTGATTCTAAAGTATACATACTTATTAGAGTATAAAGTTATCAATTTTATGCTATTAAGAGAGATTTAGGACTTATCTCTATTGTTTAAGGTTTAATATATAATCCTATACTCAAGCAATATGATATCTAGTAAAGTTAAAAATGTTAGGATACAAGTGTGAATTAGAAAAGAAAAATCCCGCGTAGGAAATATGAAACTTATGCGAAAAGTTTATAAGAGAAAAGTTTTGTTAATTCAATATTTTAAGATTTTAGATTATATATGGCACCAACTTAATTAGTGTGTTCCTTCACAATATCTACGAATTGAATTTGACGGGGGCAAGAAAATTTTGATTGTCAATTCATCATAATGATACTAAAAGGCCACCAATATTAAACCTCATGAATGGACTTAAATGAAATGCCAAACGTATTTATCAAAAGGTATTATCAAATTATTTGTTGCTTGAACAATTTGATTCCTTGTAAATTATTGTATTGAGATACTTGAAGTTAGTAATATTATTTAATTCTTGGAGACTTGCTGTGGCTAAAACGTAGATTTGATTATTGTTGATTAAAGTTTATTTGATTGACAGCATGATAATTCTTGCATGATGATCTTGAAACACATAACACATATACATATACATATACATATACTAGTTAGCCATCCTATATAAACTAATAATAAAGAGTTTTAGGCCATTTTTTTTATTGGCATCCCGAAGACATGTTGTCATTTTAGTTCAAATTGTTTGCCAAAAAATATATTTGGATGAAAAATATATTTTTACTTGTAAACAAATCAAGTAAACCAAATAAAGATCAGATGCAGATAAGATATAAATGTATATCATATATGAATATAGATGCACATGAAAATCGGACAATCCAAACATGTTTTTAAAATAAAAACTAGACATGATATCCTACATTTTTAGAGCTATTATTGCTACACGGTAGTGCTAAGAGATTAAGGTAGGTCTTATCTCAATATTCAAAACTAAGTTAGTTGAGAGTGCCATGTGTCTCCGGAGAAAGGAGCTTACGATTACCATTTAGGTTGTTTAGGTTGTTTATATAGATCTCAGAGTACACCGATGTCCCATGAATCAAATACTATCACAAGGCGTGAAATCCCCAACCAAGGTTAAGAGAGGGTCATTCCTAAATACTTCACATTAATTATTGGAACACAGCCTACAATGTTTGCATCCATATTGTTCCTTGTACATAACTATTGGATAACTGTGTACAATGTTTTTATTCATATAATTGCTTGACCGTACTTGTATGCATAGTAATGAGGTGTATACACCTCCTATCTACTGGACATCAATGAGTGCACACGCTCCATGGGATTCAGCATTAGATTATAAACGAGTCAAGTCAAGTCAAGTTGAGACAGTATGGTGCTAATCTCAAACCAAGTTCAACGCAAAATTTCAAATATTGAGCTCAACCAAGTTTAAGATTTTAAACTCAAGTCTAACATGAAGTAACACTACATGAGCTCAAACTCGACTCAATTATGTTTATTTAAGCTTGATTTATTAAAATTATATTAAAACTTAATCTCGATTCAAATTTGATTAACATTAATCTTGACTTGAGCTATATACTACTTAATTAGGCCCAAAACTGGCCAAGCTAAACATATAATGCTCACGCTCGATTCGATGATATATTTGAATAGCTTGAGTTTGAGCTTGACCCAACTATTCTTAAATCGAACTTGAGTAAATATTGAGTTGAGTTCAACTAGTTTGTGAGCCAATTCATTGCATCCCTGATTCCACATTTTGCAGAACCCACATACACAACCTAGAGAGGTGAGTGACAAAAAGGGAGGTTATTAGTGCAATTCCTTCAAGCCCTGTGTATGGATGTAGGGTAGCGTATAGCTAAATTATAGAATCCAACTTTTGTTGTGTTTTTGTAAACAATCAAGCTTCACATAGTTGATTCCACCAAGTGATGGTGTTGTATTGTATTAAGACCATGACTGTAAAGACTTTATGTCATTATGAAGATATTTGTTTACGCTAAATTTTACTTGTTATGTGTAGGAGTAGACATTTTGTGAATGTTGATGGAAATTATGGTATAGGCATTCATGGTTGGTTATTATGATTAAAGTACCCTACAAGGCATAACAATCTCTCTATAACTAATCCTATTTTATTTGCAATAATGATGTAAGGAAAAACAAAAACTAATCAATCTACTAAAAATTTAGGAAATATTAGCTTCTACATTATAGAGACTAAAATTACACAAAAGAACTAATAAGAAAATAATAATTTTGCTATATAGATTTTATTTCATCTTATATTATTTAGGTTAAAAGTTTTTAATCGCTATCTTTTATATGGGTAATATTTTTTATTTCTAAATAGGTTGATATTTTATTTATAAGATATCAAATCTCTCTCTCTCTCTCTCTCTCTCTCTCTCTCATTATAATATTTTATAACAATATTAAATTGAGTCAAGATAATAAGGTTCATATATGATCTTATTTATAACAATTGATGAATATTAGGGGAAGAAAAAAAATACTTCTTTTGGAAAATGTGTTGACACCATGCTTCGCTATGATGGTGTAATTTCATACTATAAACTCAAGTGTAATGTGCTATTATACTACCACTTTCACTGATGTGTTCTTTTAAGAACTAGATAGCATAAGATATTTCGAAATTCAGGAAAAGAAAAAGTATTTTAAAAACCCGATATGCAACAAGGTCATAAAAATAAATGCAATTCAATAATATGGTAGTATGAAATAATTTTATGTTTAGGGTTAATATTAATAATAATTACTTATTTAAGGTCAAAATGAAAATAATTACCAATATACAGCTTTAAAATTGTGATATATACATAATATAAAAAAAAAAATTATATACAATACGTATACCATAGTTAAAAAAAGTGATACCCACATGTATACTAAAATAACCTAACTTAATTAATAACTTAATTTTCATATAAATATAATATTATTTCTAAATATTAAGTTTAAAAGTGAATTTGATGTATGAAATGAGCGTATGAAAATGGAATTTGAATTGTGTATATTCTTGTTAGCATGAAATGTGTATTAGTAGTAAGTATGAATTAATATTATGTTATTAATGCTATTGTTCTATATGTATTAATGTGTGTATAGTATAATTAAATTTTTTTTTTTTATATATTAATAAGTATAAATAAGTTTAATTGTATCAAAATAAGTTTTGGAAATTCCTAAAGCCATGGTAGAATTTTATCAAGTTTGACACATGTTTTAACCAACTTTTAAGCCTTAAAATGAGCCCAAATTAGGCCAAATTGCAGCCCAATCCATTATGTACCCATAAAGTCAAGTTTATGAGACGTTTGAACCCATAATGTGATAAAAAAGACTCCATTTTGGGTAGCTCCTCTTCCCATCCGAAAATCCTTTTTCTTTCTTTCTTTGTTTCTTTTGTTCTTCATTTCCTCTCTATCTAAACTAGCCCAAAACCCTTAGTTGAATATATATCAAAAGTCAAGAGTCTCTATAAGCCAAGCCTTATTCATGTAAGTCTATGTATATATAAGTCTTTGTTACTCTCTCTTTATGCTTTAAATGTATTAGGTATGTTTTGTAAGTTTGAAGTTGTGTATGAATTTGAATGGTCTTATATGTTAATGGATGTTAAGATGACTTTTGATGATATTTGACTTGTTATATATGCTATACAACTAGTAATATTTGATGGCAAAGCTTGATATTAAAATTGAGTAATTAAGTTTAAGGTGATGTGTGGAAAGGGGGTTTAAAATGGTTGAAGTAGTTTGAAGTATATCAAGATGTAACAATGTGCTTGGGTGATGCTTTAGTGGTTTTGAAGTGTGAAGGTAGTGTTAGAAGTGTTTAAGTTGTGTTGTGGTTGAATTATGGTTTGTGCATAAATATTAGTGTTTGAGTATATTGAGTTTATGGGATGAAGTAAACTAAAGTTATGTTTGATGTGTCAAATTGATGTTTAATGTTGATAGGAGTAGTTAATGTGGATAGAAGATGGTATATGAAGCTAGATATGTGTTTGAAGAAGGATTAAAAGCGCTTTATGTTACAATTTTGTAAAGTGCAAAACAAGGGAAAACAAAACTTTTCGAACAGGTTTGTTTTTGTATATACGCCGGCATCTGGTACTTCAACACTGTCGGCCTTAACTGGTGTTGAATGAAATCAGAACTGATTTTTCTAACATTGCTTGTAATGCTGCCGGCTTTTGTGAAGAAATTAGCCAGCATTCATTTTTCAAAGCCTAACGCCGACTACTGGAGCTTCAACGCTGTCGGCCTTTAACCAGTGTTGAATGTGAACAAAACTATTTTTCTTAACGTCGGCCTTAACACTGCCAGCGTGCAATTCCAATGCTGCCGATGTTCAGCTCAAATTTGCTAATGTAAATTGGCAACGAATCCCTTGAGTTTTTACAATTTCAAACTTCTTCAATTGTCCTTATTTGCTTCATATATAGTCTTCTAATGAATCTATAAGTTATATAAACATGTTTTATGTATGAATCAAGTGTTAGAGCTATCTATTAAGTTCATTGAATCTCTTTGTATAGTTAATTTAGAATTATTTGTTGTATGTATGTTCTACGTTCGATTATTGATTTGTTTTGATAATTCATATTTCAATTAGAGATTCTCTAGTTTATTTTCCTCTGAGTGGATATAGTGATACTCTACTGGGTACAAGTACGCAGTAGCTTGATTTTTGTATACTAGGAATAGGCATTATTGAACTTGACTTAATTTAAGTTGGCTTAATAATTGATTGAATTCATTGTCGATTGCACCGTTTAATCTAGTTCGAGGAACAACTATCTGTCATGATGCAATGACATGTTAGATATAGGCCTTTTAACTTTTTTTCATGATGCAATGATACACCATGATGCAATGATGCAATGACGATTCTTTTATGGTTAAGCGGGTAATCGATGGAGAGTGTAGTATATGTATAACGTTTGCTTACACTCAAGATGTAGTAATATAATTTAGTTCAATGTTTATGGGGACGTGTGAACTGAATGATGTTATGGATTAAGTTAAGTAAAGTTGAGTAACGGCTATAAACTCTAGATGAGATTACTTTTATTGAATAGATATAGGAGATATAGGTATTCGGACTGCTTATATCAACCCCTGAGCAACTACTGTTACTTAGGACCCCTAAATTCCCAGAGCTTGATCCTAGGGTTTGAATACCCCACTGTTGTTTTGTTAAATGAGAATTAAGCAAGATAGTGACTTAATTGTTGATGCATTGCATTAAAATAAGTTTGATTGGCATTTCGCTTGTGTATTTGTTACTATATACTGGGCCTTTGGCTCACTGTTGCTGCTTCGCAAATTTGATAATGAACCATATGATGGTTTGGGTTATTGGTTAGAATTTGAGAAGTTTATGGATGAATGGAACGAGTAAGACCCGAGTGGCCTTGATTTTGAGAAGAAATCTTTTGCTTTAAAAGTATATACCTTTGTATTAATGACCTGTTAGATGATCCTATTTTGTAAAAGACTTTGAAGTCTCCTAGTTATATTTTCATGATACGAATATATTATAAAGTTTTGTAGTGTCATGTATTGACACAAATCCTTGTAATTGTGATGTTTGTATATATATATGTATGTATGTATGTATGTATGGATTGCTCTTGTAAGCAATCTTGTTTTGGTAAAAGTTATTTAGTTTTGTAGTTATAATCAAATAATTCTCATAAACTGATAGTTTTAGGACAACCTTACATATAATATGTAAATATTATATGTGGTTGGAGACTCGGAACACTATATCTCAAGGTTTAGTGGGTTGGGTCCTTACATATACATACGGGTATCACTTTTAATAATCGTGATATTCTGTAGGAAAAGAAAGGCGAAATAGTAAAGATGATAGAAGAACAAAAAGAAAAGAGAGAGAGAGGAGAGGAAGAGAGAGGAGAGGATAAAGGAAAAGACAAAAGGAGAGGAGAGAGGTAGAAAGAGAGGGGATTGGGTCAAAGGGAGAGAGAGAGAGAGAGAAGAATTTGGTGGACAAAAGAGCAGATGGACACAGATCACTTTTTTGAACTTTAAAACATACCGTTTAATATCGCAATTTTTCTATTAAAAACCCATATCATGTCTATGACACGCGATATAGGTATATAAAAAATTACGATATTGCATTTAATAAGCACGATTTATATGTTAATTTCTTATATCTTTTCTTAGAAACACGATTTTGCGATGTAATTTGGTTATTTTTTTTCATATTAATTCTATATTGGTAATTATTTATTGTAGAAATGGTAAACAAGTGTTTTGCCTTAGAAGTATCAAACTTATTGTTTCCTATTAGATAGAAAGAAAGAAGAAAAGGACTTTTTCTTTATTTTAGCGATTCTTAGCAATTTTGGTATACATGTTTAAATTAAGGTTAATTACGAAAACATGATCTATGTTTTAGTGGTTTTACAAACAAGTTATCTGAGTCTTGATTTTTGACAAATGCATAATCTATGTTTTGATAATTTAGCAATCAAGTGACATGAATTTTATTTTTAACAAATATATGACTTGTGTTTAAATACTTTTGTAAATAAATAAATTGAGTTTTGATTTTTGACTAATACATTATATGTATTTTGTCACATTATGTTAATAATAAATTAGGGAATATGGCTTTTCCTCAATAGTATATAATATTATTGAATGGATTTAATCAACCTAGGAACAAAGTCATGTATCTCTAATCTATCATTAACACAATGTGATAAAGTAAAAATAATATATACATCAAAAATCAAAGTCCAAGTCATAATTGTAAAAATACCAAAACATAAGTAATGTATTTGTCAAAAATTAAACATGGGTCACTTGATTACCAAAATATTAAAATACAAGCTATCTATTTGTTAAAAATCAAATCAGATGGTGTTTTGTGATTAACCATTTAAATTAAGTTTTTTCATTGAATTTTATATATTCCATAATTTTACATATTGTTCTACGTTCCTGCATAGTGTTCCCATTCCCTTTATAATTTTCCACGCATTCCTAGATAGTGTCCCCATTCCCTGTATAGGTTTCCGCTTCCACTGCCTTACAGAACAAATTTCTTTTTGTCCTAGTGCATTCTCCTTGGCAAACTCCAAACAATTCCAATAGTAAAATCTTCTTCTACACAAGACTGGCTTCAGTGCTTATGCTCAAATTCTGTTATTAATGTTTCACTGCAGCAACCTAGACAAGCATACCAACAGCAGCTCTACTTCTGTGAAAGCCACAATGCAATTTGAGTAACAATAGTCAGCCAGAAACAGGAGGGAACCGCGTCGACCACTCATATATGTACAACTGCTGATATCAAATAAAACAAGCCCAGTAACGAGTTTAATAGATGTCTCAAATATAATGGAGTGGCAATGATAGACAAAGGTAGCATAATAAATAGTGTCGTTGTCTTAATAACATCCAGAATACAATTGTTCAGACATAATAAACACGTTTTAGATGAGACACAGAGACCAAGACATGCTTTGACAACACAAGAAGAGGTCCACAGTAGACAGCTAATCCAACATTCTTCCCTTTTCAGTTCCTAGTGCGAGTCCATGCTCATGTTCTCACAGTAATGGCTGAAGGTCAGTAACAGACTAATGTATTGAGGTTTCACCGAACTAATATAAGATTACTTTTACTCCATAGACATAGATAGATGCATTAGACGATGAATCTTGGAATATTAACAAATGCATAGAGTTATATAGTTAACAGCTATTCTTAAGCCAGCTGAGGAGCAGACTGAGCATAACTTCCTTCCTGTGGTGCAGGGGATTTTTCCATTGGACCCGGTTCTGGGGATGCCACAGCACTGAGAGTACCTCCTTTCTCTTCTTCCATTTTGGGACTTGCATATGGGGTCCTGTTCACCAACCTGCTGTAGAATATAATCAATCTGATTGAACAATTATGCAAAAGTTATAAGTATTAACTGGAAGTGATGATGAAACAAATATAAAGCGCCGTGGTAAACTCTTGCATAGAATGACTACAGCCTGCTAGGTATAGTGTGATTAACAAATTAGATATAAAAAAACAACTGATAGGAGTGGCCACACTCAAGCAACAATTCAATAATGAAACCAAATTTGGAGGATATTCCCATTATTTGGGAGTTTGCAGATGTTTTCCTTATGATTGCCACTTGATAGGGAGATCAAATTTTCTGTCTAGTTACTTCTAGTGACACCACCTAATCCAGAGTCTCCTTATAGAAAAGCACCAACTAGAGGCTGGATTTTCAAGAGGTTGCAACAGCTCCAAGAGTAAGTGAAAGGGGGTTAGACGACCAAAGGAAGAGCCTATCTTGATCAACAAAGGGAAAAAAATCACCCACAAATTGGAAATCATCCGACACCTCTTATCTAATGTATGAATTCATGCATAGGCAAAGTAAGCTTGACATTTCCTCCATTTCTTTCCCTTACCAACTTCGTTATATTCAATCCCCAAGCAACACAATCGACAATGTGCAAGGCCAAGAGGTTCCTCTAGAGGGCCTTCTGCACTAAGTCTGAGTCAGATCCATAAAAAGGAAGAAAAATGAAAAGACAAGTAGAAATACAACCAAGTGGGTTTTTATAGAGTATCTGACACGCTTAACCTGATAAATACCCTATAAAGGTTGGCACAGGTTTTGGGATCTTATGCAAAACCCTATAGGATTTTGAGACAGACATAAAATTCGTTGGGAACTCGAACACATTAAGAAAAAAAATTTATTAAATTTATTTTAATTAATAAAATTAAAAGTCAAAACTAATTTAAGTTTATATATTTTAGGTACTGGTTCAATTTAATAAATGGCATATGTATTTTTAAATTTATAGCTCAATTTAATAAATCGTATAAGCATTTCTGAAATTGTAGAGAATTCATTTTTTATAATATTTGATTTTAATTAATTATGATGACTTATTGCAATATTAAGCTAATGGAGAACAAATTTGAAATGATTATTTCCGTACACAAATATAAATACAAATAAATTTTTCCATAAGAAAACAACAAGAAAATTATAGATATGTATGTTATGAGGAAAAGATTTTTTTTTTTTTTTAAGATAACTTTGAACACATAATAGTTGACATTGAAAGATTATCGAGGTTTATAGGGTTTGGGTACTCCATAGGGTCTATTGGGCCAGTTTAAGATTCATGGACAAAAACCCTATAGAGCTAGGGACAAGTTTCTGGATTTCTATAGAATAAAGGGTTTAGCATTTATAAAACCTATTTCAAACCTGTCCCAATTGCATCTCTAAGGACAAGATAGAGCTAAGAAGCATACAAAGGCTGTGTATGAATTGACAATGGTCATTTTCAAGTTTGACATCTCAAGTTCTAGGGTCCTAGGCTAGCCAAATCCTTTTTCTTGCAGATAAGTTTATTACAACATGCCAATTCAGTTGTAGCCTACTCTTATCGTAATTGCTTTGTTCATTTACACAAGTGTCTAACAAATCCAACGAAGTTATTATGCAGAACCCGAATACTCCCAACAATTTTATAGGGTCTTAAGGCTCCAAATATTCCAAGTTGCTGTATTCATAAGGAAAAGAAGAAACTTGGTTTAGGTATACTGACATTGACGCTTGAAGGAACTTCTCACCCCTTGATGAGAACAGGGCTACATCCACTACTAGAAGAGGACAAGCCAACACTTCTCTAGGCCTCAGTTTTGTAAGATAATCAGGGATTTGCTGGAGTTTCTAAAGGTAATCCTTCCTCCATGTCTACACTTGCAAATGCCTCCTCTACCTTAATTACCATAGTGTTTTCATCTGAAACTCAATCCCAATGTGTGAAGGCACACCAAGAGAAGGATGTTCTAGGTGCTGAAGAGTAATATTCAGGATAGGTCAAGGGTTAGCTTCCCACTGGACCATAGCTTCTTCTTCTTCAGGTTCCAGCATGTCCTCTACCTGGCCTAGTACATTCAAATCCACATTCTGTAATGGAGAAGACACCTTCTCACAAAAATCCTGAAAATTGTTTCTAGGAGTTAGGGGTGGTATTCTTCTCTGCTTTGTTTATGGCTTTTCCTTTGGACTTTCACCATTTCTTGGTTGTAAGAAGATGACAAATCCTTTTTGGCATGAAGCCCTTCTTTTGGACGTGATTTGCACATATGTCCAAACTCTTGGCATACTGGCCATCTAGGTGGGAGCAATTAATTTTGCACCATGACTTGCATTGAGGAGCCATCATCACTTTCTACCTCCACTTGATATGCAAGATCGTCATTCACACAAATTTCCACTGGTACCTGGCTTGATTTACTCTTTCAAGGAGGGCAGTTAAAGAGTCAGCATGAAGGGGGTATTCCAACTCCACTAGCTATGTAATTCACCCCCAGAGAACTAAGATATTCACACAGAATTCCACAAAACAGCACCCAAGCAGGGATGTAAGCAGGCTGTGGCTTTGTCATCAGTAAACCAACCCTCCATTTTTTGTAGGACAAGGAGGCAATGTGAGAAATACCAAGGCTCCTCAAGATCACATTGAGCCAATTATCATTTACGAAAAGGAAGTAGAAAAAAGTATCTTTGTTGCCTAGTATGCTCACAAAACCATAATCATTATATATTCTCAAAGCAGTACTTTGAACCAAAAATAAAGGAAGTTGTGATGGGAAAAAATGTTCCAAGTATAGGTCCGTCGTCCAGGAGAAGACACAATCCCATCTAGAGCAAGTCAAGGTTGAATGCCCAGGATAATGCTACTGGAAGTTGCAGGAATGTGACTGTCACCCGGGCAGCAAGAACCTGCCATCCAAATGGCAAGTGCAGAGCGAAGCCATATGACAGACACTTTATAGCCATCCAAACAAGTAGCAGGCCACTTGAGATCCATAAAAAGCTTTTATTGTTACCCATATGTCCAAAACAATTAACAAATATTTATTAAGAGTCTTGCCCTTTTTAACTACCATTTAGCCTTTTTTTTTATGGCAAATTTGCCTCATTAACTAATTAGGTTGAAAGAGAAATATTATTGATGTATTATGGACATTATTCAGACCTCTTTTCATAATGAATAACGATTTCTCATTGATCGGCTCTCATTCATCAATTAGATCTTATAATTAAAAATCAATTGATGGTAGTTACCTCGTATATGATATACTATTGAGTAATATCAGTTTATTTATGACTCCTTTTTTGTTGATTTCTGTTACTGTGAGTGATATCAATCATAGGATTCAATCCCTAGTTCATTTGTTGATTATTATATAATCAATAACTGTTCATATATATATTTTTTTTATTCATAAATCCTATACACGCAAAATTCCACCATATTTTTCTTTGATCCAAATTTTACATATCGAGATTCATCCCTGACCATGCTTTGAGTCCAGGTAAGGATTCAGGGCACATCAAATTTGCTTCAAAGAAAATAGCCACCAACATTTGTTCCCAATGCTTGGCTTCTTGTGCTCTACAATGTGTGAACATAATTGGAAAATTGGGCTATGAGAAATTGGTGGAATGACTTGAATTTTGAACTCTGCCCTAAGAAAGCGGGAAGAAGTTTCACAGGCTTGAGCAAAACTCTTAGGTTTTTGGTTGAAGGATGAAAGTGGTTTTGCTTTTTTGCTTTGTCCAGGACATTACTTCATCCAGAGTTGTATTTTCAATAGAAAGGATGAACAGATAATTGCTTTTTTGAAAGCAGAAAGATCTGTCTTCTTTTTACCTAGAGAAAGCCAGTCAAAAAAAGAGGGCCCATCACCTTGATGGATCAACAAGTCCTTGTTTACTCTTTCTCCTAGCATGTGGTCCTTGGGGAGGGAGATCTGAATTTCTTTAATGCCTGTAAAAGAAGCATTGCCAGCCTTTTTGGGAGATGTTGCTTGAACATTTTTATTCTGGTTCTGAGAAAAAACCAGAAGGAAATTATAACATATGGTGGAAATCACCACTTGTTTTCCAACAGTAAGGGCTGCCAGCCACGACGAAAAGGAACTAACCAGGGAGAAAAGGAATCAAAGCTTAGCAGGAGAGAAGGGAACAACAAGAGGGAAGAGATTGCATTAATTGAAGTGTTAAAGCATTTTCTCACATTCTCTCTCTAGGAACTTTTTGGACCATTTCTTGATTTTTGGGTGTCATTCTTCCACACAGGCCATTCTAATATTCTCTGTATCGTTCCAATTTTATTGGATGTCTCCAAAGATACTTCCCTCTCTAGGACATTGTTCTAATAGAATTTAATTTTTCCCAATAAGAAGTGTTGCTAGTGTACCTGTCACGACGCTTCTCAAGGAATCGCTGCAGAGAGTGCCTCCTTGCAATTGGCAATTCTGAAACAAAATACATGCATTAGTGCATGTTACTATTAAACCTTTTTTTGGGGGACATTATCAATTAGTAATTAATATGATGCTTTTTCATTATCATTATTATTTTGGATATGATATAAGTAAGATAGTGTTGCTCTTACCAGCATGTAATTTGCAAAGAGGGCCTGAATAGAGCTGAGGCTGCTTTAAACCCAAAGGATTTGCAGTACTCTGCATTGAGGGAGACCTCGTAAGGACAGGCCCTGGGGAGCAATAGCTTGCACCGGTCTTAGCTTCACCAGGTTTCACAGCTGCAGCAGCAGCAAGAAGCAATATTTCCCGCACCTATAAATTAAAAGGATGGATGAAATGGAACATTGACAAGAGCTCATGCTGTGACAAAATTAAAGTCTCATTGGCATGTACAGTCTCACCTTTTCTGCAGGAATTCCATTAAACACACTGACACTTCCACCATAAAATATGGTAAGCTGTGATGGAGGAGCAAAACTGGCATTCAGACCACTTGTTAGTATTTTCAGTCATTGGATGAACAAGGTAAACATTGATATTTCTAACAATGAATTGTTATTTGGCAACATTTTGATTAAACGAAAACAGAATGCATTCGTATAGACACTGAAAACATTGTTAACAGAGTGGAGTGTTAACCAGGGGGAGTATTAAGCAATATAGTATAAAAATAATATAGCATCTACTAAGCTTAAGCTTGTATAATAGTTGACCATGTAGTTAAGTTTCATATGGTACCAACATAAGGGATTATAAGTTCAAATCCATGCATCATCAATCAAATCCTATTTAACTAACCGGCACACTTGATGAACTTGGGCTAAGATCTCAAACCATAAGTGAGAGAACTTACTGACCAATACAGCATAATAAATATACTAAATCTTATAGACTTAAATTTTTAGATCAACTAATTAAAGAGCTTATTTATAAAGGCAGCAATAAGGTACATGTTGGAGGTTTTACAATACAGAGTTGGGTCCAACCAACGTCAGAGGGGCAATCCACTGGGGTAAAGCTAACTAATAGGGCAATTAAACAGGAAGCAGGCCACTCATCGAGGGATGGAAGCCATCAACTAAACATTTCTGATTAATCTCTGATTGTTTCCTCCACTTCTGTTTTCTCTTTCCCTAAATTCTTTTCCTCTTACAGTTAGCTACTTGCATTGTAACTACTTATTAATCAAGCTTTCGCATCGGACATTGGGGCACAACAATTCATTAGATTTCCTTTTCATGAATAAACGGTTCCATCTTCACATAAATACACAAGAATATGACTCAAATTCTTACCAATACTTCCAAGGCAATTAAAAAATTCGGGTTTCCCATCTTTGCTATGCGGTAAGGTTGCACATATATGTGGAAATATAAAAATAACTTAAAGCCTTTTCATTTGAGTAGATTTCTCTTAGGTTGGAAACTTGGAGTTAAACTTACAAAGAGGAACGAGACATTCAATGTTATAAACAATTAAAAGAATTTCTATCAAAAATGATTAAGAAAATTTGGGTTATCTTAACAAGCAACCAATCCGAGCTTAACAAGCTAAATCTTATCAAACATTTTCCAAGTAAATAAGGCCTCGATATATGAATCCTATTACATGTCCCATGATCAGGCTTGGCATATCCATCAGCCACAGTTTCATTGTTTCATCATATTCTGATTCTGATAAACATCATATTTTTATCATTCTCGAACAAATATTTGCCATGAACAGATTCTGATAAAAATTTACAGTTTTACTCAAAAACAGATTAAACAAATATGAGACCGATATGATACTTATATGAATAAGTTACGGATGCGGACTAATACAAATAAGATACAAATAAAAATCAAACAATCTAAATAGACCTTAGGCTCTTTTTTTCTGAGATCTACTGTTTTGGCTTTATTTACAAAGAGTATTATAATTACTAATAGAGTCTTTAATTCATGAGCTTCAATAAAGGGTGGAAGGGTCTTTATAGTAAGATTTACCAATTCCCTTTCATTTATAATCTGTTCGTGAGTCCTCAAGGCAAGGATTTACATCGCTTTAGCTTGAGAGAACCAAACTACAAAGACACAGGTAGAAACACGAAAATACAGATCCTAAAACGAACAGCAACACAAAACTGAAGCACAGACGGTCCTAAGTGATAGATCATAAGCAGCAGATCTCAAATAAGCAGGGTTATTTTCAAATCAAACACTAAAGCACCCTTGTGCTTGATTTCTCAAACATCTCAAAAATCATAAACCTTAACACCCTAGAATGAAAAAATGAACCATGAAACCCTAAATTTCCACCAGGCTGTTAATTACTTCAGCTAAAAACTACAGGAACCCCTTTATAGGCCACTGCTTAAGAACATCATACAGTGACTTCGTTGAAACAGCCAACAGAAAATAGAAACTTCCTCAAGGTAAAAAACTTTCTTAAACAAGGAAAAAAAATAGTAGTGAAATTCTTATTTCCCTCCTGTTTATGAGTGAATCTCCAAGTACAAAGCGAAATTTTCTTACATAAGAACTTTAAAAGAAAAAATTTTTAAAAAATCCTAAGTAAGTTTCTTTCTTTCATTATTTTCAACAAATTTAAAATTCCCCCGGATTATATTGGGAAACTAACAACTCCATGTGCAATAAATCTTAACAAAAAACACAACGAAGAGAGGAAAAAAGAAAAGAAAAAAACATATAAAATATAGAATAGATGCAATTACCAAATACAGAAAGGAAAAAATTTGTCTCCTGTACTCCAAAAAAGAAGGAACTAGGAAGAGGGAAAAAATGTCAAAAGAGGGAAGTTCAAAAATAACCTGGTGTTAGTCCAAAGCTGAATCATGCTGAAATCACCAGATCCACCAACACAATGCTTCCCAGCATCATTATCACCTACCTTCAACGCACCAAAACCCTCATTTTTGTCACTCAAGCTCTCTTCTTGAACTTCTCCATTGTTCAAAACCTCTTCTTCCTTCTTCACATCCCCAATTTTGGCTTCCATCTCCTTTCTTTCTTCTTCAAGAACTTCCAAATTCTATCAACCACCCAAGTTTCCTCTTGACCTCTACTTTAATGGGCGTTCAACAAGCTCTTCACTTTCCAGACAATTTTCCTCCTTTCTTCAGCAATAAATATCAATCATTACCACGTCGGTATTATTCCTTTCTTTTTTTTTAAATTAGGTTATCTTTATGAAATTTTTTTATTGGGTAGTTAATTTCACCACGTGTTAGAAATACCAAATGGCTCTTGAACTATGTGGTCGGCCACTAGTACTAACGAAAACGATTTACATTAAAATTTCATGAGACGTACTATCGACGGACGACACGCAATCCATAAGTATTAATAAAAACTTTGATAAATTTAAAAGTGAATTAAATGAATTTCATACTAATTATCAAATATAATTAGTATATTAGATAGAGAAAATATTAAATTTAATATATAAAATTTATACTATATGATTAAATTGTTTTATAATTATTTTTACTATTTTATTCATATTATTTATTCTATTTCTAATGAAAAAGGTCTATTGATACTAAAAATAATAAAAAATTTATTAATCAAGTGTTTTAGGCAGTAAAAATAGTTATAAAAGCTAATGATCTTACAGTTTAATGACACTCAATCTAGTATCTATTATTAAAATATTAAGTTTGATTATTGGCATTATAATGGCCTTCGTAGACGAGTTATTATAACTACTAAAAAATAATTATAAAAAGTTTGATTATATATTAAATAAAATACTTTAAAATTTTAGTATCAAATTAAATATTTTACATAATATTCAAATACATAATTAGACAAGTGAAATTTATGTGTACAGTTATAATTGGTGTGTTTTTTGGGTGCCAGCAGCTGTTCTCGTACCAGTACCGAAACCCGTGTGAACAAGTACATACGTGTCTTTTAGGTATTGGGTAGATGCCTAGAGGACAAGAGTGGACCAGCTTGTTTTTAAGGTCTGATTTGTTTTCTTCGTACTTGCCGATCTTTTTCAAGCTCTTGTATATGTTTAATTTCATTTCATCTTCTTATTTCATTGGCGGTCTTGTCCAGTAACTTCCAATACCCATGTTATACACGTGCTCTAAGAATTTAAAGAAACTTTGAGAAAAAATTATGGACCCCACTTAGAAAAGTTGGGGAGGGTACGATTAGCGGTAGCCCAGACAGCTACTGTGGATCTTCTAACTCAAAACAAACCCTAGGTTTAATATCTACGGCCTGATATTTCGACTTTCGTATAAGATTCTTACTTTCAGTTGGTCCACTTCATCATATTTGATTAAAAATCGAACTATAATTTAATGGACTGTAATACTATTGTAATCACTATTACATATTTATTAAATTAGTTAGTTTAAACCCAAACACACCATACACAAACAACCCCCACCTTCTCCCTACCCAACCACCCCACCCCCCAAAAAAAAAAAGGTAAGTGATCATAGTAAAACGAAGATAAAATCTATAATATTAAAACGACTAAGAGGTTCTTTATCTGTTGTTTTTTAATTTCTTTAAGATACCCCTAAATGATACTGGAAAAAAAAAACTTATTTAAACATATACAAATAATTTTTAGGATAAAACAACAATTTTCTCAAATCTCTTTTCAAATTACTTTGTTAATTTGGTGCGCTTAAAATTTTTATCGAAAATAATTACCAAAATAACACTTTGAGATCACATACTAAACTCCCATCATAACTAACATGTTTAATCCAAATTGAAGGCAACTAACAAATAGCATTTTAAATTTTCATTTTCAAGATGCAATTCCAATTTATTCTAGCATAACTTATAATGATAAATTTTATCTCCAACATATGATTTTACAATAGCACTTTTGTAATTAACTTTATCACAAGTCTATTTTGAAAATTATTCTTTACAGAAGTTTAAGACCAACCATTCACTCCCCTCTTTTCCTAATACATAACTTAGACTTTATCTAATTATACTCAATATACTAACTAATTAAACTTTTCCACGATACCAGATCTATACTATCGAGACTCAAATCCTTAGCTCATTTAGTAAGACGACAACTCAAATCCATGGATCGTTTAGCAAGACGACAATTCAAATCCATGGATCGTTTAGCAAGACGACAACTCAAATCCTTAGCTCGTTCAGTAAAACGACAAGCAAGCACGATGATCGACTTAGCAGCAGACCAAGCAAGTTTGAAAATATGCCGTTCGGATTACGTTTTTACTCCCACCGTCTTTAAAAGAAATTTGTGGTACTTATTTTGTTTGTCATTTTCATAATCTAATGCTGTTGACTGATATACTCATTTCGCAAAGTAAATCAATAATTAAATAAAGTTTGAATCATTGCGCTTAAGTAAGACTATGAACAACAACATTTTAAGTAGTCAGCAAAGAAGAAAGAAAATCTGCATATATACATCCAGTACATACGTACATGGTCTGAAAAGGGGAAAGGAGTGACTACTAAGGACCCTTTTTTTTTTTTTTTTTTCAACAAATAAAACGGAACGGCGGGATAACCGATTATAAGGAAAAGAAATGCCACCTTAACTAAAACCGGCTTCAGTGATAACAATTTCCTGGTCATGTATAAATTGCATTTTTTGAGATAATACAGCACATTAATCATTAGTTACTCATCAGAAGAAAGGGCATGCTAGAATTCCAAAAGGCAAGATTTAAGGGCCGTGCTGGTTTGTCTTCCTTTTTCATGCGCCTTTCTCACTTTAGCACTGTTTCCAAATTGTATAATTGACAAACGAGATACCAAAAATATGAAATGTGTGTGTGTGTGTGTATCTTTCTTACAATATTATATACTTAACGAATTCACGTAAGGTTAGGCTCATTCCCCTTTTATATTATCTAATCTTATTGAATTAAATAAAATCTCTTTTTCCAATAATAAAATATATTTGTTAATTTTTTTTACCTTAAAAGTAAGAAAACTTTCACTTCCCAACTTTCATTCCACAATCCATCTTCATTATAATTATGATAAAACCGGAGCATCAGATTTGAACTAGGTACAAATAAGATACAAATTTTAAAGTATTTTTAAAAGTCAGTATTCCAAACAAATACAGCTCAAATATCAATATGTAACAGGTTTATAGAGAAAAAAAAAAAAAGAAAACGGCCCAAAAAGGATAAAAGGAAAAGTTCAATAACAGAACAGTCAATTGCGCTGCATAGCCAGGTAAACTTCTACCATTTTATCTTACCATCTCTTGCCACTGATCTCATTGCATGCATGATCCTCGTAACTGCTCTTCACCTTTCCAACAACTTCATCATTGGGCAAAAAAGGCAGTGTGATTTGACATCACCTTTTACCACTTGTATAATCTGAAGAGCAGCACGATATGAATATATCTGCTTTCACACAAAGGGATGCCACCTTATTGCAATATTTAGCTTAACAAATGAGTTTATCATAGAGAACAAAGGGACCAAGGAAAATAGGCCATTGGAGAGGAAAATTTTAAAATTGTGGAGGATTGGTTCGACCGCAGGGGCCAGCCACTAATTACCATCTTCAATCTTTTTGCGCATCTTATGCTGCAAAGTAACCGGTGCACAATCAAGTGGTGTTTCTCCTAGAAAAAGAAGAGATAGGTCAGAATTTCAAGAAACTAGTAAATATAAGAACGTCTTATGCATCTAGATCATTATTGTGGATATTTGTCCTTCCATTTTAGGGTAGATATTTCTAGTGGACATTTCTTATACAGAAAGACTTGCACGGCAATCCGTCAATGTGCTCCCTTGCTTAAAACTTCTTGAATAAAAACACCTTTACCTTCAAGTTATTAAAAGGGAAAAAAATTACAGAAGGATTACAACAGGGCAGGAGCAAGTTACCTTGTGCATTTCTATAGTCCACGCTTGCTCCAGACTCCATAAGGAGAAAAGCTATATCAGTTCGATTGAAGACTGCAGCCTGCATCCATACAGTGCATAAGTGACAACTAGGATTGAGAATTTCAGATATTTAAAAAAAAAAAAGGGAGAAGCTTCAAGGAGAAAGAGGTAGATCGATAAGTTATCTTTACCAAATGCAATAAAGACATTCCTTGTCTGTCACGGTAATTTGCATCAACACCCTGCCAGGGTGGAAAACTTTAAAGCCCACTCTTAATACAGGAATGACATAAGTACAGAATTGGGAAGAAGAAAAAGGAGAGTTGGGAAAAAGAAAAAGGAGACAGAAAAGCAAATAAAATAGTTGATACATATCAGTGCCACATACATACCTCACCAAGGAGCTTCCGGACTGCAGCAAGGTCATCATTCTTTATAGCTTCTCGCAAGCCCTATACAAAATACATATGAATGAGGACATTGCAGCGTCTCTTGGAAATGGGCAGCAAGCAGGGCGTTTAAACATATATAGAGGTTCCCGTACTTCACCAACAATATGACCAAGATAGTGAACAATTAGACGTGCAGATATAATACCTCCCCAGTGGCTTCATAATCCATTTTTGGTTGATTTGAAGGACCATTGGTTGCTTGACTGAGACTCGAAACCGTGCTGCAGATTTTTCACATGTTAATGATATATTTTCTTTCCTTCCCAAGCTAAGAAGGGGCAAATTCTACATTACATGTGTATGTTTTCACTCATCGATACATTGTATACCTGTATGTCCTCTTCTATCACTGTTAATTGATGGCCACCCACAAAATGAACTAAAAATCCATGGGGTCCTAGTCCAATCAACCAGTCCAGTTTGTTACTATTTTTACTTTTTTTTCCCCCCCTTTCCTTTTATTTTCAGATCATACCTCATGAAGGACTTCTAGGATTGCCAGCTGCCCCCAAGGCCAAGGGACAGCCAGTCACCACCTAACGACATTGCAAGGGTTTTTTCTTTTTTTATTTTTGATTTTAAGCTTTATTTATTCTTTTTGTATTTTTTATTAAATTAATTATTGCAGACCAATCAAACGAAACATGTATCCACATTATAGTAGGTAGAGATAGGAATGAAAAGTCATGTATGCAAAGTACCAGAGTGAAGACACATGTACGTAAAGTGGAATTTTCGCTTTAAATTACAAGTTTGAGATTGATAGGATGCAACATAGGAATCTACTTGGAAAACAAATGGAGTCGATCACTTACAAGAAGAGCTGTCTTTTAATGCTAACATTTCATCCACAAAAAGGTCAAAAAAAGGACCATGAATCAAATTCAATACATACGACACCCTTAAAATCCCACAATGTCCACCACTAGTACCTAAATTGGCCCATTAGTTGTCCGTATCCTGAGTATTCTGTTTCTTTCACAACTCAGACATAAAGACAAAGGGATCAAATAATAATGACAATGTGACCAGTAATTTGGCACTAAACTATCTTCCCAGAAAAAGGGAATCCCCACTCTTCTTATCAACCCAGAGAAGTGAAACTGATCATGATTGAAAAGAAAACATCACGGAGAATTTTCTAGATTAATGCTGTGTAAAAAAAAAAAAATCAATAGATGTTACTGGAAACTGTAGAGGATTGATTGCTGGCTCGTTTTAAAGATTTGGAAGCCTTAAATAGAAAATAAAAAACTGGAGTAATCATGCATTTCACCCCTATATTTGACACAAATATGCAGGACAAAGCTAAAAATTACATACACCAAGCACTACTGATGGGAGAAACTTAAAAATGAAAAATTAAAAAAAAATGTAAATAACACGGTACATACAATCATTAAATATAAAGAAAATATAGTTTGACTTACCAATCTTTGTTGCCTGAAGTGGAAACTCTCCTCTTAGGTGTGGGATCAATCTTCTTGGGATTTTTATTTAGCTGAGTATTGGATGTATGATTTGCCATCTACAATATACAGATTTAACATATGACTTATATCAATCCTACACCCGACAGATGCTTCTGACACAAAGCATTTGTACCTGCACAGGGAGTGCATCAGTGGATGGTTTTTGGGCTTCGCATATACATAAAGGCATGCCACACTTGCATTCTGTGACACTAGGAATTGAGTGATCCACTGTACTTGATGGCTCGATCTTTGAAACTGAATCTTCACCGATGTCTACTCTAGAAACCGAGTCTGTCACATTCTCGACCCCCTCTACAGAAGCTTGAACATTTCCCTTAGATCTGCTTCAAATTAAATTTGTAGTTAACAAAAATCACCATTGGATAAAAAATAGGGATGAAAATATATTTTGTAATTTGAATGTAATGTGAAATGTTTCAACTAGCAACAGAGACCGTATATATTATTAGATAAATATGAACCATGGAAACTAATATCATGCATTTAATTAGAAATATCTATATATTAACTGAGGATTTTGTATTGAACACGAAAAGTTCATATGGACTGAAAAAAATTATTCTATCCAAACATGACATAGAATTCAAATGGTCAGTTAAAGGACAAAATATATGCTGCTAATACTCCATTTCACATAATTATCTTAATGACAGGTTATTTCCAAAAATAACGTTAGTGGGCAAACTGCCTGACAAATATTTCTATGTAAAAAGGAAAGTGATAACTAACCGAGAGGAGTTGTTATAACAGTCAGCACACACTCTGACAAGTGAATGAATGCCAAATTGTGGTAAAATCTGAATTAACACATGTTGAGAATCATTAGTGATTCATGAAGATTGTAATTCAAAAGAGAATACTACAAAAACACCTAGTTAACTGACCATTTGATTTGCTGAATGTTCATGGCACAATGTCCTCCCACAACATCGGCAGTGATGCTGCATATATGAATATAAGCACTTCACATTTAATTAACACCAACGATGCGGGCAGAAGAACAAAAAAATAGAAGATTGACACGTAAGATTTGAAAATAGCTCCACTTCTCACAAGGATAAAGCAACCACAGCATGTCAAAAAGAGAGCCAGAAATATGATTGTTTGCTTTTACAAATGGGTGGGGGGTAAAGGAGTACATAAGAGAGCTCGGTAAACTTCTTGAAGGCGTAGAGTTTTCCCCTATTAAATAAAATAGCAGGAAACTCTAGTCTCATTGACTCACTTAAATCAGCCACTTTATGCATCTGAAATATGATTGAAAAAAGGATATGTAACAAGGAATGCCTAGTTCATGTGTTCCTTGGTGGTGTCTTCTTTTACTGTATCCTAATACTTCTCATAACACAAATATTCTTTTTCAAGTAATACAGAAAACTTCAAGATAAATATGAATACATATCTTACTATGCCATTTTCACCTTGTACAAGGAATAGATTATAAGAGTGATGCAAAAATAGAGCAATCAAACAGAAAAGTCCAGACATGTCTCCAGCTTCATATTGTCTTTGGAAAATCCTTTATTTACTAAAAAATTAGGTCAACACAAGAACTATCTACAGCACGCTGGACCATTTTCTTTGGGAACTAGCAATTTCAATTCAATACTAGCTTGCCAATTCATCACCAAGCCTGATCTTGGACACTGATACAACAAACACCATTAAAGCCTGGCAAAACACATCCTGTGGTTTTACAATAGTTTAAACATATTCCATGCATCCCTTCTATATATGCAATAAATACCAGTATTTTTTTACATATACTATCAGAAATTCAGTACTACCTTCATCAAGTATACAATACCAATTACTTTCTTTTACATATGCTAACTGCAGCATCTCTTTCAATGATAAATATTTTAATGTGCTCCTACATGTGTATGTTATGGAGGATTGAGTTAGTTATTGTGGACAGTGAGTTAATATACAATGCCATTTGCTAGATTATTCTAGAAGACTGGATTAGTCTAGCACAATTAGCTGTATGTTAATTCTCTTTTGGCTCTATGAATAGAAGTCTTCTAGTATTCAGTATCCAGTTCATTGCATTTACTTTGTCATAGTTAGAGGAGCTCTAAACTTTTGTGAGGAGCTGCTAGCTCTAATGAACTTCCACAGTTGGAAGTCGCATAACCGGTTATCATTCCTAATTCAATAAATCTACTAGTTCTTGCTCTGCAAACCTACCAATTGGTCCAACCTGCCCTACTTCCTTGTTGAAGATAGAGATCAAGCTATGACAAGGATGGAGAATCACTATTGAATATTCAGGCATAGTAATTAGATTCTAAAGTGAATATTTTTGAGTTGCAGAAAGTTTCTAAACAATTGCGGAGAACAGGCTTTTGTGCGAGAAGTTGCTTCACAGATGAATGGGGAAGGAGTTGCATGAATATTCTTTGGGGAAAAATTCACAAGCGGATGTCACAAACAACATCACAGTAGGATGCGTGCAAAGGAAGTATTTGTCAACAACCTTTGTGATAACAGATCCAATTATTTAGATTGCACTAGCGGAGAAATACTTTAATGTCCATGGAACTCCACTGGCTATGAGGGTACAATAGCTCCCAAATGCATGAATGAAGGACCGTGCTGTGGTTTCAACTGCTTCATTGAAGGTATGTAAATCTCTCTTGGGAACTGTTAACTAGAGAGTTGTTGATGAGATATAATGGACAGCAAGCAATAGATCCTTACGAGCAGTTGTTATCACTAAACCAAAATTCAGTAGTGAAAGCTCGTGTTGCAAAATTAGATGTATTTGCTAGAGACACCATGAGAGGAAGAACATTAAAGTATCCATATCTGAGGATGCACGCCAAAAATATGTCCATTCACAGACCGGCATGACAGCTTGTGTTATTTATCATATACGGTAGCTCTTGTTTGAAATAGAACACGAATAAGCATACTGAATAGAAGAAAGATGACCAATTAAACCTAACAAAGTCATCAAATTGTATTGATCTTACAGCAATTGATCTTGCTAAACCTTATCGATAATCTTCTCAATCAAGATTAAACCTAACAAACACTAAAACCTAAACGCTGAATCAATCTAATCAAGATAGGAACCGTATTCAGCAGTTGGAAGAGAAAAAAACAAGGAGAGAGAAAATAAAAGGAATTACTCGTCGGCGGAAGGTGTTGAAGCTGCATTTGCAGACATCGCATCGAGCTGCTTCTTGAAAAGGAGGTGGTTCCATTGTCGACATGTTTTAGGCTGTCGATTGTAGATCGGAGAAGCTGATCGAGCGGGAGGTTGTTGATCGGCGGATGCAGACGGACGCACGCGACGGACGGGAAGGAGATGGATTCTACCTTTGTGCTCGGACAGACAGCAGTCAAATTTGGAAATGGACGGACTTTTACGTGGAGTGGTTTTGGAATTGGCTTTAGCAGTAGTGGTCGCGAATAATAAGATAAACTAGAGATAATTTCAACAATTTATTGCCAATCTTATGTAAATAATACGGTAGGAACATGATAGGAATAAATTGAATTCTAGTGGTTTTTTTTTTTTTTTTTGTATAATTGTTGGGTCTGTTTGGATTGTCTGTTTTTCATATGTATCTGTATCTTTTTTAAAATGATATTTGTAAATATATCTGATTTGCATCTAAATTTTATCTATATTTGTTCTATTTGATCTTTTGATGAGAACTGTCAACTTTTTTTTATCCATATCTATTTCTTGATAAATAATTTGTTAGCAAAAAGTTTGAAAAAGCGTCTGTATCTGCCGGGAAAAAGCCAAAACAAACAGACCCATTATAAGCTTATCTTTTCAAGAAATAAGTATAATTTCTTTATATTTTGTTTGTTGAAGTTATGAGTTTACTTTAAAAAAGCCCCCAACAAAGGCCGTAACACTCCACTATTAGAATTTCATTCATTAGTTTTCATCCTATTTTCTCATCAATCAAACAAGAACTGTAATATTTAAAAAGGAAAACATAATCATACAAAACTCAATAAAAAAAAAATTAAACTTGAACAGTTCTATGATCAACTGAGCAGTTCTATGATCAATGTGAGCAACATCACTCCCTTCCTCATAATGATAAAACCTAACCTTATCCACAATACCACAATCATCCCACTAAACCAAAAAACAACGAAATAATATTTAGAAGAAGCGAAAGTTGAGATCACCATTGAAGAAGAAGAAAGCTCTAATAACAAAACTAAAGCAAATTTCTTTAATATTGTTGAGGTGGTAATAGCTATTCATGGTGATTTTGTTGCTTCTTATAATAAGTCTCCAAGACGTTGAATTTATGAAAAATCCATGTCAGTCTGGTGGAAATTATGATTATGTGGAAAATCACGAATTAAGGTTTTTGAACTCGTCTCTTCAATAAATAAGTACAATACAACTTTATTAAACTTGTCGTTTGAAAAGACGAATTTAAGTTGTTTGATTTTTGGATTGTTTTCAATTTGGTGGCAATATTTGTAAATTATATCAAAAAAAATTCTCCTTTAAAGTAGCTTTTGAGCTTCTACTATATAATCCTTGTGAATTCATAGTTAAGAAAAGGTGATGATGGGATTCTTCTCCACTATTGCACAAGTAACACTTATTTTAAGTAACTCATCATTACATCAAATAATCTTGAGTGAAAAGCTCTCTTTGGTAACAAGTCAAAGAATAAACAAGTGTTGCAAAAAGTTATTTTTGTGCCATACAATAGAAAGTCATGTAACTTGGCTTATGTTTGGCTACAAATAGATATAAGTCAATCTAATAGGAAGAATTTGGTAGATTAGGTCATCACACAAGCATGTTTCTTCGTTTCATTCTTAGTAGCATAAAGGTAAGAATATCGTCTTTAATTACTTCTCAAATCCCACTTATAGCCAAGAGTAAAAATTTTCAATTAAATTGAATGGAGGGAGGCTTGTTTGGGTCATCCCAAATTATATATAGTCCAATCCCAAATCCAATTAACTATGATTGTCAAAATTGCGATTTTACTATTTACTTAAATGTATAAATTGGTAAAATCATACAACATCATGTAAAATCGATTAAAATCATAAACATGTAAAATTATATCCTAATTCAAAATTTTACATGAAATTTATACCTAAAGAGTTTTTGCAATCACTTAAATTAAGAAAAAAACATTTACAATCATAAAGCTCACTGAATTGTATATTTAACTTGTGATTTTGAAAACTATGCAATTAACCAAGGGTCCCTTTGGATGCCACCAACATATCATAGTGAAATTTTGCTTCCGTCTCCATCCATCAATGAAGATAGAGGTCTTGTCCAATTTCTTGCTTGTAAGATCTTCCTCCAAGTCCACAAGGGTTATGATGTAATTTTGATACCCTTGAATTTCTTTCCTTTAAGCATCTTAGTGGAAACCTATCTTAGCCATAATGACCCTTCCCCATCAAAGCATATAAGTTTGCTAGGGCAATTTCATTTCATATAGTTAAGTCAAGGATTTAATACCACCTTTTATATCAAGATAACAAACATCCTCCCAAGCAACTCCCTTCGTGCTCTTTCTTCACTTGACCTATTCCATTAGATCTTTTGATTTAAGAAATTATCTTTATAAGGATGCTTTTAGGTAAAGCAAAAATGGAAGACCAGTAGACTTGTGGAGTGAAATACCCCAAACCCTTACCTAGTTAAATTAGAAATAATTTAACTAAATAATATAGTAGATAGTTAATTAATATGTTGAATTTGAACTTAGTTAGAAATTTATCTTAGATAATTAAATAGATCAGGAAAAACAAACAAGGATTTATGTTTAGATAATTCAATATAAATTAAACTAGTAAATAGATCTAGGTTGAAATTGAGATTTTAAATATTTTATGAACTCCTAAACTCTTTATATTTTAGTTAACTTTCATTTTCTTAAATCTCTATAATTTTTAAAATCTTGTTAAAAAATATCAGTTTTCAACATAAACCCGAATTAAATATCAGATTTTATAAATTAAACTTTTGAATTGTATTTTTATATTAAGTTATAAATTTCTAATATATATTTTCTCATATTATTTTCTATTTAATTATGATTTTTAAAATAAATATCATAAAGGCTTAAACTTAATACATTGATTCCAAAATATCTTTATATTTTACTTTTACCTTTTCCCCTTTTATAAAGCCAACTGCCCCCTTCCTTTTTGCTTCTTTTTCCTTCTTCTTCCTTCTCCTTCTTTATATGTTTCATCTTCTTCTTCTATTTTTTTTCTTTCTCAAAACATAAACCTAAATCTCAAATTCATCAAGACTGTAGAGAAAATCAAACATAGAAAATGTAATGCCCTTAACTTGATAGCATTATAACCCGTCACATGTCCTTCCACAAATTATATATCATTAAACTCCAGTAGTCATATAATAAAAGGGTACCTATTTAAAACACTTTCAATAACAAAACATCTAAATAACTTTATTAGCATAGACCATAGCCAACATAACCCAAACTCATAATAGCTCAAATAGTAATACAAAACTACTAATTAAAAACATAAAATTGTTTTAAAACTTCACAAAATCCTCAATAGCTATCATCAGACCCAAAGCATGTATAAGAGTCAGCAGGATGGTCAAGTCCACTATCGTCCTCCTCGTAGTCCATAAAAACATCAAATCCAAATAGATCATAATATATTTAATCTTCACATATTCCTAAAAAGGATTTAAAAAAATGAGCGAAATCGCCCAGTATGCCAAACCACATACATAGGCACATGAGCACACATCATGCATTAGCCAGTAATAATCACAGTTTAGAACCTTCTACAGTCTAGTTCTAAACCTAGAGTTACTCATGACTCCATAAAAACATGTAGTATATAAAACACGTAATATATATAATATATGGATGTTGAGTACTCCCCATACACCCGGTGTCATCATTGCACAATCCTAAACTACCAAAATCATTCATGTGTACAACTCTACTAGGGACAACGACATACATAGATCATCAGGGTGCCAGCGTTAGTACCACAGTTTGTCTGATCTTTAGTAACAGCAGCCAATCAAAAACAACAAGCAAAATATAATTAAAAGCCAAATATAATTGGATCAATTTAACAATTCTAATCCCACAAGCACATACAAAAATTAAGGAATGGTCATACTTGAATCAATCTCAAGGAACAAAACTCTAAATCACCAAAACCCTGATCACATAAATAAAATTGGTTTTAATGTACAACTTCCATAATATATATCTAATCTAAATATCACCTAAAACCCTAATCCCAAAATAATCATAAATCCACACCTTTCTCATTGATTGAAATACAAAATTTATCCAATAGAACAAACCTCCTCAACAATTTCTCCAAACCCTAAAATTCCATTCAATACCAAACAGAACAAAAATCATAACTATGACATCGTAAAGGTTAAGAATATACCAACCTATCTATAATTGGTTCTCAACTCCTCTTGATCACCAAAAATCTGAATCTCCAATCAATCAAGGGTTTTCTTCAATATCTCCTTCAAAACCAACAGAAAAACCCTAAGGAAATAAAGATATCAAATAAATTCTAAAGAAAAGACAGAGATTAGATTACCCTAATATGATTTCCAAATCTCCTTGGATGATATGAACTCTCAAGGAGAGGATTTATAGGTTTAGGAATGCTTTGGAGAATATAACAATAGGATAGATATAAAGGAATTCGTGAAAACCCTTTATTTGCTGCTCACATGCACAGTTAGTTTTCCAACATACGCCAGCAACATAACTCCAAGGCTAGCGATCATTTCGTCTCGGGTCATTTTTCTTTTACGCATATGTCAGCATGTACACCGACGATGTAAATACCAAACATGGCAGCGTACATTTGAATACTGGTAGTGTACATGCTTGAACGCAATTTCTTCACACTTAATGGTCGCTTCAACGCTACCAAAGCCATTGAACATATGCTGGAAGTGTTGACTTCTATGCCGGCGGCGTACTGGCCGGTGTACAGCTATGAAATTCTATTCTTCGTCACATGTTTGTCATGTGATCAAAACACAAATTTACTTTAAAATTTGACTATATAATCATCTTATTTTATATCAATTTACACTTTTACCCTCCTTTATAAATTATTTACTTGTGTATTACATAAAATAAGATAGAAGATGGAGATCATGCATGTAATAGCTTAATGGACTTAAAAGAAGTGGTACTAGAGTAGATCAAGAAGTTTAAGTTCTCTAAAAGATAAGTTTGGTTGTTTTTTCTTATTTTGGTTGTTGTTCATGTATGCAAATGTTAAATTAGCACTGGATAGATATAGATCTTATAATAGAATTGATAAATTAGTAAGATATGAATATATATGGCAAAATTTGGATATGTATATGCATGTGTAGACAGCATGTTTAAGGAAATGATTTGTGAAATTATGATATAGAAATGCACATAGAAATGTTTATAGGACAAAATTAAGCATGGAGAAACTAGTAATAAGTATTTATAATATATATATATATATATGTTGTAAATTAGTTGTTCAAAATAGGATGAAAAGATAAAGGAAAATGTGCAGACGATCCCCTTATTCATCACGGCCTAAGGATGCAAGCGGGACGGGTCGTTATAGGGTATCTGACCGCCCAATCCGCTAAAAACCCTATAGGGTTTTGGGATTTAAAAAAAAAAAACCCGATAAGTTACAGGGTCAGGTTTTGGGTTTATTATGTAACCCGTTGGAAAACCCGATCCGGTATAAATTCAAAATATTAAAAAATTAAAAATATTAAGTTATTAAAGCAAGAATCCCATTTATATTATATGTATGTGAAAATAAGTGGAAATGAAGTGTTTGCATCATTTTATATGATATTATTGTCTAAAATTAATTCTTTCAATATAAGTGTTTGTATCATTAATAACTTAAAACAAAATTCTTCCTTTTGTTTTTTTTTTAAAGAAAAAAATTAAAAATCTTGGAGTCGGGTCGGGTTAGGTTATGGGTTCCTTAAATCCTAGCGGGTCGGGTTTTGGGATTGATAAAAAAAACTCGATAGGGTTTTTCTTGGGTTTTGGGACACTCATTAAGGACTCGGGTAGGGTTGGGGTTTCAAAAAACCCGTCCCGAACCCGCCCCGGTTACATCCTTATCACGGCCGTAATACAGCCCGAGGTCGACTCGGATAGGGGATTTAAGAGGATTACGGGCGTGACAAGAATCGTGATCTCCTTTGATCAAAAGTTAAAGCATGATAACACGTATTATGTTGCATGTGACCGATATCACAACCTAGATCACTGCAATAATGAAGCGCATGATCTTCTTTGATCATGATTTTCGTATGTCATGGCCTATATCACGGCCATGATAATGGGCATTATCTCCTTGTCACGAGCATGATGAGGCCAATGATGAGGATCACGACCCCCATCTCAAGCGTAATCCTTGCCCTGGTTTTTTTCATAAAAAAGGAAAGAAAGATACAATGAAATAGACAAATGATAAATAAAACAACATGTTAATGTTTGTATAATTAGGAATGAGTTAATGAATTAATTTGATTAATAATTGTCTTGGGTTAACATAGTTCTAAAGTATAAAATGAACTCAATCAGAAAACTTAAGTTCAACTTGATTAAATAAACTTCAATGAGCTAAAATAAATTAGATTGATTAAGTTTAATCACATTGGCTTAGAATAATGAATTACGATAAACCATGAATAACATTAGGAGTGCCTTGTTTCAAATGCATGCTTGGTTTTAAAAATGAATATTTTGATGAGGTTGTTGTAATAAAATGTCATAAACAAAGTGAAAATAAATACTTTGACAGACAATGGAGAATTGTCCATATCTTAGCAGGATGATATTGTAGCCATAGCGAAGTTCCTACTTAATACCTAATCAAATAGATTCTAAAATGAATTTGAAGTAAATGGTAACTAGTTTAGTTTCTTATATAGTTTAATTCTCTTAAACTGATGTTTGAGTATGGCTTTTGAATCTTTTGGATTATCTTCTAAGATGATGTCTGAGCCTTTGTTTGGATTTTATATAAAAGATATGTAGTGACTTGCCTATTGTACGCTAAGATAAGCATCACAAATAAATTAAAACTTAAAGACAACTTAATAATTAATGAGCAATGCTTGTGCGTACACTATTGAATCCAGTTTGGGGAACGGCAACCTTATCCTCGGTAGGACACTGTAGTTTAAATGTTTAAACCACCCCTTTTACCAAGATGCAATGATGTGTCATGATGCAATGACAATTCTTAGATGGCTCAGTAGGTAGCCGATGGGGAAAATGATATCGGCATAACATTTACTTAAACTTGGAGGGAAATAGCATGATTTAGTTCACATTTATGGGAGCGATTGGACTAAATTCATGTTATGGATTGAGTTGTAGGTAAAGATGAGTAATGACTGTAAATCTTATATTGAGCTCTTTTCCTATAATGTTATGTAGGAGGTATAGGTATTCAAACTACCTATATCAACTCTCTAAGTAGCTGCTGTTATGTAGGACCCCGGTTCCCAAGATTGTTTCGGAGTGTGAATGCTTCAGTGTTGATTTATTACTTTGATTAAAGATAATAACTTGTTGCTGATGCATTGCATTTAGTTAGGTTCATGTATCATTTCGTATATGATTGCATTATTGTGTATAGGGCTTCGACTCATTATTGTTGTTGTTATTTTTTTCCAAGTATTATAGCGAGGATTATGATTTGATATTGATGATGATGATAGTGTTGTTGATGATGATAATGTTGGTGATGATGACGTTGATGATGATTGATGATGAATGACTCGGCTATGGAAGATCCTGGAGATACGAGAGGAAGAGTAAAGTTAAGTAGGGCGTTTAATTATTTGTATTGTTTAATTTTGTTTAAAGAACTGAATTTGTTGTTTTCCTTTAAGGGTTTAGTTGAGATGCCCATGTTTTGTAATAAGCTTTGAAAGTTTTGTTTAAATGAAAGTTCTTCCACTAAAATGAGTAGAAGTTAGAAATGTTGTTATTTAAATTGTTTTCAAGTTACAGATCCAATTGCCTTAATAATGTAATTATATCATTTTAGAAATCAAAATTAGTTAGCAATATTCAAGATAAACAATATTCTTTTAAAAAAGCCTGGAAGTATAATACATAAAGTATTATATGTGGCAGTAGTTACCTTGATAAAATTTTAGGTCTTTACATGGAGATAAAAGCATACCCTTGATGAGCTAAATTACACATGCATCAATGAGGGACTTGGAGCTTTGATGGTTTGTATGATCCATAAACTTACTTAATATACTTTAACATGAAGCCTTCTATGGTCTTATAGGAATCAAGGAACCCCGAAGCATTGTATAGTATGCTCCCTATTGTAGACCTCGAACAATCCATAATATCATTCACCATATCCTTTGATACATTATTGATAAAAACTTAACTTTCTAGGGCATTGCCTATGAGGCCTTATAGCATAAAAAGTTCCTAAAGACATTAATTTATGAGTTGAATCGTTTAGACCTTTCCTTTGCAAAATACAAGTAGGTCATTCATTATACATAGGTGATTTCACTTTCTTGCACCTCTAATGGTATTTTAATTTTGTGTTGTTGTCCATGTCCCTCATAAAACAAGAAAAAATGTCCATAAAAGGAAAGGAGATCTATCTATCTTAATCCTCATGAAGTAACAACATATCGCACCAGCTCTCCATTGATACTTATTGAAAATCTAAGAGTAGTAACACATTTTAACACTCGTTCCGTAAAAATAGGACGAAAGTTAAGACATTCAAATACCTTTGCTAGAAATTTACAATAGGCATAGCCTTATGCCTTCATTACGTCCACTTTTATAGCACATCTTACACCATGGGAGTTTCTATGTATTGATATCAATTCAACAACTCTCATGGTACCAGCACATTTTCCACAATTCTTCTCCATTTAATAAAAGTTGTTTGTTTCCATCTATCCAACAAGCTTGCCTATTACTAATTTGACTCTATATACATAGATTTTTAAAATGCATTTATAGAGAGTATTACAGCATGTAACTAGCCAATATTCAGTAAGGGAAATAGGAGGTTATACCTTGGGGACCAAAAACAAGATAGTTGAATTAATAGATTTTGGTAATTTTCCAATGGCAAAGGAATCCTTTATTGCCAATGTCACTTCTAATCCTACAATATCCCATACTTCTCTGAAAAAAAAATATATTGTGCCCGTAAGGCGTTGAGAACTTATCATTAGCTAAAAACCATAATACATTTTTTCTTTTATTTCTTTACTTGTACTAGTTGGACCATTGTTACTTTCCATAAGATGATGGAGAGTAAGTAATTTACAAAAGAAGGTCTAGTAGTTGATTCGGTAAGTAGGCACAAGAAGAAGCTCATTATTACTTCTTGGATCTCATCTTTTTTGATAATTCTATCATACTTCTTCGAAAGGAGTTAACGAATATTGTTTATATATATATATATATATATATATAATATGAATGCAGTAGAAGAACTAAATAGAGTTCTTATCACCAAGTTTGAGCTACATTTCTCTTGATATCTAGCAAAGGAAAGACCCCTTTATGACTCTAGGAAGGTAGTAATATGTGAAAAAGGTTTTTCTCCTTCTCTCAGTTGGGTGATAGAGGATAAGAACAATTTAAGGCTTGTACATTTTCAAGGGAACTCTCGACTTCCAAAACTTTATCTTGAATGTCTAATAAAGCAAACTTATATAACTTTCATAATTATTTTTTTGAGTAGCTACGAGTTATGGATTACCCAAAAGATAAGGGTGCATTCCACTTCGGTTTTCCATACACCTTTTTATAGTTCTAAATTTTGGATAATGTGCCTAAAGGTTGAAGAACTTGAACAGTACCTTCCTAGAGTCTTTATTGATATTAAGCTTGATAATAAGGGGGCAAAGGTCTAAAGGAGTAAGAACACTCACAAAAACTTTTGTAGTCGAAAAAGCATCCACCTATTAGGCATTAATTAAAGCTAAGCCAAGACAATAGAGAATCGGATTTGCAATACATTTATTTAACAAAGTCAAAAAAGGACCAGGACTCTCCTAGCATCATCTATCTTCGCTTCACAACAAAAAAAAAAAAATCGAATTGATTGGCACTAGTGTCTCAATTTCATTTCCACCAGTGTTCTCCTCTTTGTGATAATACTCATTACAGTCCCCGTTAACTATTTAATGATTATTGATAGAATTTTTTTTTATCTCAAGAAGATCGTGCCATAACATCTCTCCACCTGTAAAGGATTTAGCACCATAGATCAATCTCATTACCTAACAACTAACATAAATAATAAATATATATGTACAAACATTTGATAATTTGCAAACACCATATTAATGGGTGCCAAACAACCTATGTCCTTCCATTTGCATGTTTTTGAAGCCACAAAAAAGGTATGATTCTTGACCAAACAAACTATGTGTTTTCATAATAGATATAGACTCTATTTAATAAGTAGCACGTGTGTTTATTTTGTCCTATAATTTACTAAAACTCTTATGAATTTAACACTTATTTGGTTTAATTGATGATTTTAGTTCATTGAATCTTTGGAGAGCAATTAATGAGGATTTGATAAAGAAAGCAAACAAAATAAAAAAATCATGCTATCAATGGTCAAATAATGCCTACGTTGTTCCTACGATTGAATCCCATCCATTCCCACGATTGTGTATTGATAAGGAGAACATTGAATGGGTTGAATCCATGGTTTCAAACCAGTCTTAAATCTCGGGTGTGGTTATAATTGAGAGATATTTCACAGTTCTAACTACGGCTCAATCTGCCTCCAATATTGTGCTAATTGGTGATGTTTCGAGAGACCACGGCTTGAGAGTCAGCCACAGATGTGCCCATGATTACTACATTGTTTCACTTGCTAGATTTTCTTTTCTTTTATTTGTTTTGAATTTGCCACATCGATAACTAACTTACTAATATAGAACTTGTATTACGGATAGGCCTTTTTTGTCGATTTTGTACATCTACACTACATATCTCAACAAATTTTTAGAGAGTTAGAGAGAGATAGAAGTGCTCTACTAGGGTTTCGTGGATAACTTGAAGATTGATAAATTCAAGGGCTAATTTAGATCTCAACTGCAAGGATCTATACTCTCAATATGAGTTTTCTTATATGTTATCTCGTTTTTCCTCTGAATTGATGCTTAATTTCTATATTTTGGTAGACGAGTAATTGATTTTACTTAGATTTTATGGATCTAAACCTAGTTCACGTAGTTTCAACATGTGATTTTATTGAAATGTTTTGAATTATTGAAATCAATAGCTTTGGCTTGGTGATATTGAATTGTATAAGTGCATGATACAAATTCATGTCATATTTTATTTGAATAGATTAATAAATCATTCATTTGAATAGATCTACACCATTAATGAGAATTGCTCCTAACATTTAAAGATAGAGTAGTGAAATTCTTTTGTTGCTTGATTTTTCGCATTTAATTCCTGATTTTAACGCAATTATAAATTGCTAATGGTCAGAAAGAGATTCTAATTGTTAAACTTAAGATTAAAAAGCCAGTGATCTCGATAGAGACATTAGTATATCATTGTGAATTCAGCAGTTCAAGGGTTTAATAATGATCTTTTAGTGATTGTAATGAAGCTATTTGATAAGGTTGTTGATGATGCAGAGTCTAAGCTAATTCTTGCATTTTGAGACTGCCGTTATGTGAATTAACCTATGTTTCTTCGTACAGAGTGGTTAGTTTTATTTAAATGCTAAAAACCCTTTTGTGATTTTGTCGATTAGATAATAGAAGAGAGTGAGTAAGGTAGATGCAAAGCAATCTCCAAGGAATATTGTAATCCTTGAGTTTTTTTGCCATAGCTTGAATTAAAAAAAAAAAAAACAAAATCTTGAATGCTTTAGTCAAATAAAAACAATTTAAAAATAATCGACGACAACACAAGACTTTAGATAATAACTTAAAATTTGTTTTGACAAATTTTGAAGCTTAAATTCCATCTTTAATTTTATGTCCTGAGACTATAAATGTTTTGATAGTATATTAATTAATATTTACAAAAAACTATACTCAATTTGTTTTATATACATTAAAAGGTTTTAATTTCCATTTCTTAAGATTAAATCTTTTCCAAAAGTACCAAAAATTACTTTGCAAGTTGTCCACCATAAATTTCAAAGTATGGACATATTGTCCTTTCTTTTAATAAAATTTCTTTCATTAAATGCTTAAAAGACAATTTCTAAGTAAACAATATTTATTTTCTTTTATGTAAAAGAAAAGTAACAGGAGATTTGAAAGTTTACACCATCTAAACATCATTGTTTTCATTAAAAAAAAACACAATATTTCCGATATCTACTTTTCTAACATAATGTCCTTTACGCTCACAAAATTGTTTTTTCAAACTTTTGTATTCTTAACTTGAAAACCCCCCCAAGATTGTATCTACAAGTTTCACAATCAGTGTTTTGATAGAAGCGAGTGTAGCAATCTTCGAGAGGTAACATCATTTTACTTTATTTTCAAAAGTTACAAGAAAAAAATATCTTTATTAAAGACACCAGTACATGTGTACGTTTCACTGTTCACGTGCACAACATCGATTTTAATAGATGTTATAATTCAAAACACTAAAAGTGAGTCTTGTTTGGTAAGAAGATGTTAGAAATGAGTAAAAACTTGCTCTATGAGCTTGTTTAGGCCTGGGCTATAAAATGTTTATTAAATGTTTATAAGCAAAACTAACTTAGCTCAACTAAACAAATAATAACAAAACATGCAATATAACAAAGCAAAACTACCCTAAAGACTCTTATGTTGGATCCCGAGTTAGGAACAAGAAGATAAAAGTTTCGAGTTAGATCAGTGAGTTGTATGAAGTTGTTGTGCTAAGTTATCTATATGTGTGTTTTGATGCAAGTACCTGTTGTGGAAGGGTTTGTGATGAAATGGAGTACGTTCAAATGTTGTTCTATAAGTATGTTGGACATCGCGACCTAGTTTTACCCTCAGGTTAGAACAGTGGTAGACTTTGAGTAAGTATTGAGGGGTATATGTTGATGTATAGCTTCGGTAACGACTCCAAGTCAAGCCATCAACATATCATATGATTGAAACTGAGGGAAATCGCAACTAATATCAAATTTAAATTTTGGAGCACAGCTTCTATCACGACTCGAGTTGAGCCCTTGACATACCCTATGATCAAAGCTACGGATGTTTTTGGAAGCACGCGACCCCTAGTTTACAAAGACACAACTTGGTTTTCTAGTTATGATGTACCCCGCGACCCTTCTTAAGTTACCCTTGACCTAACCTATATAGTAAGCAATGAGAACCACTTAAGTTAAGAAGTTTATAACATGAATCTAGGACATGTAAGCTTTTATAGGAGTTCTTTATCAGTTATATGTATAGTGATATATGCTTGTTGTTATATAGGAACCACAAACCAAGATCTAGAGTTTCCTGTAGACTACTATGTTCTCAAAGTAGGATGTACAGGTGAGTAACTTCGATCTTATCACGTTGCTTTTGCTTGTAATGTAGCTACACGTATTTCTATATAAACAAAACTAGTTATGAATGGGGATGGAAATAATGCGTTTGGCATGGTGTCTATTTGAGTGATAAGCTTTAATGCCATAAGTGATAACCAATTTTCCTATTATTATTGCATAATGCATGTTGATGGTTGTTTGAACGTTGCATGGTCACGAATGACTTGATCTAACTCTTATCAAACCCTTAATTTAAAAATTGACGTGCATTGCACAACAACATACTTGCATTAGTATGATAACCACATCACGCATTGATATTCCGATTCTATGGTAATGCCTTATCATGCTTGCGAATTTGGGTGGGACTACCATAGGATTGTCAGCCCTACAAAAACTAAGTAGGCATCGAAGGACGTCACCTGAGTTGGAGTTGGCTTTAAGATGTTAATACTTAGTGGAGTTTCTGAGATTCAAAAGTGATGTTGAGATCATGTTATATATGTATATAAGCATATATATAATATTATATAAATTTGGAAAACTTCTCCTTCCTTAGTTCTCAGTCTCTCTTGGGTATGGATTGCTTGAGTTGGTCCTTTAACCCTCAAGAAAGAGCATAAATCTCCATTAGTTTGGATTCCAATCATCCAAAATGTGCATTACATATACATAAGTATTGCACTGCATATGGTTGAACTATATTTGCTTAGAATTTGTTTGAAGAGTAGCAAAGTCATATTATTTCACTAAGTTGTGGTTTGCTTATGCTCTTACGGATTTATTTGCTTTCAAGGATCCATGCTAGAGGTGAAGGGATATAGTAGGCATCAAGGGGAAACCAAAGCATAGGTGAGAGTTGAAGATAGTACCTTTGTATAGTATTATCTTATATGTGCTTCTTGTAAGTTGTACGATTATAAGTAGAGATCTTGTTTCATGTTGTACGTAAAGGACTTGTTATATAGAACTTACATGTATGCAAATTTCTTATCCTGATAATCTCATGGTCTTGTTTTAAATGTTCATGCCACTGGGTATTCTACTAGTTTGATGCTTGCAGAATTTCTTGAAAGGCTTTAGTTGCCTTGCTTGAATATTGTGATTTATAAATTATTGCAAAAACGAGCGTCAATAATGCTAGAGTATAGTGGGAGAGTGACAAATACAACCTATATTTGCTTTGTGTGCTACATTGATAGGTATGGTTGCCTCTTGGACCATAGTTAGGAAAAAAAATTAGAAAATAAATCATTTTAAAACTCGGCCATGAAATGCCTAGATCATGTTTGCATCCTTAAATTTCTTTTCATAAGTCTCATAATAGAAATCCAATTGTCAAGATAAAATTTGCAAACTATTCCCCCTTAAAGGGGGTCATCCTATACTCCAAGACATTATCATAATAATATTTTCAAACAAGACGACAAAAAAAGATAAGAAAAAAAAACTTAGAAATATAGGGACTTGAAGGATCCACCATTCCAAACTCTATGCTTCTTCTCCTTGGGTCTTTTTTTCTTAGATTTATTCTTCTTGTTTTCAAAGATTCATCCATACTAATAATAGTACCCCCAATTGTATCATTACCAAAATGCATCAATGAAAGCGTAGTTTCACTTATCTTCGAAATAGTGTCAAAGGCGGAGGAGTCTACGGCTTCGTCGTCACATATACCACCTTATTTATTTTTTGGTGCTCTAGACTTGTTAAATGAATCTTGTTCCTCGAGTCAAGATTAACATTAAAGGTATGATCTCTAATTTGATGAGGAAGATGGTTTAAACTACTAAAATATTCATATTTTACTATAGATAGAGCTTTATCTTAATCCAAAGTAATTGGTGCTTTAGTACCATTGAGTTGTTTGGCCACTTCAATAATTACAATTCCTTTACATAGTGGGAGAATTATAATAAGTTGGGGATCCTATCCTACCTAACAAGCATGTTTGCTAAGGGACGGCTCTTCCTTTCAATGAATATGGGTTTCAACCCTTTCATCTTAATTAGGGCACTTCAAGTTATTGTGCCAAAAAACACGACACTTGGAACATCAAGGTAGAAGGATGTGGTATTCTACGTTGATACTGAAATATCCCAAATCTACACCTAATCGAGCAGTATAATATGTGCATCAAGCGAATGCTTCGTTAGAAATTGATTTAGACGATTTAATTAAATAAAACAAGTAAATAATGGACAAGATTAGATAGATTAGTGTAGTTAAATTAGTAAATAGATTTGAATTGAAATTGAGATTTCAAATATTTTTCTTAATCATCTATTTTCCTCAATAACTTTCCATAATAAATCAAACTATCCAATTTTAATTCAATCCTTCATTTCAAACTCCTTTTATGTCAAATTCGAATTCCTAAATCTTAAAAAAACTTTTATTAAATGTTTTGCAAATCCCTAAATATTTAATATTTCAAACTCCTTATTCCTTGTCTTTAAATTACTCTTTCCTTTTTAACTTTTGGCTACCAATTTTCCTTCTTGCTTTCTTCTTTTCTTTCTTTCTTTCTTTATGGTTCTATCTCCATCTTCTTCTTCTTCTTCTTCTTCTTCTTGTCTTCATCCCTCTTTTTTTTTTTAATCAAATTTTAACCTTAAAATCTCAAGTTTAAGAAGATTAAAAGAAAAATAAAAGATGAAAGACAAGATAGGAGATAGAAAACAAGCTTGTAGTAGCTTCGTCAATAAGAAAAGAGGAATAACAAAGAAGATTAAGTAGTTTTTGCTTTCTAAATAAGTAAGTTGACTGTTTCTATGATTTGTTTGTTGCAAATGCATGAATATGATAAATTAGAATTGTATATGAGCTGAGTTAGTGATAAAATTAGTAAACAAAGGAAAAGTAGTAATGGTGGAAGTCAAGTAACTCATGATTGATAAATCAGTAAGTTACTTATGTCTTTCATTTTGATTGTTGTCTGTACATGAGTATAATGAATAAGAGTTAAATATGAGTAAGATGATGAATAGAAGGTACATGAATATGTAAATAGAAAGCTACTTGATAATGCATCAATGGAGGAAGGGTTTGATGAAGTGGGTTGGACGATGCATGATGATAAAAATATGTTTAGAAAGGTTATTAGTTATAATTTTGATATTGTATGCTACTGTTAGGATCATTTTGTTGAAGTATGTGGTGAACAAGTAGTTTAAGTAGAGTAAAAAGACAAGAAAAACATGTTCCCAATTCATTACGAACATGACACAGCCCGTGATCTCCTTGAAGCATGAATTTTTAAATGATATGGCTCAATCACGATCGTGACGAGGGAAGTTATATCCTCGGATCAAATTTTTCCAACGTGACACTATTTTGTATTTTAATCATAACTTCTCTATCCGGACTCAGATTAAGGTGATTCAAAATGCTATGGAAAGGTTAAAAAGATCTCTACAATTTTCATGTTTTAAGTTTTTGAAAATTTAAAAGTATCAATGTCTAAATTTTATTTGTTTCAAACTGCAACATATCCAAATCAACATACACAGTGATTTTACTAGTTAAATTTATGTAGTTGTGTACATTATTTTATGATCTCTTAAAGACCGGTAGATTAAGGAATTTATAGCACAAATTTAGAATATTTAGATATAAAATGAACTTAGTTAATCAACCTAAGTCCAACTTAACTTAATAGACTTAATGAACTAAAATGACATGGACCGATTAAGTCTTATGGGACGTATAATAATGTTTTAGTAAAACAACTGAATATGACTTAGTAACTAGAGTAAATGACTAATTCTATACAAATTAACTAATTTAAATTGTATTTATACTAAATATAACATAAAATATAATAGGTTTAATACATAATTAGATTTAGTATGGATGTTAAGTATAAAATGAGCTTAGTTAATAAAAGTAAATTAAACTTTACCTAATGAACTTTAGTAAGTTAAAATGAATTGGATTGATTAAGTTTAATCAACTTGACTTAGTAATTGAATCAAATAATTAATTCTAATCAACTTGGCTAAGATTAAGATTATCCATGCATAATAACTTGTAATTTTTCTTAGTTTAATGTGAAGGCTTAACTCATAATAAGCATAGGGAACATGTTGTCTCAAATGTTGTTTGTTAAGAAATACGAATGTTTTGAAAATGAATGATATGATAATGTTTAAATTATAAATAATCTTAAACAAAGAGAAAAGAAATACTTTGACAAACAATTGAGAATTGTCATTATCTTGGCGGGGTGATTATTGCAGCCATGGCAGAGTTTCTACTTAGTGTCTATCAAATATGTTATAAAATGAATTTGAAGTAAATGGTTAATTAATTTAGTTTTTTATATAGTTTAATTCTCTTAAATAGATGTTTGAGTTTGGATTCTGAATCTTCTAGATTATCTTCAAGTGAATTCATATTAAAAAGATACGTAGTGACATGTTTGTTGTTTGTTATGATAGGCATTCATAATGAACTAAAACTTAAAAGATGGCTTAATTAAATGAGTGATTGCTTGTACTTATCTTGTTTAATCCGATCCAAGAAGCGACAACCTTATCTAGAGTGAGCACGGTATTTAGGTGCTTAAGCCACCCTCATCACGATGCAATGACATTTATAAGTGGCTTAGCAGATAATTAATGAGACAAACCGTATCGACGTAGCATTTGCTTAAGCTTAGAGTAAAGTAACATGATTTAGTTTATGTTTCTTAGAACAATTGAACTAAATGATGTTATGGACTAAGATCGAGTAAAGAGCGAGTAACAGTTGTGAACCCTAGATAAGGCTATGTTATTGTAAATTTATGTAAGAGATATAAGTATTCAGACTGCCTATATCAATCCCCTAAGCAGCTACAGTTACTTAGGACCCCAGGTTCCCATAATTGTTTTGGAGTGTGAGTGCTCCTGTGTTGAATTGTTTCATTTAATTTAAAGATAATAACCTGTGGCTATTACATTACACTAGAGTAAGCATGTGTGTCACTTTGTGTGTACTTATGTTATCGTGTACTGGGCTTTAGTTCATTATTGTTGTTGTTTTCTTTCCAGGTAATAATTTGATGATGTTGATGTGGACGATGATGATGATGTTATTTAGTTATGGGTGATCCTAGAGGTTTGAGAGGAGAAGTGAAGTAAGATAAGGCTCGATGAATTATTTGTATTTGTTATATTTTTTTTATTTAAAAAAACTGGATTTGTATATATTTAAAGTTTGTATATTTTCTTTTAAGGGTTTGGTTGAGAAGTTTAGGTGTTTTGTAATGAGTTTTAAGTTAGTGAAAGGTAATGGGATACCTGATTGTATGGTCTTGCTTTATGAAAGTTGATCTACTATTGTAGGAGTGAAAGCTAGAAATATTTTTATTAAGGTTGTTTTTGTCACAAATTCAGTTATCTTCAAAATCTAACTAAACAATTTGTGAATATAAACTGGCTAGCAAAGTTCGACATAAACACCTTCTTTTAAGGAAGCCCAAGCATGTAATACATGAGATATTATACATAGCTGGGGGATTTGACTTGCTTGAAATGTAGATGTAGAGTAAGCTAAGTCTTTACATACACTGTAAATTGATCCATCCACACATTATATGTCGAATTCCCACAAAAATTTCCCATCGCTTCTATTTCAACAGCTACTCACACATAGCTTACTCTAGGGTTTCTAACAGTAACTACATCCATTTTCAAGTTGTGTCCCTATTGTGTTTACAACATACATTGCCTTTAATCGTGCAAGAGTTCAACGAGGACACCCTATAGTTTAACCAACATAGACATCTTCTTATAATGTATTTAGGATAAATACACAGCAAGGTAGATGATCATACTTTACTAGACAACAACTTTTAGATAGAGGATTTATCAAAGAACGGATAGAAGGAATAAATAAAAATAAGAACAATGATTAAAAACGAGTAGCATAAAAAGTTTGGTTGGTTAAATTTAGAAATATATAATCCAAATAAAAGGATAGAAAAGTCATAAAATTTTGAGCATATTTGTTATTTCACTTAGGTCGGCAGGTATGCGTGTATGCTTCTAGGGGTACCCTAACTGTATCATGACACCACATAACAAATTGACGCCCTAAATATTCCATAAAATCATAAAGTGGGTAATCAGAGAGAAAAATATAAGTGCATGATCTAACCAAGTTATGCCATGGAATGTGACTTTGAAAAGATCTTTTGGTTTCTTCGCTAAGAAATGATCTATACATATAATGAAATACTCCAAACCTTCACTCGAGTTAGAAATTGAGTTTAGATAGATTAATTAAATCAAATGATTCATAGGAAATAACTACACAAGTTGACATAATTAAGTTAGTAGTAAATTAAGTTGAAATATGAGATTTAGAATTTCTAAACCCATAAACATGTTATTTAAATGTTTAGTGGATTCCTAAACCCTTATCCAAATCCCAATCATAAATCTTCGCAAGTTTTGAGTTCATTTACTTACTCAAAAATATCAGTTTTTAAGTCAAACTCAAATCGTATAGCAATTTAATCTAAATTAAATTATTATTTGAAGTTCTTAATTTCTAACCTAAAGGTTCTATAATTATCTTCTCAACAATTTCAGAACTAAAGATATTCATCTAAAAGGTTTAAACGCATAACCTTTATCTATAAATATCTTTTAATCTTACCCTCTTTTCTCTTGTTCTCTTTTTCTTTCCCAACTGCCCCTTTCCTAGCTGCCCTTTTTTCGTTTCTTTTCCCTTTCCTTTTATTTCTCTTTCGTTTCTCTTTCCTTCCCTTCCTCCTTCTCTTGTTCGTCCTAAAATTAACTTACAATCTCAGTTCCAACAAAATTTAAGTAGAAATCATAATTAAGAAATAAGATCAAAGATGAAGAATAAGCTAGAAATAACTCTATCAATTTCGAAAGAAGAATAAGGAAGAGAAACAAGTAGTTTGAGTTGTCTACAAATATAAGTTTTGCTTTTTCCCTTGCTTAGTTGTTGTTCACATGTATATGATAGATATAAGTTGGGTTTGTGATAAAATGGATGAATAATAGATATGTGGTTATGTATGAATGGAGAAGGGTTTGATATAATGGGTTTGATGATGTATGATGATATAAATATGTTTATAATGGTTATAAGTTATGTTTTTGATCTTGTATGCTGCTGTTAGAATGATTTTGTTGAAGTATGTGGTGAACACGTAGTTTAAGTAGGGTAAAAAGATAAGGAAAACATATAACTAGGATACCCTATTCATTACGAGCATGATACAGCCCATGATCTCCTTGGAGCATGAATTTTTTTAGGGTATGGCCCAAATCACTGTCGTAACGGAGGGGTTTATCTCCTCGGATTAAGGTAATTCAAATGCAATTGAAAGATTAAAAAGAGCTTTAAAATTTTCATGTTTTAAGTTTTTGGAAATTCTAAAAATATCAAGGCTTAAATTTTATTTGTTTCCAGCTGTTGTATATCTAAACAAAGTTGCAAACTTGTGTTTCCTAGTTAAGTGTATGTAGTCAAGTATGAAATGAACTTAGCTAATAAACCTAAGTTCGACTTGACTAAATGGACTTAAATGAGTTAAAATGAATTAGACTGATTAAGTTTAATCAACCTGGTTAAGATTAAGATAAAATAGGCTTAACTTAGAATTAGTCTAGCATGACATGTTAGCATAGACCAAGAACTATGCGAGGAATATGTTGTTTCAATTGTGTGTTTACTTGGGAAATGGGTATTTTCTGGATATGAATGATGTGACGATGCTTTTGTAGTAGATGACCATAAACAAAGAGAAAATAAATAATTTGACAGATAATGGAGAACTGTCTGTATCTTGATGAAGCGATCTCCACAGCCATGACGGGGTTACTACTTAGTGTCTAATCAAATAAGATTTTAAAATGAGTGCTTAATATGAAATTTGGTATAAGTTATTAAATAATTGGATTTCTTAAATAGTTTAATTTTCTTAAACAGATGTTTGTCTTCGATCTATCTTCTAAACTGGCTTCCAATCTACCTTCCGACTCTACTAGATTTCGAATTATCAGGTACGCAGTGACATGCTTGTTATTTATTGGGATAGGCATCCTTAATGAACTAAAACTTAAAGACGACCTTTTATAATTGAGTGTTGCTCGTGCTTGTGCTGTTGAATTTGGTTTGAGAAGCAGCAACCTTATCTTGAGGGAGCATGGTAGTTTAGACACTTAGGTCACCTCTGTCATGATGCAATGACATTTATAAGTGGCTTAACGGATAGCTGATGGGATAAACAGTATCGATGTAACATTTACTTAAGCTTGAAGAAAGTACATGATTTAGTTCACATTTATTGGAACTATTGAACTAAATCATGTTATGGACTAAGTTGCAAGTGAGAACGAGTGACGACTGTGAACCATGGATGATGCTATTTTTTTGTAACGTTATGTAGGAGATCTAGGTATTCAAGTTGCATATATCAATCCTCTTAGCAGCTGCTATTACTTTAGATCCCCATATTCCTATAATTGTTTTGGAGTGTGAGTGCTTTAATGTTGATTGTTTACCTTAAGTTAAAGACAATAAATTGTCATTGCTGCACTGCATTTAGTTAAGCTCGTGTGTCACTTTGTGTGTGATTGTGTTATTGTATATTAGGTTTCGGCTCATTATTGCTGTCGTTGTATTTTTCCAAGTATTGTGATGATGACGATTGATGATGATAATGTTGATGATGATGATGTTGATGATGATTGATGGTGAATGACTCGAGTATAGGCGATCCTAGAGGTTTAAGAGGAGAAAGGAATTAAAGTAGGGCGTTGGATTATTTTTATTATTTAATTTTATTTAAAGACCTGGATTTATCCTTCATAAGTTGTTTTTCTTTAAAGGCTTGGTAGAGCCTATGTTTTGTAATATAAGCTTTCAAAGCTTTGTTTGTCATCTTGAATAGGTATTTTCTATTGAGATACTTAATGTGACTGTTTGAAAAGTTTAGTTTTATCATCAATCAAATCTAATTATTTTCAAAATGTAATTACATGACTTTAAGAATTAAAATTAGTTAGCAATGTTTGACATAAACACAGTCGTTTAATGAAGCCTAAACATGTAATACATAATATATTATGCGTAATAGTATACACCTTAATTAAATTTTAGGGCCTTACTGGTTATAAAAACTGCATTTAAAAAGATCATGAAGTTGAAGTTTTCGAAAATTTGTAAAACTAATAGGTTCTGTTGAACTTTGGATAGCATCTATTGATTTTAGGCAAGCGCACCCACCGAAGTGGCATAGAAAATGTTAGGTCAGATCCCAAGGGATCGGTGACATCTACCTTACTCTCATTTCATCTATTATCTAGCCAAAGAAAATTACAATAACATACTGAAAAACAGAAGCTAAACTAGGTTAATGGATATTCACAAATGTTGGCAAAATTAAGGAAGAGTTTAAAAAATTGCAAGATAATAGCCCAAGGTTTGCTTCACCAATTTCTTATCATGTGATTTCAAATCAAAACTTCGAGAGAGTTGTTGTTGATGTATTTGTACTATCGGATTCACTGAGGTAAGTTAAAGCCTATTTCAAGGTCAGTAACTCTAGACTTAGACCAGACCACCATAATCTCTTCTTAGGCTATCAGCAGTCTAGACTAGCATAAAGCTTAAGAATCATTTGTTTTAAAACCAACGCAATGAATTTTAAAAACAAGAAACAGAAAGTCTCACAATCCCTCTCCCAAGGTGGTTATGACCAACTCCATTGGTAGGCACAGATCTATTCAAAAGAATGACTCTCAGCCTACTTGGATGAAATCAAACACGAGTATAATAGGTGCACCATGCAATTAGACCCATGAAAATAAATTCAAGCTACTAATCATAAATATCTAGTCAATTCACTTGAAATTACATTTGAATTCATATGAATTAGGATTTGAATTTACAAATCCTAAGTTATAGGAGATTATTTCTCTACTGGTATAAACATTAAGTACGATTTCTGAGGAAATAAAATCGGATTAAAGATTTACGATCAGAGTCTCACAAAAATTACAAATAATGGATTAAATTGATTTAGAAGAAACTTGTTATTTTGCCTCAAAATTTCTTTCTCTACACTACATTAGGAAAACGTTACGATATTCTACATACCAATCACATGCCTCTGCACGCTTATGTATAGGCTCAGGGCATAAAAATCATGACGATTTTATTGCTGGTATGGCAGATTCTTTAACAACATAATTTATTTTCTCTCTTCACGCGCACGTTTGTATCGCTTGCTCACACATTCCCTTATCGCGAGATAGGTCGAGTACTCAATATTGCATTGAAGTCAAGGCTCGACCTCAGCTAGCGCATTCTGTCAAAACGCATGAGTTTTTGTCTATATTTCCATCGATGGGTAAATTGAGTGCATCAAGGGATCAACTTTAGGCTAGACTCAAGTTATACTTTTAGGAAAAAGTCTGTCCTTCGTTCTTTTTTGCGGATCAAGTTTAAGGCTTGATAATGCAATGTGACAAGATTCGCTCTTCAAAGTCTAGGGCTCGATCACCTCTAAACATATGTCAAGGGTCATATCGAAGGCTCGATCTAGGGCACGATAAACTAATTTGCTTTGTTTTGCCTTACCATTTAGGCCTCAACCAGTGCTTTTCCTGGGCTTAATAGTTATGTTTCTTGACTTTTTCTACTGTTTTGCTCCAAATTTGATTCCAAACACTTCAATTATGATTCTTTTGGTTCAATGAGCTGAGAAACAACAATTAAATATTAAAAGCACCATATTATTAGGAATTTAATAAAAATAAATAAATTTAAGCCTAAATTCCTATTAATATAATAGAGTAAAGTAAACCTATCAAATTCCCCCACACTTTAAGCCTTTGCTTATCCTCAAGTAAATATCATCCTCACCAGGCAAAGCTTTTTAAAATAAGAAGATAAATCATAAATGGAAATTTTGCCTAGGCCAGATCAAGCTCATATCACCTTAGCACTTTGAATATTCAACCAACCCTATTAACTGTGCTAAAATTACTTATGTTAAAATCGCATAATTTATCCAAGTAAATCAACCTTTACCCTTATTATTTAATTGATAATTCTAAAGCAAAAATTATTCAAAAGATCAAACAGAGTAAGAAAGAAACTCAACCAGCTTTATCTCCTTATATATATAAGTGTCTGGTTCCTTGATCATCTCTTTAAGTATCATAATCAAGAATAGAAGCATATACATTAGTTCATCCCTTGAATCTTCTTCCTTATTTGTGCTTTTTATTTTGTTTTATTTTTATTTTTGTACTTCGAAGCTTCAGAGGGGAAGGTCTTTGCCTTATTCTTAGCATTTTCTCTATATGGGTTTTTGCCCACTTCTTTTCACTCTTTTTTTTATCATGGCTTATTTTAAATTGAAATATGGGACAAGAAATTGTTCTTTCAAGGGACCAACCCATGCTCATTTCAATCATAAGCATATGGTTTTCATTTTTTCAATTTTTTTGTTTTGTTTTGGTTATATCGAGCATAAGGAAAAATCATCAAGTTATGATCGTCATTTAAATATTCATCAGAGATTACACGACTCTCAAAACAACTAAATTGAAAAACATATAGATCATTTAACATTTTACAAAAAAAATTGAGTAGCTTTACTAAGGACCTTAAGCTAGTTCCAACTCTAAATTTCCAAATTAAATAATAAGTAAAATTACTCCACATGGATATTTTAAAGTGATTTATAAAAAGTAAAAGTAAACTCAATCTCATGATAATTTTATTCATTGCTCTGTTGAGTTAACTGGTGATTTTCGAAAAATTTTCGTCAAATTTTAACCATTTCATTAACTTCATATTATTGTGTGAGAAATGATCATACGAAGCATGGATACTCTATTAAGACGTATTTCATATCATCCAACATTTTTCAATATCCAACCCATGCCCTCAATGTTTCAAAGGCATGCAAAACAGACAGGGGATTTTCAAACATAACAGTTTAGAGCAAGATTTAAAGGTTGAGAAGTTTTGAGAGAACTTCTCTTATTAGAGCTATAAGGTGGATTTTTAAAGTAGCCACTGCTTCACTGTCCTCTTGTGCTGTTTAATTGTTGTTTTTGGTTGACGCCATTCCATCCAAATCATAATTCGGAGATCAAAGAAAATGGGTTGTCCCCCATTAAGTGTTTGTTTAGTGTCTTTAGCTCGGTAAATTCTTCTTTTAGAGCTCAATGATATTGCATCAGATTCAACTCTTCCATCTTTCCAAAATTTTGCGATGGTCTTTTATATGACTTGAGCCTTTGTCTATTAACTTTAAAACTCTCACCATTAGAGTTTTCAACTTCCATGGCTCTGTAGGGGAAAACCTTTTTGACCTTAAAAGGTCATGATCATCTGGATTTTAGTTTACTTGGGAAAAGTTTCAAACGGGAGTTGAACAATAATAATTAATCTCCTTCCTAAAACTCATGTGGTAGCTTAATCTTTGCATTGTGCCACTTCTTGACCTTTTCTTTGTATAATTTGTTGTTCTCATAGGCTTCTAATCGAAGTTCATCCAATTCATTCAGCTGAGAAAAGCTATGTTTGTCAGCCGTTGCAAGGTCACGATTCAACAACTTGATAGCCCAATATGCTCCGTGCTCTAACTCCATTGGTAGATGACATGTTTTCCCGTATACCAATGTGTACAGAGTTGTTCCCAATGAAAGATATCCTATATGCCCACAATGCATCGTCCAACATTTTCACCTAATATTTTCTATTAGATGCAATTGTTTTTCTAAGATTCACTTAAGTTCTTTATATGAACCTCAACTTGCTTGCTTATTTGTGAATGATGAGGGGTAGATACCCTATGATGCACTCCATATCTTTTTAAAACCTTTTTGATCCGTGCATTACAAAAATGGATACCCCTATCACTGATTAAAGTTCATGGGCATCCGAATCTTGAAAAAAACATTTTTATAAAATTTGTTACAACTCTAGTATAATTGGTAGGGGAAACTTGAGTTTCCACCCATTTTGACACATAATCAATTGCTACCATAATGTACTTATTGCCAAAGGAGGTGGAGAATGGTCCCATAAAGTCTATACACCAAACAACAAAAATCTCGCGTTCTAAAATAAATTTATAGGGCATTTCATCCCCTTTTGAGATATTTCCTATCTTTTGGCACATGTCACAATTAGAAACCATTAATTTTGCATCTTTAAAAATTAAGGGCCAGTATAACCCTGCTTCCAAGACTTTGTAGGTTATTTTATTTGCACCATAACGACCCCCTGTTGGTTCGTTGTGGCAATGATTTAAAATATTTTGGCTTTCCTGGTGTGAAACACGTCTTCTAATTACTTGGTTAGAACATATTCAAAAAAGATATGGATCTTCCCAAAAGTAATGCTTTAGATCATAAAAGAATTTCTTCTTTTGATTAGAATTGAGTTCAGGGGGAATTTCTTTGTCGACCAAGCAATTAGCTATGTCAGTAAACCAAGGCTGGGTTTCATCTATGGTACAAACAGAACACAACTTCTCACATGGAAAGCATCACCAATTTCTTCTTTCAATTCATATAAAAATGGGCTATCAAGTCTAGATAGCTTATCAATAGCTAAATTTTCGCATCTTTTCTTATCCTTTATTTCTAAGTTAAATTCTTGAAGTAAAAGAATCCATCGAATCAACCGTGGTTTTGCATCAGTTTTTGTAGATAAATATTTCAGAGTGGCATAATCAGTAAAGACAATGACTTTAGAAAAGGATTAGATACAACCTAAATTTCTCAAATGTGAAGACGATTGCTAACAATTCTTTCTTAATTATGTTGTAATTAGCTTGAGTTGTTGTTAGCGTCTTGCTGGCATAATGGATTAGCTGGAAGTGACGATTCATTCTTCGTCCTAGAAGTGCTCCCATAGTTAAGTCACTTGCATCACACATAAGCTCGAATGGTGGATCCCAATCATGTGCAAGCATTATTGGAGCTTATGTAAGCTTGCTTGGCTTTTTATGTGTTGAAGGCATCTGGGCAATCTCCATCAAAATTAAATGGGGCGTCCTTCCCTAAGAGTTTCATCAATGGTCGGAATATCTTTTAAAAGTCCTAAATAAACCTCCTATAAAACCCTGTGTGGTCGAGAAAACTCCTATTTGCCTTTTACTATTGTGGGTGGAGGAAGTTTATCAATAACATCAATTTTTGCTGCATCCACCTCTATTCCTCTTTTTGAGATCTTATGGCTAAGGACTATCCCTTATTGCACCATAAAATGTCACTTTTCCCAGCTCAATACTAGATTTGTGTCTTCATGTTTTTCTAAAACCTTACCAAGATTCTGGATGCATTTCTAGAATGAATCTCCAAAGACAGAAAAAGTCATCCATAAAAACTTCCATGATATTCTCAATATATTCCTCAAAGATTGCCATCGTGCATCTTTGGAAAGTTGCTGGTGCATTATGCAAACTGAAGGACTTTTTTTTGTAAGCGAACGTTTCATATGGGCATGTGAAAGTTGTTTTTTCTTGGTCCTCAGGCACTATGAGAATCTGAAGATAACCAAACATCCCATCTAGAAAATAATAAAAATCATGACCATACAATCTTTCCAATATCTGATTAATGAATGGTAGTGGAAAATGGTCTTTCTTGGTGGCGTAATTGAGTTTTTGATAATCAATCCAGATTCGCTGACCAGTAACTATATGCATTGGTATTAGTTTGTTTCTTTTTATAAACACCCAATTTTTGCTCAATTTAAGGCTCGAATTTATAATAAAAATTAGTATTACGTCGAGCTCACAAAAAATAGCAGAAAAATGCAAAAAAATAGAAAATAAAAAATAGGTAAGTAAATAATAAAAAATGAGTATAAAAGAAGAAAATTAGAATTAAAAAAATTAATTAAATTAATAAATTAAATTAAAAAATATTACCCGAGCTTGATATAACACATATTTTTGTTATAAATTATTCATAAAAATAATTAAACAAATTTTCAAAAATTATTTTGTTTAATTAAATAGAATTTTCAAGAGCCTTAAATATTAATTTTGCTGGACCTAACCAGGCACAGGCCAACAGCCTAACAGTTAAGACCACTGACCCATATGACTAGACCAGCCACAAGACCAGGGTTCGAATCCCCTTGGCAACAGGAGTTGCCTTTTATTTTTGCCATGAGACACGTGTCACCTTCTAATTGGACATGCGCTTCATCTTCCTCATATACAACGGTTCAATGTACTCACTTTGGCATTGAATTTGGCTGATTAATCTTCCTTGTTTTTCGAAATTGAAGATAGAAATGGATAGAGGGCATGGGATACTATGAATCTGTAAGGATGATTTGCGAAAAATCAGTATCGAACAGCCCTAAATTTTCGATTGAAAATTGGGAAAAATCACAAAATCTGGAAACTCCATGATCATCAATGGTGGCTGTGAGTGAAATCAATGCAATTCGAATGATTCCAATGATCCTAAACAGAGATAGGATGGAATATGGAATATTCAAAGATATTGTGGTCGATTTTATCAGTTTCGAACGCATTGAATTCTAATTTACGAATTCAATTTTTGCGAAATTTTTGGGAAATCATTAAATGTGATTCGAAACCGAAATCAATCCTCAACACTATAAATAGGAGCACTAGGAGGATCAAAGGCACACATCAATTCGAGCAATCACACTCAGAAACAGTGAGATCAAAGAAATTCGAGAGTTAGGGTTTAGGAAAGAAATTCTGAAATTCGAAGTCCTTGGATCAATCTCGATCCAATTAGAGGTTATAAGAAGCTTTGGGGGTAGTTTTGAGTGATCGAGTGTTCTTAGATTCCCATAAGTAAATCGAAGGAAGGTCTGCAAGTTTTGAAGATCAGCCGCTATGAACCACCACTTCGAATCGCCACCTTTGGTGGTTTTGGGAGGAAACCACCGACGTCAGGAGCTGCTCCACCCTCAGACGCACTGGGCCGACAATGTTAAAAGCCACAAACACCACCAGGAGTAGCCGAGGAACGCTTTGAAGATCCTGTGGTCATCTTCTTCACTGGACTCCAGAAGATTCGACCCGAAGGTCCGAAGTCTACCCACGCCAATCAACGGTCAACAGTCAATGGTCCACATCCAGATCAACGCTCCAGATCAAAGTCAACGAGATCAGATGGTCCAGATCGATTCTTCCGATCGTGCGCTCCAGATCTAATCCGCTTTGATCCAACGGCTCAGGTGAGTTCTGTATATTTTATTATATATTTAATATATTTAAATTACGAAAAAATAGTAAAAAAATAGAAAAATGCATGAAAAATAAAAAAATTCAGAAAAAAATCAGAAAAATCCAAAAAAAATTAGAATAAATATTTTTAGTGTAAATTATCATGCTTTATTAGTTTTTGATATTTTTGAATATTTTATGAATATGTATATGTAAGTAGATTAATTAAAAAATATACATATGATGCATGTAATATAGTTTTAGTGTGTTGTATTTACAATATAATAAATTTTGGATGTGTTTTATTTATGTATATATGATAGTAATTAAATTTGGAAAAAAATAAAAAGTAAAAATGATAAAATAGAAAAAAAAATGAGTTTTCTTTTAAAGAAAAGGGATTTTTTCTAAAAAATAAAAAATGACAAAAATATTTTTAAGAAAATGAAAAAAAAAGTTTAGTTTACATAAATGATGAAAGGATTTTTTTTTTTTAATGAAGATTATTTTCATGTGGCATTAAATTAGCCATGAATTTTTATAAAATGATTTAAAAAAAAAACAGAAAGACTTAGAAAAATTACATTTTTATAAAATAAAAATTAAATGATTAGATCATAGGATCATCAAAAATGGTTTTCATAAAAAATCAAAAAATTAGTGAACTTAAAATGAAAATATTCAAAAATTAAAATAGATCAACAAAGTAAAGTTCTTTTCAAGAGAACTACGTTTTGTCTTATCTCGATTAGAGAGTACGTAGGCACCTGCGTGGCGACAATAAAAAATGAAAAAAAAAATTCGGTTTAATATTTTGAATAATTTTTTTCTTAAATATTGCAAGTCTTAAAAAAAATGAAAATATATTTGTTGATATTCATACCTTAAGAAAAAAAATAAAGAAAACAAAAAAAATGAATAATGTGACTTGTGAATATTGTTTTATAATATATTATTTGAATTTTAGAGCATATAAAGGATAGATTATAAAGTTAAAATTCCAAAAGTGGTAACCGATTTTGTTTTAATATATTAGCCCCTGAATCCATGATATCTGGTTTTTCAAAGTTTGATTTTTTTTTAAATCAAATTTTTCTCGCAGACTAGTAGCTAAGTTAGGATCAACCAACCCATTGACCATAGCTTTCATTTTATTCCTAATTTAAATCAGGTGGCGACTCTAAATGATTTTCAAAATTAAAATTTCTTTTAACCCTTAGTCGAGGATTCATATTAAATGGGTGAGGGTTTAATGTGAATTGGGTTAGAAGAAATTAACCAAATTATTGAAAAATCCAGGCTCGACACTTTTATTTGGAACAACAGTCATCCTGCCTTTCTTGGCACCACCTGTGTAGGACTCACCCATGCACTATCATATATTAGGTAGATGATTCTAGTATCTAATAATTTCACCATTTATTTCTTCACCACGTCATATGAGGATTCAATCGCCTCTATGGTTGTGCAACTGGCTTGAAATCATCTTCCATTAGGATCTGGTGAGTGCAATAAGAGAGGCTTATTCCCTTAATGTTAGCAATCTTCCATGCTATCGCCATTTTGTGCTCTTTCAGAAACTTCAGCAACTTTTCCTTTTGTTCGTTATCAAGCTTTGAGGATATGACGATAGGCAACTTATAGTTTTCCTCAAGAAAAGCGTATTCCAAATGGTTTAGCAATTTTTTCAACTCCAGTTCGAGTGGATCTTCAACAAAGGATTTTGACCGCTCTACATCATCTCGATTCATTTCTTCTTTTACTTCATTTTCCCACAATTTCTTTCTTTACTTCCAGCTGTGAAGGCTTCTCTATCTTTTGTATCGAATTAGAATTTTCCACAATCTCCCCTTTAAAGCATGTCTTCGACGAGTAGTTTCAGCCATGTTTTGCATTACTTTAAGAATTTCAAAATCCATAAGTTATAGAGTAAAACAATTATTATCATTGATCATCCCTTGTTTTGCACAGTCTTATGACTATCTCGTCATCCCCTACCCGTAATGCGAACTTCCCATTTTTGACATCTATGATAGCTCCTACAATTGCTAATAATGGTCTCCCCAAGATTAATGGGACATCAACTCTTTCATCCATGTAGAGAATAATGAAGTTAGCAAGGAAAATAAAATCCTACCCTTTGATAAGAACGTCATCAATTATCCCCCTAAGATATCTGGTAGACTGTTTGCTAGTTGCAGGCTCATCCTGGTGGCCTTTAGTTCTTCCAGCCCCAACTTCTTAAACATATTATAAGGCATTAAATTGATACTTGCTCTCAAGTTTGCCAGAGCTTTCTCAACAGGCAAATTCCCTATCAAATGTAGGATAATAAAACTTCATGAGTCCTTTCTTTTCTTTGAGAGTTGATTTAGGGCTGAGCACTCTTTTCCCAAGGTAGCCATTAATATCTCTTCCAGTTTCTCTTGTTTGAGAGCAACTCCTTAAAAAACTTTGCATATTTTGGCATTTGAGATAAAGCATCCACCAGGGGTAAGTTAATATGCAGCTGTTTGAATAGTCCAAGGAATTTGTTAAACTGCTTCTCGTCTCTTCTTCTTCTTGTCCTAGCTGGATAGGATAATGGAGTCTTGTAAGGGTTGACAGAGGGTATGTCTCTCCTTTATTATAATTCCTTTTATTCAATCATTTCATTCTCTTTCTTTTTCTCATTTTTCTTTTGTTTTTCAACTTGATCTTCTTCTTCGAAAATTTCTTTCTTAATCTCATTTTCTTTTTCAATTCCCTCTTATTTTTCATCCTATTTCTCTTCTTCATGATTTTCTTGTTCTCTCAATTTTTGCTTTCTCAACTCTTTGTTCTTTTTCTTACTCTTTGTCGTTTTTTCTCTTTTTCTTTCTTTTCTTGCAATTATCTCCCACTTTTCAGAGTAATAGCATGCACTCTTTCTTGAATTCTCTCTCTAAGCATGCCCGCAACATTATTTATTTGTATTTCAAAATTCTCAAGAGAATTGGAATGACTTTGTATTACCAATTCAATTTGTTGCTAATGGTATTAAGCATTCTTGATGAACGTTAGGAAAAGCTCTTCCATGCTAGGCTTCTGTTGACAGACACTAAAGTAACAACCTCCTTGATGCATCCTCTGATATGAATGGTATGGAATCCATTGCTGCCGATGGCTCTAATATGCTCTAGGGTGAATTTTTCAAGAGTTTTAATAAACCTTCTTAGAGGGTTGTAACAGTAACGTTGGTGGGGTGAAAAGAACTCTCATCCGATGTGTTGTCTTCTCATCAATTCTTTAATTTGTTGAGCAATCTGTAGGTCTCCTACTCCATTATAGCTTAAAAAAAATCAATGAAAACAAAAACAAGCATGCAGATCATAGAGAAACAAGAAAGGCTAAACTAACAAAAAGATATATGTAAAAGCAGCTAGAATAATAGAATTAATGCTTTCAGTTATTGCCTTGTTGGGCTTTAACTACTTGAATCCAACACCGATCCGCGGCAACGACATCGGGAAACTTGGTTGTTTTTTTCTATTTTAGTTGGATATTGAAAACCATTTTTGAAAGACCACGTAGTTGAAGTTTTCCAAAAATTATAAAACTACTAGGTTCTATTCAACTTCGAATAGCAACCAACGATTCTAGGTAAAGACACCTACCGAAGTAGCATAGAATATATTAGGCAAAATCCCAATGGATCAGTAGCATCTACCTTACTCTCATTTCATCAATTATCTAGCCAAAGAATATTAGAAGAACATACTAAAAATAGAAGCTAAACTATGTTAATAAATATTCACAAGCATTTTCAGGGCAAAATTAAGGATAGGTTTGTAAAAATGCAAGACAATGGCCTAAGGTTTGCTTTACCAATTCCATATCATGTGATTTCAAATCAAAACTCCAAGAGAGTTGTTGTTGATGTATTTATACTGTCGGATTCACTAAGGTAAGTAAAAATCTTTCTCAAGGTTAGTGACTCTAGGCCTAGACTAGACCACTAGAATCTTTTATCAGGCCATCAACGGTCTAGACTTGCATAAAGCTTAAGAATCATTTGCTTTAAAACCAACACCATAAATTTTAAAAACAAGAGATAGAAAGTCTCACAACCTCTCTCAAGGCAATTATGACCAACTCTATTAGTAGGTACGGATTCGTTCAAAAGAATGACCTTCCGGCCTATTCGAATGAAATCAAACATGGATCTAACAGGTGTACCATGCTATTAGCCCCATGAAAATAAATTTAAGCTACTAATTACAAGTATCCACTCAATTCACTTAAAAGTAGAGCTGGGCATATGGGTCGTAGCCGGCTGGCCCGTTAACCCGCAGGTCAAGCTGGGTTGGCCCCTAGGCTAGAAAAAAAAAAAAAGAGAAGTTTAAAAACAAAAATAATATAAAATCTTAGTGATTATTGATGTATGTTATGAAAGAAAATGGATTGATATATGTATCACAAGTATTATAATTTTTTTTATAGTACATATTTATTGATTTAAATTAAATGTAATATGATATCCAATAAATCATGTTTAAAACTTGTTTTTATGTATAAATAATCAAAATAGTAATACAATTAGTCATTAACATATATAAAACCTTAGAATATATAAATAATTCTAATTTTTACATAAACTAATATTAAAAAAATATTGAAAATTAAAAAAAATTAATTTTGGTCTACGAGCCAAAGTAGACTAGGCCCGAGCCTAAGAATTCTGACCCGTTTATAAGCAGGCTAAAACAACCCGGCCCGTTTAAAAGCACATTTGAATTCATAAACTCTAAGCTATAGAAGATTATTTCCCCATGGGTTTAAACATTAAGCACAGTTTTCTGAAAATATAAAATCGAATTAGATAATATTTCAATTAAGATCAAAGTCCCGCAAAAATTACAAACAATTAGTTAAATTAATTTTTACCCAAAAAACATGAGTTTCTAAAGCAAGAAGAAACTTGTTTTTTCGCCCCAGAATTCTTTTCTCCGCACTATGTTAGGAAAATGTTACAATATTCTACATATTGATCGCATACCTTTGCATGCTTATGTCTAGGCTCAAGGCATAGAAATCATGACAATTCTATTGCTGACGTGGCAGATTCTTTAATAACATAATTTATTTGGTTTATTCACTCGTGCATCCGTATCGCTTATTGTAAGATAGGTCAGGTACTCGAGTATTGCATTAAAGTTAGGGCTCGACCTCAGCTAGTGCATTTTGTCAAAACGCATGAGTTTTTATCTATCTTTCCATTGAAGGGTAAGTTGACTGCATCAAGGGCTTTATGTTTAGGCTCGACTCAAGTTATACTTCTAGGCAAGAGTTTGTCTTTCATTCTTCCTTCGTCGTGGGTCAAGTTTAGGGTTCAACAATGCAACGTGACAAAATTCGTTCTTCAAAGTCCAAGGCTTGATCACCTCTAAACATACGTCGAAGGTCATATTGAGGGCTTGATCTAGGCCTCGACATATCAATTTGCTTTGTTTTGCCTTACATTTAGGCCTTAACTAATGCTTTTTTAGGGCTCGATAGTTTTGTTCCTTGACTTTTTTTGCTGTTTTGCTCCAAATCTGATTCCAAACACTTCAATTCTTCTTCTTTTGATTCAAGAAGTAAGGAAAAAACAATTAAACATTAAAAGCACCGGATTCATGGGAATTTAATAAAAAAACACTTCAATTTAAGCCTAAATTCCTATGAATAATAGTAAAATAAACTTATCAATTACATATAAGTCACATAAAAACTACCACATGATAAATATTAGAACACAATCTAGTCTTTAAATATTATAGACCAAGTTCGTAAACAAAATAAGAATATAAGCTAAACTATCATCTACCATTAAAATGATAACTTGAATCCCTATTAGCCTTAAGATCCATATCGTTACATAACTCCAAGAAGAAACTAGTCATGGTTAAAGAAGTACTCTGGAAGATCTGTAAGAGTATGAGCAAAACCATAGCTCAATGAGATAACAGGATTATATGACACATTAGACAATTATCAAGCAAGTATATTATCAAACATATGTAATGGCACAATCAACCATATGCACAAATATAAGCTTGGATAACCAGAGTCCAAACTAGATAAGGATTTACTACGCCTAGGGGAGACTAAGAACTAAGGAAAATGGGTACCATTTATTTTGATAAATCATTTCAAAGATATTTCATTTTTGACATTGGAACTTAGAAACACCATTGAGTATTAGCCATTTCATATTGATACCAAAGGCGATGTTCCTTCAAGTGCCTACTTAGTTCCTATGGAACGAACAAAACAAATGTTACCTTGTGTAAAACTGGGAACATTTCATTTAAAAAAACCAAGTGAATACAAGAGATTTGAAATGTTAATACATAGTAGGGTTAGCACACTTTAATGCCATATTGCAAATCATGCAATGCATGATGGGTTTATTATACAGCCACGTGATTTTTAGTCGAGTTCATGAATGACCATACAATTCACATATACACTTCGGCATACTTCGTACATTATTAATCATGCGAAGCAATTATCACTTTATACTTTTGACAACCAACCATATACCAATCAAAAAATAAAAAACTTGAACCCTACGTGCACAATAATTTTATTATATATATCATTTCAAATGCCACTATACTACAAGCACAAGTAATGTGATGGATCGAAGTTACACACCTCTCCATACATGCTCGCTAATCGTAATAATCCTCAAGATAGTCCAATGATTGATCTATATCTCCTAAGAAATGAGATAATAGATACTCATTACTACATTAATATTTACAAAAAAAAAAAAAAAACTATTGTACCTTTTGTGTCATAAATTCAAGTTTTATCATATAGATATGTGTTTTGGAGCTCACAAACCTATGTTTCTCCTATTAATTTATAGAATTCGCATAAACTCATTTTTATTTTAGGAAAAGTGTGCTAAACAATCTTAATACCGGTTTAATCATGTAATCTTAGACTAAGCTCATTATACTCATTTTAACTCCAATTTTAGCATACGAATAGGCGTTGGAAAGCTTATTGAACGTAGTTTTCAACCATCCAGTTTAACCATTCATTTTGTATATTTTCCCTATATTACACTAGGGATTTGAAAGGTATCATTACAATGCTTATTGTTTTTTTTTGTATTTTTAATTCTCATTTTCAAGTTCAATTCCTTGTTTTACATATATTTTATCAAGTTTTAGAGATTAAAGTCAATTTAAATTTATTACGTCTCTTTTGATCGAATCACCTATTATTATTTATATTCATTGTGTTTTCCTTGATGTAATTTTAAACGTGTAACTCTAAATAACTTATTTTATTAGCCAATATATTTATGGTTTTCATTAAATCAAACTTTGTAATCCTAATATGCTACTTGTGTAGAGACCTATGCTTAAGGCTTTATGAGTATTCCCTAAGTTCAATCTTTCGATCACAACCTGTATTATCGTATTAGCTAACTTGTACTTGATTTCCTTAAGATTTGTTTTAAAACTCCTAACTACCATATATGTGCTTATTGACATATGTATACTTATGAACTTATTTCTTGAGTTTATCTACTAAGTTCAAAACAAAAATATCATATATTCATTCAATACCTTGTATTATATCAAGTTGGTGTTTAAATCCTAATTTTCACATATGAACCGAAATTTATAAGGTCAAATTCTAAAGTCTAGTTACATATTTATTCTTTTTACATCTTTATAAGATAGAATGTATCTTTAAACATATTTAAGCAAAATCTCTTTTAGGTTCTTCTTATGGGCCAAAACTTATATTCTAGATTTTTATTTCCATTTAAATTCATTTTTATTCATGAATGCACATCATCTATAAATTAAACTACTTTAATTGATTATGAAATAGGTTCATACCATTATATGGATGAAAATTTCATTGGCATAAGTGTTCGTATTGTGGTTAAATGATTAATACCACTTCATAAATTATACTCTAAGATAATAGTACTCAAGATAATATAAGTTTCTTGAATAAAAACACAACACATATATGGATCTCTCTATAGGATCGGATCATATAGGGATAGAAATTGATACATTCTTCTTAGTTTTTCATGATATTCTCTAGTAAACATGTCATATACTAAGTGTAGGCTAGGAATCACTTTGTTTTGAAAAATTTGAGATAATATTCCTTAAGTTTAAGGGATGAACTGGAATCTTTAGTGCCTAAAACAAAAGAGTTACTTAAGTTTTATTTGAAATCTATACTTGAGCATGATGTAGACATGGAGTACAGTAGAGATTGTTTTGATTTAGTGAAGTTTGAAATCGATAGTCCCCTATTATGATAGGAGCTAAAACCCCAACATAAGAAACATGATAAGATGAGTTTTTCTTTACGAGAAATCTAACTTAATTTAGATAATTCCTTATCTTAGATGCTTGATTCTTGAACTAGGAATTTACTTGGATTATTTCTAAGATTTTTTAGTAGTGATTTGAGTAATATGGTTATAGATTGTCTTTAGGGTTTTGCTGTGGTTTTCATGCGCGAAAACAAAGTGTTTGATGGTGAAATATGTGTTGAAAAAGGGATGGGCCTCGTGATACAAAGATATCCTATGGTTGGGATTTGAAGTTATGACTTTGATTTCTATTTCATTTGTTTCTATTTAAAGAAGTTATAGAAAAGTATTGATGTTGATGTTGATGTTGGTATGTTGTTTTATGGCTGGGCTTTATGGTTTGGGAGGCGCTTTAGAGTTTTGAAGACAAATGACATAAGTGAATGTTGATGCTTGCTTTCTTGCTTTAAAGCCTCAAGTGTCACGCATAAGGAGGATTCCAGAGTTTCTATGTGTCGTTGTTTTTTTTTTTTTAATAAAAGACATTAATGAGAAGATATTGAGAAATTGGATGATGTTGATGCTGGTTAATTAGATGCAAGGGGTCTCATGACAATCATAGAGTTTTTTTTTTTGCAGCGACACTTCTATTTATCTTTTGTTTATTACTTTACTCAAATAAGAGAAATTAATTTGATTGAATGCAAATTAGATATTTGTTTGGGCATATGCATGGAGTTCACCGTTCAAGAGGGAACATAGGAAGGAAAATGTGGTCCCTAAGCTAGTGTGAATACACATGAGTTTATGAAGGTTAAGTTAAGACAATAGAACTTGCACATGGCTTGTATTATTTAATCACAAAGATTTCTTAGTGATTATGAAGATAAGATGATTTGATGGCTTCCTTCTCTATTCACGCATGAAGAATGCAGTTGGATTTGAAGAAAAACCAAGTTTGTTTTGCATCAAATCACTCGTTAATGCTTACTAAAGGAGATGTGGCTTTCGGTATCTATGAAGAAGATGAGGACTAGATAATGAAAATGACATTTCTTCTCCCTTTATAAGCAGGTGACGCCTCCCCCTCTTTCATGAAGGCTATGGATGGCTCTTGAATGTGAAAGGAAGAAAAATATCACATGTAATGTAATTTTAAGTGTCTTGATGAATATAAGACGATATATAAGTTATCGTGTTGAATATTTAATAATATGCATACAAATGTATAATTTATTTCAAGAAAAACAACTTTTTAAATTATGTCTAAAGGTTATATGTTTTTCTTAGATAAATTTCAAGTTGAAATTTTAAATTTAAAACCTACACGATTGAATATTTTAGGTTTTTTTCTTACGTAATTAAGGTTTATAGGCCCCATATGTCAAATTAAGATATTATACTCAATAGACTCAAAAAATTATAAATTTCATAATTACATATGCGGCATTTTTATTTGAGTTCTAGATTTGTAAATTTTCTTCCATCATTAGGTACATTGTGTATATTTTATCTTTAGTGATTTATCTCAAAATTTATCTTTATCAACCAATAGACTCTAAAAATTATTCGTCCCATATTTCTTTTGATTTTTAAAGTTTAACATTTTTATTTAGTGGTTTATTATCCTTTTATATGTAATATTATCTTTGGTATCTTTAACTAGCTGGAAAAAATACTTACCCTATTATATAACACAGCGGTGAAAATTTTCTATGTGTATCCCATGTTTACTATCTAAATATCTATTTTTCATTATCTATTTGTAAATTTTAATTTCTAATTATTGAAGGCATAATTGAAAAATCTGGGGGTTTACAGTACATCAGAGACAATAATATATGACCTCCAAGACAGGAATATGGACACAAGTAATGAGACATCAGAAGAAATGTATTCAAAAATAGAAAAGAGAAACGCAATAGTAGAAGAAAATGTGGAAATAGAAATACTAGTAACTTAAAGAGGTTTTGATAAAATTAAATGCCTTTTCTAGGTATTATGAGGGTTTATATAGAAATCCTATGAACTGGACATACCCTAGCTTGGGATTCTTTTTTTGACGGTAAAATTGTAAAGAAAATAAAATTATATACATCTATACAATACTTGAACGCTTCTACCTAATAGTAGTATAATAATTTCTTCTTTTGTATCTGATTCTCGTGACACTTGTTGTAGCGAGGTAAATATTTATAATTAGAAAGTAAATCCTTCTTTCCTTTTTCCTTATCTTTCATGACACATGTCTCTTATTTATCCTTTGTGACACCTGTCTTTGATATTCCAGTTATCTTTTATTTGTTTGTCATTGTCCTTATTTGTCATATTCTTGTATCCTTTCCAATTCTTCCACATATTGAGTTTCTATTGGATCCCATAGTGCGTCTCCATTTATAGCAAAAATGTATTGCATAGCATGCTTGAGGAAAAACACAAAGGGTATTTAAAATTAGTTTTAGCGGAATTCATTAAGAAATTAATAGTTGTCAGTAACAAAAGTTACAATTTTTAAAAAGAAATATAGAATTTTTAGTAGTAGAAATAGGAAATGGCAAAATAAAATTACAAAAACATATAAAAGGTAAAGGTAACAAACTAGCATATGGTTTTATCAAGATGTATTTATGATAACGAACATGTTCATATTTTTGTAGATGGAATGACAAAACTTGAACCAAGGCTTTACACGAGATTTGACACACTTTGCATAAGAACCACATCACATGCACATAGGTCTATGGTTTTATAAAAACAGCATTACATTCTTGAAAAAGAAATATCCAATGCCAACATTTTGAGATGTTTCTTTTATAATCTACCTATAAGATGCTCTAGAAAATTTTAAGTATCTCGAGGAATAATAATAAAAGACAAAAAACAAATGGCTGTGATCGATATTATTTGGAATATCGAGCCAATTGATAAAACTAAGTATTTAGTTTGTTTAGCTTTGGCATGATATTTCAACCAGTAAGAACATACTCTAGAACCAAAGAAGTTTTTTTGCTATGGAGCAACTAAAAGATATAATATAGGAATTTATGAACATTAGGGAGATGTAATAAGACAAGTTGAAAATTTCCCTGGACCAAAATTCAAATGATTTTATAATTTGAATGAAGCAATCAAATGAGTTAAGCAACATTGTGAAATGAAGGACTTTCGCATAGATACATAACTTATACTGGATAAGCTGATAAGTGAACAAGAGAAAAATAAAGTTTTTAATTTTAACTCGTTTAAGGATGCATTTCCATTCCATTATACTAGAAGGAACTATGATTCATTATAGGATACATTATAAATGACTAAGTCGTTTTTATTATTCCACATATAGGAGCATATTAGTAAACTCCCACTCAAAGCTATAAATCATATCAACATGCAAGCTAAAAAGAATTTTTTGGAACGTTTTATTGCATTATATGGCTTTATTGCATCTGGAAATCACATATTAGGAACATGCATTTTTACTTATCTAAACTTTAGGAAAACATAGGCCTCATTACATACAGTGAAGAGCCTATTCCATCAATAAACCCTATGGCTAGGGAATATGGACATTATTTTCTATAGCATGTAGATTATTGCATTCATGCATTTTGCATTGATTTAGATTTATTTGAGGCATTTAATATAGGAAAACATCTTTTTACTCTTTAAACACTTTTAGATTATGAAATTAGTTAAGCAAATAGTGGGGAATTATGTACAAATTTAAATGAGTCCTATATTTAAACAAATATAAAGAGCAATAATAACGATATATGAAAAGGCAAATCTCGTTCTCTAAGGCAAGATCTTAAAATTTTATTTGAAATTGACAATATACCCCTAAATAGATTGATGAATAACAAAGTGCAAGACTCGCAATATACTCAATAAATTGATACATTTTGCAGAAAATATTACCGGGGTCCTGACCTCAAAGATATGAGAGCATAATTAATTGGGATGATCAAATAAAATCATGAACGATATGAAAAATATCCTGTGATTATCAACAAAAAGAAAATTATCATCTTGTAAATAAAAATATCCCCCAATACATTTTTGCTTGGCAATGGGGATGTATTGTGGAATCTAATAAAAATATGTGGGAGAGTTTGGAAAGGATGGAAGATGATGACAAACAATGATAGGGACAAACGAATAAAGGATAGGTGGAAAATCAAACACAGATGCCACAAAATATATTAAAAACATATAAAAAACAAGTGTCATGAAATGAATAATGATAGAAGATTTATTTTTCAAGCATAAACATTTACTCCACGACAACATGTGTTGTGAGAATATGATATAAAGGAAATAATTACTGTACTGCTATTATGTAGAAGCATTCGGGTATTGTATAAATGTATGTAATTATTGTACGATTCTTCTCTTTACAATTTTACCCTTAAAAAGGAATCTTAAGCAGGGGTATGCCTAATCCTTAGGATTTTTGTATAAACCCTTCGCCATATTAGGAAAAGCCATCGAACTTTAGCAAGGGAACTGCAGAGAAAAAGGGAGAACATACACTCATAAATCACTATCATTATAATCTTTTCATGAATCTAATACATGTTTACCACTCTTAGATAAAGAAAATCACCAATATACTAATGAGATGAAATTAATTACTAACATACAACTACTAAATCGTGTCTAGAAAATGAGATAAAAGAATTTATATACAAATTGCATTTGTTAATCGTGATATCAAGTTTTAATATCGTACTATATCGCGGTTATTAAACACAACATATTATTTTTCTAAGAATATCGCATTTTAATACTGATGTGGTGGTATATTTCCTCTCTGTTCTTTTAATGAACCTAATTTTTCTCTTTTTCACACCCTTTCCTTTGTCCTTTCTTTCTCCACTTTTCTTTCTTACCTTTCACTGTCTCTCTCCTCTCTCTCCCATTCCATCCTTTATTTCTTCCCTTTTCTCTCTTGTTTCTCACTCTCTTTCTATAAACCTCGGAAATTTTCCACATTAGTATATGACCTTACGATAGAGTGTATGAACTAGATAATAAATTTAGATTCTAATTAAAGTCTAAGAATAGATAAGTATTTAGAATTTGGTTAGATAAAGGATTTAGAATTCGAATAAAGAATTTCTTTAACCCTAAATGATACCAAAAACGAGATTTTGTATCTTGAATGAATAATTCAAGATATGATTAAAAGAAAATCTAAAATCTAAACCCGAAACCTGATATACAAATATGTATAAATAGAAAATATAAATATAGAGATTAAATGATTGCTTTTGAACTTAATAATGATTCGAGATTAGAACGATGAGTAGTAATGAGCTTAGACTTAGACTTAAACCCTAAATTCAATATCCCTAGTTAAAATTAATAGCTACTAATAAGATTTCACATTAAGTATCAAAAGTAAAGATACATTTATAGTTTTACTTCTGTATTAAAAGCGATATTAAGTAAATAATTATCTACGCTTATAGACAGAAGACGATAACCTAAAGATAAATGGTTAGGATTATAAATACATAAAGAAAATATAAACCGTTGTATAACTCAAAATCTAAACTCCAAATGAATAATCGAATCACGCTTTTGTTCTAATTTGAGTTTTCTTAAGCTATTGAAGCCTAAAACAAAAATTGACCTAATGAGCTTAAGAAATCTTAATTGCGGGAGATAAAATTATACGAATAATTAACTACGTATATATAAAACTAAAAATTGTATTATCTGATAATCTAAGTGTTTTGTATAATCCTATAAAAATGCTTTTATACAAAAAAAAAAACTTCCAAATATTAGCTAATTTGTACCCGTATAACTGGTTAAATTATCTTAAAACTCAATTAAATAATTAATTAATATATATACGTGTTTCGGCTGCCAATTTCAGTGGAAAGCAACGAAGGAGAAGAACAATAATTCATCCACAATTTGTCAAACAAATCAACCCCCAATGACCAATCATCAATTGCCAACTCAACTCCTCATTAATTGGCTTGAAAACAACAGCCAAATGAGAAGCAAATCAAAGAAAATTCGGAGGAAAACACGGAGGAATAATGCAGCCGAAGTTCTCTTCTCCTTCCTCTATATATATATACATGTTTAATGAACTTTATGGAGAAACAAACAACCCTCATCAATTTCTAAACCCTTCCAGAACGAATCCTCTCTCAATTAGCAACTAAAACCGCCTGAAAACAGAAAACAAACAGATCAAAACATCCGAGTTCAGATCAAAGGAAAAATAATACGAAAAACCCTTGGATGCGAATTCAAAGGTAAGATGATGAAGTTCAAATGATTTTCTTTCAAATTTAAACATTAGAACTGACTTATGTTAACCATAGCAACGTACTAAACACAAATACAAGCTTCGAATTTCATCGGACGAGCTCAAACGAGGTAAAAATCCAAAACCCTAGTTTTACTTCCATAAGATCGAAGATCTAAATATATATGTTTGTAGACGTGTTAAAGTTGTTTTATGTCCTTATATAAGATATATAAACACTTAGGAACGGTTTAGTAATGTTTTAACGTGAGAAATTTAACAAAATTGAATCGGATCAGTGAGGAAGATGATGAACAGTACCAACATTGTCTCAAAGCTGACAGTGTAACCGCTCAACGCCGACGGCTTACATGGATAGGCCGGCGGCGTAGAGACGGCTTACACTGATCAGAGGCTACGTAAAAATAATTTTCACCTAAAAATGAATGTAAGCCGGCTACCTGGAGATTTACGTCGACAGCGTAGAGCCGGCATACGTTGAAAGCCGATAGCTTTCAAAATCGGTGCACCCAATATGAAATAATTCTTGAAATCAAGTCTACACCGGCACCTGGGTTTGAAAGCCGGCGGCCTTGAGCCGGCGTACAGCCAAATTTCTTCAGCGAAAGCTAGTTTTTAAAACAAACAGAATATATATATATACATATATATGTGTAATATACCTACTAATTATATATTATATATGATCATATAAGAATTTATAAATAGTTAAGTAAATACAAGTATTCAAGCATATTTAGATTAATATCTAATAATTTTTAAAACCCTAGAATTTAAGACAGATATTTAGTGCTAATAAGAGTTAGTATTAGTAAAATATTTGTTCTAAATAGATAAAATAGGTAAGAATGGAAATTGAAATAAGTTAAATTTTTGAGTAATGTGACTCCTAAAAATAACGAAATAATTATGCCAGATAAAATAAGAGAAACCCGACAACACTAAGTAATAATAAGTAATGATAATTTTCTATATTGAGATCAATATAGAATAACATAAAATGAGTAATAGTAATTACCAAAACTTGATAAATATCGAGTCTAGGACATTAATCACATATAGGAATTTAGTTAATTTATATTAATGAATACTTTATTCATCTTAATAGGTGACTTTGATACGCTAGTGGATCTACCAGCTGATTACTACGACTGAGTTAGTATGAGCAAGTAAGTAATTCAGTCATATTATATTGTTTGTGCTTGTAAGTAGTTAAATATGTAATGCAAAGATAATTAAACGATTGTATTGTTGAAAGTATGTTGTGATCTGTTTGTATGATTGTTAAGATATCCCTACAAAAGCGATAATAAAATGATTTGATGTTGTGAAATAGTATAATGATGATTATGTGTAATGTATGGTCACCATGAACTTGATTAAGAATTATTGACTTAACAAATAACCTGATCATGCATTGCACAAACTGCATTATTGCATATATATCGGGGTGACAGCCTACTACGTATTAATATTTCGGTTCTCTGTTTATGCTTGGTTGTTCTAATGTGTTAGTTCTTCTAAGGTATTCTTTGTTTCGTCGGTTCTACGGGAACTAAGTGGCATCGAAGAACGCCGCCCATAGTATCGCTTTGAAATGATTAATACTTAGGGAGTTTCTAAGGGGATTGCAGGAGATGGTTAGTTTAATCGATTATATTCGAAGTGGTAACCCTAAAACAAGAAATCGTTGATTTTCCTGTGTACTTAGTATCTCCTGGGCAGGTGGGTCATAAAGTATGGTTCTTCAACCCTTAAAAAGAGGGCGTAAATCTTTTTCCTGTTTGGATTCTAGATCATCCAAGCTTGTATCTGTGCATATGGTTGAGTGCTCGCATTACATATGATTTGTTAATAACTTGTGTGATGTATGGTATGTCTGGTTATTCACTGAGCTGTGGTTTCGCTCATACTCCAATAGTCTTTTCAGGTTTACTTTACGACCCTGGTTAGTCACTTCCAGGAATATGGCTCCGGTAAGGGCTTAGGAGCTGGAAGTCTACGGTTTTATTTTGGTTTAATGGTTATATACTATTAGAATAGATTACTTAGTAGTGTACTTCAGAAGAACTATATGGTTTGTAATAGTTCTGTAATGTTTATTCACTAAGTTATTTCTTTCATATATTTGTTATTTCTTATCAAGCAACTAAAAGATCCCGTTGTTTTAAAAACCTGTCATTCTCTGAAGGTAATATAGTGATAGTATTCAAGTGTGACTTGTTTACTACTACTAGGGTACCCTCGGGGCGTGACACTCTCTTATCTATCATCCGCTGTCCTCTCTTTTCCCTTTCTCTTTATTGTCTTTTACATTTTTTTTCGGTTGTTAGTAAATTACGTTTTATAATTGCAATATATGTTGCATTGTGATTGTAAGATGCCATATATAGCTAATATTCATTTTCATATTTTATTTATAAGATGTGATTTTGATACTGTATATTAATAATTATTTTTAATTTAACCTTATTTGAGTAATTATTTTTAACAAAGGTCTTAAACTAAAAATTATTTCTTCTTTTACTTTATTGTAACTACTCTACTATTTGAAATATCCAACATATCAATACAAGTATCTATTTTAAGGTAATCTTTTGATTTTTCTTTCATTCTTGCTTTATTTATTTGCATGTTTTTAGGAACTTAGCAAAAAAGGAAAAGGAACCAAGGCATTAGACATTTGAGATAAGGAATTTTTAGAGATTATTTTAATCGTTGCCTTGATAGTTGTAGAGATTGCCCTAGTGGATGATCACTTTAGGGTCTTATAACTATTAGAGTAGCCTTTGACATATGCCTTCCCAAAAGAATTAGTGGAACGATTGATCGTATTAAAGCTGTCGAGGCATATTATTGCCTTTAAGAAGTACATGTAGGTGTAGGTGTGAGATTCTTAGAAAAGACATATGTTAGCCTCCCTTAATAACTAAGTTATGATGGTATCCCATCATGGTCTTTCACCTTGAAGGTCCTTGTCTATGTACTCTCTTAGAGTTATTATTCAAAGTCCAGGCCTTAAAGACACAAGAGCAAAAATAACTAAGATGATGAAAAAAAATCATGGACAAGTTAGAAGAACTAGAACACTTAGAAGCTAGACATGAAACATAAAACAATATATAATTGATAGAATTAGAAAGATTTGAAACGACTAAAAATAAGATTCTTGATTTAGAAAAATGTTATGATTTATTGGAAACAAGGAATCATACGTTCTAATTCCCTTTCTATTGCTCTAAAAGATGTGAACAGGCTTTGTGTTACTGGCCTTCTATAATCAAATTCTTATAATTCTACAAACCTTTCTCCTAATTATATAATTGATTGGTCTTCTATAACCTTATTGTTTTAAGTATCTTTTTAACAACCTTCTATAATTTGCTACAGCGTCTAAATCTACAAAAGAAATACTTTGAAGACAATCTATTATTGTATCATAAGAAGACGTGAAATAACTATAAAACTAAAAACTTTATGATACTTTAATGTTACCCAAGGACTAAGTAAATTTCAAGACTGGGATTGCAATTTAAATAAATTATTGAAACATGGCTTTGATACTGTTTATAGGGGGAGAAAGTGCACAAATAAGGATCTTCAATGTGAAAAACATTAAGGGATGCCATCATAACGTAGCTATCAAGGGAGATCGACACATGCCTTTTTAAGAGCCTCACTCCTGCACGCACTTCTTAAGGCCAACAATACGCTTATCTACGGCTTCAATATGGCCTATCCTTCCACCGATTCTTTTTGCAAGGTATGTCTCAAAGGCTCATTGAATAGCTTGATATACATGAACGTGGAGTGATCGTGCACTAGGATAGTCTCTGCAATTATCGACGCAACATTTCAAAATAATTTATAAAATTTTCTCCTCTTGGATGTTTAATACTTTGTTTAAATTTCCCTTTTTTGCTAAGTTTCAAAAAATACGTAAAGAAGTAAAGAGAGGATGAAAGAAAGGGCAAAAGTTTACCTCAAACAAATACTTGTATTGATACCTTTGATATTACAGAGCTTTACAGTATAATGAAAGGATTATAAGAGAATAGTGATTTGTGAGTGACATTCTCTCTTTCTCTCTAAAGTTTCATTATTAAAATTCAATGCCTTTTTCCTGATATGTTGAAAAGGTTTATATAAAAATCTTAAGGACCATGCCTACACTTGCTTATGATTCATTTTCGATGGTAAAATGTATATAAAAAGAACTTGTACATGAGTAGTGTGTTTGATTTTTTATGATAAAGATTATAGTGTAAAATGTCGTTTCTCTTACTCTTTGCAAAAGCAATAAGTAAGGTGGAGTAATCACATTTTTATAAGGGTTTGGTTTTAATGGCAACAACTGGATTGTTTCAGTTACAGATAGACGAGAGAGAACAAACTTCATAATCATCTCGAACAAAGCCTTGTTATGGGATAAAATTAATAGACTTCTTTGTCATATATGAGTTCACTTACTTTGCATTTTGTTGGAATGAATGAAATTTGTGTTATGTTTTTATTAATATATAATGGCCATTCCCTCATTTGGTTCATAAATAATTATACCATAATAAATGTCTATTCTATATAATATGAGGTAGATAAGGAATCCTTATTCATTTCCTTTATCAAAACGATTATTATTCCTTTTGAAAAGTAGTTTTTGTTTTACTTAAAATATCCATAATCATATACCAAAGGAAGTACTATTCTTTTACAGTCTTATTCAATTCTAGTGAATTAAACATGATATCTAGGTCATATTGTCATATTTATTAAACCTTGTTAAAAAAAAACATAAACCCTATATTTGATATGGTACAATTTTAATAATAAACAAAGGTTGTCGGAGTGGTTTGGGCTAAGTAGACATCACCCTTTCTCGTGCAGTTTTAAAAATTTTCTTCTAAGGCTATGTCTGGTCTCAAGTAGAGATGCAACCGAGGTAGGTTTGGGAAGGATATTTTGAAACCTTAACCTGACCCGACTCTTAATGGGGTGTCTTAGAACTTGAAAAAAACCTTATCGGGTTTTTTTTTATCATTCCAAAAACCCGATCCAATAGGGGTTTTAAGGTACTCATAACCTAACCCAACCGGATGCCAAGATTTTCAAAATTTTTTATTCAAAAGAAAAAAAAGCAAAATAATGAATTTTATTTTAAGTTTTTAATGATGCAAACATTTATATTAAAAAGAATGAATTTTAGACAATAACATCATATAAAATGATGCAAAACTTCATTTCCACTTATTTTCATATACATAGAATATAAATGGGATCCTTACCTTAATAATTTATTGTTTTTAATTTTTTCATATTTTAAATTTATGTCGGGTTGGGTTTTTCCAGCGGATTACATATAAACCCGAAACTCGACTCGATAACTTATTGTATTTTAAATCTCAAAACCTGCCCTAAAACTCTCCGATATGGTTTTTAGCGGATCGAATGGATTGGATATCCTGTAATGATCAACCCCGCTTGTATCCCTAGTCTCGGGTTTGCCATCCTAGATAGGGATGCAACCGGGGCGGGTCGTTATAGGGTACCCGCCCGCCCGCCCGCCCGCCCCGCTAAAAACCCTATAGGGTCAGACCCTATAGGGTTTAGGGTCGGGTTTTGGGTTGTACTCATAACCCGTTGGGAAAACCCGACCCGATTTAATTAAAAAAATTAAAAATTTTAGTTTAAGAAATTTACTTATTCATTAGTTGAATGATGTTTTTCATATAATCATTTTGTTATTCATGTATTGAGTCACATGATAGGATATAAATTATATTTACAATTAATAATCACTGACCAATTATCCAGAGAAAATCGATTTCCATGTGCAACCTTCCCCACTTTTTCAAAATTCATTTCTTTCCCATGCAACACAACAAAGTATAAAAATTAATTTTCTCAAAAAAAAAAATAGATAGTATATATATATATATATATGTAATGACAAATAAATCAAGAATATATAGATCGTTGTGTAGTGTCATCATTTTATTATTATTATTATTTTTTTTTTGAGTTGAATGTATTATATATATATATATATGTAAGTCTTCTAATAATTTTAGGCAATGACATGTCTTGAGTTACTTATTTTACCTTATATATTCAGTTTTCACGTTTAATAATTTTTTACTTGTCTTTAACGTTTTTTAATTTTTTTAAATAAAAATTAGGATATTTATCAACTCCATTGAAATTTTTGCCCTCCTAAACATGCCTCACTACGATAATAATTTAATCAAATAATAAAATGATGCATTTAATTATGTAATAGATTAAACGGGTCGGGTCGGGTTTTGGGACACCCAATTTTTAATCGGGTCAGGTTTGGGACAGAATGACCCGACCCGAACCCGACCCGTTTACATCCCTAATCCTAGAGGGTGATCCGTACTAAGAACCAAAGGCATTTCGAAGGGAATCATGGCATCAGCCCAAATTAACACACGCGGATCTGCTGTGACTCGATCGGCCCAACTATTGTCCAAGGCTTTAAAATGAAAAAGAAAAAGAAAAAGAAGGGAAAAAAAAGAAAAAGAAAAAAAAATGAAAAGTCAATACGAGAATCAAATTCGTTTCTCCTTGCGCACCCTCCCTGGGGTCTCTCTTTCTCCTTCAATTCCCAAACTCTGCAAATAACACACTCAAAAAGAAAAAAAGAAAAAAAGAAAAATCAACCAGCTCTTCACAGATCCATCTCTCTCTCTTGCTTCTTTGAATGTTCTCCACCTCCTTCCACTTGATCTCCTATTCCAGACTCGGTATCATCTTCTCTCGCCGCCGATAATTCATTTCATTTCTTTCCGGATCTCTCCTTTCGATTTCCGTGAAGTCCTAATTAATCCAAAGACAAAACCCTAATTCCTCTACATTTTTTCGTTGCAGGTTAGCAGGAATTGGAAATCGAGAATAATGGCGAGTGGAGCTGCGGCGGGAGGATTCGTGACTCGAGCATTCGAGTCCATGCTCAAAGAGTGTTTGAGTACTAAGAAGTTTCCTGGCCTTCAAAAGGCAATTCAATCTTATTTAGGTAATAAATGTGGTTTCGTGTGTTTCAGTTGGATCTCTTGGTTCAGTTGATGTATCTGTGATCAGTGGATTTTAGATCCGAGTTTGCTTGGAGCTGCATTTGTTTGAATTCGGCTTGTTTGAGCTAAATGCTGGTTGTTTGTGGATTATGTGTTCGGTTTTTAGTTAGTTTTGGTGTGACGTGAACGACGGAAGAGTGTTCGATGATTGCTGAGTAGTTCTGTCTGCATTTCTGTTAGTTTTGGTTGTAGGATTTGATTTAGTTAGGGGCAGTTGGTGTTATCGAGTCGTTATGAGGTTTATATCAAAAGTCATTGATCTGATTTCTAGCTATGCCTATATATATTGGATTTCTAGCTATGCAGTTGGTGTTATCGAGTTGGTAAGGCATCCATTTGTCATTTATATTTTAGATTTTGGTGTTAGAACTTTGCTGTCTGAGTAATTGCCACCCCTTGTGTAGTGGAATCTTTCACGGGAAACACGGATGAGCAATTAGAAGTTTCATATGATATCAGTGTTTGTGGACTGAAAGCTGATGTCTCATTTCTATGAAATTGAATCTTTTTATGGACTCAAAATGTTATCAGGGGAGTAGTAGGATGTAGTTGAAGAAACAAGGTTATGGTTGAAGAAAATAGTCATACCAAGGAAAAAGTTTGACTTAATTGGAAGTTGTTGAGGAAAATTTAGTTAATAGGCACCTGTGTAGTTTTGTTAATACGTACATATGATTTTGAAGGCTTTAATTATACATACCACGAGGAAGACGAGTGCATTGGAATGTGTAGAATTTCCTTTGTAGTGTCTGAACAAGTGTGGGAGGGCAATTTAAGGGTATTTACTTCAGAGAGCAGCATCATAGTTATATCTAAATTGTTTTGAAGTTTATATAGTTTATCTTGGTTGGTGAACTGACATTAATCTAAGAGATATGTTATGTCTGGTATTATGGAAGTTACTAGGAGCCTGAGTTAGGGATCTAGTCTCGGGTATTGTCTGCAATAAAATGGGTTGAGGGCTCTTTAGAGAGAGAGCCCTATGATCTTTTAAAGTTTTTTTTGGTAAATATGATCTTTTAAAATTGATATCTCAATAAAGAGAACCCTGCGATCGCTTGTTAGATTATACCCTTTGAACTATTGGTTACTCATAACTACATTAGAATAACCCTGGGGATATCATCATCATCATGACTGGCTACCTTTAGTTATGCAGACCACCCTACAAGACCATTCACCAGTAAAGTATGGTTTGTGCTAAATAGGTAGCCTAAGAAGTGTTTGGTTGGATTCGAACTTCAAATCTCATGCAAATTGTAATGAACATATCTTAATCTTTAACTACTAGACCAACCTTTTAGGGGTTTCTTATCTATCAAAATTATCCTAGATATATTTATGCCCCCAACCAATATATTTCTAACATTACTCCTTTTTTAAACAATGAGCTTTTCCTTAGACTCAAGTAATTGCTCAACCAAAAGGAAACATCCGGTGCTTGGAAAGGATGGTAACTGTCTGTAGAAGCAGCATTTGAAATTTTTATTGATTGGCTGAAGAATTGAGCTTCATATAGCAAAGAATATAAGGCTTATACAACCTTTCATAGAGAGCATGCCTCCCATGGATCAAGTTATTCACTGCATTTATAGGTTAGCTACTAGCATTCGTAATCTGATCTTGCCGAATATCTCTTTTAATACTATTTTCTCCAGGAGGATCATAGATCTTCGCCATTCGGATCTCTAATGTTTCCACTTGTTTGCTTACCTTGAAAAATTTGATCATTTTGAGTTTGCTGTTTTTTCTTCTCTTGTCTGATTTCTCTATTGTTTTGCTTGATCTTGCTCATATTGATGAAGAAAAGCTTCAAACTGGTCTTGTTTGGAACCTAACATGATGTTTGGGATACTAAGTTGTTATGGTTCCTAGTAAGGGGTCTAATTAGAGGTATATTTGTATAAAATGGGTTGAACTGTAATGTGCAATTGGGTTGTGTGAATGTGTATGGCCAGTGCTGTGTTGGGCTGTTGTGTTGGTGGCCAAGTTAATGTGGATTAGTGGGGAATTGTGCAGTTAGTGGTCAGTTAGCAGATTGTGTTTATAGTGCTTGGAGTAAGTTTAGGTCTAGTTGTCATGAAACTAGGTAAGTGGGATATTGAAAAGAATCAGCACTAACTCAACGGGTGAAAATGCAGTTAACAAGTAGAACTAGGGTTTCTAGTTAAAGGGATGGTGGAAGAAGAATCACCTGCCAAAGATTTTTCCAAAATGTGTTCCTAATGAATCAACTACCTCAAATAACTTGATTCTCTTTTTTTTTTCCTTTTGATAGTTAAACCATCCCCTTGCCAGCTGTCACATAACTAACTCGATCAACCACACCCCTGCCGCCACATAATCATCATTCATCCACACACCCTACGAATAAAGAACAACACACTCACTGTACGAAATGCCACCACTCCTCATAACACACTACAACACTACATCATACTGTTATAGCTGATTCATCTGTTAAAGATTCTGGGGAAGAGTACCAAATCATTCTCTTTAAACATGCTTTAGCACGAAAGAAGAAAGACCAAGCAAAGGAAGTGTGGCTGTTTTATCTGGTCATGATTGTATTGTGTGACTGTGTTGGTGTGAGCTTCAGCTGTGACTGTGTTAGCTGTGTGTGTCGTGTGTTTGTGTTTTTATGTCATCAATCTGGTTGCATGTGTTTATTCTTTATGGAATGGCGTATGTCTAACTATGGGATGATGTGGTGTGTAATTATGCAAGCAATCACTGCTGTTAGGTGTCAGAAAAGTATGGTCTTAGTTACTATATATACGTAGTGTAGGTATCAGAAAAGAGGACCCAAAAAGAAACTGATTTGGTAAACAACATAGAGGAAGAATGAAGAGGATATCTTATCGAGGCAACTGTAGATGTGCCAGTTAGTCACTACAAATGTGCTGTAGTAAATTTTTATAGATCAGCAATGGAAAGATTACCAGTCTGAATTTTTTCAAAATTAAATTACTGTTCTCTCGAGATCCGGGGGTCCTCTTATAAGTAGTTTTAATTATCGATTACTTTTATGAGATCAAAGGTTCTCTTTTGAGCACCCCTAAATACAAATTCAACAAAGGTAAATTTGGTAGAAAAATAAATGGGGTTAAGAGCATTTTTAGTGAAGGTTTTACTCTAAATTGCCCTATCATACAATTGCAAGGCCAATCCTATAGCACATAAACCGCCAAAACAACCTGCACTTACCAAATATGCAGCACAACAGTACACACCTATCCTAAACGAATAAAACCATGGCACTAAGTATAACCAGAAGGTTCAGGTTCATCGTTACTCCTTGTTGATAGGCGTATGTATGTTATTTGGGAATAAATTAGGGACTTATTTTATTTAGGAGTGAATTATATTAGTAGATACAGCTGGATATTCCTTATCAGGATTGACAGTTATATTTGACTATTTTATTAGTTTGTCTCGTTTGTAATATTGACTTTAGTATAATACATTATTGGGTGTGGGAAAGATATCTACAACCCTTTGTCCTCTGAAACCATGCTACCCTAAATTCTACACTCCTCCTTTTATATACCCATAATATAGGTGGCCTATTATGTGATATCATTTTAGATATGTTTAATACTGCAAACGAGCCAAGTTGTTCCCAAGCTACTTGAGTTCGGTTTGGCTCAAACTCGATTAGTAAATGAGCTGTGCCCGAGCTTTGATTTAGGTTTGTGAACAAACTTGTTAAGGCTCACGAACAGATTCATGATTAGGTTCATTAATAAGCTTGTTAGCAGATTTGTGAATTTTATATGCATGATATATTATGTATAACTATATAATTAAAACAATAAAAACTAATTTATATTTAATATTAATGTATATATATTTATACCAATACTTGTATAAGATATTATATATTTGAAAAGAACAGAAAATAGGCCATCTAAAGAGTCGGACTTGAGCTTAAATTTCAAGCTCAATAAAAGTTCGGTAGGCTTGTTAAAAAACTTGGTTCAAGTTTGAGATCAATAAAATTTAAATGAGCTGAGCCTAAGTCTTTAAAAGCTCAGCTCAGCTCGTTTGCAGCTTAGATATGTTTATAGCCATCACCTGTTGTACTTTGAATCATAGGAAAATCATTCAAGAATCACAGGTCTATATTTCTACGAAAATTTCAAAAGTCAAATTGTGCAAAATGCTGTACAATTCCTTTTTAATCAAGCTTCAAAAAGAGAAAGCTGGTTTTTCTCTATAACTAGTTCAAATATCAATTTAAATTGATTCTATAACAGTATCGATTTTTGTTTTAGTCATGTTCCAAGGTTTTGAGTTTTAGGGCAGAGCATCCTGTCTATTTGCTGTGGAGTTAGTTTAACTTATGTTTTGCATATCTTTGAACTGGGTTTTCTTTTTAAGTCATCCTGCTGGTGAGTACTACTGTTCATGCTCATAATACTTTTCATTTCTTCAGACAGCGCAAAAGCTCTGGATCAGCAATCTGCCCCAACTGTGGTGGAGGCACCATCTTTAGCTGCGGATGGCAGGTATTTTTTGAGTATAATTCTTCTCTTCCTTATATTTTGTCGACAAAGGATCACAACCCTAATTAGATTTGCTATCTTCGGCCATGTAAACTCTCTTGAAAGACCCATACTGGTTGATTGTAGCTTCCTATGTAGGTAACTTTAAGTAATGTCCTTCTGTAGATTTAAACCTGGAACCTATTTCAAATTATCATGTGAGTTGTTGGGCCTTATCCACCTTGCTAATTTGATATTTTGTTGAATAACTTTATGTTTCTCTCCTCTCTCTATTGGCAAATAAAGTTTGAATCACAAAAAATTTACTTTGTTTGTGGGTAGCTTTGACGTCAATATGTAACTAAAGTATGTCCCTTCTTTTAGAGGTGATTGGAAAAGTTGGAAGAGTCTTTCTTTGCTTTCAGGACTATATACATAAGACACCAATATGGGGTAATTTTATGAACAGTTTAACTTATAATTTGGAGAAGAGTGGACAAGGCCCTTTTCCTTTTTAGGTGCATTTTTTATGTGTTATATACAGGTTTTTGGGGTAGTAGAGTTGCTGGTTCACCTTGTTGGAAACTGTTATTAGAATCTTTTTCAGTTCTAAGTGATTGTCTGTTTTTCTTCTTAAACTTGTTGCCTATTGGAGGACTAATATTATTTCTTCATCTTTGTCTTTCTTTTCTGTTTCTTCCTTTTTATTTTTTATTTTTTATTTTTGTTGCCAGTTGTTTGGTTGCAAATTGCATTGAGCATTGCCCCTTTGATTATTGAAACATTCTTTTGCTTCCATTGACATGCTCCATTTTTCCTAACGAACTTTTGGTTCTGTGATGCTGAAGTAATTAGCTGGTTTTTATTTCAGCAGATCAACATTCTTTTGTAGTACTTCTTTCTCCTCCCTTCCACTCTCTCTTAATTTTTCCTTTTATTTTTTATTTTTGGTTTTGATTATCATCGGTAGAAACGTTTTGTAATATTTTTGGTTGGTGTTATTATTTGTAGCCATGTGGAAACTGAAGGTGGAGACAAAGAAGGAGGGACAGAATCTGAGCAATCAGATGGAAATGAAAAGGGTGCAGGTGGGGCAGTGCACACTAATAGGCCGACGAGCTCAACTGGAAACATTTCCGCTGCCTTAGCTAGTGCAGGAAACACCTTAGGAGGAGCTGAATCTGATCTTGTTTTGAATTTACTTAGACTGGCTTTTGAAACAAAGAATCTGAAGATTCTGGAACCTGCTCTTGATTGCCTTCATGTATAGTATCCCGCGAGTCACCTATTTTATTATTTGATATCATCTCGCCTAATAAGCTGCATGGGTGCTACTGAACCGTGGTTCATCTCATGAAATTTTGCAACCTTTGCAAATTTTTCCTCCAAGAGATTTTATGGTCTTGAGTTAGTCATACTCAAACATGAAATAAATAACAATTCTGTAATCAAATGAGTCAACTCAAGGTTAGGTAAAGCGATGAGAGTTTAATGAAAATTATACAAGTTTTCAAAATGAGAAGTCCCCTGTAATCAAATCTTTGCATATGTAATATAATTGAAGAGGTTCGGCTCCACCTTTATTTTTCTAGGTAATGTATTGGGAGTCCTAAATCATAATGTATTTTCCCAATTGGGTACTGAATCTTAAACCGCCAATTTAGTCCTAAACTATTATAAAATGTGCTTTTTTACATTCTTGTTGCTGAAGTGGCATGATATGTGTATGACCATGTGAAGCTGCGTCAGCCCTAAGAAAAGGTTACTTCCTGTATGATCATTTTAAAAGGCTTAGACTAGAACAGAAAATGTATAAGTTCTACTGCACTTGTCATGTAATTTTTTTTTTCCAATATAAAGAGGGTAGTTATAGCTATCTATTATTCAAGCTGCTTCTTCTTTCTTGAGTGCAACTTCTACTGTGTTGTGTCAGAATTAGATGTCACTGCTTTTTGGTCTCAACTTTGTCCGAAATTCTTGTGATTTGATTACTGTTCTAATTGCCACTCCTCAACCAACTAATTTTCCTTTGCTGTACCACTGTACAGAAACTCATTGCTTATGATCATTTAGAGGGAGATCCTGGATTAGATGGTGGTAAAAATGCCCCCCTCTTCACAGATATCCTCAACATGGTGTGTAGCTGTATTGACAACTCATCACCTGATAGGTATCCTTTCTGTGTATTGAGTTTTTCCTTTCTGCATTAAGCTTGCTTTGCTTATTCACTTTTCACGGGACAACTTGCAGTACGATTCTGCTGGTGCTAAAGGTACTCCTCACTGCTGTAGCATCGGCAAAGTTCAGAGGCATGTTGCTTTCTACATTCTCCTTTTTCTTTTCTTATTTTTTGTTGATATATGTTTTTTCCCCTCATTTTGGTTATGGAAGAGAATGTTCTTTGGTAAAATGAGGATGGGGTGCTGTAAGTATGGGTACACTAATTTTATGAAACTACATAAAATATGGAGTAGCAAAACAATAACAAAAAAATACGAAAAAAGATGAACCAGAAAAGCCTTTAACTGGGTTAATTTTCTCTGCAATGACTCCTTTCTTTTACATTGATGCAGTGCATGGAGAATCCTTACTAGGAGTTATTAGAGTATGCTATAATATTGCCCTGCATAGGTACATGAGGTTAATTATTCTTAGTAAGATAATATCAAAACCACCACCCCCTACACCCCCGTTTTTTATATTAAATATTATCTCATCTTCTGGAAGTACTCATGGTCAAAGTTCTATCCAGCAAAAATCCTATTAACCAAGCTACATCAAAGGCCATGTTGACACAGATGATCAGCATTGTCTTTCGGAGGATGGAGACTGATCAGGTTAGAATCTGATTCTATTGGTACCATATATATTTTCATTTTTTTTCATCTGATGAAAGAGTAAAGCAGCTCCATAAGAATGTACTCGGTATTGGTCTTAGTAAATTGCTAGTCTTAAAGAATGTAATATATTAAAGAACTTGATGTCTTTTTACATCCTAGTTTCTTGATCACAACCAGTGGAAGTTTCAGGTTTCTAGTTCATCACCTCCTGTTGGACAAGCAAATACTGTGTTGGAAGAAGATATAAACTCAAAAACTGAAGAAATTTCTGTCAAAAATGAGAATGAACGAGCAGTAACATTGGGAGATGCACTTAAAGAAGCAAAAGATACATCTCTTGCATCTGTTGAGGAGCTCCATAATCTTGCTGGTGGTGCTGATATTAAGGTTAAGAAGATTCAATTTTATAGTTTTCTTGTTTTGCAAGTGCTTGTTAGATTTTTAGTCATAGTTTCTAGTTATGCTTTATTAAAATTGGACTGTTTATTTCATTTTCAATCTGAGTTGTTCATGATCAAATCTCATTTAAGTTCTGAAGTACGATCTTGTTCTTCTTAAAGAACGTGAATGCTACTGTTCTAATTAAATTGAAGCACAGTTTGCTGGACACTCACTTTACAGGGTCTCGAGGCTGTTCTTGATAAAGCCGTCCATATTGAAGATGGAAAAAAAATTACAAGGTATGGATGAAGTAAAATATAAATGTGGAAGGTGCTTCTATTTCAACATCTTCAACAATTTTTTTTTTTTTTTTTTGTTTATGCTTGAAAATATCAGAGGGATTGACTTGGAGAGCATGAGCATAGGACAGCGTGATGCTTTATTGGTTTTCCGAACACTTTGCAAGGTTTAATTCTGTTTTTGAGTTCTTTCTTCAACAAGTTGATGTATTTATGTTTGTCCTGTTATAAGCTGTCTTTATTTACTGCCTACTTCTAACGATTGCAGATGGGTATGAAGGAAGACAGTGATGAAGTTACCTCAAAGACGCGTATCTTGTCTCTTGAGCTTCTGCAGGTGTCATTCTAGCATTTTCTTCTTTCTTGCTCAGTGGTCCACCTTTTCATCTACCATGTACACAGCGTGATATTTATTTTAGGTTGTTCTTGGTTTTCAGATTATATCAACTAGAGAATTTTCTTTTCTTACATAGATGTCTTTCATATGACTGTGCTTGTGCTATCTGCTTTGGTGATCAAGGATGCGCTGTGAATTATGTTGTGGCTAGCATTAGAACCATCTTATCTAACAGTTTAAACTTGTAGATGTGGTGTGAGTTATTATATTTACTATTTAACTTTTCTCTTTACTTGTGGTTGGCATTTTGAATGAAATTCATCAAGTGGATGACTTAGATAAATGAGGGAAAAAAAAGGCACAAGGATTTATTATTATAAAGCTAGTACCCTAGCCATATTATCTAAAACTTAAATTTTTAGATCAACGTTGTTTGATTCGGCCACGGTGTTGACCCTGGCGTGTGAGAGGGTCAAAGGTCAAGGGGTCAACCTGGATTCCACTGAGGTTGAACTGTGTTCAGATAAAATAAAACTATAATTCATATTTTAATTTCAAAACTTAACAAATATGAAATTACAATGAAGTATAAGTCCAAATAAATTGAAACTTAAATATATACTCTAATTAACAATGAAATAAAATGGAATGTTTCACTACTTATCTAAGTTAACAAAGGGTTTTATCTAAACTATATAATTCATAAGTTGATATTATTTTCATGGACAAAGACTTAATAGTGGTGTAATTTCTTATCAATTAATTATCATATAGAATGAAATTGGCAATTATAATATATTTACTGTAGGAAAAATTTTTTGCATGTAAGCAAATAGAATTTATAAGAAAGCTTAAAGTTTGGTTTAAAAAAAAAAAAGAAAAAAGAAAAAAAAGAAAGGATGCAACTTCATTGATCCCTTAAGATTTAAAAGGCAAATTACAATTTGTTATATATACTTAAAGAAACATTTGCCCCAAAATAAACATGTTCAATTTAATGTAATGTGGTATCACTGTCTAAATTGCTTCCATTTATTTGTTGATTCAATTTGGTTAACTACATGATACAACTTACAGGCTAAGATTAATATTAATGGTGTTGCATATATGTTCCATTTACAGGACTTTGCATGATGGTTTTCAATTTTTATATATGATTTTTCACACACACACACACATATTTTAGTTTTGACTTTTTCTCTTCTCATAAACTCTAATTGATCTCATGCTTTCTTGATGATCCTTGTAATCATTCAGATTCTCTCATTCAATTGAACTCCAATGTTTCATTACTCTCTCAAATAAACAAGTTTTTCTTTGAATTTAAATGCTTGTATAGGTTGCTGTAATTCAATGTCCCACATTGTGAATTCCATTCGGCTGAGTCTTCTTTAAATCACTTCACCCATGCATTTGTGTTACGGCATCAATTTATTTAATAATTTTCGGGCTCTTTAAGAGAGAACCCAGCAATCTCTTGTTTTGAGCTCGCTAAGAGAGAATCCGATGATCTCTTGCTGGGGCCCGATTAAAGAGAGTACCCAAGATCTCTTCAAATTCAGATCTGAAAATTTCTGAAAATGATACTTCCTTCCTTTTTTTCATTGAATATTTTTCTTATAACTGCTACATATTTAAATTACAAACACCTAACCATCACATATGTTACCACATGCACATCAGCACACAACATACCTACATGCAATTAGCAAATAACACAAATTACACACATAAGGACAGATCCCTATGATAAGACTATTGTGGTTTCCCATATTGCTATAATAAATAATTACACACACACACACATAACATTACACATGTACACCTTCCACACCTTGAAGATATTAATTGCCATGATTGTACAGAGAAAAAGCTCCATAGCTCTGGTACTGTCAGATGCACTGGGACATGCATTTCAGCCTGGCCAACCCCACTGGTCTTTTATAGAACCCAGTCCAACTGTCTGAGTTGATGACGTGTCACTAGGCTATTGATTATCCGGGTTCATTTATACAACCAAACTGGCTTAGTGGCTGGTATGGTCCAACCCGGTTGAACTGGCCAGGCCGGGCTGGTTCTGACAACACTGTTTTAGATAGGATGTTGGCTATTGTATTTATTACTTGATATACTTTAGTCAGCTTTGAACGTTGGAAATGATGTGGAAGAAACCCTCTAAATTTTGGCCAAGAGATTGCAGTTGAATGAGAACATGATGTGCTCTTTTTTTTTTTTTCTCACAGGGTACATCAGGCTACCTAAACTAGGGGGGAAAAGGAAAAAAATATTATTAAAATTAAAAAAAATTACGAAAATGCCACTGGATGAATTTAATCCCAGAAATAGGCAACACGGCCTCGTCTCTTGAAGAGACGAGGTCGTTAGTGCCTGACCTCGTCTCTTCAAGAGACGAGGCCAATCAAAGAGGCGGCCTCGTCTCTTGAAGAGACGAGGTCAGGCAACGACCTCGTCTCTTCAAGAGACGAGGTCCAGCCCAAGAGATGGCCTCGTCTCTTCAAGAGACGAGGTTAGGCCAAGGAGAGACCCCGTCTCTTCAAGAGACGAGGCCAGGCCAAAATCCCCACCATCCTATTTTCTTTCATGAAAAAGCAAAAATTTACATAAAAAACCTGTAAAAACCTGTCAAATACAAATATAAACAGCGATAAAAGCCATTAACCGTCCTCCAACATGGCCAAAAAAACTAACAAACTACAGTGTTTCGAAGCCCAATCGAAACTCCCATTCCCAATCCCAATCATAGACAGTGCAATGAAAATATGAGTATTCGTAGAGTCATAATACATAGTAGGAAATGAAATAGAATGAAATGTACAGTGATTGTTCTAATAGAATGAATAGGAGAAAATGAGTACGATCTATACATACAAGAATAATACAATGAAATAAGAAAAAGCTACATACAAAATGAAAATAAAAAGAAAAATCTATCTGTCGTCCACTCCTCCTCCTGCTGATGTGTGGCCCTGCTCCCTCTTCCTCGGCCGCTACCCCGCCTCACGTATGTCCTCGGGAATGGGGTACACTGATGATGAGGATGCGGGAAATATGGGCGAGTCTCTGTAACTGGAGCGGGCTCTTCTCCCGTAGCAGCACTGTACTGGTGGAATGGGACAGGGTCTGGCTCGACCTGTGTAAGGCCCTCCCCCATATCATGAGATGGCGATGGTCGCCTCTTCTGTGGAGCCAGGGGAGTGTGGAAGTCACTGGATGACGGGTCTGGCATGGGGGTGTCCCCCATATCGTAAGAAGTGGAAGATGGGCCAGCCCGTCATGAATGACCTGGGAAGGACCAGAGTCATCGAATGGAGGTAGGTCGGACGGCTCAGGCTCATCTCTGATCTGTATACCTGGAGCCCGAGCTCGGCCCCGACCCCGTCCCTGTCCCCGCCCACGCCTCTCTCTAGATGGATGTCGTCTCTGTAAGGTATGAGGCTGTGGGTCACCCTGTCCTGCTGCTGCTGGTGGAGCTGGTGGTACTGGATCATTGAAGTTCAGCCCCATAAACTCATCCACTACACGACAGACATCTCGTGCAGTGGATGCAGTGAGCTCTGGGGGCATGTCAGGGACGCTAGAAATGAAATCAGCCTGCGAGTAATAGCAAATATTTATATCAGTGAATAGCTTATAAGTCAGTACAAGTATATATAAAGCTTACAGAGACAGCGACCGTACCATGTATCGCATGATAGCTCCCGTGCGACCGATCCAGCGTCGGGTGATGGCATAATACCACTGGAAGTAATCGTCGGATGTCCCAGCCGGCAAATCTGGCATCTGTACAATGCAATCACCGAGCATCCCACTCAGCAATCCATCTAGCGTGCTCGGACTGCCAGTTCCACTCGGAACATCTCCTCATGTCAATCTCATGGAGGGGTCTCATATCAGCAGGGGGGGCTGGTATCTCCTGGAAACCACCAAACTGTCTGAGCACTCTGTCCGGATAGTAGTGCTCGACAAGGTAGAAGCATACCAATGGCACCTGGGCACGCCATACGTCGTTGCCTACCAGGCAGTACGGTGGCAGGGCGGGCAGGATGGAGCTGTATGGGTCCCACACCACCTGATGAAGTAGCAAAAGTGATGTACTGCATAAGAAAATGACCGTACAATAGCAATTTAAGAGAAGGCAATGAAAATCAAAATTGATCTATCGCATACCTGATGTGGCATCTGTCGATCAAAGGAGGCGCGGTACTCAATCAATAGGTGGGTCGACACACGGGTGACGTCGAAAGTCGCACCCTAATGACTGATGAGTGGGCGGCCTGCGGTAACAGAGGTGAGCAGTCGCCGTACCGGGGCAATGTGGGGGAAGTGCTCCCATGCCCATATCTGCAGGACAACTAGTGGTCCTGTCATGTCCCCCGTGTCGATGTCGGAAGCCAGGCATAGCTGCGTGTACAGCCAAGCCAAACAGGCAGCTCCCCATGCGTGCTGCTCTGCTCGCTCGAAATCTCGGAGCAGCTGGAGGTACATAAGATGAACGTAGTTGGAGGATTTGTCTGCGACAATAAATCCTCCAAGCAGCAACAGAATGTATGCCCTAGCATGACGTCGGATCATCACGTCATCAGCAAACTCAGGTAGGTCGGTGAAGTGGCTATCTAACCACGACATCTTCAGCCGACCTCCATCCATGTCGGCGCCGGGGACTGGCCGAACTCCTAATAGATCCTCGCACAAATCTGGCCAATCCATGCGAGCCGTGCCAGTAACGGCCAATCCATCCACAGGGAGGCCCGTCAGGATAGCAACGTCCTGTAGTGTCACAATATTAATTTTTTTCCCCCCAATTTACAAATATATATATATATATAATATGTATGTATCCATATAATTAGAAAATTTTCTACCGTATTGGAATCGCTCAACAATACCCGTTGCCGAAATTACAAGTTATTTTAAATTATTTTCCCAACTGCACTTCCTACAAAAATTATCCAACAACTAATCATAATATTATTTTTTTTTCCCAATAATTTCATATATGTATACGTATGTATCTATCTATATAACATACAACAACCGGATTAAATCCTTCCACTTACTAATTGCACAATTAAATGATTCTAACAGCACATACTATCACCATTGAACAATGTAGCAACATTCATTAACAAAAAAAATCAAAAATCACGAAAATAATACCTCAAATTTCGCCGGCGGATTTCGGTGATTTATCGCGTGTATCGCTCCTCCAACCCACAAATTGCAATCTAGACACCGTCGGGGGGCTCTGAGATTGCCCAATCACAAAAAAAACCTAAGAAGCCGTGGAGAATCAACGTCGGGCCGATTGAGAGAATTGGAATTTAGGGTTCGTTAGTTTTTTGAATTTGGAGGAAATGGGGAAAGAGGCGCGCGGCTGCAGTTTATCCGCGCAGACCTCGTCTCTTCAAGAGACGAGGTCACACGCGGAGCAACCTCGTCTCTTCAAGAGACGAGGCCGCCTCTTTGATTGGCCTCGTCTCTTGAAGAGACGAGGTCAGGCACTAACGACCTCGTCTCTTCAAGAGACGAGGCCGTGTTGCCTATTTCTGGGATTAAATTCGTCCCAGTGGCATTTTCGTAATTTTTTTTAATTTTAATAATATTTTTTTCCTTTTCCCAAACTAGGGATAATAGATATACACCAATTTTTTTTTTAAATTGATGTAACCGTTGAAAATCACTGCATGTTCATTTCACTGTTCTAAATCTTGAACTTTGAAAAGCAACTTTTTGATTGAGAGCGGCATCCTTTTCCTGGGATATTTTTTACGTTATGCAACTATATGTAAATTATTTTCCCTTAAAATCCACCCTTATTTTTGTGTATACTTGAACAGTTTTGTTTTAAATAATGATTAAAGAGTTCACAGTTGTGGAATGTAGCTTGTGATTTAATGCAGCTTTGTTAATCTTTCATCCTAACGTTAACTGAAGTTAATAATTTTCCCTCATATTGAAAATACAGGGTTTACTGGAAGGAGTTAGCCATTCATTTACTAAGAACTTCCATTTTATTGATTCAGTAAAAGCATATCTTTCTTATGCTCTATTGCGGGCTTCCGTTTCTCAATCCCCTGCCATATTTCAGGTTTGTTCTCTTTAACCATTCTTGCAAACCATCTGCTTTAGTACATTCAGTTTGAACCTGCCACTGGCCATGTGGTCTACTGTTAGAATTCATGCATCTCAGTCATGAGTCCTGGCTCAAATGCTTATTATCAAGCCAAAAAGCAAAAAACATCATGACTGAACATCTTATATTTTGCAGTATGCAACTGGGATCTTTTCAGTACTTTTGCTGCGGTTCCGAGAGAGTCTTAAGGTACTGCTGATTTTGGGACATTGAAGTTGCATCCTTTCGGGTTTCACTGTTAACTGATTATTCATCCGTTGATTTCCATGTATTGGTGAAATATTTTAGGGCGAAATTGGTATCTTTTTTCCCTTGGTTGTCCTACGCTCACTTGATGGGTCCGAAGTTCCCACTACCCAGAAATTGAGTGTACTCCGGTAGAGTCGTCTTCTTGATGGAATTTGTACTTTTAATTTTGACAATTTGTTTGGGAAAAAAAAAAAATAATCAATGGAAAATATCATGATTCCACCATACCTATCATTTTGATCTGTAACCATTTGCAGAATGCTGGAAAAGATATGCAAAGATCCTCAAATGCTTGTTGACATATATGTGAATTATGACTGTGATCTTGAGGCACCAAATCTTTTTGAGCGCATGGTATAATCTAACCCTTTAGCATTCATTTTCTGTTTTACATTGGGTGCTCTCTTTGGAGTCTATCATATTATTAAGGCATCTTCCTTTTTTATTACCTCCATAGGTAACCACTCTATCTAAAATAGCTCAAGGAACACAAAGCGCGGACCAAAATCCAACAGCTGTTTCACAAGCAGGTTCTATTAAGGGTGCAGCACTTCAGGTATGGAATTCTTATTTTGTGATTCAAACTTCAGCACACAGGCGTCCCTCTCTTATCTTCCTAGCAATCCAACTCTGCTTTATCAATTTGTTTATTTTCAGTGCCTGGTGAACGTACTCAAGTCATTGGTTGATTGGGAGAAGACTCGAAGAGCATCAATTAAGCATATAAGTGCTGGATTGAACGTGGAAGATGTTTCAGAAAGAGACTATGTGGAGGTGAAAAATAAGGAAGATGTTCCCAGTGATTTTGAGAAGACAAAGGCCCAGAAGTCCATATTGGAAGCTGGTATCTCTGAGGTGTGTTTAAATATGTAGGTTGTATATCTTCTCAAGTTTCGCTCTCTTTTTTGTGGGTAAGTCTTCTTGGTTGGTTGTCTTGTTAAGAATGAAAATCAGAGAAGAACATTAGAAGATTCATTCTTACCACAATTCAAAGTATGAAGTTGGTCTACTCAAGAATATTGCAAGAAGATCCAAGTCTTCTTAGTTATAGGTTTAGGGTACATACAACTTACTAGTAAAAGAATTAGTTTATACATAATTAGTGTGGGAATCATAGTAAGAGTGAGTAATTATGAAAAAGCAGGAGCGTAAAATTTAATTTGTGAACAGAGCATAATAAAATAGTTATTATAATGCAATAAAAATAGTATTGAATCCTTCGGATTACACAATTAAACAACCAAAACATTAATCCTTTAACATATAATATCAATATGTTTTATAATAAAAATGTTTTGTATAGTTTTGATTTAAATAGATTATATTTTATTATTTAAAATTCTAATATAAGTTTTTAGAAGAAAAAGGAATGAGAGAGTAATTATGTTAGAATTGAAGTTTATTGCAGAAGAGAGAGGTGAGAGGTTATAATTTTGAAATAGCTATTATTTTGAAAAGGAAAGAAAAGAGAGAATATTAAGGAGGAAAAAATAGTACATATACAGAAAAGCAGTTATTGCAAACTATAGAGAGAGAGAATGAGTGGGAGAGAAAATGGTGTGAGCAGAAATTACTAAAAAGACCTTGAAGATTGCAAAAAATATATTTTTAACTTTAATGGAAAAAAAAAAACAATTTTCATTTAAGGGCAATTATTTAAATAAGAAAAGACACCAAACCCATTGCTCCCGTTTAAATAATATAGATAAGATGAATTACAATGAAAAATACAGTACCAAGTCAATCTTTTGTATTAGTATGCAATTATAATTAATTTCTGAAGTTAATTTATAACATAATTTACCAATATTTAGCAAAGACATGTCAACTAAATCAAGAAACCCTCAAATCATATAATGGGGATTGTCTAAAAGAAAATTGGAAATGTATATTTATGCAAAAGATTAACTTATACTGTATTTGTTTGAAGTTCTTTAAATATTAACATTTTTTAAAAGGTACAATAATGATATTAAAAATTTGGAGTGTTTGTGTAATTTTGATAGTTTTCAGGGCGTGTTGCTATAGGTTAATGCAAATAATAGGAAGCTTTTCCTGTTGAGTACTGATGACCACCAAGAAGCTTCTTGTCATCAAGCTGTAGTTCACGAGATTCTACACACACAGAGATATATATTGGAAAAGTTCATTATGAAATGCTTTCCAACCACACTTGTACTGTTGGCAGGATTGACATCCTCCTCCTCTTTTTTTTTTTTTTTTTTTTTTTGGGGGGGTTTGGGGGGGGGGGGGGGGGGGGGGGTGTGGTGGTTGTAATTGGCGACAATCTAGATTGATCTTTGCTATTTTTATGTTGTTTATGTTAAAATAATGAATTCTGTTTATGCTGATGAAAAGTTAGGTGTGGCTCTTTTTACATGTATAGGCGGTGCTTAACTTTTTTATTAATTGATGATCTTTTGTGTTATTTAGATAGATAGTATACAGCTTGACCATTTTCTTATAGTTAATAGAATGCTTCTTTAGTTAATCCTTTTCCTTTGATATATTGCAGTTCAATAGGCAACCAGCAAAGGGGATAGACTTTTTGATATCCAACAAATTAGTGGAGAGAACACCTGCTTCAGTTGCTCAGTTCATTCGAAACACTGCCAGTCTGGACAAGGTTGAAACTCTGGTTTAATAAATTATTGCCCATAGATTGTACAATTTTGCAACTTCACTGATCTCAATTAACTGCAATGTTGCATTTCTGAATATAAGTTTTGGAACTATCAACTGCATAGAAAGTATGTTTGTGTTTGCAAATGTGAGATTATTACATGTTAACCATCTCAGTTCATTCGAAACACTGCCAGTCTGGACAAGGTTGAAACTCTGGTTTAATAAATTATTGCCCACAGATTGTACTCTTTTGCAACTTCACTGATCTCAATTAACTGCAATGTTGCATTTCTGAATATAAGTTTTGGAACTATCAACTGCATAGAAAGTATGTTTGTGTTTGCAAATGCGAGATTATTACATGTTAACCATCATTTTTAAATTACACAAATACAATTTTGACAAAATAATTACTAAATTAGCGTAGTTACATTGCATGTCGGACATGAGATATAGCTTTTTTTTTTTTTAATGTATATATGCAAAGTACCGGTACTTTGCGTTTATCGTACACTCTATATGCGACACATAAAGTGAAATACCAATACTTTGCTTGTATCACATATTGCGCTTGCGATTTTACGCAAAGTACCGGTACTTTGCGTGTATCGCACACCTTACATGTGATACATAAATTTTTACAACTTTTGCACAGTAGGTCGTTGTATCTCGTCTCCAAGATGCGGTACATGTATAAAATTTCATATCTCTTCTCCAACATGTGATGTAGAGATAGTAATTTAGTAATTTTTTTTATACAATTTGTATTAATGTAATTTTTTTATAAGGACGGGGGACATGTGTTTCACCTTTACAAATGCAGTGGAGAGTGCTTGGCAAGGTTTGATTAGCAACAAAGCATGGAAAGCCAAAAGAAGAAAAAGAGGGAGGGAAAAAAAGGAAAGAAAGAACTCCTTGCTCAAATATGTTGTGGAACTTCTGCAAATGCATAACATGGCCTTTAATGAATGCAACTGCTTCAATATTGCCTTGCAAGTTTCAAAGTTGATCAGTAAAATCTCAAACTTACATAAAGTCACAAATTTGTTTTTGGCAACATTGACATAATTATTCTAACTTTTTGTAAACAATGATGAGGTGAAAACGTAATGAAACTTGCCATCTCATCAACTTATTGATGGATGTTAGGGTATTTGTGTTATTATGGTCATGGTTTTACGAGTTTGGACTTTATATGAGTTGGGGGTTACATTGACAGGTTTGAGCTTTCAAGGCAATATTAAACAATTTTGAAATTCTAGTGCAGCATTAGTTGTTTTGAAACTTTGAATACATAATTCAGATTTGTCATATTTTAAGTCTAAAACTTAGAGGCAATATTTAATCATTTTTCAAAACTTCTAAGCACAGTATCAACAAGTTCTCTCATAAAGTCATATTGCGTACTTATAAAATGTTGCAAGGCTTCATTGGGCAAAGAAGAAGTGAAGTATTTGAGAGATATTAATAGCCTATATCAGGTGAGGACAGGGATGTAAATGAAAAATTTGTAAGATATGTGCAAGCTTGAGGGATGAAACTTTTTAGATGTTTTTTATCCAGAAATGAAATAAAATTGTATACATAAAGACATGCTACAAATGTTCAGAATCAAAGGAATATTGATCATTGAGACATGAATTCCTTATCCTGTAATTTTATAATAGTAGTTCACGTAAAATATATATATATTTTTTGGCCAAACACATAAAATATTTTTTATATTCAGTAGATGGGATATAATACTGTAATATATTGGAGTTTTGTTGACTGATAATAAGTGACATGTCAATATTTATTCATATTGTTGAGTTGGTAGATATTATGACTTGATTTTATTTATTTTAAGGTTTGTAACCAAGAGATAATTACCTTTCATTTTGCGCTCATACGAAAAATAGTTATCACTATACCGAGGGACCACAATACTTTGGAAAAACCCCTGTACAAGTAACTTTTCATCATATTTCATTTTAGGGACCTTTATGCGTGTATAAAAGATGTATTATCTATGATGTTGCTTCTGCAGGCAATGATTGGGGATTATCTAGGTCAACATGAAGAATTCCCCCTGGCAGTTATGCATGCTTATGTTGATTTGATGAAGTTTTCTGAAATGAAGTTCCATGATGCTATCCGTGAATTCCTTAAAGGATTCAGGCTCCCAGGAGAAGCTCAAAAGATTGATCGCATAATGGAAAAATTTGCGGAAAGGTTTGTGGTTTTGCCCTGCTATGCGAAATGAAACCACTTGTAAACAAAAAAAAATTCTTTATTCATAAAAGATACACTAGCATCCAAATAAAAAGAGCCTGGACAATTAAATTATAGTGACAAGATATAATAGTATAATGTTGGATTGCTGTGCAACCGAATGTTTCATATAGTGGAGATGCAATAAAGTTCATGTATTCTAGCAATCCTTTTATTGTTTATAATGATGGTATTTTTCTTTGTAACTCAATATTGTGACAAAACGAGTTTAGGAAACCGTCTATGTTGGGCTTCTTATCATCAAAGGTCCATTTGGATTATTGTTTTATCTATATCTTATCATACTTCTTTGTGTCTATTTCGTATCTTATATTTTGCTATTTGAAGTATGATTTTTCCCCCCTTTATGCTATCAGCCAGGGGAATTTTTATCCATTCTATTTGCTTTCAAACACGTGTTTGGATATGTTGTCTTATTAGTATCGTAAAGAAAGACTAACTGCAGGAGGATGTATATTTGCTTGCAAGTGCTAATAGAGGACATTTTTTAAGTGGTGCAAATTGAGGATAAATATTATTTACAGTATGTAGTTCTTAGCATGGATGTTGGTAATTTCATGCTATAGTTGTGTTAGTTTTTTCATAAATACATCCTTTCTTTGCATTTGCAAGCAGGCATATTTCCCCTGTATGCACCAACTCTTGTATTCTCCTTTTGAATTTAGGGATAAAAAATGTTCTTTGTATACACTACATACTGTCACATTTATTTTCATTTTAAATCACTGAAAATATACATTCTTTATATATACTTGTAGGCAAACATACACTTTAGAGAATAGTAATCATTTGTGAAGATGAGGGTCGGAGAAATGTAGATTTGGAAGTATTTTTTTTGGGCCAAGCTAGATTTGGAAGTATAGTTTCGTTTATTTTGTTAAAACAATATAGGAAAAATTTAGGAAGACAGAATATAATGTGATGCTTTTATAAAATTGGAAAGGAAGAGGGTAAAATGATCTATTTTTATAGGTGGGTATCTTATATTGATATGCATCCTGTTCACAAGTGCGAAAAAGACAAGAGGTGGGGGGGTTTGTTTTGGTGTTGTCTTTTTTTTGGGGGGGGGGGGGGGGGTTGGGGGGGGTTTTAGGTTAGTTATTTCCCTCTATTTACTGGCACTTTAGGGATGTAATATTAACAAGTGGAACGCTAGGCTAGAAACCTGTGCACCATCATCTTCTTACTCTTACCCATGTATGTGACCATTTATATATCATCTTTGGCAGATATTGTGCAGACAATCCAGGTCTTTTCAGAAATGCGGATACTGCATATGTTCTTGCATATAGTGTTATAATGTTGAATACTGATGCACACAATCCCATGGTTTGGCCCAAAATGTCAAAGTTGGATTTCATACGCATGAATGCCACGACTGAAGCTGATGAAAATGCTCCAACTGAATTACTGGAAGAGATTTATGACTCGATTGTTAAGGAAGAGATCAAAATGAAGGATGAAACAGCTGGAATGGAGAAGAGCAGGAAGCCTGAAATCGAGGAGACAGGTCGTCTTGTCAGTATTCTGAATCTGGCTCTTCCAAAAGGGAAATCATCTGTTGATGGTAAATCCAATAGTGCAGCTATTGTCAAACGGACACAGGCTATAATTAGAAATCAAGGCATGAAAAGAGGAGTTTTTTATACTGCAACACAAATTGAACTTGTTAGGCCAATGGTTGAAGCAGTGGGCTGGCCGTTGCTTGCTACTTTCTCAGTCACGATGGAGGAAGGGGAAAACAAGCCTAGGGTTGTTCTTTGTATGGAGGGATTCAAAGCTGGAATACACATTACTCATGCTCTTGGAATGGACACTATGCGCTATGCTTTTCTAACTTCTCTGGTCAGGTGAGTAGTTCTTCTTACCCATGTTACTACTCCAACATATATAGGATGATGAATCAGTCTACCTCTTCTAATTCTATGTTCTTCCTGTTTCTATGAAATGTTTCATCAACTGATTCAGATACACTAGTGAAAGGGTACCAACAGAAATAACTTTTTACAATTTTTATGTTTTATTAGAGACTTCATGAAAAAGCACATGCATAGAAAGGTGGAAAGTTACTTCTTTTAGCCTCTTGATAAGTGACTTGAGCCATCCATTCGTCATTTTCCTGTTTTGAATGCTTAGATTTCTTGTTCTTTCCATAGAACTAGGTGCTATGCTTTTCTAATTTATCCAGTTAAATATTGGTGCTTTTGATGCAAGAGTATACAATGATGGAATAGTTCATGCTTTTTAATTTTTTATATGATCCTAATATATAGAAATATGAAGTGCTAGTGGTGTAGTTCGTATTTGCAACTCTAGTCTGCTGGGTAATTTGATAAGAACTTTTTTCCTTATCTGTTACTCATTCTTATGTGTTTGATAAGCCTGCTGAGAAGGTCATAGTTTCTAATTTTTTATTTTAACATATAATTCGAATCAATTTAATATTAAAAAAGTAAGCCAAAGGCTGTTGGTGGAAAAAATACAAATTTATAGAACGGGCTATTGTGCACTTCAGGGATATCCTTTTTGGTGAACCAGGATTCATTGTGTGTATTTTACTCCATCTATAATCCTACATTGTTCATAATACTTGTTATTTGTACCTGCTTACACTAGATACAAGGATTAGATGCTCAGGACAAGAAGTAATTACTTTAAAATCCACAACCAAGATGGTAAAAGGAGTTTGGCCAAAAGATGGTAAAAGGAGAGGGTCAAAATTAAATTGACAACAAGAGAGTCAAATATATGATATTGACCTTTAAATTGAAGAGCAGCTGTTAGATTATGTGGTCAGCTTGTATTTTTTTTGTTATCAAGAGATGAATTATTGAGGGTTTATGAGGTTTCTCTGAATTTTTCAAATTTCAGATATACATTCTTGCATGCTCCCAAGGATATGCGTAGTAAGAATGTGGAAGCATTGCGAATTCTACTTGCTTTATGCGACACGGAGACTGAATCTCTTCGGGACACGTGGAATGCTGTTCTCGAATGTGTTTCTCGACTTGAATTCATAACATCAACTCCATCTATTGCTGCTACTGTTATGCATGGGTCAAATCAAATATCCAGAGATGCAGTTGTGCAGTCACTTAGAGAGCTAGCTGGAAAACCTGCAGAGCAAGTCTTTGTCAATAGCGTCAAGTTGCCTAGTGATACTGTTGTAGAATTCTTCAATGCTTTGTGTGGTGTGTCAGCAGAAGAGTTGAAGCAAACTCCAGCTCGTGTTTTCAGTCTGCAAAAGCTTGTTGAGATCAGCTACTACAATATGGCTCGCATCCGCATGGTAATCCTTTACTGGAACTGTCGCAGCTATGTCCAATGTATATTGATGTTTGATCTGGGCTATGGTTGGTGATATACTACATCATATGAAATGGATTTCTATTAATCGTCTGAGCAAGGGGAAAACTGTTCCGGCTTTCCTTTCTTAAGTAAGCTGTAGTAGGATGAATCATGGTAGATGTGAATGCTAATTTTTGTACTGAAAGAGCCTCCATAATAATTGGAGGTGTCAACATATATAATGCGAGTCTGAAATTGTTCCTTAAATTTTTTTCTGTAAAAACTCAACAATTTTGCAGTTTAACATAGATGTGTTTTTTTAACACTGAAAGAGATAGTGGCATTGAGAATCTATTCCATCTCTTTGGCTACTCATATAAACATTAATTATTGGAGAGAATGATTTTAATGATATATTTACAATCCAAACTACATTTCTTTTACGAATTACACGAACAGTATTTGTGAGATAATACATGTAGTATTAAGTGTATATCCATACTTCTGAGGATCAATCTTTCTGTTGTATTGTGTATATGAAAAATATATCATTCGTTCATGCCAAGGAAATTCATTGCAAACCATTTGCTTTCCAGGTTTGGGCAAGGATATGGTCTGTCTTAGCAAATCATTTTATCTCAGCAGGTAGCCACCCTGATGAGAAAATTGCAATGTATGCCATAGATTCTCTCAGGCAGCTTGGAATGAAATATTTGGAGCGTGCTGAGCTAGCAAATTTCACTTTTCAAAATGACATCCTCAAACCATTTGTTGTGCTTATGCGGAACAGCCGAAGTGAAACCATAAGGAGTCTAATTGTTGACTGCATTGTTCAGGTATGCGTACTCATTTCTTCTCTGATAATTTGTTGTCCATCCTTGTTTATTTCTAATGCATTGATTTATTCACTTTGTCTAAAATCTTGAAAAAGCCCAAAACATATCTTTGAGTATTGTGATGATTCTTGTGCTGTTTTGGCCACTTATTTTAGATGATTAAATCTAAAGTTGGAAGCATCAAGTCAGGATGGCGTAGTGTTTTCATGATCTTTACGGCTTCTGCAGATGATGAATTGGAATCCATTGTTGACAGTGCTTTTGAGAATGTTGAACAGGGTAAACACATAGCATTCATCCTGTTTTTTCTCACAATGATTGTGTTTTGATGCATGTATCCTAGTGCCATCTACTTGGGAGTGTGCTAGCACAGATATACGTATACATGTAACAAATTGGATCCATAATCTCCTTTATGTCCATGTTTTATTTCTAATGCGGTAAATGCTTTGCAGTTATCTTGGAGCACTTTGATCTGGTCGTTGGGGATTGTTTTATGGACTGTGTGAATTGCTTAATTAGATTTGCTAATAACAAAAGCTCTCACCGTATAAGTTTGAAGGCTATTGCTCTTCTGCGTATATGTGAGGATCGTCTAGCTGAGGTTGGTTCACTTTGTATCCTTTTTCCCCGCTTTCCCTTTGCGCTTCTGAAGATGAAGTTTATTTCATGATTGGATTTATGTTTTTGGAAAATCTCAACGTAAAAATAGGATTCGACAATGTCTCTAAATTTAATATTCCTATACAGCAGGATTCAAGTGCTTACATTATTATTTTTGGTTTTTTCCTTATAGCTGATATTTAAGAACTGGACTAACAAATGCTAGGTACATTTGGTTAGTGTTTGAATTGTACCTTCTTTTAACTCATCTTCTCCTAGGGCCAGGAAAAAAAAAAAAAAAAAGCTCTTTTTCTCCTTTTGTATGCTCAATCTATTTGTTTTTATTAATATAAAGTGATAGTACTGGGCTCATATTTCTGGGATTTATTTGCCGCCATATTTGTGGGATCGATGCACCATTTTATTCACAATAAATGATGTAATTTTTTATATAACTCTTAGTTTTGCTTCTGCAACAAGCAATTTCTTCTTTTAAGTTCTTATGGGACAAATGGCCTCTGTAATTTCCATAGGATTAATGATGTCCTAATTGAAAAAAAAAAAAAAGAGGTTGATGAAATTGCTCGAAAAAACAAGAAAAAGAAAGATGACGTAGAAGGCATCTTGTTATATAGGGTTCTCAAATATGCTGCCTTCATGTCTCCTCTCTCTCTTTATATATTATATGTATATATTATTTTTTTTGTATCAGATTATATATGCTCCCTCAGAGATATGTAGCAGTTCTTTGAACTTATACTAGATTTTTGTTACACTTCTTGCCTTCCATTCATGACGCATTTGAACATGGACATCGTGCACTGTAAATGTGTTGATTTGTTGTACTTCATTGGTTGGAATGGAAGATTTTGAGGGACAAGTAGATTTTATAGTGAAATTGAATGCAAATATGCTTTGAGAAAAAGATCATTTGGCTTCCATGAGTCAAAAAATGGTTATTTTAGAAAAAACTGGCCCAGCTTACACCATCTTTTGCCCCTATGATTTCAGGGCCTTGTACCTGGTGGAGCTATGAAACCTATTGATTCAGATTTAGATTTGGATGCAAAGTTTGACGTGACAGAGCACTATTGGTTCCCTATGCTGGCGGGTTTGTCTGATTTGACAACTGATCCAAGACCTGAGGTCCGAAGTTGTGCACTTGAAGTTCTTTTTGATTTGCTGAATGAGAGAGGTAGCAAATTCTCAACATCGTTCTGGGAAAGCATTTTCCATCGTGTTCTGTTCCCCATATTTGATCACGTGAGGCATGCTGGAAAGGATGGCTCTGCTTCTCCTAGAGATGAATGGTTCCGTGAAACAAGTGTCCACTCACTTCAGTTGCTTTGCAATCTGTTCAACACTTTCTACAAGGTACTTGAGGAATTGATATTGGTTTTCTTTGTCATGTTCTTCATTCTTCATTTCCTTGGAAGGTTGTTATGGATTAAAATCTGATAATTTTAATTTTAAATGGAAATAGAAGTTACAAACCCGATCTCTAAGAGGGATTGGTCCATATTACCAACTCTCCTAAAACACAGAGCTAATTGCTCCTCTAGAGCAACTATTTCAAGAAGGAAATATCCAACTGACTCCTTCCTGTGTTAATATTACTATTTTATGTCTATCGGACTATCCCCACACTCTAGCTGGCATATCTTGCTGGTGACTAGTTGGCAAGCATTAGCTAACATCCCCATCAATATTTGAAATCAAACTGCTGACCACAATGGTGGAAACCTCTGAACATCCATCTTAATCCTCCTGAAAGGGTGATTCTAACTTGAACCCAACAATAACAATATCAACTCCTTGATGATATGCCTTGTCCTCAATTTCAACAACCAAGACCTGCTTAGAGACCTTGGTGAAATTGTTGTTCCTTGACCTCGGTCTTCTCTTTTATAGCTTGTTTTTCCAGCATACCCATGTCTTCATGGAGAGAATCAGTCTGCAAGAGAAATGTTTGTCTCTAGAAAACAACCTTCCTTGCCGCACTTAATCCGATTGCTTAAATGGATCAATTGCCTTGATTCTATGGTATAGCTTAATTATCTCTCTTGCCTACAATTCTCCGGATAACCTGTGGAATTCACTATCCTAATATTGGATACCATTAAGAAAAATTGGCTCGTTAAAAAAAAAAAAAAAAAAAACTTGAGAGAGAAAATGCTCTATCCTCTCTCTAGTTTGACTTTGGTTTCCTTGCCTCCTTGCTTCTAGGGTTTTTGCTGCTCTTCTTCTTTCCTGGCTTTGCTGGTTGTCAGTCTAGTTTGTTGATGTCGTGTCACCAGCTGTCCTTTTCAATGGGGGCAATTGTGGTTTTCTCTCGCTCTATTGGGTGGTCTTCTTGTTGGTGTTTTGACATGTGCACGTTCCCTGCATAATCTGTTTGTCGACTTTTGCTTTTGTTTTTTTCGCTTCAGCATCTACGGTTTCTTTCCTCCTTGGAATTTTCTCGTGTTAGCATAACCTTGTCGTGCCCAAGGCTTCCTCTTCCAAGTTGAAGCTACCCCTTACCAAGTTGTCATGTTATCCACCAAGGGGTAAGATGATTTTGTTCTTTCTATTATTCTCATTGGCCCTGGGGTTACTGGCCTCCTCTAAGTTGAAACTGCTCCTTACCTAGTTGCCATCTTCTCCAACAAGGATTAAGTTGTCATCGACTTCTTTAATGTCCTCTTTGGGCGTGGTAGCATCGGCTCCTTCTTTGACAAGTCGGATCCTCCCTCTTGTTCTTATTTTGTCTTTGCTACTGATGTTTCTTCTGTTGTTAAGCTTTTTTCTTGGCCGCCTCTGAAGTTGTGCTCATGGCTTCTTCTCTAGTTGAGGCTCCTCAATTAGACTTCCTCAGGTATTCTAAAGAGATGTTTAATTAGGGCTCCTTGTGCTTCATGTTCTCTTGTTAACCCCCTTCCACCTCGCTGGAAAAGTTCCCATCTAACCCTTAGAAGCTCTCCCCTCCTTACCTACTCATTTTAGTAGCTCCTTCCCTTCTCTTTTCTAACTTAAACCATCTTTTTCCTCCTCTTTTGTCCCACTTTCTCCTTTAGGGTTGTCTTTCTTGAGGCCTGCTCAAACTCGAGTCCCTTGTCAAAGCTTGATTGTTCCCATTAAGTCTACCCCTTAAAATGGAAGGGAAAGAGGTAGTAGTGGCACTGACAATAGAGGTGGCTGAGTTTGGAGCCTGTTTGTGGAGAAATACTATAATAGGTTGGTTCCTTGGAAAAACCCTCCCTTCTTGGTAGTGTATAGGATTGCTTATGTAGTATGAGGTCATATTGGTTTGCTCAAAGATTTATGAAAGTGGTGCAATGTTTTAAGTCCTAGGGTGTTAGTTTGTGGTGTTCTAGTTGCTTCTTTGTTTTGCTTTAGCGAATTTATATGCTCTTGTAATTGTTTCGCCCTTAGGGTTGTCTTGGTTTTGTTTTTTGGGATTTTTGTTGCCATAGTGTTTTTATGCTTTAATATTTGTATCACATATTGAGGGTGTCTTGACTATTTTTTCTTACAGGACTCTTCCCTTTTTCTTGTATTGCTACTTTTTTATTAATTAGATAGTGTCTGATCTAATCCAAAAGGAATATTTGATACTAATGTACCGTGCTTCCATCTATACTTACAATTTGATTTGATCCTTTAACAGAAGCTTTGCTGATGATTCACAAAGCATTTTCTGGTTTCTTAGTAATTGGATTAGAACCTTCAAAAACTGGAATTGTTGCTTGAATTTCTTCTTTGATTAGAGTCGAACTCAATGTGGAAGAACGAAAGCTTGTTGCTAGTCTCTTTCCTTAAACTAATTGTGTCATTGGAGGTAAATCACATGGAGCTGGATGATGTTTTACAAATTGTCATGATTTAGTTTCAATTTCCAAGTTTTGTCTGTTGATGTATTTCTGTAAAATTCTTCCCATCATCCTCCTTATGGTTTGGACTAACCAATTCTCACTCAGATTTGAGACAAATTAATTAGGGTTAGTGCTGAACCCCAACCATAGTGAAATTGACAACTTATATGGTTTGATGTGGGAAATAGAGCTCACATGATTTTGTGCACCCTTTTCCATCCAAATTCTGGCCGCCTCCCCTTCTACCTATTTTCTCAATAGCTTTTTAATCTTCGCTGAGATCCTTGATCAAATTCAACTGTGTGCATTAGAAGATTTCACGTTGGGCCTTGATCATGTTCAAGTAAGTCGATCATTGATATCCCTGACATTTCTACAAATCTCTATTCTCGTCACAGTTCTCCACTTTGGATCTGGTGAAAGATCTGGAGGTTGCACAAATTGTTGCCCAAACATTTGATTTATTGATTTGAATAGGAAATGAAAATTACAGACCTAATCTGACATTTCACCCAAAAATCAGAAGTTGCCAACCCCAACTTCTAGAGGAATCAAGTGCTCCTGAAACACAGCTAATAGCTCCTCTAGAAAACTGAACAAGTGTTTCAAGAAAGGAAATATCTATCTGAGGAAATCCTCTTTATAGTTAGTTACTAGTATTTGTTGCTATAGGATTAATCTTGCACCCCAGCTGGCGTATCTGGCTGGTGACTAGTTGCAGTTATTAGCTGACATCCCTTGCTTAGCTGGCATCTGCTGCTGAGCTGTCACAGCGGCAGCAGCCCTTTGATTGTCTGACCTACTCCTAACAGGTTGTGTCTGACTTGAATCCTCAACCATAACAAAGGCACTATATAATAATAAAAAACAGTATTTACTTACTAAAGAATTGTCAAAAAGAGTAAGTTACTGGAAACGTGTTGAGTAGGTCTTGCCTCTGGAACGGTTGGCATGTGTCTGTTTTGGGATTATGTCAAATGGAAACGCCCTTCCTATACATATTTCATCTTAATGAATGTCACTTAACCTCCAATATGGCGGCTGTAAATAAAACATAAAAGACCCCTCCTCTCCCCTCCCAAAAGAAAAATAAAATAAAATAAAAATAAAAAAGAAGATGAAGATTTTCTTTTGTGATTTCCAAAAAGAAATTGCATGTTAGTTGATGTTGCTCATCTCATTAGTGAATTCTTACTTTTTATCTAGAAGTATGCATCCATCTTATCCCCTTGAGATTTGCACATGGACTGTTCTCAACTTTCTCACATCTACAAGCTGCATTTGGTTTTATAGCCAGTTCCAACTCATAAGGAAACTTATCTTATTAAATAGTGATTAAGACTAGAAAGATTGATGTGACTTCCACCCTGTTTTCTGTAATTTGTTTGCTCTGGTTCATAAGCAAGGCATTTTGGCATTAACATCCCTAAGAGTAGTTGCCTTACTTAAACCAAGTCTCTTGTAACTTGTAAACCACTTCCAAGTTCATTGTACAATTCTAATCTTATTATTCTTTTTAAACATCTGTTTGGTACAATGCTTTTCCTTATTTAATTATCTATCCTGCATACAGTTTGATTATGCAACTATTTTAAATATTAATATTGGGTGATGCCAAAGTTTTATTTTGGCACATGCATTACAGATGCATTGTTTGCTAGACAAAAGCACAATGATCATCTTGACTCTTATTATTATCATGACCATTGATTGTTCCTGCGGCTAGGGAGGACAATTGTTTTTTGGAAATTCATTTCTGCAGTTTCTTTCATAATTTTAGATACAAAGAACAAAGCACAAATTCAAACTGTACCCTTTGGCTTTCTCTGTCTCTGGTTCTGGTGAAACCATATGCATGATATGCGCTCTTGATTTTTACAGGAAGTATGTTTCATGTTGCCTCCACTGTTGAGCTTACTACTGGATTGTGCCAAAAGGAGTGATCAATCAGTAGTTTCAATTTCTCTTGGTGCGCTTGTTCATCTAATCGAGGTCGGAGGACACCAATTTAGTGAAAGTGACTGGGACACGCTTTTGAAAAGCATAAGGTGCGTATGTTAGCAGCATTTTTCATTTTTATTCACAGAAACTTGTACTTCTTGCATATGCATCTCTTTCTACTTTGAAGGAAAAAAAATATTGATCCTAGCTACTATGACATTTTCCATAGAGATGCTTCTTACATGACACAGCCACTCGAGCTGCTCAATGCACTGGGTTTTGAGAACTTGAAGAACCCCACTGCATTGACAAGAAATTTGGAGGTCAACACTAGAGATGTTGGCTTTGCTCAAGCTCATGAGTTTGGTGTTAGTGATAATGGAAAAGTCTCTCCGACTGCATCCTCCAGATTCACTGCTGATGGAAGTTCACAAAATACTAGTGCCTATGTAGACCATCATCAAGAAGCAGTGCTTAATAACATAGATGGATCTGAAGGTTGGTCTTTGCAATTTTTTAGATAGCCTTTTCTCTTATAAGGTTAATAAGCTGAATAGCTGTATACCTGAGCTTAGTCAGCTTAGTTGACAAATTAATTGATTGTGTGAATTTTATAAGGTTAATAAACAATCCTTTCATTTGTTTGTGGAACCAGCTGCAGGTCTTCCCTCCCCATCAGGAGGAGCTCAGAAAGCTGCTGATGGTGGAGGCTTGCAACGTGGTCAAACCATAGGTCAAAGAATTATGGGGAATATGATGGATAATATTTTCGGAAGAAGTCTTTCTTCCAAACCCAAAGGCCGTCCCTCAGATGCTTCAATGCCATCATCTCCAGCTAAGGTATTGTTTTATCAGACATTATTGACATAATGCATTCCTTCTAATTTCAGAACCTTTTCTTTGAGATTATTATGATTATTATGTTTAGGGGAGCTTAAATCGCTAGTACACATAGTTACTGTTTTTCCACATCTATAAGTCGATGAAAACTCAAATAGATAGTAACTTCAATTTCAAGTTTTACATTGCTTAAGGTTTGAAGTGTACAGGGTAAAATAAGGATTAACATTGTATTCACCCCTTCAGCTGGCATTGTTGTGCCATGTATTTTCTAGGATTTACTTTTTTGTAAGGGATGTGTTATCGATTCCACTGAGTGCACTTTTTTTGGCCAATTATTGCCAATCAAGATGTTCTTGGGAATCTTATTTTTTACTGCAAAAGATGTGTTTTAGATTACATTTTGTGGAGCTTTAGATTTTATTCTGTCAGCCTGCTTCATAGGGCTACCATTATAAGCTCTTTGTATACAACGTGTCCTTTCATTTAGGTAAGCAAAATTGACATATTTAAATAGTATAAGACATTTTTTTTTTTCTTGCAAGCATAAAGGATTTATTCTAGCGTGATGCAACGAGTTTGTTCCCACCTCCCTCCCCCCTTTAAATTCTATAGCTGGCTACAAAACTATGGAGGGGGTGAATAATTGGTACACCATAGACTTGTGTTTGTGGCTAATTGCAATTGTAAATGTTGCTTGTGTCATGAGCATAGTGGCTATGGTGGAGGTTTTTACTTTTAACTCATTGTTGGTGCTTTTATTTTATTTATCTCCATTCTTTACTCCCCCTCTCTCTTTGGTGGGGAGGGAGTGGGGGATTGTGAATAATTGTTTACTTAAACTTTTTTCTTATTATTCTGGGTTCTGCTTGATCTACTTTAAATATAGGTTCCTGAGGCTGTGGAAAGTGATACTAAAGATGATGAGGAAGCTCCACTATTGGTAGCAGTTAGGGGGAAGTGCATCACTCAATTACTACTACTTGGTGCCATTGACAGTATTCAGGTAAAGATATGGTTTGAAGTTCTCTTATCTTTGGAAGAGCTTGGATAAACTACCTCCCTAGAACAACACAGTGTACAGCTATAGGGATGTATGTTAATAGTATACGGTGGTGAATAAGCAGACATTGTGATCTAAGTGTTAGGCATTGAAATGACTTAAGAGCACTAGTTCCTGAATTGTTTAGCCAAAAATTTGAGTCGTGTGCTTTTGTTGGCGATTGCTTAAAGTGAAAAAGATGGAAACCTTCATGAATGAGCACCACTTGTAAGTAGTAATTCCTCTTTGTTAACTTATTGTTCTATTCTTAACATCTAGCTACCTTAAGCTAAGCAATCCCCTTAGCTTGTGCTTATATTTTTAACTAGGTTTACAAGAAGGCTGTTTATAGGTGTTGGGAATGTTGTACTTATAATATATACCAGTATCATTTGTTTAAATGTTGGATAGAGCTCTAGCATCATCTATGGTATAAATAGTTTATTGACCTAAATATCTCGCTAGACATCATTAATGCGGTTTCCAATAATCAAATGGTGAGGCTGGTGGTTAGTTTTGCTGCATCCATAAGCTCTAAATCCAAGTGAGCAAATACATAACAGTCTTTAGACTGAAGGTTTGTGATATAATTTAACTCCATAAGCTCTGGTATTGTGAATTTGGTCTTTCAAAACAATTTCATTGACAAATTTGTCTATTCTGTTGCAGAAAAAATACTGGAGCAAGTTGAAGGTGCCCCAGAAGGTGGCTATAATGGACATATTGTTTTCCTCATTAGACTTTGCAGCTTCATATAATTCCCATACAAATCTTCGGACACGCATGCGGAGCATTCCTTCTGAAAGGTACTTTCATTTTTTGCTAAATGCTGATGGCAACTGAGAGTAGGCATGTCTTTGACTTTGTTTGGTTTCAACCTTGCACAGGCCACCTATGAATCTTCTTCGACAAGAGTTGGCTGGTACCTGTATTTATCTAGATATCTTACAGAAAAGTACATCTGATGATGGCTTTGGCAACAGGGATCTTTCAGAATCTAATGGTTCTGTTACCGAGGATTCATCCCAAAACAGTGATGAGGATGAACTTGCCAGAATGGCAGAAAAGAAGCTAGTTTCATTTTGTGAACAGGTGCTCAAGGATGCTTCTGATCTCCAATCCAATATGGGAGAAACTACTACTGTGGATGTACATCGAGTCTTGGAACTACGTTCCCCAGTAATAGTTAAGGTACAGCATAATTCATTTTCCCCCGTGCTCTATGAACGTCTCTTCAGAGATCGACACCATGCAACTTGCTTCCAATCTTTTTGTTTAATGCTTTCATCATAATGTACTTCTTATACCAATAGTGACAAGGTCCATGTACTGCAGCAGGGCCATAAATCGTGGCTCCTCTGAAGGGCCATAAACCACAAAAGCTATGAAATCAATAGGGTTTTCTCCCTATGTCTTATCAACACCTGACACCAGCCACCCTCCATTTCTCCACTGAACTCTTGTTTTCTCTTTTAGCCTGTGTCATTTTTTTTAATATGATCTTGTATACTCGTATACATCATATTGTTTTCGCCCAGTCCTTACAGTGTTTCACGAGACGATATGAGATTAAAATGAGAGTTTATGCTGACAGACCTTTCTATTTTGTTCTAGATGATCAATTTTTTGGTAGTTGGTGCGATGTGAAGTTGTCATGAGGTGCAATTTTGGCTTTTCAGGTGCTGAAGGGAATGTCTTTTATGAACAAGAAGATTTTCAGGAGACACCTGAGGGAGTTCTACCCCTTACTAGCAAAACTTGTATGCTGTGATCAGGTATGTCCGTACAATATTGCTTGGAAGTCCTTGCCTATTAAAAGTATATTTAAGTTTGATAAGATAGTAAAACAATAAAAGTAAGCTAAATAAAATAAATTGAACGGAAATTCTAAGGGCTACTTTCTTATCCACACCTATGTGCACTGCCACACCTGCACTAACATCCATACCTATACCTAGGCACATGGCACAGTTTAGATATTAAATAATTCTTAGCTTTAGATATTATGTCATGAACCAGCATGGTTAGATGGAAAATAATACTTCTATCCCAACTTTGTAGCCCTTGTGCCATTTTGGATGTTCCCATATTATTGTCCTGCTTTAGTTATAAAGAGCATTTGCTTGAAAGAGCGTTTTGTCCTCAAAACTTATGGTTTAAGGAATTAAGGATCACTTGATCATTAGGAAAAATGGAAAAGCACTTTCCCAAAGCAACTGCTTGTTTCTTAAGGACCTTATGCACTAACTAGAGAAAATTATATAAATTCATCATGTAATTGGTGGTCATAGACATGTCTTAAACCAGCTCAATTATGTAGAAAACAGCAGTACTTGTATTTTGTTTGATATGACCAATGGGAGAGCACACACAAGGGCAAAAATGTTGTAAATTTCAGTACATGTTACGTCACTAAACAGCTCAACTAAGTAGAAACTAATGATACTTATGTGGTTATTTTTGTTGATAATGTGGGGACACTAAGAATCCTTGTGCCCTTGATTTGATTAACCTAAGAAGGTCTCCATACGCATTTTAATTGGGGTTCTTTGCAGTGCTTTACATGCAAAAAGAGTTCCTGTGTCCATTGTTGTCCCGATTCTTCGTTAATCATCTGGCTATTTTTTCCCTCAACTCTTTGCCACACCGTGTCATAATCTCAGCTGAAGACTTACCTTGATACTGCATTGCCTGTTTCATGCTTCTGAACCTTGAATTCCTCAACAAAATACACAGCAATGTACACCCACACTAGCCGATAAATCCTAAAACTTGTCCCAGCCTTCAACTGAATTTCTAGTTGGAACCATTTAGGTTTTAATTCCTCATTGTAGTTATTAAGATCAACAACCAACAAATCCAAATGCTTCAGCTATTAGATTAGTGTCAGCTGAGATATTGGTTAAAACCGATCATGTGGAGTAAGTGAGTTGTGAATCAGAGTGAGACATGCCAACTTTGATTGTCTGTGTTGTTTTACAGCTTCCTATTTAATTTGTTCTTCTTAATGGGTCTTAATCAATGCCTATGCCCACGTCACTTGTGAGGGTATAGCATATAATAACCTCACCCATCTACAATCTTAAGCTTTAAAATGAATTGCTTCTGCTATCAAACTCGATAGAGATTTTTGTAATTATTTATCTTTTAATGAAATTTACTGACTTTATCCAAAAAATCTCAATAGAGATTATTGGCAAAAGATATTGCAGCATGAGTATACTAAGTTCTTGGGTTATGTACTATCATACTGGATTGTCAATGTCCACTTGGATGATCAATTCTGTATTGTATCCCACTTATTGAATCCATTAGCGAATTAGGGCTAGTATTCCGACAGAGCTATATTCATTAAGCAGTTTCATATATGGATTTTCTCATATGTAAGATTCCACTAGCAGAGTGCTTAATTGTACTTGCTTTTACAGATGGATGTTCGTGGAGCTCTTGGGGACCTTTTCAAAGCACAACTGACCTTACTTCTGCCATCATAGAGAACTAGCTGTTGTAATATGCACCATTCTGGTTACTGAAGAAATGCCTTCCTGCACGCTCCCAAAGAGATTGGATCTTCCCTCCAATTGATTTTCACGTGAGTTAAGCATGTTGTGTACCTGGAGGATCAGGGAAAGGGTATAATTTTTTGGTGTGCTGCCAACCTCTGAAGGAATCAACGGAGTGCCTACTAGATCCGTCCTTTGCTGGGAGAGTCGAGAAAATGGAAACAAAAGATTCAAAAAATTTTCTTCGTTTGTTTCGAGGTATGCCCTATGTTGGTGCCTGGGGTGTATGGAAATGTATGTACTATACATAGACTGAAATTACACATCTAGATTTGGGGGACTTTGTAATCTCAACTAAGCCAATTTATTGTCTAATGTGCATTTTTTCTGTAGATTTTTCTGTTCAGAGAAAAAGGAATGAGAATGTAAATTTTTCACGGGATATATCTGCTACAGTCGAGATTTACAAGTTGAGTTGATAGTTTCTCGGATTGCTACTTTGTTCTTCCTTTGTCTACTCATAAATGCGTTATGCAATCCTTTCATTCATTGAGTCCGCTGCTGGAGGGCATCCTTCGCCTCCCTTAATAAATTTAGCTTTACCGTGGCATTTCGTTTGGACTTAGCTAACCATTTTCATTCAATTGAGACTTTGTTATACTAATTACACCATCCTCATTCAATCTTGGTTTGCATTTTAATCATTTACTCGTAGCCACTTTTTTTTCTTATATCAATTGCATTAATTTAGCTTGATGCTAACATATATAAGCGAAGATACTAGCCAAAGGAGAAAAAAGTATAATCAGAATTTTCATGAAGACGCCAGGTTTGCGTAAAACATTTGATCCATTCCATTGAGATGGATGAAGATAAGTTGCATTTGAATTGTGATTCGAAGATTCTCAACATAATAATAATAATAATAATAATAATAATAATACATTCTCCATACCATCACCACAAAGCGCTACTGGAACATTTCCACGTGAATGGAAAGTTCCTTCCATTAATCAATCTATATTATAATTCCTATGCTTAATGCCGGAAGCATTTCCAAAAATAAACGTACACTCTAGTGAAAACCTAATTAAAAGGTGAAAATGTCACCAGATGATTAAACAAGCTACACTGACACCACACAAGGTTGTTTCTTAACATGACGGAGCAAAATTATCGTACTCACGACTTACGAGTCATGGCTACCAGGATGGATTTTGGTCTTCCATTAGGAAGAGATACCGGAAACTTGACTTGAATGGCACTACAGTGAAATTCTGTGGAGCAAAAAGCCTCCTTTTTTGCTTGGATGAGCAATCTCTGATCATGTCAGCTTGCTCTTGAGGAAGGAATTGGCATATCCATTCGGGGAGTGATGCCTCCTGCACAATGCTTTTGGCAAAAGAATGCAGTGGCTTTGGAATCAGTATCTTCCCTTTGTTGCTTATTCCCACATTGGCTTGGACATAATCTTGCAATGATTCTCTGAGCATGTGAGCAACGCTTTGAGGCTTGAAGATCCTCACCTGATGACCACATAGAGATGAGCTTTCATAAGTAATGCGGTATTCAAATCTCCTCCCCTCGCCCCCACCCCCCACCCCCCCCGGCGCCCAGTGATATAAAGGGATTGCTCTGTATTAAATCAGTTTTGTCAGGGTGCAATCTTCTCATGAATAAAACACTTCTTAATTTATGGCTTGTCTATCACAATCTGGGCCTCCTGGTTAATTATTTGAGTCTTTTGCATCATAATACAGAACAGAATGGTCGTCTTCGGGACATTTACTGCTTGTTGACTCAAATCACAGCATATAGAATGGTGATTATGATCAGCGCAAAAGCAAGCTACTTTTGATAATAAAAGCCCTATAGTTTGATCAAATTCTCTATCTACGATATTACATTTACTTATAATGAAAAAACCTTTACTCTTAACAATAATTACAAGATAAGAAAACCTGAGCATACGCAGTCCTCATTTTGCATTCCTGTAGTTTAATTACATGTATTTAACCCACTTCCTCTCGATTTCTTTCATTTCATTTTCGCTTCATTTCAATTTAATAAATCGATTTCCTCCACAAAAAATGTCTATTAGTTAGCTAATATTAGTTGGCTTTTCAAAGCCAAGAAAGCCATAAATTTTAGCCCTGACTTCTAGGAGAAACCATTAGAATGAGTGATGCTTTTATCTCCTAAGGACCAATACATCCACACCAAGCAGAGAATATACACAGTGACTGCCTACTGACCACAGACACACTGCTCTCTACATTATAACCTTTCTTGCCATGAGTTTCTTGTAAGCAAGTTGACATTTCAGAAAGTGTCTTAAACTTGAAAATGAAGTGCTGGGTAAATATTTTAATTTCCTAAACCTTTTCAATTTAAATTTTTTTCTGATCCACTACTACATATGATGTTTCCCTTGGGTGTAACCTCATCGCCATGCCCCTTATGAAATAGCTGACTAGCTCTACTAAGGCTGAATACTGAGCACGTGCCCAATCTAGCAAGAGAACTAGGAGTTACAGTCAATCTCTTATTATATTATGCTTTAACAACGTTGGTGCCATCTATCTCTCTACATATTCCATCCATTATGATCGTATTAAGCAGGTCAACATTCTTTACCTCTTCCTCCAAGAAAAGGTTGCCGTGGTAGAGTTTTGGAGAGACAACAAGCTAATATACTAATATACTCAATAAGAATGTCCAACTCCCGATATCTCATGCTAACATTTCATAGATTCCAGGACATATTGCTGTGCATAACATAATACTTCCATATAGAGGTATGTTAGTCAATCTACTGTATCTAGGTCACATACCCTGGTCACTATGTATGTAAGCATAATGTACTTAAGACATTGTTTCCGTAATTGTATAATGGCATCGATACACCTGAAAATTGCATATTGAACACCATCTTTAAAATAAGAAGGGAAGGTTGGATGTTAAAACTGGTGAAGATTTGCATCTATAAATTTCAAAATTGACCTTAAAATAACTTACTTCTCCTACTTTCCATTAGGTAGAGATGATTAATGCTGCTTTCAGTAAATTTTTTAAAGTTATGAATGTAGTTGAGCCAATACATGGTCGCCTTCCATTCTTAGCTTAATAAGGATCCTTTGGTTTTGGCATTCCAGTCTATTATTCTTTCCAAGGACTAAATCGATTTGGGGGTTGGCTCCAATTATTTCTAAAAAGAGGTGCACTTTTTGCATTTATCTCTGAATACTCTTTTCAACTCAATATATCCATAGCCAATAATTCTGTCAATTATAAGCTGCTTGAAGTGAGGAATCCAACTCAAGTGTCTCATTTCAGAATTTGGGGGCTATAAGCTCAGTAGATGTTTTAAAAATATATAAGGAGAAAGATGGGCAGAAGTTCTCTTACTGCAGGCGAAGAATGCATTCCATAGCTTAGAGCAAATGCTAGGAGGGGTTCAGGCTGATCAATAGAATATGGCTGCCTCTGACCTGATTCCTTAAATTTATGTAAAGCAAGAGACAGGGCCTGCCACCAATAACAAATTATCATTGAGTGTTCATGAAAAGGATAAGGTGAGCACTTCACTTGCTACTTGCAGAAACTGTTGCTACAAATAAGATAAATGTAGATTATGAAATACAGAACAATGCTCCACAAAGTACCCTGAAAAGGGAGCTTCCATTTTTAAAATTGAATCATAAACTTGCGACAAAGTTATCATGCATTAACAAGAAAGTCATGTAATGAGGCTCTGAATAATCAAGGTTTTGTGAAAGGACGGGGCATGGTCTAGCTATCCAAAGAAAGCAACAAGAGAATTTCTACAGAGGGACAGGGACTCATACAAAGGGATGATGAGCTGGGGGCTTCATTTTAAGAATGATAAACTCAATCTCTGCTGCACTGATTGAGCGCCCTCCTACTGTGTAAGCAACCTACAGGACCACCAACAACATCAATAGTAGAACCTATAAAAATTGCAAAAGCAATCTAAAGGCAATATTTCTGTGGACAGGTGAAACAATCCAGTTAGCCAAGTATTAAACGAACCTTATGCATTAGGGAAAAATATTTAACATCGTTTTTGGGGATCCCATATGCTAAATATGCCTGGGAAGAGATACAGAAATAATCAGAGAAAGAAAAATATCAGAGAGGAAAACCAACTTATGCTATGCATAATTTAGGATAACTCTGTTACGCATGAAGTCAAGAACACCAAGAAACACTTACGTGCATAATTAGAGCATTGTATAAGTTGATCCAGAATGACAGTTTCTCATTATTAGCTAGATTAGCAGGTTCCACTTTGGCCAACTGCTCCACGAGCAATCTATAAGAAGGTGGGGGAGGGAAAAGACACTCAACACCGTTATTGAGTAAATAATCAGCTGAAGAAGTTTCTGGAGTGATCACACAGTGAGGAATCCAATGAATCCAGTGTGGGAGAGTCATAATATCAAATATTCATGGAGCCCCAAAAAAAATATTAAAAAAAAAGGAAGTGCTAAAAGAAGTTAATCAATCTACCTGAACTTTTTTAGAGCCCCAGCTGCGTAATAAAGTTCTTTCTTTCCAACGAATAATGAAGTGACTTCAACTGCCATGCCGTAGGCTCCAACATGAAATAGTTGATCATGCACTCTATTAGAATCAGACAAACCTGCTAGAGGAGAACTTATTGGCGAAGCTTTCACAGGGGAGCCTGACATATATAAAGGGGCATTATATGTGGTGAGGGATGGTGATGGAGATAGTGAAGCCGTAGTCTCTGAGGAGGAACTTTTAGATGAAGCAGATAAGAAGATAAAAATGTCTCTCATGCACAAAACCATTTCTTCAGATAGCTCATTAGGATGACGCCACAGGTACTCTACACCAAGATCTTTGCAAAGCCTCTGGATAACATCTTCCTGTGAATTCATGATCCAGGATTTCTGATCTCCTTCCTCTTCCCTGCAAGGACTCACAGTCTGCGAAGATGATTACTTGTGTCATTTTTGATGAATACTGAACCAACTTTAAGCAATGGAAATAATACAGGCAAATTACAGATTGAACAAATACATAATTAAGGATAGTATTGAAGTGATATTGCGCAAGCTATAGAGCCCAACAATTACTTAATACAAAACTCCTTCAAGAGACTAGCATAATGATAAGAAATCGTCTCAAATTACAGGTGTTTGAGCATCGGAAAAATTGCACTTCATCAAAGTAAGTTGGTGAAAGTACCCATTCTGTACAAGAGGTAGGTGACAAACTATGTGTTGATGAAGCTTTAGAAGGAGAATGCCTTAACTGGTACTCAGCAAGGTGGCGCTTACTTCTCTCTTGACGAAGCTGATGTTTCAAGGCAACCGATTCTTGCTCAAGTTTGGTCACAGTGGTCTCCAACAAAGTTACACCATCCAAAAGCTCTCGGGCCTACAGTCAAGCAGGATGTTGAGGAACGACATGAATAGAAAGAAAATAAGAAACTGAATGGTGAAAAACAGAGAGATTGACCTTGTCTGGAAGCTCCCTGGAAGAGTAGGATGGAGCAACATCACAATGTTCAATAGCATTTGCAAGAGTTAAGCGCAAATTAATCTCTTCCTGCAATCGTTTCTGCAGTATCTTGACCTGTATTAGTCTTTTATCAGTTATGCAGGAAGTAGTTCCACATTATGCAAACATATGAAGGCCCCTAATATGTTAGGCTTGACAAGATCTGTTACAAATGATTAACTGCCATTATAACTAGTTGGATGTCCTTAGGGCATGTTTGCAAAAAGGTTGACATGCCCTCCCCCATAATACCAGTGTTACACATCCCATTATGTGCAAATTTACTTGAGGCAATTCTTCTGCTAAGAAATAAACTCTCCATAAAGCAAGTCATTTATTGCCCATATGACACGTATTTCGAGCAAGTTTTGAAGCAGAACACTTGATTATAATGCTTGATCGGTTCCCTACAAAATTTTCTACCCAATGCTACAGAACTGTCAATGACAAAAATCGATAATGAATTGAAACAAAGTTCCATAAGAAGGTATAAAAGAATATGGACCTAAACTCACATCTTGTTCAAGCTGGTTTCTGTATATATACATGTTCCCACCATTCTCTTGTCCGCAACCTTTGTCCTGATAACAATAGTATCTCATTGCTAAAATCTTTAAACTCAAATTCATAGATAAAAGCAACATAAATATATATACAGAAGCAAGGTCTGGACTTGGAAATATCACTTCAAGTTGGGAGTTTGCCAAAAATTACGGGTCTGTTTGTTTCATCATATTTTGATAATTATAATATCATATTTTTACCATTTTCAAACAGACGATACAAATAAAAATCCGATAATCCAAACAAAACATCTTCAATGAGAACTGGATAATGATAGAATATCTTGTGATATTAATAATCAGTGCATAAGTTCCGGTTCCATAGCATTTATAATTCAAGACTGATTCGGTCACTGAAACCATACTTTCACGGTACACATCAAGATCGGATTTTTCACAATGTTACATTGCTCATAATCACATGTTTCAAACATACAAAAAGGAAAAACTCTATCCTCTGCCACAAGAAACCATAAAAGACCATATTAAACTATTATTATGCAACATTCTATCAATCATAATGTAAAAAATAACCAAATCATCACATCAAATATAATATTATCCAATTAAAGTACGCCAAGATTGTATGTCAAAAATCAAAATAGCATGACCGAAATTAAAAAATATGGATTGTACCTCCAAATCAGAAGCTGTAGAGCAACCGTCTGTTGAGGAAAAAGACTGACTCCGTTGTCGACTCCTCTTCCCATTTCTAAATAAATACCTATTAATTGAACCATTCCTGCTCAAACCCAAAAAAGAAAACTCGTTAATACTTATAAACATAAATCAAAAACCCTAAATGGTACATCAATCAAAGAGTGTTCTTCTCTTACAAATTGATTGGAAGAGTAAAACCGCCATAACTGCTGCTATTCCTAGGAGAAGCAAATGGAAGCATTGTACTATTAAGGCTATCTTCATCCACAACTTCAGCTCTAAGGCAAATCATACTTCAATGCTTAAATCACGGCCAAAGCAAACAACTTTCTCCTTTAGTTGGAGATTTGAAACATACCTATTTGAGCTTTTTCCTTTATGTGGAAAATTTGAAACAAACCCACTTGAGCTTTTGCTTAAAACAAAAATGGGTGTGGTCAAAAACTAGTAAACAGTAATCAGTCATGAAGTAAAATGATAAAGTACACAGCTTTCGTAATAAAAAAAAAAAAAGAACAAGATGGGTTCTTTTTCCTGTTTGTTATTATAGTGCTTGAATACTTGTTTTAATGTTTTTCTACTACTCGTGATGTGATTATATGAGTAAACAAGTAAGTTGTATCCATTAAAGTGTAGAGAGGAGAGAACTTGGGATTGGGAAGGAACATCCTGAGTTAGTTAGTGGAGGGAGTCAGAGGAGAGTCCTGTCCTGGTCATCTTCTGGCGGGAAATAAGTAGTGTAGTGTCCAATCTGAGCCGACAACACACGTCTTACGTGTCACCGACAGTCAACACTCCACATCTATTGCATCCTATTAACTTTGTTTTCTTTCTCTTTTCCTTTTTCTGCTTTATGTCTCTTTCACTTTATTTCTTTTTTAACAATTTTCTTACTGCTTGTTTAGATAACCTTGGTGTTTTGGTCTCCCCCCCCAAAAAAAAAAAAAAAGGATAACCTTGGTGTAGATCTTGTAAAATTACAATTGCATTTGGTTTATATAATTATTATTTCATGAAATTACTATTATTATCAAGTAAAAAATTGTAATTCCTCATCGAAACTTAAAAAAAAAAAGAAGAAAAAAGAATAGCAACTCTTTTTTTTTTTATTTTTTACATCATTTTTATGAAATTTCATCTGGCTAAAGTAAATACATATTGATATTTCGAATATAATTTTAACAAAATATCAGCATTATTAAAAGCGATAAAAAAAAACCCTAACTATTATTTTTTTATTTTATTTAATTCACTAACTAGATGTGTGTTTGGTCTTTCTCTAAGTGATGATAGTTAATTTAGAATTTATAAATATATTATTTATTTATTTATATAATATATAAAAGTATTAAAATTTTTATTTCTTTTAAGCTATTAGCAAGTGTACTAATACTACTTAGTAGTCTTTTTTTTTGTTTTTTGGCCATTAGCACTTAGTAATTTAATCACTACAAAGATAGCATCATTTAAGGACCTAAGGTAATTTGACCAAAAAAAAAAAAAGACCTAAGGTAAGCCTTTTCTATTCCTTTTTTTCCTCCTTCCAAACAGTAATGTCTTGTTTCACAAGGAAAGTTACGTCTTATTAATGGTCATCTATATTTATTATATGCATTTAAATGACTTTATTTTTTAAAATATATATTGTAATTTTAGAGGGAAAGAAAGTCAAATCTAATAACTTTATTGGGAGAATGGTATTTATATCTCTAGAGTCTAGATTATGGGGCCTTTGACCGATAATTAATTAATTGATTAATTTTTTTTTTTTTTTGGCAAGGTAGGATGGTCTTTTGCCTAGTCAATATCAATATAGCCCAATCAAAGTGCCGTTTGGTAGTTTTGGTGTATAGTTAAAGAGTCCAATACATGTCTAAGGTTTCTATATAAAATAATTACTAATATATCATTTGGATGAAATTAATTACTAATTTTAAGTTTGCAAAATTGCATTTAAGAAACATGATATTTAATTTTATACAAAAATCGCATGAAAGAATCGCAATTTAAGGTTTGACTACGATCGCAATATCACGATTATTAATGGTGATATAAGTATTTTATACGGATATTGCGATTAATAATTACGATATTACTCCGTACATAAAATATATATCACGTTTTATAATCGCGATATGCATGTGTATATCGCGTTTTAAAGACGTTATATACGTGTATTTACTTTTCACTCTTATATCTTGTGATAAAAACGCGATTTTTGTGTGGTAAATTGATAATTATTTTCATTTTGACCTTATTTAAGGAATTAATTTTAATTAGTGTCATAAACAAGAAATTAATTCTATAGTTAGGGAACCTCAGTTAATAAACTTATTGTGGGTTAGCATTATTTGATGCTCGGATCAATAGATCATATAACTCATCATTCAACCATTAAAATAAGGATAAATAACAAATTACCTTCTTAAATCTTCACTGAGGTATGGGTTTATCTGCTAAACTTTAAAAATCGGTTTTTTAACCCTTTAAACTTTAAAAACTTGGCACAATTGAGGATAGTTAGCATTTTTCATTAAAACAAAACAAGGAGAATTAGAAAATACCCGATTGAATTTTCAATTATGTTTAGATTTATCTCCTAAACTTCCATTAATATGTGGATTTACCTCTCATGGATTCATTAAGAAATGTTAATTATCCTTACCTATGTTAATTTCTGAAAGTTTAAGAAGTCAAAAAACTCATTTTGAAAATTAAGAAGATGAATTCGCACTTTGGTAAAAGTTCATAGAGGTAATTTGTAAATTCCCCTTAGGATAAATTTAGGAGTTATAATATATATATATATATATATATATATTCTTATGTGAAACAATTAACTCATGGAAGAGTTGGCAAGTACTAATGGCTTTTAGACAATAGTAAAAATAACACATAATTTATATGAAAATTATCCACGTTAAGAAATTTTACTGGTATTTATATATCATAAGTTAATCTACATAGTGTATCATGCTCAATAAATTTTTTTCTTGATGGGAACCAAATAGCTGACAAATTCTTAGATTGTCCTAATAACTGTCTACCGGTTTTTTTTTTTTTTTCTTCTCCTATCCCCCTTCTTTTGAGAAATTTATTTATTAGAAAACTTTGTTCACCGTGTTAATAGAAAGTGTACAATACTTCAAATTTCACTCCCCGGATTCCAAAATGAATGATGAGCTGATGATGTTGCATTGATATTATTGTTAATCGAGATTGTTGCTCATAGCCAACACTTTGTTTAGCATTGTGGAATTATTTAGGAAGAAATGATCGTGGAAGAAAAGAAAATAAAATAAAAATTTATTGGGAAATTTAAATGTTTTCATGTGATTTGATGATGAAGGAAAAGAAAATAGATGAAATGTTAAATATTATAAAAGATAAAATAAGATATAATGGTAAATTACTTATATATATTTTTAAAAGATAATAAATAATTTAAATCATAAGGTATGCGAGTAATTTAAAAATAAATTTCTCTTTCCTCTTAATTTCTCCATTTTAAAGGGGATAAAAAAAAATAATGCAACTTAAGGAAAATATTACATCCATAATTCCTTTCCTTATCTTTCCATTTCAAAATAAATAAGGAGATGAAATATAATCTCTATCATTTCCGATCACTGTTTTCCAATTCCCTGTATCAAACATAATATAAAATGAAGAAATCCTTAATATATATATATATATGTGCGTGTGTGTGTATATAGGTTTTCCTGGTTGAAAAATGGATTAATTAAAGTATAGATCCTTCGGTTGCTCACTCTTTGCTCCTAGCAAGAGTCAGGGGTGTTAATAGGAGTTAAGAGTTCGACCATTCCAAAATTATTGGTTCGTGAATTACCGGTAAAAACATCCCTATGCCCATGGGTTGGATTGGTTCTCAATGCAACTGGGAAATAGCGAATCTTGGATCAAAAAATCAAAACCAAACTTGGCTCGTCGAGGCTAGGTTGGTTCTTGGATTGGGCACCACTAGTTCAAGACCTGAGTTGGTCCTTGAATTATTTTTTTTATTTATTAAATTTAAAAATATAAATTTCATTTAATAAATTCAAAATGAATATTGGTCCGAAGAATATTATGTTTTGGCCCATTTTCATAAGTGTTAAGCTTGTAGCACTTTTTATTATAATACTAGCAAGTTGACGCACTTGCAATTCGTGTACAAAAAAATTTAAGGACAAAAACTTGTATATTACATGGCAATGACAATGCTGATATACACATAAAAATTTGAAAATAAAATTTTAAGGTATACGCTTACATGTTTTTAGATTAGAGGCTCGTTAATTTGTAAACTTTTTTAATGATCATATAAACAATTTAAAAGCTTTAAAGTGTAACTGCACTTGCTAACATTGCAATGAAAAATATAAATCAATTAAACTCTTTTATAGTAATTGTCGGTAAATAAATATGAGTTAAACATTCAGCTGTATAATAAATCAAGCACACAAAACTTAAGATCTCAAATAATATTTACACCGTCCATACACTCATAAATATATAAAACCAAAAGCCTTTATAATTATACTTGAATTCGGTAAAATTAATAGCTAAAATGAAATGAACGTTGCATGTAAAGCATCCTTACTTTCCAATTGTAAAGGAAAAATAATAAGAAAATGTCAAAATATGATATGCAAACCTACTATATTGGAGAGGAAAAAAAAAAACTCTATCCCTAGGTTCAGTGATTCCAATACAAAATAATAAAAAAGAAAAAAAATATTAAAATATAAGATTATTTATAAAAAGTACAAATAGTTCAAGAATGATTGATAACTCACAAAGAAAATGTAGCTGCAAAGTATTTTTCATGTGAAATCCTTATATTTGACTTTAATGAAATCTTATTTAAAATAAGTGTAAAATTTGACGTAATATAATCGTCACAACCATCCAACCATCGTCCACAAGCTCATTTATTCTACAAGGAAAAACAGCAAAAAAAAAAAAAAAAAAACCTTTAGTAGTTTAATATAACTAACAAAAATAATACTCTCATTTTCATTTTTAATTACGTATTTGATATAATTATGCCTTCATTGAAACATAGACTTGGTAAACATTTTGCTCCTTGGGTTATAGTGATTCAAAGCTTGGAGAGGACTTTTAAATATGGATAAAAAAATTGTAAATTAAACTCGGATTTCCTTTATCAATGGGCTTTCATTGTTGATCACCTCAAAAGAAGTTCAAATTAATGATATTAGGATTTAAAATTTTAAATATAATCTTTAAAAAATATGAAAGGAAAAGGATTTGTAGATTGCACCCAAATTTCCTTTGTCAATGGGTTTTCATTGCTGATAACCTAAAATAAAGTAAACACTTATGATATTAGGATTTAATATTTAAAGAAAATCTGTAAGTAGTGTAAAATTAAATAATAAATTGTCTCAATAATTGACAAACAACCTTGTCACAAATACACTCTAGAGGCCATAGAGAATGTTACAAAAAAAAAAAAGTCGTTATTAAGAAATAAAACTATTTGTTTGGTAAATACAAAGCAAAACAAACACGTTTTTAAATTATATTTATTTTTTATAATGTTATCAACCATACATTAAATATTGTGAATAAATAATAATTTAATTTCATCTACATGAAAAATATTCTAAATATTGAATGTTATTTATTCTTTTAAATTTTTATTATTTTTTAATTTATATTTATTCCTTGTCCTTTTAAAATTAATGTTTTCTTATTATTTATTGTGGAATCGGATGGATTCCTCTCCTTGGGTCCACCACCAATTCAAAGTCGGCCTCACAGGTCAAGTTTGGGTTTTAGCCCACGGTAATGAAGGAAGAATGGGATATCCTTATTCCTTACAGGTCGGGTTGGGCAAGGTGTAAAAAATTTGGGACCCAGAATCGCCAAGAGTCCAGGTTAGGTCCTAAACCGTTGACCCATCATGTCTTGGGCTTAGGGATGCAACCGGGGCGGGTCGTTATAGGGTACCCGCCCGCCCCCCCCTCCCCGCTAAAAACCCTATAGGGTCAGACCCTATAGGGTTTAGGGTCGGGTTTTGGGTTGTACTCATAACCCGTTGGGAAAACCCGACCCGATTTAATTAAAAAATTAAAAATTTTAGTTTAAGGAATTTACTTATTCATTAGTTGAATGATGCTTTTTCATATTATTATTTTATTATTCATTTATTGAGTCACATAATAGGATATGAATTATATTTACAATTAATAATTACTGACCAATTATCCAGAGAAAATCGATTTCCATGTGCAACCTTCCCACTTTTTCAAAATTCATTTCTTTCCCATACAACACAACAAAGTATAAAAATTAATTTTCTCAGAAAAAATAGATATTATATATATATAATGACAAATAAATCAAGAATATATAGATCATCGTATAATGTCATCATTTTATTATTATTATTATTATTATTATTATTATTATTATTATTATTATTATTATTATGAGTTGGATGTATTATATATATATATATATAGATATATGTAAGTCTTCTAATAATTTTAGGCAATGACATGTCTTGAGTTACTGACTTGACCTTATATATTCAGTTTTCATGTTTAGTAATTTTTTACCTGTCTTTAACGTTTTCTAATTTTTTAAAATAAAAATTAGGATTTTTATCAACTCATTGAAATTTTTGCCCTCCTCAACATGCCTCACTACGATAATAATTTAATGAAATAATAAAATGATGCATTTAATTATGTAATATATTAAACGGGTCGGGTTCGGGTCGGGTCGGGTTCCTAAATAAACGGGTCGGGTCGGGTTTTGGGACACCCCATTTATTATCGGGTCGGGTTTGGGACAGGATGACCCGACCCGAACCCGACCCGTTTACATCCCTACTTGGGCTAGGTCCGTGTGGGTCCACTTGTCCCTTAGTTTTTTCAAATAAATTAGAAATAATTTTTTAACTTAAAATGAAAATTTAGGGTTTGTTCGAATGGTTTGTTTTTATTTGTATCTGTATTTGTATCGAAATGATATTATAAATATGTTCGATCTGCATTAACATTTTATTTATATTTGATCTTTTAATGAGAACTGTCAACTATTTTTTATTTATATCTATTTCTTGATAAACAATTTATTAGAAAAAAGTTTGAAAAAAGTGTCTGTATTTGTAAGGAAAAGCTAAACAAACAGACCATTAACTTAAAACGAGAAATGAGCCTTAGCATATTATAGTTTTTAGTTCATTTTCACATAAAATTATTAAAAAAAGTTATGCATTTATTTATACATAAATACATCCTATTTGAGTTAAAATATTAGTAACGTCATATTAGAGTAATCATCTAAAAAAGGCTATGAGACAAGAAGAAGTTCTACATTATTTATAATTGAAATTATTCTCTTTGTGGTATTCTATATATTGTAACTAGAGACATTTTTAAGTTATATTTAATTTGGGTAAAATTTATGGAAAATGTATCAATGGTTAAGGATAAGTTCATTTAAGACATCTATATGATAAGTGATTAAAAAGAGAAATCTATATTTTTGCAAAATGAGTAATATAAGATATTAATATATAGGCCAAAAGGAGGTTAATTTTGGATTTTTCAACTTCTTAATTTTTTATAAAAAAGGGTTTATATATTTATAAAAATAATTTTTTTTGAAAAAATACCTAAGAGCTTTTTATTATTGTGACCACCCTGTAAGTGCCTACGTATTCGCTAGCTGGAATCCAATCATCGTAGTTCGTTTTAATTTTTGTAAAACTTTAGTGCGTTTGCCATTTTTTAATTTTCAAGAAATGCTACCGAGTATGAGTGATCAACCATTTTTACTTTTTGTTGGAAAAGGTCTTAAAGAGATATAACTTTTATGTCATAATTTTGAAAACTTCCTAAAAATCCAAAGTTTTCATAAAACCCCATTGATTTTGTTTTTTTGGGTATTTTAGAAAATAACTAAGTGATACTTTATATAGGCTAGCAAAAATGATTTTTATATTATGTATCCTGTATATGGGAAAAGGTTAAAAAAAAAAAAAAAAGAGATAAAATAATTTTTTTTAATTTTTATAATTTTTCTATTTTTAAGTTTTTGATAATATGAGAAGGTGATTGATACAAGAAATCCAAAAGATTAGGTCAAAATTTACCAATTCGCTTTAATATCAAACATCTATACTAGTATGGCTCCTATCAACATATCATTATAACACTTTTTATCTTTTTTATTGTTCTAATTTTTAGTTTTAAACTTTGAAGATTATAGGCAAAACCTTAGGAACTGTATTCTAAGTATATGAAGCATGATGATGATATCCACAAAGTTATACTAGATGAACCTAAATCTAAACATATTAGTATTCATATTAACATGATATTTATATTATAAGGGATAGACCTATATCAAATTTTATAACCTGAGATCTTATTTCATTATTTTAATGCCTCTAATTATCCCATTATCATGACGGAAATGTAATAAAAACATGCATATCGCACACACACAACATACACATATATATTATTGAGAAACCTATATGATCTTTATAACAGATGCATCGCGTGTTATTAATCATATAAGCTTCTAAAAAATTTTATAATATGTGTATCGTACCGTTCGTATAAAATCATGTAAAGTATAGTATATTATTATAATATATCCTTCATTCTTTTTCTTTCTTTTCGGTTTTCCACTATTTTCTATTTTTTCTAGATTCTATATTTACATTTACGATTGCAAGGCATCATCACATTATAGAGCAATAAAATTAACATAACTAAAACCATCGAAATGGAAGGACAGATTTCAAACAAGATTTGATGCTTCTAGACCTTGGAAATGGAGTGGCTTGGGTCAGCGTGGGAAATGGGTCTTCGGACCTGCAAAAAATTTAGTGGTGTTTCTCACTCTCCCGCGTCAATGCTGGTCAGTAGCGGATTGATAGATTGGGGTGAAGAATAGGTTGTGTGTGGTAGCTGTCGTGTATGGGTCAAGTTGTTGATGACTAAGCTTTTGTTGTGGTGGTTCAACTGGTGGCAGTTTCCACTAACTCGAGGTTGAATTCCTGGGGTTCTAGGCATCGAAGTTGGAGCATGGTGGTCGAAATAGAGGTTGGCGCGTTGGTCTAGGTTCGGGGTTTGCTTTAGAGGACTGGGTTTAGTGGTTAGGAAGGAGAATGATGGAGGTTTTGGCCGTGGGTGGACGGGCATGCAACAAGAGATTTGGGATAATGTAGAGAGAGGGAGAGAGGAGTCGAGAGAGCTAGATCGTCTGGGTTCTCTGGAGGAGATGGGGATTTCTCTTTTTTAAAACAATGGGGGAATCTAAAGTCGAAAATGTTTGCCAGTAGGAATGCAATCGGCCATTAATGGTCGTTACAAGAATTTGAAAGGTTGGAAGCGATTACGAATTTTGATTTTGTCCTTTGATTTTTCAGTATACCAGAAGTCCGATTCTAAAAATTGAGTCTAATACAATTTCGTTTTGAGTGCATTTGGAAATCTGAAGCTCAAAATGAGCTCAACTCGATCAAAAATGGCGTCGGACAAATGGGGAAGACGACGCGCGCGTTGAGGAGCTGCTGTCGCATGAGCACGGTAAAAATGGGTTGTCGACAATTTGTTTTCAATACAATAGCAGCATATTTTTTCTTCTTGATGCCCTATTCTGATCCCACTAATTTAGATAACATACAATTTCAAAACAACAATTCTTGGTATTCTTGGTATTAGATTTAATGAGAAGGATACCTGCATTAAATACACCTTTAGATTGAACCACAACAACGACATGAATAGGATTTGAAGATTCAAATTCATCACCAATTATTTCATAGATCTATAGAGCCAGGATCTGAACCAAATTGAAAAATGCGTTATTCATTTCATTTTTCTAAATTAATTTGATAAGAGATACAAGATGAGCATACACACAAATATATCATAATAAAAATGCTAAGTCAACTCCTATAAATTAGGAAATTTCCTAAATAGGATTACATAATCAAAGAGAATAAAAGACTACATGAAAAGAAATAACGAAAATATACACAGATAGATATTATAGGTAGAGATTTATACTAATATATATTATAGACTTATTTGAACACTCTACAACTTAATTTCCAAAGTATATAGAGAAAAATCTAAATTATTACTTGTTTAAGATCTTATTTGAAATTAATTACTTAAATAAAATTAACTACTAAAATACAACACTTAAATCGTGTTTATTGAACATGTTATAAAAATAATTATTACTGTTAGCATGTCGCGATTTATCATCGCCATACGTGTTTGCATCTTTTTCCCGACCAAAAACAGTGCTTCCAAAATGAAAAAGTAATGGATGGTCTCACACCAATCACATCAACTCGGCAAAGTCAAAAGTGGTACACTGGCCTGAAGCATGCATGAGGAAGAAAAATGAAAAAACAAAAGAAAAAGGTAACATGGGGCACACTAACCGAGTTTGGCGGTGGTAAATAAAAAAGTAACATGGATTCCTGTCACATCAACATCGTAGCAGTACCACTAAGTACTATTTTGGAGCGCACATATCGTGAGAATAAACTGCAGTATATTTATTGTCAATATAGCAACAGTATTTAAATATTTTTTTATTTTTATGATTTATGTGTAAATTTTATATATTATAGTTTATAGATGCGATATTATAATAGTATATTGATAATTATTTTTATTTGATTTATATATTGATATTTTTTTATAAAATGATACGTGTAATCTACTAGAAAAAAAATCATTAGCTACAATGTTAAACCTATTTATTCCAAAATCTGCAGCCTCTATTACTTTATCAACTCCGAAGCCCTTACTGTTCATAACTTCATATGAAATATTTCTCAATTAATGTGGTAAGTGCGATTTTTCTTCTCTGTCTCACTAAAAAAAAAAAAAAAAAAAACAAAAACACAGCAACAAAAGAACCATAGCAAAAACAAGATCAATCAACAAGTTAACAACATTAGTGCTTTCATTCCATTTATGGAAAACAATGTCACACAAGTGTTTTTAGTCATTTAGGTATCAATCTTAGGTATAAAAACTAATGGTATATTGGTATAACAATTTGTTAGGTTGGAAAGACAGCTATTATTTTTTACCCAATGAAATATCCATTTTATGAAATCAAGTTACTTTCTTGTTTTGTTGGGGAGATCAAATAACCCACTCTATACCTAAACCAACTCTTCTTATGTAGCTTTGAGTAAAATGTGATGGATTCTAATTATTAAAGTGCTTACTAGTATAACAATCTAGTGTTCATCAAAATTTATACCAATCAAGAGTTCATAAAAATTTCAAAGAAAAGTATGTTTAGATGGAATACTCTTAGAATGGGCAACTTCTTAAAAAGCAACTAGCACAAAGGATAAAACTATAAGACCTATCACGCCAAAATGAACAATACCCCTCAATGTCAAAGTTTCAATCACTATAAGTGGTATTAGAGTAATTCACCTCTCGAAGAATAGAGTGAAGTGCCATGTAAGGCATAACATTGTAGTATGGTGATGCCTCTTTGATTTGTCACGAGCATCCTAAACTTCTCTTGCTTGGTGTGGTATGCAATTATCATGCATGGGGTTATTGATCGTGTTTGGCAGTTAAGATTGCCTGAACCCATTGGTATGTTGCTAGTTGATATGTATTTTCACCATTTTATGGACATATGTGACTTAAGAGTGAGTTATAAGTGGGTCGAAATGAATTGGGAAGGAGATTTTACCATATCATACCCTATAGGTACAAATTTCTAAAATTTGGAATTAAAGTTTACTCGATAGTGCCTTGAAACCTATACAAATTTTATTATATTTTTATTACATTAAAATTTAAAATAAATTTTACAATATTTGTCCATATTTAGATAACAACTCAGAAAAACAAACTTTGCACATCTATTAGGCATTTATGAGCATGTATTTTTATCGTGATAAAGGATAAATTTTTACATTTAAACTCCACACTGCTAGTTTCAGTTGAGAGGTACTAGGTTTGATTCCTCCCTTCTCGTTATGATGACAAAAAAAAAAAAAAATCCACACTTATAGTCGTTTGGTATGATATATGGCAAATGATAGACACATTTTTAAAATTTTTTCTAATAAATTATCTTTCAAGAAATACATATAGATGAAAAATATATGATAGTTCTCATGAAAACATCAAATAAACCAAATACAAATAAAATATAGTTGCAAATTAGCATCTTTATACATAAAGTTTAAATACAGATACAATATAAACGAGGAACAGACAATCCAAAACATATATGTACATAGTTATACAGACGAAACCTATTTGCTAAAATTATTTGGTCTTGTGCCATTTTTAATCCTGAAACGAAGTAAGAGCATATACTTCTAGTGGAGGAGAGGAGTTTGTCGCGTCTATTCCAGGACCGAATTGTGCTTTATGTAGGATGACATGGTTATAGCTTACGCAAAGAAACCAAAGATATAAGAGGAGAATTACTATAGTCATTATGTGTTAAGTAGTAGCAGCTTTAGCGCTTAAGTTATGACAACTACCTCGGCAATGAAAGGTACAAAATTGATATCCACCATCAAAGCCCCAAAAGCTAAATACATATACAATTTACATAGATGGAGCCCATATGAGATAGAGACATTGGTTGAAGTTAATTAGGAATTATGGCTTAGATATCCTAATCCTATATCACCCGAGAAAAGGCAAAGTTGGGCAGTTGATGTCTTAAGTGGATATAGATGGATATATGGTATATCTGGTCACTATTATTACATCCAAGAGATAGTTGATTGAGATATGCATAGAGGACTTATGGTATATTTGATATGTAGAAATAAACCGATTGAGATTACAATTCCGGATTATATTTTCATTTACATGTTTAGAAGCGATTTACCCTCATTAATGTTAATTATTTAAATTACATTTTTATCTAACCACCTATATATTATTCATAATTACTATAAAAGGTATCTTTTGCAGATAGATAATTCATTCCATTCCATTGGATGCATCTAAACATATGAATGAATTTCTCATTCCTTTACCCGTTCCATTCCCTTTCATTTCTTCATTTCCAATCCATTTCATTCCAGACTGTTCCAGTGTACTAAACATAACATTAGGTATTTTAATGAGAAAATATCTTAACCAAGCAGCTTGATTCTATAAATAAATAAAATATTAGTATTATATAAAGTAGAATAATGCAACAAGTTGAATAATTTTAATTAATTATTAATATGATTTAATATATAGTTTAAAGGGTGAGTTCTAATACCATGGAACTTATACCTTGTGTACATTAAAGTCTAAGTTCAAAATAAATAAAATATTAGTATTATAGAATGTAGAATAACACAACAAGTTGAATAATTTTAATAAATTATTAATATTATATATATATATATATATATATTTTAAAGGGTGAGTACTAATGTTATGAAACTTGTACCTTATATATAATAAAGTACAAGCTCACTCCAAGTTGGTAATCTTGTGAAAGCAAATTCTAAAAAGTTTATACCAATAATATATTTCGTGACCTTAATATTAGGGGTAGGTATTGATTTTTTTTTTTTCAGGTTCCATCTAAAAGAAAATTATCAAATAACGGTTTGGTGTGAATTGAAAATTTCTTAATCATTAAATAATAGTTTGATTTGATTTGAATTACAGATTATGTCAAAAATTTAATTGTAAAAAAGCTTTATTTTAATCTTTCATATTTATGCGGATATTCAGACATTTAAATTACTCTATAAAGTTTAAATTACAAATCAAAACCAAATATATTACAAATCCATTATATTCATAGTCTGTAATCATCCATAAAATCATTCAGTGATAAGTCATTTATCTATCAGCAAACTACATTCACTAACTAATATATAACAAGTAATAATCTATAACTCTCCATGACACCATCCAATCAATCATGTAACAACAAATTGCATTCACTAACTAATACACAGAGAGCTATAATCTATAATTCTCCATAACACCATTTAGTCAATTATCTACCAATAAATTTAACAATATATATATTTATCAACAAAAATCATCACGGATGAAAATGATTTTATAAAAAAATACATCAAAAAATTAATACACGATGAGAGTTTTAACTAAATAAATAAAGTTCATACGTCATAAAATTAAATCAATTAGCAAAAAAATAACATTAAGTTACCAACAGAAGAATATATCTTAAAACTAAAAACAGTTTTTCAAAAAGTTAATATTAACCAATATTCATCAAATAATATTAACGTAATAAAACTATAAGAACATATTCAATCTTAACTAATCATCACAAGAAAAGTTATGGTTATGGATAAAATATTAATATGTTTTCTAAAATGATTTGATTTGGTTTTATACGGATTTGGTTATTTTATCCTTTCAAATCATCATAAATCTATGAATTGGTTGGGATTAGAAAATTTTAAACTAAATTGATTAAGGAATCGTAGTTTTGGTTTGGCTTGATTTAATTTACAAATTGGTTTGGTTTGAATTTTTTTTCCCACCTCTACTTAATATATACCAAAACCATTCTTGATCAACTAGGATGAGTATGGAATTGGATATCATATATAATAGAGTTATGCATCCATTTCTATCATTGTCACACTCTAGATTCTAAAGGATAACAACAGAGCAAGTTGCAGGCTTGGGAGAACCACTCGCCTGCTTCTGTTGTGGGTACTACTTAAGAGGCATAATAAAAAAACTTTTTAATTCTTCGACATGATTATATGGTTAACCGCACTTCTTTGCAGAACTTAAAGAACTAGCTAAAGTCTGCTGCATTAATATGGCCATTGGTTTAAAATATACTTATAATGAATTTTACTTGAAAAGAAAAACCACAATCGACAGGTTGACAAATCTATTACAAAATGTCCTTGTTATAATTAGGGTATGTTTGGATTGTTTGTTTTTCACCTGTATATATATCTGTATCAAAATGATATGTAAAAATATATTCGATTTGTATTTATATTTTATCTATATTTGACCTATTTGATTTTTTCGTAAGAACTATCAACTTTTTCTTTTTTATCTATATCTATTTCTTAATAAACAATTTATTAGAAAAAAAGTTTGAAAAAAGTGTCTGTATTAGTTTAGAGAAACTAAACAAACAGGCCCTCAGTAAACCCTATCATTTAATTATATGGAAAAAAAAATCAAAGTACATTGTAATTTGATACAACTGTTTGACGGTCTTTCATTAAATGATACATTATTAATCTAGAAAAGTTTATAGACTTGTTAAATCATGGTTGTGAAAATTTGTAATTTTACTATTTACCTAAGTATATAAAATTAATAGAATCAGATAAATTATGTAAAAATGATAAAATCGTACACTTAAATTCATATTTTTACTCAAAGTTTGTACCTAATCTATTTTATATCCATTTTAATCGAGAAAAAATACATAAAATTATAAACTCGTAAAATCGTATATTTGACTTGTGATTTTAATAACCATAATTTAATGTAACCATAAAATGTCACCAATGCAAAGAGTTGCATGGTTTTGCTTTATGTAAAGTTGCAACTATTCTAAAAGTTATCCATAAGGATGTCTCCTTTGAAAAAAAAAATTATTGATAGAAAAGTAAATTGAATAGGTAGCATTATAAGGAACGGTCGACTTGATATTGAAAATCAATCGTTCATTATAAATAATAGAAATCAAGAGCTATGATATCAATATAGCTTTAAAACTTAAAAAAAAAAAAGAAAAAGTTAAATATCAAATTGATACCTAAACTTTGCATGAAAATACAAATTGGTATATGAACTTTAAAGTAATCAATTTAATACTCAATCATACTTTTATGGTTGTTTTTATTATCTTCCTAATACTATTGACTTAGTTTGCTGAGATGAAAAAGACAATTTATTATTGAATTTTTATTACCTCTCTTAGTACCGTAATAGACTGTTATTTCTAGGTCCGAATGTAGATCAAACAATATTAAAGTTTTATTAAAAATAGTTATAAAAATTTTGATTAAATGCTAAATTAATCACTTCATAAGTTAGATACAAAGCTGACTTTCATTGCAAAGTTTAGATTTTGCTTTTCTTACACATTGCATGTCCTATATGTGATTTTTGCAAATATTCTCAAACTCTATTTATAGTACATTGCATATTTAATAAGTAATTTGCAATGTATTATAATTTTTTAAATCATATATGTTATACAAGATTCAGTTGTAGAAATTATAATTACATATTCTAGATGTAATTTTGAATTGGTATTTATATAATTAAAACTATGCGATTTGTATTTAAATAATTTATTTTTTACAAGCAGATGACACACCCACGATGCGTGTGCAAATAAAACAATCCAACATATATAAATTAAATAGATATATTATTTTGACAGGCTAGAAGATGACAACCTTAATTAGTCCTAGAAATTAAGAAATTAATTACAAATCATGATTACAATTGTATTTTTCACAGTTAACTTCTCCATGTTGCGTAATTGCCATGCATTAAATATGGTATCAGAGCTTTATATTGATATATAAATATACATACTTAGGCTAAAAAAGGAAAATACTATGTCTATTCAATCCTTATTTAATTTATTTAAACCCGATTTAATTTTATTATTTTAGGGATACCAAAAATATTTTATGCCCATATGTTTAAAAAGGAAAAGACTATTAGTCCGTTTACTTAATATGAATAACTATTTATTCCTTCTTTGTTCGCTGATATTACGGTGTTCACTTGAAAGGAATGAAAGTTCATAATGAATTATTATTAAGTAAAATTATGAATAACACTTCATGTCTCTAACTCATGAATTGCCATTCAATGATCTATTTTTCAGCTTTGTCATAAATACCCCTATCTTAAAAATAACATCTACACAATTATCCTTTCTTTGTAATAAATATAAGAGGCATTATAGATATTTTATTTTTACTCTAATAATTACTTGTTTTACTTTTTATAACAAGTGAACATTGTAATAGCCATTACAACTCTATTACATTCCCTTTGAATTGGAATTTCATTCTTCCCTTATTCCATTCAGTGAAGTGAATGGGCTGTACGTCTATTCAACATCTATTTAATTATATTCAAAGCCTATTTAATTTCATATTTTTATGGATACCAAAAATATTTTATGCGGAAAAGACTATGTTTATTCAAACCCTATTTAATTTCATTATTTCAAGAATGCCAAAAATATTTTACGCTCATATGCTCAAAAAGGAAAGACTATATCTATTCAACCCTTATTTAATTATATTCAAACTCTATTTCATTTTCAGGATTTTAGGGATATGAAAATATTTTATGCCCATATGCTAAAAATATTATATTAAAAACATTTACACTAAAATATTTACACTAAAGACATAAATGGGGTTGGTTTTGCTTTAATAATATAGATGATTAACTAATACTAGTTACATTGTTGTGGATACGTTTTGCATCATCATGCCTCAACTAACTATGCATAGATTGCAACTATTTTGTAAAATTTGCATAAGTGGTAGTTAAAAGTTAACATCAAACATGGGAAGAAAAATGTAACCCTTAAAGAGACGAAATAACAAAAATAATAATACCAAGGTTGTCAAATTCGGATTGGATCAGTCGGTTCGACCGGAACCGGCAATGAAGGCAAGTTGAGTCTTTTTGTTTTGCTTGTTTTTGAGGCGAACCGAAAAGACCTACTCGACTCGGTTTGTTCGACCGTAAATCGGTCCACCCAACCGGGTCATCCGGATAAAAATGCCCACTATTAAAAAAAGATAAAAGAAAAACCGACCTTTCCATATTTGGTATGGTTACTATTTAACACTATAAGTTACATATAAAAACTAAAAAGAAAACAAAACAAATAAACTAAAAACTAAAATAATACTTAAAAGTTGAAACTTAAAAAACCTAAAACTAAAAAGTAAAATAAAAAGAAAATAGAATACCCTAGAAACTAGAAAGCAGGAGTGTAGAAATAGAACAAAACCAAAAGGCCCAATACCTAAATGAAAAAGCCACAGCAAGAGCACCAGAGTAAGCCATCGATCACTGCCGCTACCCATCTCTGTAGACCACCTACTAGTACCTCTACCCACCACTACGGTTCAGTTGCATCACCACTAGCCAGATAAGGTGAGTTTCCCAAACGAAAAAACTTGTTTCGATTTTTTTTTTTAAATAGAGTATGAATAACCACTCTTACACTGCTCTAATGTCATCGTGTCATTGTTTGGAGTGTTGAAGTTGATTATCTCTTTTATAGCATTTTCTTCACGTGTGAGTTCAGAGAAGCAGTTGGAGAAAGGGACAAATAACCAGGTTCTACCTTTATGCTCGCAATGTAACTTGTAAGATAAAAGGAGGAGTTGAGGGCTTTGAAATGAGTATCTGTCCATTTGATCTGTTGCAATGTTGTTGCTATTGTTGTTGTTGCTGTCTTTGAAATTTGTATTGTGCATCGGGTTAAAAAAATTTCGAAATTGGCAAATTCCTAGAGCTTCTCTGTTCCAACCTGTTACTTGATGATTATCTATATTCTATAGTCACTAGTCACTACCAAATATTACTATAGCTTCTCTATTCTAAGCTTGTACGGGTACATGTTTTTGAAATTAAAGATTTAGGGGTATGTGATGCTTGGGACCATAATACGTTGATCAATTGTAGTGACTACTATGTCTATTGATTATTGAGTTTCATGTGAGATTATTGTTAAGGTGATATGTAATGGCATTTTATATTGCTTTCTATGTAAATGTAATCATGTGTACATTTGATTTTAAACTTATGCTCAAGATAGACTTACAATTATAGACTCACTAGTATATAACTATATATAGATAATAGTAAAATACAACAATTGTAAATTGCTAAAGTTGTTACTTGATGATTCATAGCTTCCTCAGTCCTCTTACTATATATACAATAATCATAAATGCTCTTTTTAAAAAAAACAAAATAGGTTGTTGAGGAGACATGGCGAGTAGTAATCATCCTCGTCAATTCATATAAAAAATGATCCTGCTTGGGAGCATTTTAGCTCATTTGCTAATGAGAAAGGAAATATGGTGTTCACATGCCTTTATTATGGATCTAAGTATCAAGGTGGAGGGATCAATAGGATAAAATATCATTTGGCTGGGATTCATGGCAATATTGCACCTTGCAAGAAAGTTCCAAGTGAGATTCAAGAAAAAATGTTAGTATATCTCAAATCTATCAAACATAAGGATCAAGACTATAATGAGGTTCAGCATACTTAATTTGAAGATGGTGAAGCTGAAGTTGAAGTGGAAGAGCTAGAAATTTTGCCAATGTAACCAAAACAAAAAAGAAAGGTTAGAATAGATAAATATGTCACTAAGAACACCCCTCCATTATCCCAACCAGGTATAAAGAGTGCATTAGCTGGTAAACAAGCAGTTCAAAGAGCACACATGGCACTTGCTAGATGGTTTTTTGATGCATGTATGCCTTTTAATGCTTTGAAATCACCTTATTTTCAACCTGCATTGGATGCTATGTTGCAATTGGTTACTGGATATAAGGGACCGTCTTATCATGCCATGCGTATTCAATTGCTAGGAGATTGTAAAAAGGAGTGTCAGTTGCTATTGATTCATATAGAAGCAATTAGGCTAAATCAGAATGTATAATAATGGCTGATGGTTAGACTGATCAAAGACAAAGGACTCTCGTTAATTTTCTAGCGTACCGTCCTACTGGGGTGATGTTTGTGAAGTTCGTTGATGCATCTAACATTGTGAAGGATTCTAATAATTTATGTAATATGTTTTAAAAAATAGTTAAGTGGGTTGGGCCTTCTAATGTGGTGCATATAGTGAATGGCAATGAAAGCAATTATGTTGCAGCTGGGAGGTTGTTGCAAGAGAGGTACGATCATATATATTGGTCTTTTGTGCAGCACATTGCTTGAATTTGATGTTAAAAGACATTGGCAAGATTGATCATGTAGATGAGCTTGCAAACTGTGCTTCGAACGTAACTATATTTGTATATAATCATATTCACTTGTTGTCTTGGTTGAGAAAAAGAGATGGTTGGAAAGAAAATATTTGTTTGAAAGTAACTCGATTTGCCATTACTTTTATTACTTTGAAAAATATCTTTAAACATAAGCATGACTTGCAAACTTTGGAAACAAGTTTACATTTCACAAGTCATAAGCTTTCAAAATGTGGTGCGAAGAAAGCTTTTACTACTATTGTGTTAGACACATCATTTTAGGAAGATTGTTTGCTCATGGTGAAAGTCATAGCTCCCATTGCGAAGCTCTTACACATTATGGATGCTGATGAAAAGCCTTCTCTTTCTGCTATTTATGAAGGCTTTTCTAAGGTTCATAAGGGGATTATGTTAGTGTTTAAAAATAGACAAAAATTGTATAGTCCTTATATCAAAATTGTTGATCAAAGGTGGGACAATCATTTGTGTCGTAATCTACATGCTGTAGCTTATTTCTTGAGTCCAGCCTTCATATATGATGATACATTTGAAAAAACTGCAGAAGTTATGCAAGGCTTATATGATGTGTAGAGAAAAAAAGTCTTCATGATGATAGCATAGCTGTAATTAAAGACATGAAATTGTATCATGAAAGGAGAGAGAGTTTTGGTCGAGAAATAGCTATCAAATATGTCAAGATAGAATGACAATTAATGTTAATGTTAATTTTTCACAATTGTTTGACTTGCTTTATTGAATTGTAGATGATTGGTGGAGGTTTTTTTGTCATAACGCTCCTACCTTGCAAAATATTGCTATTCAAATGTTAAGTCAAACTGCTTCTGCTTCTGGATTTGAGCATACTTGGAGTTCCTTTGAGCGAATTCACACAAAGAAAAGAAATAAATTAGAGCATCAAAGGCTTAATGATTTTGTTTATGTGAAGTATAATTTGTGTTTGAAGAATAAGTATGTAAATTATTTTGACTAAGAATAGTTCAACTTATGTATTTTTAAATTTTTTTCTTTTGCTAATTACTTCTTTATAGGCATCAATATCAGAAGAAAAGTTATGATCCAATAGATTTTGATTGCATTGATAAGATGGATTTCTGGATTACTGAAGAAGAAGAAGATTTACCTCTTGAACTTAATTTTGATGAGATAATCGAACAAGCAACTTATGAAGATGATGCTACCCTTGTAACAACTGATGGCTTGACTAAAGATTAGTCATGTATTTCTAAATTATAATTTTGTATAATTTAGAAATAGAGATCATTGAAGAGGTTGATCTGGATGCAATTGCAGACCGAGCTGACTTTGTGCATGCTTTTGAATCAAATGAAGATTATGATGACATTAATTAAAAGTTGAATTAATATCTTAGTCTATGGTATTTTTTTTGTTTTCGATACGTACAATGTGATTTCAATTTAATGATGGATTTGAGAGGGTAAATCTCATTTATTTGCTTTATACTAGTTAGGATTTAACATAAAAATTCATATTTCATCAACCCCGATGGAACCCAGTTCAACCCCTTGATCCCTGACCCCCTAGGATATCCGGGTCAAATCCCAATCCGGGTCTGACAACCTTGAATAATACTAAAAGATATGATATAAAAAGGCTTTGAAAATCATATGGGTTTTTGGATCATTTTAGGTCTTTTTTTAAAAAAAAATATATGCAAATAGGACGGATTCAAAACATATTCGAAAAGTAGGCAGGTGAACGTGTTTTCTTTGATGATGCCTTCAAATTTATACTGAAGGCGCTGTCAAGGGTGAACTAAGAAGGACGACGCCTTTACTACGAACCCATTTGAGACATGAATCTCGCCCTTGCCATGCCATTTTATTACACATTCTTCACCCATCTCCTCTCCAAATTGTCCCTGTCGGCCTCCACCCTACCTTCTACTTTTTCTTCGCAAAATCAGCTCTCTCAACTTATATCTAGCTCCTAAATTTAGGCAATGTCTTTTCCCTTTGTTCTTTTTCTTTTTTTCTAATTATTCCATGTTGTTTCACTCAAAACCATGTGAAATGTCGTTTGCAAGTGATTGAGTAATTTTGTCTCATTTAGATGATGATTTTGAAAAGTGAAGTGTAATAGAAGTAGCTAATATAGTGCTGGTGAGATTTGCGTGCTTACATTGGTTGATTTATGTAGGTTGTGGTTAACGGATATGGATGCTTAGATGGTATTCGGTGAAATGCCCTGATGGGTTAAGGTTAGCTTGTTTGAGAAAATTGAAGTTTATGTATGTGCATCATTGATGCTTGAGTTGCTGAAGATGTTTCCCATGATTTAAACTGTAAGAAGTATGATCTAACATCATAGGTTGATATCGGTAGGTTTGAAATGGTTAACTATGTAATGTTCATTGTATATATGAATGGGAATATTGTTGAGGAAGTCATGGGCTATGATATGACAGGCCTCCAATTGGAAAAGTGAAGGTTAGAATAGATGTGAATTTTCAACAATTTAAGGAAGTGATTTATAGGAAGATTAAGGCGGATCAAATTGATAGTGATGTGGAGATAAATTGCATGCACACTCATTATATGAGCCATAGGGTTGTGTACATGTTAATGCCAATTGTGGATGATGATCGTTTTGAGGATCTAATTCCAATGGCTATTGAGTTGGGTGCTAGGTTAATTCATGAATTATTTATATAAACCACTGCTCGACACTACACTATCCATGATTTCACTTATGGTAGAGATGATGTGAATGAGCAACAGGCTTACATGTTAGGAAGCCAACATTGTCAACCTAGATCATTTGCAAGTATACCTCCATAAGAATAAGGGGTGGTGTTAGTTTCACCAATGCATTATGAAGAATATGATCCTATGCCAGTTGATGAGTTCAGTGCCAGATTTGAAGAGTAGAGTTGAGGAGGAAGTGGCACTGGTGTTTAACTCTAGGGTAGGAGATGATAATTTCCATGTTTGTTATCATGTTGATGAAAATAGGGATATTGTAAAAGAGGAGGGAGACCAAGAGGAAGATGATGAAGTGGAAGAAGAGGCTCAAGGGTGCAATATGGCAGACTTGGTTGTCCCTTAATGTTCAGTACCACAGGAAGTGATGTCAAGCCAGGCAATGGTGAGAGATTTAATCCTATATTTTAACATGGGTGGAAGTGGAGATGGCAATGTGACATTTGAAGATGAAGCAATGTTTTGTGCAGTAATATTTCTGACAGCCAAGAATCAGTGAAAGGAATGATATTCAAGATAAAAGATGATCTAATTCAATGCTCCGTATAAGAACACAATGCAATTTCCATGTTAAAGATTCAAAGAAAAGTTTGTGGATGGTCTATTGCATGAAAAGTGACCAAGGTTGTTCGTAGAGGATAGGGGCTTGTTTGAAAAAATTAGAAGGTCTTTTTGTAATCACGAGGCTCGATGGCCCTCATTCATATACTAATCTAATACTTGTGTAATTCCCCAAATTTTACATAAGTGTAATTTATAATAATTATTAAAATTGATAGCGAGATCTTAAGAAAATAATAGAACATGTCTAAAAAACCATCCCTAATATTTTCTTTTCTTTTACCTAAACTTAAACATTAGTTATTACTTATATAAGTGTAGATATATAAAAAATGAATAATATATATAATATGTGTATTCTAAAATGTATGGGGCCCCTAAATATTTGATCACCAAACTACGAAATTGACTTGGTAAAAAATTCAATAGGCATTTCTAAGATGAAGTCACTGAACTTCGATTCAATTTATCAACCTAATGATTTCATGAATCATATTAAGAATCAAACTAAACGTTTAGAGACAAGTCTTATACTAAAACGATCTTAGAACTAGGTAGTTGGGAATACTAGTTTATTTAGACAACAATTATGAATTGGGTAATTAAAAACTTGAGTAAAACTTAAAGCTTTCAATTATTATTTAATTAGATTAATTTAATCTACTTCTTCCTTTCTCTTCCCAATTCTGTTTTCTAAATTCCTATATGAAAAACAACATATCAAGTCTTCTATTTTAGATCAAATTCACTTAGATAATCTAATTATTTTCTCCTTCTACTTCAACAAGTTATTTGACTTTCACATGAATTAACAAAGCAAGGTGTTAAACAAATATACACTAGCAACACTCATACCTATGGAAATATCATAATTACCCCATGATTGCTAGAGGAGCAAACGTCAGAGCTGCTATAGAGTCACTTGAAAGATAACAGAGGCCCTTACATGAGCCAACATAGAGGCTACAAAAGGGTAGTATTAAAGCCAACAACACCCCTTCATGGAGCCAACAATAGCATCCATAGGAGCCATCATCGCCTCCTGCACAAGTTGGCAATTGGTCCCTTGAGATCGTGTTGACAATGTCCACCGATCTTTCACATGGATCCCAATCAGTTACAACAGTCTTTCTCCTAAATTTCTCTAACACAAAGTTGGTCTTGATTGCTTTGAATGCCATGAAAAGAGGGAGTGACACATGTATCAACATAAGAGAATTAAGTTCGATATATAACAGCTTTTCTTAGTGGATTTCCAGCCCAAAATTGCCTCCTCCCTTGCAAATTGTTATGGTGAAAATTAGATGCATTGAAAGTTGTTCATGTATGTCAATGACAGTAAGAAAATCTAATCCCTCAAGCAAAGCAAATTGCCGCCAACTTCCACATCCACCGATCCTGTTCTCTGGCCAAGGTTTGTCGATACTTGTCTACAACCCCCAACAAATTTAGCCGCTTTCCTTGAAAATTTCCAAGCGAAACAACCCCCATCACATTCTCTCTATACTTCTTTCTATTCATATAAAAATATATGTATAGATATTTGACTTCTTTTTTCTCATGCGCTTCAAGAATTACGCACATCGGACAAGTATGACTGTTGCTCTGAAATCCCAATTCTATGTGCACCTGCAAAATGCAAGCTGTTATGTCGAGAATACTCTTTGCCATTGACCCTAGTGAAGTTCAGTCCTTAACCAACATTGATGATCATGAGGAGCAAGAAGGAATCACCATGACAAGTAGACAGACATGTGTCATTAAATGGTTAACAGACTTCATGCACATCACAACTCCTTAGCTTCAATTTTCTCCCTCTGTCTATCAAACCAAACACATGGAACTCCTCAATGTCTCTATGCAATATTCCATGTTACTACCGCCTTTCCTACCAACCTAGTGAGCCAAGATCTTCATCGAATTGTGATTGTATGGCACAACATAGGAGCGCTGGAAGTGCTAGTGTCAGGTATCAAGCAAGGAAAGGCAACATCACATGACTGCTCTCACATATCAAACCAACCTATTGTTATTACTTTTCCTTGGGAAACAGTTGCCATGATTTTATTTTTGTCCTCGACCAACACCTTAGACTAGGAGTGCATGACCTATTGATGTGCGAAGCCATATGGAAGCGACATATCCCCTGTTTTACACCACCGACAGCTAGCTTAACTCCATCTCCACCGCCTACCAACTTTAGTTAAATGACTCTTCAATACTAGGATTTCAACCAGCACAAAAATCTAAGAAAGAGAGTGAAGATGACAAGTAGATAATATGTATAAGTAGAGTAACCATAATTATACAAATCACCCTATAATTTCCTTGTCAAACCACGATGGAACAAGAGGAGGGTTAGACTCCTTGGATAGCTGTTCATTCTGGTTAATGACAGTAAGGTAATTGTGTTTCCCAAACTACGACAAGTCTGCACAATCGCTAGCACCCTATTATATCTGTTCTATGAGTTTTCTTCTCCTCCTAGGCACAACATTAGAGGATGACTGCCATCAACCCTCTTCTTTTCGTCAGAAAATCTGGGCAACCCTTCTAATTTTATTTATAATTACCATTATCTGTTAACCTCTATAGATCAGCCATGGTGAGACTAGGAAGATAATCTCTTGACGGCTATTTTATGTGCCAAAGACAACAAGAAAATTTTTGTTCTCCAAAGTTGAACAAACCACCGCCTTTCCCCTTCCACTAAACAACCATGCAACGGAAGTAAAAGATTCCTAACACTTGTAATTAGACAACCTTCAAAGAATATCATAACACCAATTGATAATCTTCCCTATTCCCTGGACCTTAACAACTCTTTCTTTCAACTCTTCCAAGTGAGATCAGTCAAATAGAGGGACAAATGGCATTGAGGATTCAACTGTAATAATGTGAACAAGTAGCAACAAATGCTTTACAGGCAAATGCTCCGCCACTTAACCTCTCTTTCTTTCTTATTGTGTATCCTCTATTTCTTTCCATAAGCCCTACAATAAAATACCTAAAAGTTACTTTGTTGGCCATCATGTCACATGAAGGAATATTGAATTAAGTCTCGTGCAACACCAACAAGTATTACCCCCTCCTAAATCTAGTGCAAATTTGCAAATGTTGTTGAACAAATCAACTATCCTTCTTCTTATAGTGCCACGATGATTGAGCTGCAACCAAAGAAGGAAAAACACGTGTCACGACACTATGGCTAAGCCAACTTATAAGTTACCATACCTACCTTTCCCTGGTTTAAAGCAATAGCTTGCATTACACATATTTTTCTCCTTTGAATATCCTTTCATAACAGCTATACCTTAGCATACTTCTTCGTTCGAAACAAAGATCCTCTATAATACCTTAAATGCCTTTCTACTTTGGCTTTTATCCTTTTTCCTATTACCTTCTTCCAGATGAGCTCAAGACAAAAACCCCCTCACAAACCACAATAAATCTTACTATCATCTAGAGATACCATAGTAACCTTCTCCTCTCTAGTCTTTTCCTTTCCACTTAGTTCACCCTTCCCCTTGATTGATTCCATTTCATTTGTCTCTAAACACCAGACCATAGATGTCCATCTACTCTTATATCCACTACTTAACATACTAGTATTGGGAGGAAGAATATGAACTCTAGGGATGAATTACTTGGAGTAAATATATTGTAACCAGTCCTTCATTCAGAACTAGCTGTCTCAATGTCTCAAGATTTTGATTGCCCATCATTGTCAGACATGGATGTTAAAAATATCATCCAAGAATTGCCTATATCCATAAGTGCTTGTAGAAAGGGGTATAAGAGGATGAAACTATGTCACAGAGAAGAAATGGACCGAAAGAATGCTCTAAGTGTGATTGACTACTTTGATCCTTTTGCCATGAATGAAATGTTGGATAAAGCAGATGGTGGTAAATACAGCAGTGTAACTAAAGAAATAGAAGTTCATATAGTGGCTCAAGAATCCTTAAGTAAGTGTTCATTCCTTTAAGCTCAAGTAGACTTCCATGAATCTGGGTACAAATTGGATGTTGTGTTCTATGCTAGTAAAGATGATTTCACCTAGCTGAACACAACAAGTATAGCTTAGAATAAGAACCATTAATGTCCTAAACAGCCACACATTAAGAATCACTAGTTATGAAAAGAACTTCTAAAATTCGTAACTCAAAGCACGTGATATGATTTTATGGCTTCCTATTTTAGAAAAAACTAATTATACCATCAAAAAGTACTTAGAAAATTGAGTGAAATCGATTATTCATTTGCTTAAAATGGATTATAAATGAAAAAGTTCCATGCAATTCAAGTTTAAGCTTTAAAATTTCAAAAAACTTAAACCTTATGTAGCTTAGTTACTCAAATAGCTTGTTTAGTATAATCTTGGGTTTTCCACTGCATCCAGTGAATTTGACTTTAACAATGACCTACTTAAAGACTATTATGACACCTAAGAGAAATGGACAAGTGACTATACATCTTATGATCGCTATATCTACTTGTGCTTGTAATGTAGATCGATTGTACTTATATTAATAACTTGAAATGCATGTGGGTTGGGCTATGCTTATGCTTGCCTCGTGTTAGCATTTTAATGCAAAGATACTGTAATTTATCTAAACAAGTTAAAAAGTGTGATTAAATAGTATAGCAATATTGTGAATGTCTGCGAAATTGTATGGTTACAAAGCATAACTAAACTTAACACATATTTGGCTGAAAATGAAAAATGAATCATGTAGAGCATAACATATTGCATTGCCGAAGGCCGTTATCGCCCTGTAATGAACTGAATAGGCTGCAATCATAGAGGGCGATTGCAGACCATGGGCCCTATCCCTGATTGGCAGGAACTAAAATGTATTTAGGGATACAGCCTAGTGTCTGGAAACACTAGTATCATTATTTTGGGACCCAAAGCTAAGGGTTCACAGGAGTTGACTGTAGTGGAGTTCCCCCTGACCCCCAACATGGATGGTATAAATCTATTCTATATATAGTTACCGGTCAACTATATATATGCATTCATGTGTTTGTCATGTGCTTGCTACATTATGCTTGAGCCATTACACAACTTGGTTGGTTTTGCTTAAATGGTATGGGGTGAGGATTACACTTCACAGAGCTGTAGTTGCTCACTCTCCAATAATTTGTTTTTTCAGGTTAGTTGAAAGAGGGGAATGGGCTAGGATCTAAGTGCAGAGTGTGCTAAAGATCATGATCCATGAGTTAAGTAGCATATTAGATGTGTTGCTGAACTTAATCTAAGAGCTGCAATTTGAAACTGAAGCTTTCTTTCTTAAACTTAGCCATAATTTCTCTTAAATCTAGGTTTACCTTATCTTATTGTTTAGCAGTGTATCCAACTCTCTGCAATCGTTTGTGTCAATGGAATATTGGTATCCTTAATTATTTTCATAAATATATATATTGTATAACACAGTGAGTGTGTAATTAATTAAAGTCTTGTAAACTTTGACTTGTAAGACAATTATCGTATTACGGGTATACACATAATATGATAACTTTAGAGCAATTCTACTAGGCCCCCTTTAGGGTCGTGACAACTTGGACAGGACCACTCCCAAATAGATTCTAATATCTTGGCCTGAAAATTTACCAACTTTGTTTGGAGAAATCCCAATTGCAAAGTGAAAGAGCTTGAGCGTCATTGCTTGACTGTATACAAGTATATGGTCTCTCGTAGAAGAATATAGGAAGTTAAGAGAAAGGAAATTGCTATAGTATATGGGGATTGGGTGAAATCATATAATAAACTCCCAAAACTATTCTATGCAATTGAGATCACTAATCAGGGATCATTGGTTGAATAGGGGTAGACAAGATCACCTAAATCGGATGAGGTGTATTTCAATTGGGTTTTTTGGACTTTTGGCTTTTATGTGGAGGCATTTAAACATTGTAGGCCAATTGATTCTGTTGATGGTCCTTGTTGAGCCTTCTTTACCTAAACTATGTTCGTTGGTACAGAGGAGTGATGAGATGATACATTAGCTACACTAGAGCTAGATTCGGTTCATTGCTAAGCTATGGATTTTCTATTTGGCATGTAAAATGGTGAGCAAGACTTGATATTCTAACCTTCAATATTTCATCTTTTTATGCAAGTTGATAAGTTCCGATGGATACAGCTAACTTCTGATATTGCTAGGGCTCACTTCATTGCAGATGATGCAATTGAGACATTGGATGATCATGGGTCATTGATCATCTATACCCTAAGTTCCAGTACAACATGCATGGAAAAGGTAGAGCTCTGCATGGCAAGAGTGATAGCAGGGAGGTGAAGCAGCAGCAGCAGTATTAGACTATTCAACGTGCCCCATCCACATATCGTGCCACGTCTACGTTTATGGCTAAATGGCATAGTAAATCTTCATTTCCATCATACTACACTCCATCCAGCGAGTGTGGAACATCATCTCATCTAACTCCATTAACACCACAGAAGACGCGTGCAACTGATGATCGTGATCAGGACATGGGTGAAAGATTAACATAGTTGTTGGTCCCAATTAAATAATCAAGAAGGAGGGTTGAATTGATTATTAATATAAACATAAATTTTTTCCCTTTAAAAATTATTCCCCTTCGGTTACAAATATGAGAACAAGTTAAATAATTAAAAAATTGTAAAAATAAATTGCAGGAATTTAAAAAGATAAGTGATAGAGAACCAAGCAGCGATGTATAGTGGTTTCGCCTTGTGTGTCTACTCTTCTAGCTCCAAGCCGGGGTTCTTGTTATCCAAGGGTTTGTTCCACTATATCTAATCAATTCAAATTACAAGCTTATATAATTCTCTCTGCTCGATTCTCACAGCTTTACTCTAGCTAACAACCGATACAATAGAGTCTAAACTTGTAAACTAGACAACTTAGAAAGTAACAACATGTTCCTTTTTTCAAACAAGGAAAAGATACAAAAAGCTAAAGTTTGCGATGAAGAAAAGGAGTTTACTCAAAACAGCTCGTGAAAAAAAGTGAACAGCAGCGGGTTATTGTTTGTCTCATAAAAAAAATTGTAAACTTTTGTAGTTCTCTCTATTTTCCTTTTGAATATAAGACTTCAAGCTTCAATGATCAAAGACGGTTGTGGATAAGCCTTTCCGCATATATCTCAAATAAAATCTTATGATACTTATCCTCTTTCAAATTCAAATCCTGTTGATAATAAATTGGGTAGAATCTTCCAATCCTTATATCTCTTCGTTTGATTTTCAAATCTCGAACGTTATTGGATGATATCGATATCCTTATACGAATTCAGATCTTGTTGATCTATTTCAAATATCTTGTGTGATATCCTTAGCGGGATAGATATGTTACATGAAGATTTGTTTATAGATATTGTGGTGATATTTTCCTTGATTCGAAATTTGAAACTCGAGAAATATGGGTCATCATAATCTGATCTTCTTCCTTATCCATTCAAGAGGACATTTTTCTTTTTATCTTTAATTTTGAAATCTCGGTGAAATACCATAAGAATAGGTATGTGTAATACTTTCTCTTGTCTTGAAGTTGTAGATTCTGATAATCCATTTGTCTTGAAGAGAAAAACTCGTGTAACACTTCTTGAACAAAATGATATTGTTCTTAAAAATAGGAGAGAGAAACTTTGAAAAATACTTTTGATCCCCTTGGATATGAGCCAACTTAAGTTAAACAAATAAGTATACTATCCAAATATACTTATTATCTCGGAGCTAGGCCTTTAAGATAGTTATCCATACTGATCTAGAATGTTTTTTTTTATCACAATTGGGAAGATGAACAGTAAAACACATCAATACTATTTGCTGTCAAAAGTTTATAGGAACCTTGTGTGATACCTTCTTTAAAACCTTATGTGTTCCTGATACTATTCATTTTCTTGCAAACAACCTTCTGAAACCTTCTGTAAAACCTTTTGTGTTCCTGATATTATTCATCATTTTTCTTCTTTTTCTTTAACTTAAAACTACACACTTGATAAACTCATTGGTGATCTTTTTATATTTTTGTTATCATCAAAACCTATTTTAAGATAACCTAACAACAGTTTTCACAATTTCAATGTCCTACCTAAACTAGCCCATTAATCCAACCTGATTTCAGTACAGCAGCATATGGGGAAGAGGAACAGGAAGCAGCACCTGCATAATGTAGTTGGCAATCTATAGTGTTAAGAACTGCTCGAAGTATATGAAGGCATAGCGTGATGCAATAGGATTGTAGGTTACTTTTGTATTGATGCTAGTGAATGCTACTATCTCAAAACGTTTGTACTCTTGGACTTCAATTTCAATGATGAACTCTGTTTTACTTGTGAGTATGTGAATGGAGTGTGAAGCTTGGGTTGGATTTTTTTTTTTTTTTTCTGTAAGTATGAAGTGTGTAAATGGTGAAATATTTCACTTGTGAGTATGGGAATGATGTATGGAGTTTGAGCTTGTACTGGACATTTTTCTACAAGTTTGAAGTGCTTAATTTATAAAATATTTCACTTGTGAGTATGGGAATGATGTATGGAGTATAAGCTTCTGCTAGACATCTTTATATAGGTTTGAAGTATTGCATTGGTTGAATGTGTATTTGAGTTAATTTTTGTCTTTTGGTAGGTAATTTTTGTATTGTGTATGGGTATATAGTGAACTCGTTGTCCATGACAACGCCTTCTTAGTTTACTATAACACCCTAATATGAAGGCATTACATTCCACCACGTGCCCTTACTTGATATGGACACACTAAGGCTATTATTTCACTAATCTACAAATTAGATATAATATCATTAACATCTCTTTATAGGGATACTTTTAAATATCTTGTAATAACCAAAAGCTTCATAACAACCTGGTTGGCATAAACCAAAGGCTAACTCAATTTAAACTAAATCATCTTAAGAAAAATCTTAGAAAACTTTAGATTTATAAAAACATATCAAACTTTACAAGATCTTAAATTTTGTCTATCTCCAAACTAGAACATCTAAACGTCAGCAGAAAATAAGGTCCTTTATCGTCCTCCCATAATCCACATAAACACTATATCTAGCTAGATCAAACAATACATGATAATCACCTGTTCTTAAAAAATAGAAATGAATGAGCACAAAGTCTCAGTACGCCATACCATAACACATGTGCATGAACATGCATAATATAGATTTTACATACAATCTAATATTATATGCAACAATCAATAGGTTATTATCTTTGATTAGCCGAAAAACAACACAATTTAAGCCATTGTCTCAAACCCATAGTAATTCATGACTCCGTAAAATCAACTAGTATGAAAAATAAGTAATATATACATATATTGGTGTTGAGAACTCCCACATACCCTAGGTACCATTTTTGCACCGCTTTTAGACTACTGGAATAATCTCTGTGCATGAATCTACTTGGGATAACGACACACACAGATCATCAGGGCGCTGTTCTAGTAGCAATGATCCCCTTAATCTACTAGACTTAGCCATAGACAAGTCGCAGATCAAATTTAAAGCTTGATAACAATTAATTAGTTTACAATTTCTAGTCTTACAAACATAAGCAGCAAACAAGGTAAGGTCGTATCTAAAATCGCTTTAGGAACAGGAACCCTACCTTCACCAACAATACCTAAATCATCAAATATTCAATCAAAACATCTTTTCACATAATAATCATAAATTCACTATCACATAAACCCTAAACTAGAAAAAGACTACAAACTCTAAATTCTTACACACCTTTCTCCTTTGATTCGTAAACCCAAAAAATCACTAAAAGAACATGTTTTCTCTAAAAACTCCTTCAAAAACTATGACTTGAATTTTAAGACAGACTCAATATGACCTGATTCAAACAAAAGGCTAAACACAATAAGAATTGAGATGACAAGATTTGACACAACATAGTAGAACAAAAGACAATACTTACTACCCTTCAACATGACATTTAACAAATAAGGTAAACCATGAACCTTGTCAGTCTTGCCTCATATATTCTTGTATTAGATTCATAGTTGTTACATATTTGTATACTAATTGAAGCTTCAATTTACTATAATTATTTTTAATCCTTAAAACTTCATAAATTCTCATTATAAAGTCGTCATTGCCACTATAAGAATTTGGTAGGATAATTTCTCATTTTCATTAATTATAGTTCTAATATTTCAACTTTGTTACTTGTTATTTGTGATTTACAATCTTTAGAGTTGCCTTCGTAAGTTTGTCTCAATTCTTGTGCCATTTGACTTTTTATCATTTAATTCAAATTATGCTTTTTTTTAAACTTTTCTTGAATTTCATAATTGACAATCATTAAAGATTTGTTGAGTATTGTAGGTTGTGTCTAGGTTACTTAAGAGGATGTTTCAATAATTTATTTCATTTAATTAATTATGGAAACTGTAGTCATTAAGACTATTGAGTTCTAAACTTCTTTATGTAAGTTATGATTATTAATTCCTTTATTTATGTTTTCTATATTCTCTTTAACTTTCTCTAGTTATTATTGTTTTATCAGTTATAGTTCATTAGATGCCATTAACTTCTTGTATAAATATGTGCATGTATTATGGTAGAAGCATAAAAGGTTATATGTTGAGTAAGGGTGCGTTTTGGTTTTATAAAATACCATTTCTTGATTTTGTTGAGCTTTATTTGTTTTACTTATTACTTTTCTACATATTTTAGTGAGCAAAAAAAAAAATAATAATAAATATTCAAAGAAAGATACATAAAAATAATTATAAAACATAATGACATAAATAAAATAAATATAATACTTATAAACGATAAGTTGTAATGGAAGAAACAATAAAGAAATCATAATGAAGAGATCAACCTCGAAAATTTTTATTAAAGATAAAAATTCTAAGCTATCTATAGCTACTAGCGATCCTATGATCTACGCCCTCTCTTCATCTCACCATCCTAAGGAGTTCATGACCTAAATTCCCTAAAGATCACAAATCTATGCTCTAATACTACTTAAGCTGTAACAACTAATATGAAGGCATTACAACCCACTATGTGTCTTCACTTGATATGGACTTGCTCAGGTTGTTATTCTACTAATTAAAAAATTAGATATAATATCATTAACATCTCTTTATAAGGTGCTTTTAAATATCATCTAATAACCTAGTTGGCATAAACCAAAGGCCTGCTCAATTTAAACTAAAACTTCTTAAGAAAAATCTTAGAAAACTTTAGATTTATAAAAACATATAAAACTTTACAAGATCTTAAATTTTGTCTATCTCCAAACCAAAACATCTAAACGTTACCAGAAAGTTAGGTCCCCTATCATCCTCCCATGATCCTATATAAACATCATATCTAGCTAGATTAAACACTACATGATCATCACATATTCCTAAAAAATAGAAAGGAATGAGTACGAAGTCTCAATACACCATACCATAAACACATGTGCATGAACATGCATAATACAGATTTCACATACAATCTAATATTATATGCAACAATCAATAGGCTATTGTAGATGTACAAATTTGATTATAAAGGCCTTGAGCTTAATTTTTATTTTGATTTAACTCTTTGGGCTAATGTGACAGGGCTTAAAGAGTTAGGCCCAATCTAATTGGGATGATCATGGGAGAATTGGCATGGAAGGCTTGCAGTAGGGCCCGTTGGAGTTGGTCTGCCTAATTCCAACCTTTCTCAAATTGACTCACATACATTACAATGAAGGCCTCAATGGGCCTGGGTCCATAAGGAAGCCTACATCTATATCCATAATAAGGGAGACTCATCCTGGCCGTTGGCCGTCTATCTCATCTGACGGATGACATCGACAGTCAGATTCTCTATAAATACTCTTAGTCTTTACCTTATTGGGACAGGTGAAATCTTGGACAAACACCGTCGTGCTGTTGGATTTCCATCTTTGTGAATTGATTACTTGACTCACTTAAGAACGCACACGATATTCATAGTATCTAGTGGAGTTGATGCTTTCTAGCTCCCTCACCTATCACACGTGTGTTAGAGCCTATTGAGACTACCTACTCCTCTTCCCTATACGATTATCTCTTGATCATCCTTGTACGTGTTGTTCCTTAGGTTACGTGTAACGCGATAGTCATGCGGCATGGACGTGATCGTTGCATCCGGATTCATACCCATACAGCTATTATCTTTGATTAGCCGGCAAACAAAACAATGCAAAACTATTAGCCATTAGTCCCAAACCCAGAGTAATTCATAACTCTGTAAAATCAACTAGTATGGAAAATAGGTAATATATACACATATTGGTGTTGAGAACTCCCACATACCCTAGATACCATTTTTGCACCACTCCTAGACTATCGGAATCATCTCTGTGTATGAATCTACTCGAGATAATGACACATATAGATCATCAGGGTGCTGTCCTAGCAGCAATGGTCCTCCCGATCTACTAGACCTAACCATAGACAAGTTGCGAATCAAATTTAAAGCCTGATAACACTTAATCAGTTTACAATTTCTAACCCTACAAACACAAGCAGCAAACAAGGTAAGGTCATATCTGAAATTACTTTTGGAATGGGATTCCTAACTTCACTAACAATACCTAAATCATCAAATATTCAATCAAAACATCTTCTCACATAATAATCATAAATTCACCATCATATAAACCTTAAATTAGAAAAAGAATACAAACTCTAAATTCACAGACACCTTTCTCCTTTGGTTCATAAAACCACAAAATCACTAAAAGAACAAGGTTTCTCCAAAACTCTTCAAAAAACTATGACTTCCTTCAATAAAAAAATCAATGAATTCAGAAAAGACCTCACTTTTTAGATCACCAAAGGAAAAGAAAAGATTCAACTTACCTATCTCTTGATACTTGTTCTTCCTTGATTGCAGAACAATAATCTCCAACACACTTAGGGTTTTTCTCCAAAACTCCCTTCAAAATCAAAAGAGAACCTTACGTGATGCGATAAGAACCAGCTAACTTGTGAACGAGACTCGCTATTGAGATCTGTAAACAAAATCCCTGGATCGTCTAAGAAAATTGATGGAAACCACGATCCATTGCCTATATACCTTGGTATAGTCGAAGACGCTACAATCAGTGATGGCAAACCAATTGATAAGTCAAAAAAGATGAATGCCATGGAAACTCCTAATAAGTTCAAAACGAATTCACTTAGGAATTCCAAAGAGAAATCTCAAATTTCATTCATCATTAGATATGTCAAATATGTTATATCCCATAGGTTTATGTAGGCTTTTAATTAGCCTAAAAAATAAGCTACAATAAATAAAGAAAAACAACCTATTAATGACTCTTAGGGATATGTAAATATAAACTTGACAATAAACAATCTATTAACGAATCCTAAGAATATGTAAAGACAAACTTGACAATTAAACAAGAAAATATGAAAAACCATAAAAAAAATTTAAAAAGACACAAAAACTTAAATATCCCTAATAAATACAATAAATATCCTGAAAAAATAATAAATATCCTAGTTTTCGAATATGTTTTGAATCTGTCCTATTTGCGTATTTTTTTTAAGACCTAAAATGACGGAAAAACCAATTATGTGTTTTGATAGGCAATAAAATATCAAAATTAGATACATATATATGTATATATGTATGTACCCCTATGCTGCAACGCTGAATTTGAAGCGAGGATCTAATAAGTGCATGAGATACTCAACCCTAGACAGCCTCCCCACTGCCACCACCATACAACATTTTTTTCCCTCCTTTATTTTCGCGGTTCTGGTTTCCTTTTTGTTGGTTCCAATCATTAGTTCATTACCCACCATCAAAATTCCTCCCCACCTTTTTTTCTTGTTCATTCTTCATCAGATTCTCAGCCAATTCTGGAATCTATAAATTTATCCGGAATATCTCCAATTTTTTACATCCTTATCCCTTAATTCCATCACCTTTTCACAACCCAATTGTTAATTTTTTTTCCCAAACAAAGATTTCCCCTGCTAGGGTTTGGCTAAATTTTCCATTTATTTTGCTTTTTTCCTGTTACCTTCTAGGTTAAAGGTCTAAACTTGCTGTTCAAGATTGAATTCTGTCTTTCTGGATTTGCCCCCATCTAAATTTGTGGATTAAATATCCTAGTTTTTGTTTTATACGTTAGATTTTGGGGGGTTGTTTTAATGTTGGAATGTAACCCATGTTTATTCTGAGAAAGAAAAATTGCATCCTGCATTCATTGTTGCACGCTAATTGTGCGAAAAAAAATACCCAGATCAAAAAACAGGTCCTAATGTCTTCTTTTGTTATTAATGACCCTGTATCTTTCAGAAAATTTCATGCTTTGCAACACCCATCATCAAATTTACCTATGGATAATAAGCTCTTGCCTTTTTTAGGAAAAGTCATGCCTAAAGTTGATCCTTGTAATGGTTATAGGATAAGTAGGAATGGAGGTGGATTTGGGGGTGTTTTTGTTGTTAGAGGATGCTTTGATTCTTATAGGAAGAGTGATGGTGATATGAATAATATCAACAATGACAACAATAACTATACATTTCAAAAGCCACATGCATTTGCGAAAAACCCGCAATTCACGGTTCGGCATTTGGAGATTGGTGTTGAAGCAGAGAAGGATGGTGGTGGCAGATTGGTTAATGGTCATAAATGGGGGAGCTCAATTGGGTTTCCTAATCAGAACTTTTCGAAGAAGATTGTGGTTGCTGTAGATGTTGATGAGGGTACTAAATTCTTTGTCATTCATGCTCACATTTAATTATGCCCATATCTTCAATTAATTAGTATCAACTTATGTAGCCTTTTGTGTTACTGGTGCCTTGTCGAGGTTTTGTTAGACATAGTTTATTGTCAACCTAACCTGTTTATAAGATAGTCTAGTCTCTTTAGTGTTGAACATATTCTAAAGTAGTTTCTTGTACTAGTCAACGATCACTTTGGATGGTTTAAAATGTGATTTAGCAGTTGCTTTTATTTCATATGTCAGTGAAGTCACTTAGATGATCATAGGTTCTGTTGGTATGGCTTGTATAAAATCTTCTGTGTGGGCCTTCCATGATTCTTCTAATGTATGCTCATTTTCTAATTTGTTATTAATGATCTAATCAAGCATGAGACCTATGTGCTCTGATGATTTTGTACTAAATATATTGATATACATTGTGATGTATCATGTATGTATGTACATATTTTAAAATGTACCCATACTAGTCAATTGAGTTAGTTATCATGGACCTTTATGCCTTTTGACTTTTTTGTAGATTTACCAGGTCTTTTTTCTTTTGTTTTTAAAATTAGTTTTGAGGTCTCATTTGACTCTTTTGATTGCTTATAACCGTGAAAATTTACATCATGCCTTTTGATATTTATCGGGTGGCAGCTCCATTTCCGACCTCTTGCTTGTGGAATTATTTTTCATACTATCAACTAGGTGCCGCTTTTTAAGACAATGATGCACATGCTTTTTGTTTTTTTGAGTTGTCATTCAAGTGCATCGTTGCAATTGATATTTTTCCCATTAAGTTCATGGATCTTTATTTATTTATTTTTTAATTTTATTTTGGTTCAAAGCAGTGCTGGGAAACTTTGTTTCTGCTCTCAATAGATTTATTGCGGATCGTTACTCTTCAAATCACTCCGTCTCTGAGTACCATGTCTATGAGTTCTTTAAGGTAATACGAATTGTTTCTTGGGTATATATCCTTCATTAATATGACAGAATCATGTTTATACAATTATAGTTTGTAGAGCCTAGAACTATTAGATGAATCGGTTATGGTTTTCCTTCATCTTTCCTTTTTGTTGGTACTGGGATAGTATGATTATGCCTTATTGCAATACTTGCCTAGTGATTTTTCTTTCTTTTCCCTCTTTTTTGGTGGCAGATATGGAATTGCTCCCGAGATGAAGGTATTGCCTTTGTTGTTTCTTTAAGATTGTTCTTTCTTTATAATTTGATAAACTTTTGATTTGTTTTACTTTTTTTACTGTCTCACTCTCTCTGTAGTAGTTCAATTGTGAATGAATGAGCAAGTTTTCAGTTACAAGTGTATTCAACTTTTAATGGCACTATTCCACTTTTGTGATTAGGCATATTAATAGTTCTATTTATTGTCGATTCAGATGGCCACAGTTTCTTTTTAGCTGTACTTATCACTCTCCTTCATTGTATCAGTTGGGGATTGCCATGTGTGTCATCTTATTGTCAATTTGTCCATTGCAATATAATAAAAATGCAATTGCTCCTGTAACAGCGGATATTCGTGTTCACGAGTTCTTCAAGACACCGTATTTTAAGAAGGGTATACATCCAATACCGGGTGCTTGGACAACACTTCACAAACTATCAAGATTTTGTGACTTTTCTGTTGTAACGTATGTTGTCTACCAGTGCTTTCAATACTTCTAATGATCTTAAATCTGAATGCAAATTGATTATAGTATTATTTCTGTGTGAAAAGATCACGGCAGAATGTAATAAAGGATCATACAATTGAGTGGATTGAGAAGCATTATCCAGGACTCTTTCAGGAGATCCATTTTGGCAATCACTTTGCTCTAGATGGGCAGTCCAAACCAAAGTCAGAAATTTGCAGGTGCAACTAATTAAGACCCTTAATAATCTAATAACTTAAACATACCTACAGCATGTTTTTCCATTTTTTTTTTCATTTTATTTTATTACCCCTTCTTTATATCCCTTCCATGTTCAAGTCCTTATGGTGTTTTTGGGAACCTAAGCCTTGTTTGTTTCAATGAAAACCATTTGCTTGCTGAAGACATCTTTTCTTAAAGATATTCTCTAGAGATGACATGTTTTTATGTATCTTGTTTATATGAAGTTTTGCTAATAAGCCTTTTCTAGTGTTTGACTAGTGAATTTTACGTAATTTGAAATCCTAATTGAATTAATTGTTATCTTACTACATTATGCTTATTCTTTTTTTGTAAAAGTAAAAGTATGTATTTATGCATGTATTTTATTTGTGACTGCAATCTCTTAGCGTCTTGACTTTTTTTTAGGCCTTTTATGTTAAAAAAATTATTTATAGGTCAATTATAATGAAAATCAAACTGAATTCATTTCCTAGAGCTAAAGAGACTTTGAAGAGATTAATCTGATTTATAAAGTTTTAAGTCCTTTTTGCAGGAAAGCTAGGATTCTCTCTCTAGTGTGGAAGCTGTTAAAATGTTCTCTTTAAAAAGGCTTTTCTCAGCCAAACAAACAAAAGAAAACGGGGAAAATGCTTTCCGAAAAATATCTTCCTGAAACTAATGATTGATGCCTTATTGTTACATATATTTGCAATGATTATTGCTTTTGTGTGGAAGAAAAAGGATCGGATGAATTGATTACTTTCGTGAAGTTCTAGTCACAGCCTGAGTTTTGCTATTATTATCTGGCAGGTCCTTAGGGGCAGAGGTTCTAATTGATGATAACCCAAAATATGCCATTGAATGTGCTGAAGTTGGAATCAAGGTTCTGCTTTTTGATTATGAGAATTCATATCCTTGGTGCAAGACCGATGCCACTAGTAGACATGCCCTTGTGACAAAAGTTCATAACTGGGAGGAAGTCGAGAAGCAGTTAGTTGGACTGGTTGTTTCTTAGTCCCACAATTAGGTAGCTAGGATAGGATTATGCAGAACCTGTCGTAATAACAGTGTTGTTAGCAGTTTCTGAGGGCTAATAGAGGCTTATACATTCACTCTTGGTTTTTGTTGGGGGGGGGAGGGGGGGTGGGGTGTGGGACGGGACGGACATCAACCTGGTGCTCCCATTGCGCTGCCTGCAGTAGAAGAACTACATTGCTCTCTCTCTTAGGATACATAAATATTGGTTTATTAGTACTTGGTTGGATTGATTTTTTCACCTCAAAAATGTATATATAGATATATTTATTTAAGTTATATAATTCAGACTTTATTGGTACGAATGACTTGATAGCTTTTCCATCACACTCCTATGTCAAGTTAGTTAGGAGTTTTGAGGAAGAATAGGCTGAAGACATTGTTATTGATAGCATTAAGGTTTATGATGTCAGTAACCATGAGACGTAGAATGTGAGGAAATCCGCCTGCAATTTACTGCATATGGTCTTGTATTGCCCTTAGGGTGTCTGGATTTTCTTTCTCTTGTATTCTTGAAAGTGTTTAGATTCTCTTGTTGGAAATCAGGGCTTTCCCCTTTTGTTGTTTTGTTATTCTTATCAATTTAAAAAAAAAAAAGAAAAAGAAAATAGAGTCCGGTAACTTTTGATTGGTTCCAAAATTGGTGGTAGGGCTGATAATTTTTCTTTAAAGTCGATTTGTGAGCAAATTTCTAATGGTTGCTTCTTCTTATTTTGTTGTCATTTTAGAACCATTTCCATGGATACTATAGGGAATTTCCAATTGAGTCATGTTGAACACAAGTTGCATGAATCTCAAGCGAGTTTTGCATGCTGTGAGGCTGTATTTGTTTTAATTTTTTGTATTATGTGATATTTTAGGACAAGGTGTGGGTGAACCAAGCGCCTTTTTTATATTTTTATGTCTTTTGCCTTGATTGCTGTCTTTCTTCAACTTATTGAAGGGATATAGGTTCCCTTTGGTTCATCTTATTCTGATAGATTTGGCATCTATTTTTTTTTTTTTCGATTTCAAATAAACAGTTTATTAAAATACAGCTAAAAATGAAAAATATATATTTTTATTTATAAATAAATTAAATGGACTAGAACAAATCTGAGATAAATCAAATACATATTAGATATAGATGTTGATAAGATAAAGATAAAAGTCAGATGATCCAATCAAAGCAATTGGTAAATTTATCTTTATTTTTTAAATAAATTTGTCAATGCCTAATAGCCACTGTGGCATAATCAACGATATACCCAATGAAAAAGTTAATGTATATTTAAATAATAATATTTATATATGTATACCAAATAGATTATCTTAAACAAACCAAGTATATGAATCTCTAGTACTATTGCTACTGTACTGTGTAGTGTAGAAAGTAGTGCTATTTTGCCCTACAATATTTGAACGGAGGAGGTAAATTGGTAAAACTTATTTTCTATCAAGCCAAATGGAGGAATCAATGTATTTCCTTTCTTTTCTTTCCTCGTCCCTTCCTTTCCCTTATTCGAAACACATCGCAAGAATTTTTTTTTTTTCCTTTTCATTCATTACAATGAACCTCTGTAAGGTTTTCAAAGCAACAAACAAGCAAGTTAAGAAATTATCCTGCAAAAGGCCTTTCGACTTTATATTTAGCAATGATTATTTGATGTATTGTCAGCTAAATCTGATACTTGTCAAATAGATGAGGAATGGTATAATACATGTTATGGTCAGGTGCCAGTTGTAGTCGAGGATTTAAGAAGAATTTTGCATGTATATTGTACTTAAAAAAAAATTACCCAAAATCAAATTGTGAAAAAAAAAAAATATAGGTATAGTATTGTTGTATTGTACTTTGAAGGTATGATACGATTTTTTTTTTTTTAATTGCATGACTATTGCATGTTGGAGATGCAATACTCTATCAAACTTGTCCTGCATATTCAACGAGTGATACATACATAATTATATGTGTATTACTTATTGAAGTGTGATATATCTCAAATTTGTATTACACACCCAATGTGCGATGTAATAATTTTTAAAAGTTTTCACATAATAGATCGTTGTATCTCCTCTTTAAGATGTGATACACACATAAAATTTTATATCTCTTTTTAATATGCGATATATCGATACTATTTTGGTAACTTTTTTATACAATTTGTATTTATGTAATTTTTTTTACAAAGACAGTGAATGTTAGGAAAAATCCTGCAATAACCTGTAATCAAAAACAATTTTTTTCTCTTGCTAATGTGATAATAACAATCAAAATAACAAACAGAATAAAAAGAAAAAACCAATGACACTAGGATTTACGTGGAAAACTCTAATTTGAGGAAAAACCACGGGATTACTACACAGATAATCTTCCATTATCAACAATAATGGGATGTACAGGTTATTCTTTACTAGATAACACTAATGGATCATATGGATCTTTACTACAACTAGTGGATCTTAACAACAATAGGTCTTTTTCTCTCTAGAATCTCTCTCTAGGATTTAGGATAGCCTTACATACAAACCCTAGAACAAAACAAGAAGTATTTATATGCTACAACAAAGGCTGGCTCGAATGAAACATAAGTTGGCACGTGATAATTAAAGGCTGGTAGTGCAGGAATTTTAGCGTTCCAAAGCTAGTCCGTATGCTAGCGGCGTACCCTACCTAGGTCGGCGGCATTGAAATTGGCTTAGCCTGATCCAAGCTCTTGAAAATAATTTTGAATTCCTATGCTGGCTTTGTATTTAAAGATGGCCAACGGCCTATGTCCTCCCAGTGCTAGTGTATAGCAACAACTCCTTTATTTTGCACAAAATTTCTTATATCCAAGTCCTCTTCCAAGTATATATCATATACTTAGGATATCCTTGATTATAGACTCATGGATTGGATCTATAACCCAAAAAATTCCCCCTACAACTCATATGGGGGGGTTCCATCACACCTACTACTTGTCTACAACTAACAAGTTTATCCTTGGACAGAGCCTTGGTCATCATATTTGAAGCATTCTCATAAGTATGGATCTTCTTAAGCTTCAAAAGCTTTGATTTCAATACATCCCAAATCCAATGATACCTGACTCAATATTTGGATCTGGAATGGAATGTTAGATTCTTACGGAGATGTATAACACTCAGGTCACAAAAGACCCTCAAGTCTTCTTGCTCCTGACTCAGTTCCTCCAAAAAATTTCTTCATACACAAGATCTCCTTGCAGGCTTCAGTTATAGCTATAAATTTTTCTTCAGTGGTGGAAAGTGACATACATGTCTGCAACCTTGATTGTTAGGACACCGCTCCCCCTGCATAAGTAATTAGATAACCTGAAGTAGACTTCCTGGAATTCAGTTCTCCAGCTATATCAGCATTTGAAAACCTTTCCAATATAGGCTTGCCACCACCAAACTGTAGACTTAACCTGGAAGTGTCTATGAGATACCTGAGATATCTAAGAATCCATTTAATAGCGGTCCAATACTCTTTACATGGATTCGAGAGATAGCGGCTAACCATAGCAACAACATGAGCAATATCTGGTCTAGTGCACACCATAACATACATTAAACTCCCAACCGCATAAGCATGCAGAACCCTTTTCATGTCTTCTTTGTCTATCTCACTTTTAGGACATTGTTGAGAACTAAGTTTGAAGTGACCTGCAAGTGGAGAACAAACAGGTTTTGCCTTGCTCATGTTAAATCTCTCCAATATCTTTTCTAAGTATCTCTCTTGTGATAACCACAATTTCTGGCTCTTTCTAAGTCTTTCATGCCGAAAGACTTATTCAATGTAATCTTCAGATTTTGAATCTACTTGGCATCATAGCCAACAATCAACATATCATCGACATATAGTAGGAGAATAAGAAACTCACTACTGGTAAACTTCTTAACAAAAACACAATAGTTTGTTGCAATCCAGGTATAACCCTGATCAAACATGAAGGAGTCAAACTTCTTGTACCACTGCATTGGAGCCTGTTTCAGCCTACACAAACTCTTCTTCAATTTACAAATAAGTTACTCCTTTCCCTTGACCTTAAACCCTTTAGGCTACCCCATGTAGGTTTCTTCCTCCAAGCCACTATGAAGGAATGCTGTCTTCATATCCATCTGCTCAATCTTCAGGTGCAAATTGGTTGCTATACTCAGTAGAATCCGAATGGAAGATATCTTCACCACTGGTGAGAAAATCTCATCAAAATCAACCCTTTTCTTCTGACTAAACTCCTTCACAATCAGTTTTGCCTTGTACCTTAGTTGTGAGCTGTTTTATTCAATTTTTAATTTGTAAACCCATTTGTTCTTCAAAGGTTTCTTGTCCTTAGGCAATTCTACCAAATCATAAGTCTTATTCTCATGTAAAGATCTCATTCTTCTTGCATGTCTTTGACCCATTTTTTTTTCTTCTCATGTATTATGGCTTCTTGATAACATTTGGGCTCTCCCTCATCAATTGGCATCACATATTCATCTAAACTATATCTCACTGATGGTCTTCTATTTCTTAAAGATCTCCTTAACTCAACCTGTTGATGAGGCTGTTAAGGCTCTTCATTTGAATCTCCCATATCTCTTCCATCACTAGAACCTTCAAGTGAGGGCACTAGATCTATATTTGTAGGGATCTTGCCTGAGGATTTTGTCTTTTCTAGCTTCTCTATATCTTCAATAGTTTGGTCTAATAGAAAAGCCACATCGCTGCTCTTAACAATTTTCTTCTCAACCGGATCCCATAACCTGTATCCATACTCATCAAGTGCATAATCCAAAAAAAAATGCACTGCTTTAAGTTTACATTAAGTTTAGCTCTTCCTGTAAATCCTCAAAGTTTTACGACTGGTTAAGCTTAAAAGGTCAACTAGAAACCTTAAAAATCAACCAAACCCTAGTTAGATGTAATAGTTTAAGTCCAGCAATCCCGTGTTCGTAACCCTAAGAAAGTAAGTAAGAGATTAATGTAGAATAGTTCGTAATAACATAAGAAAACTTAAAAATATCATATTAGTGAAATCATAATCTGTTTTCGACTCAAACGGATACAGTTTTCGAAAAACGTGTCCCGGGGCTCGGAATAGTAAAAATATTATGAATATACAATTAGACTCGTAAAAATATAACGTTTTCAAAAATATCAGTTTTATAATTTTTCGGTAACTAAAAATATTTGATATCACATTTATACGTGCATTTTCTTACTACCGGTACTTTATTAGTCACATCTACTTTACATTGTACTATTCATTACTATTCTACACTATTCATTTATCTCTATTTTTTCTAACACCTGCTCTTACACTCTACATACCTATTTTTCTTACTTTATATCTTTTCTATAACTTTATATCACATCTACTTTACACATTATTACATTTAATTAACAAAAATACAAAAAATCACATCTCTCTCTCTCTCTCTCTCCCCTTACTTGGCGCGTGCCCCCCCCCCCCCCCCCCCCCCAAAAAAAAACTCTCTCTTTCTTATTTTGTTTTTCAATTTTTCTTTATTTAAATTATTGAAAATTCACTCCTCAGTTTCCTATAAATACCTCTCCTCATCTTTCATTTTTTACACACTTCATCTACCCACAAATTCACTATCAAAACTCTCAAAAAAATTCCTCTAAAAAACTGTCCAAAAATACTCTCAAACTTCCTTCTACATACACAAAACCCATTCACACATACTACTCAAAATCCTCTTTAGGTAAAAACATCTTTCCATATTTCTTTCAACCTTATCATGTCACTTTACATGACCATGGTGTGAGTTTCCTAAACTTGTTGTTATGGAAGCTATACTATGTTTATGTATTGTTCTTGTTCATGAAAATCTATTTATCTATTTTTATGTTGTTATTATGTCTTGCACATATTATTGTTGATATTATGTTAACTTCTTATCTATACGCAATTAAATGTATTTAAGTATTTATATATTCTTTAGAGTATATAAGCTCACTCGTTATTTATTTACTTTTATGTAATGCAATTTATTTACTTTCATACTATTTTAAGACTAGTCTTCCTAGTCTTAGACTTGTCCTCATCAAGTCAAAACAATTTTTCTTTTCTTTTTGGGACTAGTCCATTCTTAATCTGAGAGCCTTGATTCAAAGCTAAGACTCTCAATACTTGACTTATATTCTTTTGCTTAATATTTTGTTGTTATAATTTTGTTTGTTATTATTCTCATATTCATGCCAAATTAAGGTTGTTGTCTAAACCGCCAAAGTTTAAGTTATAATTTTTACCAAAGAAATTTTTGTCACCAAAAGAGATTCTAAAAGAAATTCAGAATTTTTAAATTAATAAAGAAGTCTATTTTCTCAAAGCTTTAGAAAAATTCTTTATGATTTTGGATATATCGTTATTTGAAAGGCTTTTTCTAAAAACAATAACTTTAGAAATAATAGAGTTATTTTCTAAAAATAAGGAAGATGATTCCTTGTTATGAAAATGTTTTCCTTAAAAACATAATGTAAGTTTTCAAACTAAGATGTAAAAAGTTCAAAATAATGGTAAAAAAGAAATACATAGAAAACTAATAGGAAAAGTGACATAAGTATTGGAAATTTCAAAAGAGGAAAAATAAAGAAATTCATTTTTATGAAAATGTCACCAAAGAAAATAGTAAGATAAACATAAAATACTTTTTGAAAACAAAAGAATCAAAATATCCATTTTTAAAGATTTAAAAAAATGATTTTTTGTAAACTATGATTTTCCTAAATGTTTAAATAACATTGTTATTACTAAAGAGATTCGGTTGGACAACAAATACTTGAACACGTATGAAATATAAGTTATATATCTATAAAAAGGAATTTCTCAACTAGTATAGATAACTAAGTATTTATCAAAGCAATTTTTGATGATTGAAACAAATGCTTTTCGGATGGGAAAATTCGTAGTAAATCTGATCACCATTGTTTTTAGAGCTTAAATGACTTAGTTTGATGAAAATAGTTTTAGAAATGGATAGATCTTTTCAAATAAGTAGAAAACGGTATATTATATGTGCAATTCTGAGTTAAAATGACCAAGTTATCACCATTTTAAGTTGGAATTGTATTTTATATGAATTTTAACGTTCTTAAGACAAAAGATTTGTCAAATTTTAAGAGAATTATCAAGAAGTACTCATTATGGATATTTTTCTTGACTAGGTGATCCCGAGGAGGAATATCCATCTCCCGAGGATTACTTTGACTAAGTGGACTGATCAATTGACTCATCCGTTTAGAAGAAGTATCATCATGGCAGCGTGACTTTATTCCCTTAAATTGTGTACTTGATTGTGCTTGTTGTATAGCTGCATTAGAATTTAGGTAAAGACAAATGTTATGGATGTAAAGTTGTATGAAAGAACATTAATAATATTGAAGCGGGAATTGATTGTAAAGAATTTCTTGTCTTAGTATAGAATTTGATATGTCTGAAATTCTATGATCACTTTAAAATTTACCATGATGTTGCTATGATGTCTTAAATAAATTGATTCACGCATACCACGAAGTAAGTTACATTGCATGGGGTTATTATCTTTGGGTGAAAATGATAGTAACACGTTCGAAAGCAACGCTTGGTGGCAATGGTCGAAAGCGATTGTTTAGTGACATGGAATTGAACCAATGCTTAGTGGAAATCCGAAAGCATGGCTCAAAACCGAGTAAACTTAATATGCTTGGAGGTAATGATCGAAAGCATAACTCAACTAATGTCGACTCGTTTTGAGATTACTTATCACCAAATCCCAAATGGAGGGCGTAAATACATTCAACATATAGTTCTCGGAATACTATATGCTTTGAGTGCTCACGTGTTTGTTGCATTTCACTTGATTGCTTAAATAACTTGTTTGAATTTTGTTACTTAAATATTTACTTATGGAAATAATTCTCACTAAGCTTTTTAATTTATACCCCTATAGATATCTTTTGTAGTTTAACTATTTGTGGTTGAGGCCACGGGGACCTTACAGTCAGGTATTTCGCTTTTGATTAAGGAATTTTAGACGAAGTTTAGCAGTAGTTTAGATATAGATTTCATAGAAAATTTCTTGTAATAGACTTTAGTATGTTTTGACGGGGGAATGCCTCTAAAGCTTGTAAGACAATTATTATGAAGGAATAAATATTATGACTTTCATTTCTTAATTTGTTATTGTATCTTTTTAAGCTTCATATTTCAAAGTATGGTCCTCTAAATATTGTAAGAGTACGCCTTACACCTAATATTGAAACTTATGAGAATGACTAAGATTGTCACACTTAAGCTTTAATATTAAGTATGGCGGACTGTTACGCTTAAGGTACCCTTTGAGGCGTGATAATTTAAGTTGATATCAGAGCATGGTCAAAAACTTAGAAATCATAACTATAGAATTGGACTTATGAAGAAACAGAATAGAATGTAATTAAGAAAGACCTAGATAGGACATAATGGATAGAGTAAGTTTTTCTTATTTTTCTCTCTTTTGTATAGATTACCCTAGACGAGGCCCATCTACAGCGAAAAAATTTCAAGAAAGGACCATTTGAGGCTTTGGAAAATTACCGCTTAAGGCTTAGGGTTCTATGTGAAGAATTTGCTCTAGCTGGGAAACCTAAGACCAACCGATAAATGTTTCTGATTTAGAAGAAAGGATTATTGACCTCAGAATGGAAAGGAGTAGTTGAGACCATCCATATCTGTCCCTTAAGGAAGAAATGGTCTAAACTAGAAATGATTTATGCCGTGGAACATATCATCGCAATAGTTGAGGACCGACCAATGCTGAGAGAGGCGACATTCGTCCTTAAAAAGGAAGGAGACCGAACCTTTCCAGACTTTTGGATTTGAAATCCGATTGGGCCACTATTCGTGTACGCCCATGATGAATTAACAGATCATACATAATGGATCAGAGCAGAAATCAATAATATTTTCCATTGGCACAGGGTTTACTAGGAAGTTTAATGACCACCAACGCACGTGTCTACTTAACCACCAATTTTCACGGGTATCCAGTTGGAAAGGGATGAAATATTACATCTAAGGAGGGATGGAACTGTGTAAGAGAAGAAGAGACGAGAGAAGCAAACGTGAAGGCTGAAGAGGAGTCTGAGGAAGATTTAGATAGGGATCGAGAAGAAGAATAAGAACGAGAGAAAGGAGACCATGCCACTTTTGGAGGAGGTGAACCTCGGAATGATGAAGACCCTGCAAGAATCATCCATTACGTAAAAGAACAACGAGCTCGGAGAGAGAGGGAAACGAATCCACCAATGGATATGCACGGTGCATCACCAATTGTGAATGAGAATACCAATGAGGAAGACATGGGGAATGTTGCTTAGAGAATAATTCATGATATAGTGCCAGGACTGGTTGAGGCCGAGTTGGCTAACATACACAAGAGGTCAGGAGAGGCAGCAGAAAAAGAAGAAAGTATTTTCAACAGTTTATGAGGAAAAGAAACCCATGATCATCCAGTAGGAACCCTGGAGATGCACCATGAGAATGAGAAGAAGGAAAGAAGATTAAGGAGAACCCGAGCATATCCCTTAGGTCCAACTAGAATTTTGTAATCAAAGGCTAATACGATGATTCTAGTTTAGCTTTAGTGCTTTCGGAAAGGTGTTCTTGTTGTTTCTATGTGTTGTTATTTCAATGTAAGGGTCATGTACCCGTTGTTTTAACCTTCCAATGAAATTATGTTTTATTTATGCCTTATGATTTCAAACTTACTTTGATTTAAATTTTTGTTCTGTATTTTTATGATTATTTTCTTGCAAGTATGTTTTCATAATTTTCGCAATTTCCGTCAAAGACTTAACTAAGATATCAAAGAGAATATTCAACTTAACTTAGTAAAATTTAAAATAGCTGAGGTAGAAAAGGACGCAGAACGGAGCAAAGCACTTCTAGTCAACTAGAGGTAGAAGCGGAGCAACCTGCCACACAAGCAGCTGCTGTACCCCAAGTATATCTGCATGCTACACTTAGACATCTAACCCAAGTGTTGGAAGCAATTAGGTAGAATATACCTGCACCTGTACCCGCACTTGAGACTGTATCAACATTAGTGCCAGTACCTACTCCACCTCAACAACAAGCGTCAATTGAAGCATCGGTACAGAGGAGCATGCACTCCCAAATCGCACCTTTACCACCAACCCCACCTCTATGACCATACAAGAGCTCGTTGCCTGAGTTTATAAGAAGCAACCAATATTTTGAAGGAGCTTTTAGTAAACCAGATGAAGTTGAAGACTGGCTTGCTCAAATTGAGAGGTCTTTTGATGTATTTGAGGTCCCGCATCACCTACAAATCAAATATGGGACATACATGCTTTGCTTAAATGTTGGAGTATGGTGGGAATCAAAGAGAAGGGAATTAATTACCCCAATCACCTGAGAAATGTTCAGATATGAGTTCTTGGAAAATTATTTCCCGGGGAGCTTGCGAGTGAAGTACGGTATAGATTTTCTACATATTGCTCGGAAAGGAAGGACCATTGAGTAGTATGGGATCGAGTTTAGTAGACTGCTGCAATATGCCCCCAACTCCTACAAGTACAGCGAGGAGTTGAAAAGACAAGTCTTTCTGGTGGATTGGATGAAGACTTGAGAGTGAAGTTGGAAGAATTTGACATTAGGAGTTATCGGGAATTGGTAGAAAGAGCTCGAGTTGTGGAAGGAGCTAAGAAAAGTAAATGAAGAATAAGGGGGAAAAAAGCCCCGATCTTTGGAAAAAGATTTCAAGGTGGATCCAGTTCCACATTCCCATAAAAGAGATTCAAGTTCTCTAATAGCTATAGGAGCAGTGTCAACAGTGGGAAGCTAATACCTAATACTGTCAATTGCTGGAAATGCAATGGAGCACACTACCTTGAAGAAATGGCCACAGTTGTTTGGAAAGTGTTTCTACTATGGAGATGCTAACCATAAAAAGCCGGAATGTTCGAAAAAGGCAAACCATACTCGCTATGTTTGCAAGCAAGTGGGGCATTTCGCTAACGAATGTCCGTAAAGAAGGAATGTTTTGATGAGATCTTCTGAAGGAGCTGTTCTTACAAGGATTGGGAATGGAAGCAGAAGCGGAAGGAAGCCAGGATCTACTGCTTTGGGATTCAGAGTTTACAACATGAAAGGACAATGGATGAATGAGGAGATAGATGATGAAGAAGGAGATTTAGCTGCCTTGGAATACGGAGAAGCCTACAACTGTGACTTGGTAACCGATAAGCCTTGAACCCTCATGTTGTTTAATCTTTTTGCAATATAGAAGCTTTAAGATTTATGGATAAATAGAAATGAGAATAGATGTAGTAACCCATATGTTAAATACACAAGAAGCGTACAATTAGGATGTCAGAATGATTTTGCTCTTTTTGACTCTGGAGCAACTCATTCTTTTGTTACACCTAGTCTAGCTAAGAAGGTTGGATTGCCAATAACTACAACAACCTCCATCTTTAGGATTAAAACCCCCATGGGAAGTGTTGTCCAAGAAGTGTTGATGTAACCCAAGAAGTGTTGAAAGGTTGTCCAATAAGGATACAAGGACATCCATCCACTTGTGATTTTATAGTGATGGAGATGAGCAAGTACGAAGTCATCTTTGGCATGAGTTGGTTATCTCTTGTTAAAGCTGCAATAGATTGTCGTAGTAACAGCATGGAATTTGTGGACTAGGAAGGAAAGAAGATAACGTTCATTGGAGAATCCACGATCTCAAGGAAAGAAGAATTATATTCGTTTGAGATGGTGGAGGTAATCCCAAAAGAAATGGGTAGTTATGTAAATGACACGGAAGAGGAAAAGGAGAAGCTTGTTTTAAAGGATATTCTAGTCGTCAATGAATTTCTTGATGTTTTTCCAGATGAGTTGCCTAGACTACCTCTGAAAAGAGAGATCGATTTCGAGATTGAGCTGATGGCCAATACGGAACCAATTGCTAAGGCACCATATCATATGGCTCTAGTGAAGTTAAAAGAGTTGAAGAAACAGTTGCAAGAGCTTTTGGATCAAGGTTTTATAAGATCAAGTGTGTCATGATGGGGTGCACCGGTCCTATTTGTGAAGAAAAAGGATGGATACATGAGATTATGTATTGACTATCGGGAGTTGAATAAGGTCACAATTAAGAATAAATACCCACTCCCTATGATTGATGATCTCTTTGACCAACTACAAGGGGCGAGCGTGTATTGTCGCATCGACCTAAGGTAAGGATATCACTAATTGAGGATCAAACCAGAAGATGTACAGAAGACTGCTTTTCGAACTTGTTATGGACACTACAAATTTTTAGTAATGCCTTTTGGATTGACCAATGCACCAACTGCTTTCATGGACTTGATAAACCGAGTATATAAGCCTCTATTAGATAATGTGTAATTATCTTTATTGACGATACCTTAGTTTATTCTAAGACAAAGGAACAACACGAGGAACATCTAAGAATGGCATTACAGATTTTAAGAGAGAATAAGTTATATGCCAAGTTGTCGAAGTGTGATTTATGGTTAGACCGAATATCATTCTTAGGACATGTAGTATCAGGAAGTGGAATCTCAGTGGACCCTGAAAAGATCAAAGCAGTAATGGAATGCAAAATTACCCAAGATGGTAACCGAAGTTAGAAGTTTTCTTGGATTGACTGACTATTATAGGAAATTTGTGCAAGACTTTTCAAAGATTGCTAGGCCACTAACTCAGTTGACCCAAAAGGACAAAGAGTTTATATGGAATGAGAAACGAGAACAAAGTTTCTAGGAGTTAAAGCGACGCTTGGTGTCTACCCCGATCTTAGTCTTGCTAGATCCGGAAAAGCCTTATATGGTGCATAGTGACGCATCGAGAAATGGTCTTAGATGTGTACTAACACAGGAAGGAAAGGTGATTGCCTATGCTTTACGACAGCTAAGGCCACATAAGCAAAATCACCCCACACACAACCTGGAGTTAGTAGCCATCATGTTTGCCCTTAAGCTATGGAGACACTACCTCTATGGGCAAAGGTGTAAGATTTATATGGATCATAAAAGTCTTAAATCTCTGTTCATCCAAAAGGAAATAAACATGAGACAAAGGAGATGGCTAGAGTTAATCAAGGACTATGATTTAGGAATCAATTATTATCCTAGAAGAGTAAACGCTGTTGCAGATGCGTTAAGCCACAAGAGCCATGAAGAAGTTGCTGCTCTGCTTACAAATCAGAAAGATTTAATAAGAGAGTTTGAGAATTTGAGAATTGAATTTATGGGACAAAGTGTAGAAGTAGAGATAACTAATCTAATGTTGGAACCTACTCTGGTAGAAAGAATCGAAGAAGCTTAATGCTACTGAAATAGCCATAATTTTAATATATATATCAATGCATGCTAAATTTGATAATTATATGTGTGTATGTGTTTGAGTGGATTAGTGTGTTTGTAATGTTGGGTGTGTTATAACATATGTGATTAGATAATATGCTATGGTAAATATATCTAGGTTGATAGTTTATTCATGTTAGAAATTATCATGTTAGTGTTAATTGTTATTGTAATGAATTATATGTGTTGGATTTAAACTTGTTTTAGGCCTAATTTAGATCCTACACTTAGCAGATTTTTTTTTTAAGCCCTCTTAAGCCCAAATTAAGTCCAACTCCAAGCCCAAATAAAGCCCAAGCCTTCTCCAAATCCGCCTCCTCAAAAGTCAACAATATTAAGATAAACACAAAAGTTTAATTGTATCATTAGACTCTCCAAAACAGAGCAAGGAAAAAAAGAAAATTCGTAACTCAAGAATGCCAAAAATTTTCAAGACCCAAAACAAGTTTTCTTAGACTCAACACACCAAAAATCCTTCCCCAAGCCTTATAGATACATTGAGGTAAGTTTATTTAATGTTTGAGATGCTTTATTTCCCTCTTAATTCATGAAATATGCATATGTGGTGTAATATAAGTAGTTGGTATTCTAAATTCTTGTTGGAATGTTGTAGAGTTGTTAGGAAAGCTTTAGAATGCTTGAGTTGTTGTAGATAGGTTGTAGAAGGCCCTCATGTGGTTTGGAATTGAAGTGTTGAAGTATGATAAGTATTAGAATTGTTTGAAGTGTACTAGGGTTGGTGAAAGTTGATGAAGAAGTGTTTGATTTATGTAGAGTAGTGTTTGAACTTGTTTGAAGTTGAGGAGTGGAGATCACTCTTGTTTTATGTTGTTAAATGTATAAGAAGTGTTGTATGAAGTTTGTATAAGGTTTAGAACATGTTAGGAGTTGAGAAAAGTAAGTTAAAAGTGTTAAAGTTTGAAAAAATTTCGTAAAACTGTCAAACGCTGGTGCAAACGGCCCCATTTGGAGCAAACGGCCTCCCAAACGGCCCCGTTTGCAAGGGTGTTGCGCTCACGGATCAAAACTTCATTTTCCCTGAGAGCAAACGGCCTCCCAAACGGCCCCATTTGCAAGGGTGTTGCAGTCTCGGATCAAAATTTCATTTTCCCTGAGTGCAAACGGTCTCCCAAACGGCCCTGTTTGCTAGGGCGTTTCGCTCTCGGATATTTTTCCTATTGCGACGCTGTTTTGTAAATTAGTCATAACTTTTTCATCCGACCTCCGATTGAGGTGATTCAAATTACGTTGGAAAGGTTAAAAAGAGATCTACAACTTTCATGTTTTAAATTTTTATAAATTTTAAGAGTAACAATGCTTAAATTTTAGTTCTTTTCAACTGATACACTTTTCAAACAAAGTCTAAAACTTATAATTGGTTGTTAAAAGTTCTCCCAAGCTTGATAAATGATCGTTTAAGTATTTGTTGAGCATTGTATGATATATATGATATCTAAATGCTATGTGATGATGTTTTAATGATTTATTTGAATTTCTTTGGATGATTATACTTGAGATTTGATGAATATCTATACTAGAACTAAGTGTGAGTTTGTAATTATTTCTTTTTACAGTGAGTGATCCCCTTTCGGTTATTCCCATTGATTCTCGAGCTAGTACAGGTACGCAGTAACGTGTTTGTTCTTTGCTTAGGATAGGCATATCTTTAATAAATTTTAATATAGAAAAACTTAAACCTTTGTTTGAATTGGATGTCTCTTACGCTATTTAAATCCATATCTGGCCTAGATGGCAGATCGGTATCCGGTTCGGGGAGTAGCACCTTGCTTAGATTGGGGGTACGGTGGATTAGGCGCTTAGGCCACCCCTGTCTTTTGATAAGACTTTCCTAAGTGGTACGGCGGGTAACTGATGGGGAAAATGGTATCGGTGTAACGTTTGCTTAAGCTTAGAATGAAATAATATGACTTAGTTCAAATGTTTATGGGAACAGTTGGACTAAGTGATGTTATGGACTAACATAAGTGAAGTTGTGTAATGGCTGTTAACCCTAAATGAAGTTATTTTCCCTTTTATGGATATATCATTTAGGAGATATAAGTATCCGAGCTGCTTATATCAACCCCCTGAGCGTCGTGATCATTACTCGGGACCCCCAAATATCCTTATTGTTCGGAGTTTGAATACTCCAGTGATATTTGACTAATTAAAGACTATCTAATAAATGAATGGTTGTCACATTGCATTAGAGTTAAGATTGTGTGAGCCATTACGCATTTGTTTTTGTTACTGTGTACTGGGCCTCTGGCTCATATTTTATCTTTTTCAGGTATGAATGACGAATTCTATACGAGTATGGGATTTGGATCGGATTTTGAGGAGTTCTTAGATGATGGGAGGAGTAGAGACGACCTTGACGTTGATGGAACCCTTATAATAGAATAGTTATATGTACATATATGCTTTGAAAACTTATGTATTAGTTAATAGGATTTTTGTTATCTTTTGATGTATTTTGTAAATGGCTTATTTACGAGCCTTGTTTGTAATGTATGTGTGTATGTATGTATATATATGGTTGTATTATATACTATTAGTAATAAAGTTTATTCTTATAAAACATTGAGGCAAGTAACTATCCAAATTAATCCTGGATTACAACCTTACATATAATACTGCAGATTATATGTGGTTGGGGAAATGGGTTTGCCTATTTTAAATACAAGGGTAAATCCCGGGCCTTACAGCTACAATGAGAAGATATAAAGAATAAAGAAGGAAGTACAAGAGGGAAACTATACTAATTTTGAGGTAGATGATGACGATGTTGTAAGAATAAAAGGATGACTTTGTGTTCCGAAGGATGAGGAAATGTGGAAGGAAATCATGAGTGAGGCCTATAACTCTGGATATACGGTACATCCAGGAGGAACCAAAATTTAACAAGACCTTAAGAATCATTATTGGTGGAATTGGATGAAACAAGATGTGAGGGATTATGTGATGAAGTGCCCGATTTGTCAAAAGATGAAGGTAGAACACCAAAGGCCAGAAGGATTGTTGAAACCTTTGTCGATACCCGAGTGGAAGTGGGATCAAATATTAATGGACTTTGTATGCGGATTGCCAAGGACATCGGTAGGATATGACGCCATATGGATCATGATAGATCGTTTGACTAAATCGGCTTACTTCATGCCAATTAACATAACGTTCTCAGTGGACAAGCTAGCCAAACTATACATAAAGGAGATAGTACTTTTGCATGGAGTCCTTGCTGGAATTGTATGAGATCGAGATCCTCAATTTGTATCTAATTTTTGGACAAGTTTACAAAAGTGTATGGGGACAAAGTTACGTTTCAGCACGGTTTATCACCCCCAAACCGATGGACAATTGGAACTGACAATCTAAACCTTAGAAGCATGTTGCGTGCTTGTATTATGGAATTCAAAGGGAGTTGGGACGCTCATTTATCGCTCATAGAATTTGCCTACAACAATAACTACCACACTACCATACAAATGCCGCCATATGAAGCTTTGTATGGACGACGCTGTAGGTCGCCTTTATTTTGGGATGATTTGGAAAAGCTTACTATTAGACCCAACTTGGTGCAAGATGCAGCGGATAAAGTAAGAATAATCCGATAGAGGATCAAAGAGGCCCAAGATAGACAGAAAAGTTGGGCATATAAAAAAAGGCGAGTTTTGGAATTCCAAGTGGGAGACCATGTGTATTTAAAGGTAAATCTAATTAAGAGTATACACCGAGTACGCTCACAAGGAAAGTTGAGCTCGCGAAACATTAGACCTTTCAAAGTGCTTGAACGAGTCAGAGATTTAGCCTACCGCCTAGCCTTGCTAGCAAATCTGTCAGGAGTACACAACGTGTTTCATGTATTTGTCTTGCACAAGCATGTAGCTGATCCAAACCAAGTAGTGGAGTTAGAGTTTGTATTGCTAAAACCTCACTTATGAGGAGCACCTGGTACAAGTTTTGGATCAAAAAATCCAAAAGCTACGGAATAAGGAAATCAAATATGTTAAAATCCTATGGAGGAATCACGCCCATGAGGAGGCAACTTGGGAGGTCAATGATGAGATACTACGCAGATATCCGAGTCTGTTTGAAGCTTCAGGTATGTTTTTCCAAGTTTTGAAGACACAACTTTCTTTAAGGGGGGTTAGGTTGTAAACCTCCAAAGTTTTACGATCGGTTAAGCTTAAAAGGTCAACCGGAAATCCTAAAAGTCAACCTAACCCTAGTTAGACGCAACAATTTAAGTCCGACAATCCTGTGTTCGTAACCCTAAGAAAGTAAGTAAGAGATTAATGTTTAGAATAGTTTGTAATAACATAAGAAAGTTTAAAAATATCATATTAGCGAAATCGCAATCCGTTTTCGACCCAAACGGATACAATTTCCAAAAAACGTGTCCCGAGGCTCGGAATAATAAAAATATTCTGAATATATCGTTAGACTCATAAAAATATAACGTTTTCAAAAATATCAATTTTATAATTTTTCGGTAATTAAAAATATTAGATATCACATTTATACGTGTATTTTCTTACTACCGGTACTTTATTAATCACATCTACTTTACATTACACTATTCATTACTATTCTACACTATTCATTTATCTCCATTTTTTCTAACACTTGCTCTTACACTCTACATACCTATTTTTCTTACTTTTTATCTTTCCCATAATTTTATATCACATCTACCTTACACATTATTACATTTAATTAACAAAAATACAAAAAATCACATCTCTCTCTCTCTCTCTCTTTCTCTCTTCCCTTACTTGGCCAGCGCCCCCCCACTCTCTCTTGCTTATTTTGTTTTTCAATTTTTCTTTATTTAAATTATTGAAAATTCACTCTTTAGTTTCCTATAAATACCCCTCCTCATCTTTCATTTCTTACACGCTTCATCTACTCACAAATTCACTACCAAAACTCTCAAAAAATTTCCTCTAAAAAACTCTCCAAAAATACTCTCAAACTTCCTTCTACATACACAAAACCCATTCACACATACTACTCAAAATCCTCTTTAGGTAAAAACATCTTTCCATATTTCTTTCAACCTTATCATGTAACTTTACATGACCATGGTGTGAGTTTCCTAAACTTGTTGTTATGGCAGCTACACTATGTTTATGTATTGTTCTTGTTCATGAAAATCTATTTATCTATTTTTATGTTGTTATTATGTCTTGCACATATTATTGTTGATATTATGTTAACTTCTTATCTATACGTAATTAAATGTATTTAAGTGTCTCTATATATTCTTTAGAGTATATAAGCTCACTTGTTATTTATTTACTTTTATGTAATGCAATTTATTTACTATTATTGTAATTTATTTACTTTCATACTATTTTAAGACTAGTCTTCCTAGTCTTAGACTTGTCCTCATCAAGTCAAAACAATTTTTCTTTTCTTTTTGAGACTAGTTCATTCTTAATCTGAGAGCCTTGATTCAAAGCTAAGACTCTCAATACTTGACTTATATTCTTTTGCTTAATATTTTGTTGTTATAATTTTGTTTGTTATTATTCTCATATTCATGCCAAATTAAGGTTGTTGTCTAAACCGCCAAAGTTTAAGTTATACTTTTTACCAAAGAAATTTTTGTCACCAAAAGAGAGTTCTAAAAGAAATTTAAAATTTTTAAATTAATAAAGAAGTCTATTTTCTCAAAGCTTTAGAAAAACTTCTTATGATTTTGGAAATATCATTATTTTGAAAGGCTTTTTCTAAAAACAATAACTTTAGAAATAATAGAGTTGTTTTCTAAAAATAAGGAAGATGATTCCTTGTTATGAAAATGTTTTTCTTAAAAACATAATGTAAGTTTTCAAACTAAGATTTAAAAAGTTCAAAATAATAGTAAAAAAGAAATACATAGAAAACTAATAGGAAAAGTGACACTAGTATTGGAAATTTCAAAAGAAGAAAAATAAAGAAATTCATTTTTATGAAAAAGTCACCAAAGAAAATAGTAAGATAAACATAAAATACTTTTTGAAAACAAAAGAATCAAAATATCCATTTTTAAAGATTTACAAAAAGGATTTCTTATAAACTATGATTTTCCAAAACTTTTAACCAACATTTTTTTTACTAAAGAGTTTTGGTTGGACAACAAATACTTGAACATGTATGAAATATGAGCTATATATCTATAGAAAGGAATTTCTCAACTAGTATAAATAACTAAGTATTTATCAAAATAATTTTTTATGATTGAAACAAATGCTTTTGGGATGGGAAAATTCGTGGTAAATCTAATCGCCACTATCTTAGAGCTTAAATGACTTCGTTTGATGAAAAAGTTTTAGAAATGGATAGATCTTTTCGAATAGGTAGAAAACGGTATATTATATGCGCGATTCCGAGTTAAAATGACCACGTTATAACCGTTTTAAGTTAGAATTATCTTTTATACGAATTTTGACATTCTTAAGATATAAGTTTTGTCAAGTTTCAATAGAGTTATCAATAAGTACTAATTATGGGTATTTTTCTTGACTAGGTTATCCCAAGGAGGAATATCCATATCTCGAGGATTACTTTGACTAAGTGGATTGATCGATTGACTCATCCGTCTAGAAGAAGTATCGTATGGCAGCGTGAGTTTATTTCCTCAAATTGTGTACTTGATTATGCTTGTAGTAAATATGCATTAGAACTTAGGGAAAGACAAATGCTATGGATGTAAAGTTGTATGAAAGAACAGTAAGAATATCGAGGCGGGAATTTATTGTATAGAATTGCTTGTCTTAGTATAGAATTTGATATGTCTGAAATTCTATGATCACCTTAAAATTTACCATAATGTTGCTATGATGTCTTAAATAAATTGATTCACGCATACCACGAAGTGAGTCACATTGCATGAGGTTATTATCCTTGGGTGAAAAGGATAGTAACACGATTGAAAGCAACGCTTGGCAGTAATGGTCCAAAGCGATTGCTTGGCGACATGGGATTAAACCAATACTTGGCGGAAATCCGAAAGTATGGCTCAAAACCGAGTAAACTTAATATGCTTGGAGGTAATGATTGAAAGCATAACTAAACTAACGTCGACTCGTTTTAAGATTAATTATCACCAAATCCCAAATAGAGAGCGTAAATCTATTCAACATATAATTCCCGAAAAACTATAAGCTTTGAGTGCTCACATATTTGTTACATTTCACTTAATTGCATAAATAACTTGTTTGAATTTTGTTACTCAAATATTTATTTATGGAAATAATTCTTACTAAGCTTATTAGCTTATACCCCTATAAATATCTTTTACAGTTTAACTATTTATGGTTGAGGCCACGGGGACCTTGCGGTTAGGTATTTCCCTTTTGATTAAGGAATTTTAGATGAAGTTTAGCTGTAGTTTAGATGTAGACTTCATAGAGAATTTCTTATAATAGACTCTAGTATGTTTTGACGAGGGAATGCCCCTAAGGCTTGTAAGACAGTTATTATTAATGAATGAATATTATGACTTCCATTTCTTAATTTGTTATTGTATCTTCTTAAGCTTCATAATTCAAAGTATGGTCCTCTAAATATTATAAGTGTATGCCTTACACCTAATATCGAAGCTTATGGAAATAACTAAGGTTGTCATACTTAAGCTTTAATATTAAGTGTAGCGGACTGTTACGCTTAGGGTACCTTTTGGGGCATGACACTTTTAACCTTGGGAATATGCATAAAAACCCTGCAACCAAACACACATAAGTGATGATAAGAAATTTCTTTACCTATCTAGACTTTCTCTGGGATATCTCCATCCAAAGCATAAGAGAGAGATAAATTTATCAAGTCTACTGCCATCCTCATAGCTTCATCCCATAACGATTTAGGCAACTTTGCATGAGATAAGATGCATTTCACTCTCTCTGTGATAGTGCAATTCATTCTCTATGCAACACCATTGTACCGTGGGGTCTTTGGAACTATCTTTTCTAGTTTAATTCCCTGATCTCTATAGTACTCTTCAAATGATCCTTTGTACTCACCATCATTGTTTACTTTGACGCATATCAATTTTCCTTCTGTTTCTCTTTTAACTCTAGTATGGAATTGCTTAAACACATCTAGCACTTAATCCTTGGACTTCAAAGCGAAAGTCTACAATTTCCTAGAGTGATCATCAATGAAAGTGACAAAATTAAGAGTACCACCTACTGTCCTGTCTTTCATATAACACATCGGTATGAACCGGATCCAGTATATGAGATTTCTTTACAGGTGGATTTCTCTGAAATGCAACTCTGTGTTGTCTACCAGCAAGACAATCAATGCAAGTTTTCAAAGAATTACCTTTTACATCCAACAAAAGCTATTTCTTGACAAGCATTTGAAGCCCTTTCTCACTCATGTGACCAAGCTGCTTATGCCACAATTCTATTGAAGTGTCATTAGTTAGATTCACATCTCCTTTATTTAGTTTTGATGACATTAAGCAAAGGGTATTATTCTTCTTTCCTTTAGTCACAATGAGAGAACCGTTGGTAAGCTTCCATCTACTTTTACCAAAATGACCGTGATAGCCTTCATCATCTAATTTCCCTGTAGATATAAAGTTCAGGCGGATATCTAGAGCATGTCTCACATGTCTAAGAATGAGCCTACAAGCAGTGTTAGTCTCTAACATAATATTTCCAAGGCCCGCAATTTTTGATATTTCATTATTTCCCATCCTAACATTACCATAATCACTAGCAACATAGACGAGAAAAAATCATCATGTGCTGTCACATGAAAGGAGCTACCAAAATCTATAACTCAATCACTATCATGACCTGCAAGACTAACACAATCTTTATCCTAGGTAACAACAATTTCACTACCTGCTGTTGCAATAGTTGTGTCTTTATTTTTTTCTTCACCCTTACCTTTACCCTGCTTGTCACAATAAAAACATTTGACATTTTTCCTTCCTCTTGATTTATATCTGCCCTTGGCTTTATCAGATTTATCATTTGAGCCTCTGTTTCTGGTTCTACCATACCTTTCATGCTTGTCAATAACAAGTGGTCGTGTCTCTAAACTTGTACCTAGATATTTCCTTTTGGCTTCTTCATTCATCAGGCTATCTTTCACCATTGCAATTGTAAGCTTTCCATCTAGAGCTAATTTACTAACAGACACTATAAGTGTCTTCTAACTTTTAAGCAGTGAACTCAACAACAAAAGTTCCTGAATCTCATCATCAAGTACAAGCTTCAAAGCAGTTAGTTGATTCACAAGCCCTTAAAAATCATTCAAGTGCTAAGTCATATTAGATGTATCTTTATTTCAAATTCACTACTCTCCTAATCAAGGAGGTTTTATTTAAGGCAGTCTCCTTCTCATACATGAACTCCAATTTTCGCCATGGAACATAAGCTCTGGTTTCCTAAGCAATACGACAATATACGCTTTGATCAACCCATTGTCGGATATATCTGACAGTCTTTTCATGCATGATTGCCCAATCCACATCAGATCTACCTGTTGGCTTCACATAATCACCGCCCAAAGGCAAATATAAATGTTTGCAATACAACAAATCTTCCGTCATAGACTTCTAGATAGAGTAATTTGACGAATTCAATTTAATCATCGTACCTAATGATTTGGCCATGTCTATAATTCAATGACAAACTTTAATTTTTTTTTCTTCAACCTGGAGCTCTAATACCACTTTTTTAGGAAAAATCCTTTAATAACCCATAATCAAAAACAGATTTTTCCTCTTGTCGATGTGATAACAATAATCAAAATAACAAACAAAATCAAAGAAAAATAATAACACCAGGATTAACGTGGAAAGCTCTAATTTGGGGAAAAACTACGGGATCGTCGTACAAATTATTTTCCACTATCAATAATAATGGGATGTACAGATTATTCTTCACAAGATAACACTAGTAGATCACATGAATTTTTACCACAATCGACAAATTTCAATGACAATTGGCCTCTCTCTCTAGAATCTTTTTCTAAGATTTAGGATAGCCTCACATACACACCATAGAACAAAACAAGAAGTATTTATATGCAACGACAAAGGCTGGCTCGAATTAAACATAAGTTGGCGCGTGATAATTAAAGGCTGGCGGCACAGGAATTTTAGCATTCTAATGTTGGTCCGTGTGCTAGCGACTTACCAACCTACGTTGGTGGCCTACCCTACTTGGGCCAGCAGCATTGAAGCCGCCCTAGCCTGATTCAAGTTCTTGAAACTAATTTCCAATTCCTATGCTGGCTTTGTATTTAAAGATGGCTAGTAGCCTATGTCCTCTCAGTGCCAGTATACAACAACAACTCATTTGTTTTGCATAAAATCTCCTTATATCCAAGTCTCCTTCTAAGTATATATAGTATACTTAGGATATCCTTGATTGTAGGCCCATATGATTTGGATTTATAACGCAATAATGAACATGTGTCATACCTAGGATTCAAGTCTCTAGTATCACGTCTAACTCTTTATGACTAATTTATCCTAATCTTAGAATCCTTTTCCTTTTTGTCTACATTTGTATCATATTTTGTGCACATTATGTAATGAAGGAGACTCCTTTTGTATTTTGGAGGAAACTTTTATTTATTTATTTTATGGTACTTAATATTTTTTGTATTTATCTTTTTTTTTTTTTGTAGTTTTAGGACATGAACTCTTCAAGAGCTTAATATCTCATTTTTTGTACATTATGTAATGTAGGAGACCCCATTTATACTTTAGAAGAACTTTTTTTTTTTTGTACATAATATTTTGGATTAAGGAAAAAAATAATCATTTTTTCAAAAAAAAATTACAAAATCCTTGAGATGAAAAAATAATCCTAGAAATAGACAAGTTGATCTTGTCTCTTGAAGACGAGGCAAGTTGATCTTATGTCTTGAAAAACGAGGTCATAAGAGAGACGAAGTTAGTTTATTTTGCATTGACCTCGTCTATTTAAGAGACGAGGTTGATGAGGACAGATCCAATCTCTTCTCTTTAAGAGACGAGGTCCATTTGTCTATTTCTAGGATTATTTTTTTTTAGTGGTATTTTTATGATTTTTTAGAAAAACAAGATTAATTTTCTTTCCCTAATATTTTTGTGTATTTTCCTTATTTTTGTATTTTTAGGACATAACCTCTTTAAGAGCTTGTATCTCATCTTGCGAATCCCAAAATGTATATAAAGCTCATTATAAAGATGTGAGTATTCTCGAGGATTTAAACTCTCATTTGATGCTTAGTCCAACACAATCAAGAAACTAATTATACTCTTTGTATATACCCATACCAAACATTAATAAAAAAAAGTGCTTATTTCCTATTGTTGTTTGCATTACCTATACTTCTATAGCCTTTGGGGCTCTTTTTAAGTGAGTTTAAGCTTGCTTATTATTATAAAAGGTAAAATAGTAAGCACTAGTGTGCTAGCAACTGTGTTGAATTATGACACTTGAAATAAAAACCTCAGTTGAAAATCCCCTCAATTATGAGTGTGTATCTATTTATATGTGTGTGTGTGTGTGTAAGTTATATATAGCTTTTTTGTCGTACTCCTATGTTGAGTTAGGAGTTTGAGGAAGAACAGTTGAAAACATTATTATTGGTAGTATTAAGGTTATATGCTATCAAATCCGTCTTCAACACCCTTAAGGTGTCTGGATTTTTTTCCTCTTGTATTCTTGGGGTTTTTTAGATTGTCTTGTTAGGACTTAAGGTTTTCCCTTTGTTATTCTTATTAATAATACAAGCAAACGATACCCGCGATGCGTGTGCAAATAAAACAATAACTTTTTAGAACTTTGACTAATTTGATTTGGAATCTATATAAAGAGCAGTAAATAGTTAGTGATCATTCCGATGCAATATCGAACAATGTTCTCAATATGTGAAAATGTAACATAACATGTTGGTAATAAAAATACCGTCAAGACAACCATACATTTTTGTATACAACATTCCTCGTGTATGTCCTACACATCCTAGGTAGATTTTCTTTCTTAACCAAAACTTTTGTTGATGCCATCAATACTCTCGTGATGGTGCTAAATAAAGTTGATTTCTTGTGGTGATTGTCTCAAGCAATTCGCGTTAAATCTCAGGCCAACATCATATTTTGGGAACATTATTAATTTTATCCAGAGAAAACGCGGTGGAATATCATTAAACATGGTATCAAAATTTTATATCAATATATAAAGATACACGTTTAGGCTAAAAAAGAAAAAGACTATATCTATTCTATCCCTATTTAATTCTATTCAAATTCTATTTAATTTCATGATTTTAGGGATACTAAAAAAATTTGACTTTTTTATGCTGAAAACATTATCTTAAAAATATTTACATCAATATATAATAATATATGCTTAGGCTAAAAAAAGAAAAAAATTATATTTATTCAATCTCTATTTAATCCTATTCAAATCCTATTTAATTTCATAATTTCAGAGATACTAAAAATATTTTACGCCCATATATTAAAAACATTATGTTAAAAATATTTATATTAAAAATGTTTACACTAAAGATATTAAATAGCGGATTTTGCTATAATAGTATAGATAATAATAAGAAAAAAAAAGAAAAAGGTTTCGTATAATTTGATTGATTTTAAAATCGATGATAGGGCCGACAATTTTCTGAAACTCGAACCTTGCGAAAAATGTTGTCCACAATTTGGCCTTGACTCCAGGAACTCTTTAGGCTGACAATGGTTTCTTCTGCTTATTTTATTGTCGGTTTACATCATTTTGCGAAAAAGATTCATGTTGAACACAAGCGCATAAATCTTAAATGAGTTTTGCATACTATGAGGTGGCGATTTGTTATATCTTTCGTATCACGTGATACTTTAGGACAAGGTGAGGTGAGCCTAGTCCTAAAAGACTTACGTTTTTCATGTTTTTATTTCTTTTTCCTTGATCTCTGGCTTCTTTCTTAAAAGGAATCTTCTGGGCAAACTTACTGAAGGGATATAAATGGGTTGAGTAAACAATTATTTTTTTTTCCTTAAATAAATATGCCAAGATCCTAGTAGCCATTATGCTATAATTAGTTAATTGCTTAGACGTAGAGGTAACATAGTATAGTTTGGTTTGGCTTGATTTAGTTTATCTTCTTCTAAGTCGACTTGAAGCATAAATTGTCATTTATATTATGATTCGGTATTTCTTTTAGTTTTGAACCTAACTATATGGTTTGATTTGTAATTTTTAAATAAAAAGAAAATTTTCAATACATTTTAGTTTGCGATTTAAACCTAAAATAAAATATAATCATATATTGGTCCATTTCTATTGAATTATCCTAAATCATTAAGATATATTGAACTTGATAACATTAAAATATGCTATCCAGTATGAGATGGAAATGAATTTGTTATGCTTCTAATCAATATTTTATTAATTACATAAACCAATAATTAACTAGATAATAGAAGTAGACTAATTAGTAGGACAAAAAAAAAAAAAGAATGTTTAAAACACTAAATGTTAAAACCTAAAAATTAACTTATTTGTAAACGCATCTTAACAATTGAACCATGGCATGACTAGTATAATTCCATTCTCATGAAGGATATATATTTAAATAAAATTATAAAAATAAAAATTTAAAGCAATAATAAAATTGTACTCATGATAATTAAAAAAAAATGTTTGAATTTCTATTTTTTTAAATATATAAAACATAGGGTTTTGAACAAACTATGAACTATTTACTCTTCACCGAATCAAAGTAAACAGAACCATTTGAGAAGAAAATTAAAATTTTGGAATTGGTTTCGTTTTTTTTTTTTCCACTCCAGCCTATGACTATGTGAAAAAGTTTGGAATCTAGATGAAAGGATTATTCTCACAATTGGCAATCGAACTTTACTTGACTATCCACTAATAGGACTTTACTTGTACTTAATTATCCAAAATTTTAAAATGTTAGACTTGATATTATACTTCATCTATTTTTATAATTAATTATTTCAGTGTTGTTAAATTTGTAATTGTATGAGTTTTGCTTATTTCAAGTAATTAATAATGAAAAAATAAAATAAAATGTATGTATCAAATGTGATAATTTACTTGAAAAGTTGTGTATATGTATCCTTTTCTCTTAGGCTTTTGATAAATATCATGCAATACTCGAGCAAGCAGTACTAGAGCTATAAATGAGTTAAGTTAAGAAATACACTACGGAACTTAAGTTTGACTCAAAATTTCAAAGTTCGCGCTCAACTTGAGCTCAGTCAAACATAAAATTTTAAACTCAAGTTTTGCTTGAAGTGGTATTGCATAAATTCGAACTCAAGTCAATGTTTACTAATGCTAATTAAAGTAATATTGATATTCAAACTTGACTTGAATTCATTTAAATTTTTATTTGACTCGAGTTCGATTAGACTCGCCAGCTAATAAAACTGAATGAATAATCCTTAAATTTGATTTGATTATTTTTATATCAAATTAGTAAATATCAGCGGAGCTTTAAATGATGTTTTACTTGGTTGATTTAACAGCTAAGTACTCGTGCAATGGTACAGAAATAGCTTCAGCTGGCAAAGCGCCTCTGCCAAAAGCAGAGCATTGAATTTCATTAACTTCTGTCGCTGTCTCGGGGGAGTAAGGAAAGCATCATAAAATTCAATGGCCAAAAACGGGAACACGTTTATGGCTCCATTATTGGCCTTCCGGTCACTCAATTAAGTTTTGCTGTTGGACGGATTTTCAATTAAACTGGGCTTAGGGGACCGTGACCACCGTCAAGCCCAATTCAAGTTGGCTGCTTGCTTATTTTGTCTTCGGTTTACATCATTTCATGAGGTGGCGATTTGTTGTATCTTTTGTATCACGTGATATTTTACGATAAGGCGAGGTGAGCCTAGTCCTAAAAGACACATGTTTTTCATGTTTTTTTGTCTTTTTCCTTAGTTTTCTGGCTTCTTCTTAAAAGGAATCTTTTTGGGCAAACTTATTGAAGGGATATAAATGGGTTGAGTAAATTTTTTTTTTTTTTTTTTTACATCGTCTTCTATTGAATTGAATGTCTATGACCTTTGTGCCAATCTTCTTTTGAGTTGAGCCTAAATCGAATGATCCGAGATTGAAAGAAAGACTTATAGTAAGAAGCAAGGGATTACTTAATTGAAAACTTAGTAAGAAAGTCCCATAGGACAATGCTAAAGGTTTTCTTCCTGAAGTAGCCATTATGTTATAATTACCTATACATAGAGGTGGACATGTTGTGATAAGTTTGGCTTGGTTTGGTTTGGTTTATTTAGTTTGTCCTCTTCTAAGTTGACTTGAACCGTAAATAGTAATTTATATTAAGGTTTAGTTTTTATTTTAGTTTTGAACCTAACCATATGATTTGATTTGTAATTTTTCAAATAAAAAAATTGTTCAACACATTTTGGTTTGCAATTTAAACCTAAAATAAAATATAATCATATACTCATCCAATTCTCTTGAATTATCCTAAACCATAAAATATATTAAACTTGATAACACTAAAATATGCTATCCAATATGAGATAGAAATCAATTTGTTATGCTTCTAATCAACATTTTATTAATTACATAAACCAATCATTAACTAGATAATAGAAGTAGACCAATTAAAAAGACAAAGAAAATTACAAAAAAAGGAAAAAAGAATGTTCAAAACACTAAAGGTTAAAACTAAAAATCAACTTATTTGTAAAGGCATTTAATAACTGAAACATGACATGACAAATAATTTCATTCTCATGAAGGATATATACCTAAATAAAAAAAAAACAAAGAAATCATAAAATATTATTCATGAAATAATTAAAAGAAAAAAATTGTTTGAATTTTCATTTTTTAAAATATATAAAACATAGTTTCGAACGAACTATGAACTATTTACTCTTCATCGAATCAAAGTGGATATAACCATTTTGAGGAAAAAAAAAGAAAAGGAAATTTTGGATTGGTTTGATTTACACATCATCACGGATCAGTTCCAAATCGGGAACCGACGTTACCCATCACTGGTGGTTCCTGAACTGGGAACCGGCCCGTGGATGGCAGGTCTAAACTAGCAAAGGACCTACCCGTTCTGGCGGATCTTTATGGTTCCACTCCCCAAAACCACTTGACTTGGTTGTTTTGGAACCGTCGGTTCAAGAACCGACAATTTCCATGATTCTATGCCACAAAAATAATAAGAAAAAAAGAAAGGAAAAGAAAATTATAAAAATTTTGCGATAAAAAAATAAATATTTAAAACTATTTTCACATTATTAATAACAAATTTATTTTCTATCCATAGCATTTAATGTGTTGTTATTAACAATACAAATAATAAATATATTTGAAATCATATGTTGTTAAGTTTATGTAAACTTCTAAAAAAAGTGAACTTTTCTTTCTTAACAATGTGTGACTAGTTTTTATTTTGTTGGAACTTATTTTTATCTTGAATATTTATAGTGTCACATTACTAATATGACAACTAAAAAAATGCAAGTGATTGTATATAAATAAATACCTAACTATGGAATTTCTTTTAACTAATAGGATATAAACAGTTATTTTTAGGCTCAATGTTATTTCAAGTTAAAAATCATTTTATATTTTTTTTTACTTAAATTAAGTAAAGTATTTAATTGTTTTTTGTTTTAATTTCATAGTTCTCGATTCCTTTAGAATCGGAATCGAATCATGGGAACTGATGGTTCCTAAGAACGGGGAATCGGATCAACTCCTACGGGTCCGGTTCCGATTTCAGTATTTTTAGATTTCAGAATCGACGATTCGGGTCTGGTTTTGAACCCAAACTAGCCGTGTCATGTCTAGGTTGATTTGATTAAGTTCAGCTCATAGTTCAATCTTTTTTTTTTCCTCCACCTTATGACTATACTTTGTGAAAAAGTCTGGAATCTAGATGAATGGATGATTCTCACATTTGCCAATTGAACCTTACTCCACTATCCACTAGTAGAGCTTTACTTGCACTTAATTATCCAAAATTTAAAAATTAGACTTGATATTTATACTTTATTTATTTTTATAATTAATTATTTCAATTTTGTTAGATTTTGTCATTGTATGAGTTTTGCCTATTTCAAGTAATTAATTATAAAAAATAAATAAAATGTATGTATCAAATGTGATAATTTACTTGAAAAGTTATGTATAAGTATTCTTTTCTCTTAGGCTTTTAATAAGTATCCTGCAATATTTGAGCAAGTACTAGAGCTATAAATGAGTTGAATTAAGAGAATACACTACCGAACTTAGATTTGACTCAAAATTTCAAAGTTCGCACTTGACTCAAGCTCAGCCAAACATAAAATTTTAAACTCAAGCTCTGTTTGAATTGATATAGCATAAATTCAAACTTAATTTAATTTTTATTGATGCTAGTTAAAGTAATATTAATATTCAAACTCAACTTGAATTCATTTAACTTTATATTTGACTCGAATTCGATTAGACTCGCGAGTTAATAAAGCTAAACGTCATGAAACTCAAGTTTGATTTGATTATTCTTTGTATGAACTCGAGTAAATGTGAAGTGGGGTTTAAGTAATCTTTTAACTGACTTGGTTGATTTAAGTACTCGTGCAATGGCAGAGAAACAGCTTCAGCTCACAAAGCGCCTTTGCCAAAGAGCAGAGCATTGTCTGTCATTGTCTTGGGGGAGTAATGAAAGGATCATAGATTCGATGGCCGTAAACGTGAACACATTTATGGCTCCATTGTCGGCCTTGCATTGGCCTTCCGGTCACTCAAACGTGAACACATTTATTGAAATGTTATCAATAGTATTTTATGGCAAACAAGATTATATAAAACTCTCTTCCTTGTAAAAAATTTATATGTTTTTACTTAATTACAGAAGAAGTTATATGTAATGCATTATTTTCGATAAAGCCTTTATCAGCAATTCACGATATTAAATTTTCTTATGTTAATTTTATTGTATTCCTACAATAGGGCAATCATGTAAGAATGCATTATGTTTGTACACTCTAGGCTAGAAATCAAAACCGCTAGAAATAAGTAAGCTTAATTGATCAATTTAAGACGAGTTTGAGCTTAAAAATCAATACTCAATCAACCTCGATCTAAAGCTCTGAATTTTTCATTCAAGTCAAATTTAAACTTAGGCATTGTACCACCATTAACTTTAACTCCACTTTATATAGCTCTAAGTTTGTCCCTTTCGACCTGAGTTGTAAGGTCCCACTGCTGGTCATCTCCTTCCACGATAAATGCCCCCATCAACCCGGAGGACTTCCCATACCAATTTCTCAGCATATTCCCTTCTATCCTTCAATACAAAAACATCGTCTCTCCCTAGCCAGTTTCATCCAAAACACTTCACTGCCGCTCAATCTCTGTCCCAATGTCAAATTCAGCAAACAATCCTTTCCCAGGAAACAAAAGGAAAAAACTCTATCTCTCCCTTTTCGCATGTTTCCTTTTAGTAGCAACCGTTGCCATTACCATACCGAGTGTAGTTTCAAGAAAAAACAATTCCAAAAGCAATCTCATTTATGATCATGAAGCTCATGGTGTTATTAAATCATCGTGTAGCTTTACATTGTATCCGGAATTGTGCGTTTCGGCCCTCACATCTGCTCCTGGTGCTGCAACTAGCAAGGTCAAAAACATGAAGGACGTGATTGAATTGTCGATTAACCTCACTATCACAGCGGTCCAACAGAATTCTGTCAAAATAAAGAAGATAGTGGCCAGAAGGGCCGGTCTAACCGTGCGCGAAAGAACCGCGCTTCATGACTGTCTCGAGATGGTGGATGAAACACTTGAGGAGCTTTCCAAGGCCAAGGAGGTATATTGTCTCAAAACTCATGTAACATGTTACTAGGATGTAGTCATATTTACTCATGTGTGGATTTTGTAGAACATCAAGCATTTAGATTAAGGACTACATAACTAAAAGTACTTCGACCTGCATTCTATGTTTCGTGGTTTTTGATTGAGGAGAAATGGGTGGAAAGAAGGAGAAATGCAGAAGAAACAAGGGTACATGGAATGGATTCCAATTTTTAATTTGTGCTTGAAAATATACTAACGAATTTCACATCATATATAATAAAAAATCATAAAATATTAAATTAATGAATCTTCAATCTTACAAAATTCTTCCCATAATTCATATAATTTCATACGGGGTATTTCTAACCTCTACACTTGTATCTTATCCCCAGGATTTGGAAGACTATCTAAAAGTGAAAAAGTCGGTTTCGGAGCATGCGGAGGATCTAAAAACACTCCTAAGTGGTGCAATGACCAATCAAGAGACCTGCCTAGATGGATTCTCCCATGGCAAAGCAGACAAAAAGATCAGAGCAGCCCTTTTAGCAGGCCAATTGCACGTCTTCCACATGGTTAGCAATGCCCTAGCCATGGTCAAGAACATGACTGACACTGACATGGCAGCGTCACGTGGCACCGAGACATCATTCGGGACAAAAAGGTATCGTCTAAGTGAGGAGGAGGAGAATAATGACTCATCAGTTCGCTGGCCAAAATGGCTCTCAGCCGGAGACAGGAGGCTCCTGCAGGACACCGCCCCGACCCCCCACGTCACGGTGGCTGCAGATGGGACCGGGAATTACCGCACTGTGGCGGAGGCGGTGGCGGCAGCACCGGCAAGGAGCAGTACCAGATATATAATTAAGATAAAGGCGGGTGTGTACAGGGAAAATGTGGAGGTGCCAAGTAATAAAATTAATCTAATGTTTATTGGTGATGGGAGGATGAACACTATAATTACTGCAAGAAGGAATGTGGTTGATGGAAGTACTACGTTTAATTCTGCAACCGTCGGTAAGTCCTACATTCTTTTTTTTTTTTTTGGTAACTTGCGGTTCATTTTCATTCCGTTTGACAAAAAATATCATGGTCATAACATCACGAGGAAAACGATTTAATGGTAATAATGCATAGTGTTGAAATAAGTGGCGAGCAAGTATTAATATTTTTTTTTAACAAAATACCACGATAATACATAACTTTTATCAAACCATCCATACTTCTAATTTTATGGGTATTAATGCATCATTATTCATTTCACGTAGTTGTTAATAATATTGCAAATTTTCACGAAGTGATTCGCACTAAAATAGATGTATAGTAACTTTTATCATGTGCTTATAATTTCGTGCATATTGCAAATATGCTCATTCAATCATTTGGTTAAGTGCGGATAGATATCATAAATTTTTACATTGTAATTTTTTGTATCAACAATATATTTAAAACATGGTTTTATCTATGGGCAATAAAAAAAAAAAAAAAAAAGAAAGCATGGTTTTATCTTCCCACAACTTATAAAAAGGTACAAATGACTTCTAGGCCATTGTTATAGAATTTCAAATAATGTAGTTTCAATCTCAAAGAACGTGAAGGTGGTAGCTAATGACCGATAACAGATTATAAAATATGGGGAAAAGACTATTTTTAAAAAGCTTTGTTGATGTATTTTTTTTTTCCCCCACTATTACAACAGCAGAAATGATTGGAATTTGATTACTCACTAGTATTAATACCACTATATTATAAAACTATTCATCTTTAACACTTTGAGTATAACACGTCTTTATAGCATACAAAAAAAAAATTACCTAAATAATGAATGTTTGAAAATAATTATCAAAATTTTTTATAAAATACTATTTTATAAACGGGATATCAATTTTTAATATACAAATCTCATATATCAATCACGATATAATATTTTCGTATGATAATTATATCACAACTTAAAAATGGGACACATTAAATTTAAGTTTGTGACTTCCCATAGTTTTTCAAAGCAGCTTTGTCTAATCTTAGTTTATACACATGGATGCCCTTTCTTAGAATTTATCGTGCCATAACCATGGGGATCCATCTCCCTTTTCTCTAATTTTACCATGTGGGTCCCACTTTATATGTGCTATCTGCAGTTTGCAATTCATACATATCTAAATCGCATTATCCACACGCCATAACGCCACGGGCACATTTATATCCCTATCCCATTTAAAAGATGCGGTTTTAATAATATTGTAATTTGGTAATTTATTTTAATCAAACTTAATCTAAATTAATATTTTAGGTACAGACAGAAAGAAAATCGTTAATTCTTTAAATATTAAAAGTCAGAAATACTTAGAACATCTAAAACTTCCTGTAATAATATTTAGTATAACAAAATTTAGATTATAACAAATTATCTTTGACAAAGTGAACATATTCTTGCAAATAATTTCTTGTTTAGGGTCTTTGTTGATATTAATTACTTAAATAAGATAAAAAAAATAATTATTAATATATAATATCAAAATTATGATTTGACACGATACATGAAAAATTATATATACCATACATATATCGCACTTAGAGGAGGCGAATTTATATCACCGTTAGGAAAGTTGATGCATAGGTATGTCTTTGAAACGTGAAGCTGGACATCAAAGAATGCTTGTGGCGCGTGAGGAGAGTTAGGTGGTTTGGTTCGCAATAATTTTGCGAATGTTAAACGTTATATCTTCTTTTTTTTTTTTTTTTTGGCCGAAATTAAACGTTATATCTACGTAGACTTATTATCCCCATTTTTAAACATTACTTATCAATGGCAGTCACACTTATAGTATTTTATAAATGTAATTTATATAAAAATTTTAAATATTTTAATTTTTAAACATGATTTAAAACTAAATTTTAATAATTTTATTTTTATTTTAATTTATTAATTATTTTTTTATGTGAATAAACATGTATTTCACTCCCGATAAATTTCCGGAATAGCCCCACCGATATCATTGGCAAGTTAAGGCTGCCAAGTGCCACCCTTTGTGGACACATCACGTGGAGAAGAGAATAAATGCTACTAAAATATGTACGGACACGATGCCAAAAAGTGGACCCCCCCTACAATTTTAAGAAACTGTCGGTGCCTTGAAAAGATGATCAAATGATCCATCACCTAGCCAATTAGTTTTAAGGTTGTCCATTAATAGAGTCGAGATATTAATTTAATTTCAATATAAAATTTAAATAGTATTTAATTAACTTAAAAAGAATCGATGACATTAACCACCATTAAAAATAAAAATAAAAACTCAATTTTCAAATGGAATATCTTTTTCTCATTAAAATAATGTTTAATCAAACTTAATTTAAACTCAATACAGATAACTTAATTTAGCAAAATATTGCAAGTTTGGAGATTGCATCGTACATTATTTGAATAGCTTGACTCTTTTTTTTTTTTTCATTATAAAGGTGAAGGAAGGATTCAAACTCGATACCTCTCATTTAAGAAATCAAGAGAGGTGCTATTACATAATATTTTAATTTTTCATCTAGTCTTGTCTAGTAGATATAAATATAAGAAAATGGTATCGCTCCACCTGCACATATTATCGATTTAACTTAACATACAAGCATATAAATGTAGGTATGGTCCTTTTCTCCTCTCTAACAAAAAGTAAGATAGCTACTCCAAATAGTTGATAAATCTACGGTTGAGTGTCGCAGGAAAGGATCCAACGGATGTGCTAGTCCATCATATGATAAACTTATCCACTCCAGCTACTTCATGTGAACATTAACTGCAATGTGCAGTCTTTTTTTCCTTTTTTTGGCCGGTAATGCAATGTGCTGTCTAGGGTACTAGCTTTTACACAAACACAATTTGAAGCAGAAATTATTGGGTTAAGTTCGTTCCTATTAGATAGGTTTCGGTGTAAATTTGGCAGATGGTATGAATATGATAAATTGGACCAAATGTGGTTGGTCATTTTGTCCAAATGAATATGGAGGTTCATTTGTAGTGGATTAATCCAAATGTGGAAAGTCCAATATGAAAATGTGATCGACTTAATTTTATTTTAAGTTGTTGTAAAACAAATTAACCCAATTAAGTTTGCCAATAATTGAATTTCAAATGAAGTTTGGGATTTGGTTATTTATAGTTACAGGAAGGTGCTTTCTTTATTTCTTTATATTTTACATATAGAATTTTTATTTACATTATCTTTTTATCCTATATAAATTTATTATCTTACTTTTTAAAAGATATTTTTGGTAAATTCTAATATAAACTAATTCATATTCATTTTATTCCGTGTTCATATCCAAACAAAGTAATAGATTTACCATTCCCATTTTGATTTTATTTTATTCCATTATTTTGATTCTAATCCATTTCATTTTAGGTGATTCCTACATATCAAACTTCTTCATCATTGTTTTGCCATTGTTTAATGGATTTTTTTTCATTTTTTTTAATTTTATTATTTATCGTAGGAGATTATATTTACAAATTAAATAAAAAAAATTGAAAGCTTTGCATGAATATCATTAAAAGGTGAAAAAGAATGGGCAAAAGAAGGAAAAAAAAATCGTGATAGAAATAGGGAAAATTAGCAAAGTGTGGTCTTTTGGGTAAGATTTTTTTTTAATATGTGGTGTCGGTAGTGGGTAGACGTACTGAAAGGAACACAATACATTCACGCCATTGGTAAAGTTGTAGTATTGGCAGTTTTCTTGTTCAACTTTGGCACGATAATATATTGACCAAGACAAGATCAACAACACATGACACATCATTGCGCAACGTAAATGCTCAGTATCATCGTTTAGGCAAGACATCATACGTGTCTATATATATATATATCAATATACATAGCGGATAACTACTATTAAATATACTCTGACACGTGAATGAGGTGATGATAGTTTTAAAATAACTATACATATACAAATTATCAGTAATTATTATTTATATATTATACATGACATATAATAGCTACCAACTGAAGTGTTTTTAGATATTTTTAATTTTTTTTAGTACTTGAAATTTATAATTTGTTGGATTGTTTGAATTTTATGTGTATTTTATTTGTATCTAATTTGTATTTATATCTTATCTATATTTGATTTATTTGATCTATTTATGAGTATAAATATCTATATTTATTTTTTATATATAATCTATTTAAAAATGATAAAAATAAAATACCAAAATGACCTAAAAATGACGACCAAATATACCTAATAATCACGAAAGTTCAACTTTTTCTACTTCGGGCATTGAAAATAGAAGGTATGATAACAGGTCTCTAGTTGGGCCAAAACAAGACCAAAAAATAACACGTCTCTAGGATTAACTGCATTAGTAAATTTGATGGTACTATGTTTAGAAACCAAATTAAATAAAATCCAATTCTGGTATATGTCATATGCAGATAAAGGTATGTCAAGTACTTATGCATTTAATTTTTAGTAATTTAGTATTTTATTTTTAGATTTTGATAAATCAATATTTGTACTTTTAAAATATATACAATTCAGTATTTTTACTAAATAATATTTAACAATTATTTATTTTAATGATAAAATAATGATAAAAATTGGGCAAAACATTATTAAAATATAAAAATGCGGTGGTAAACTGTCAAAATTGCTTATTTAACAAAAATACTGAAGCACGTATTTTAAAAGTCAAGCACTAGTCAACTAAAATTTAAAGATAATATACTAAATTGTCAAAATTAAAAATACAAGCCATGTTCGGCCATTATTTCCGTCATATGTTATACGAATTGATTAGTAATGTAAATAAAACTTTTAACATATAATTTGTTTTGTAAAAACAACCGACTATCACCATCATTTGTAAAAAATAAAATAAAATAATAGTAACTACCCGCTACATATCTGAACACATAATATATCAGCATAAATCGATCTTCTGTTTTTTTTTTTTTTTTTTTTGGCCATACAATCTTCTTAATTAATATCATTGATTTCCTCTTCTGATTTGATTTTTTCAAGCTGGTTGAATTTTTGTTGAATGTAAAATATGGATACTTAGGGAATCACTCGTCATATCATCAATCTAACACATCCTCCATAAAACTGGACCAACATTTATAATAGTAAGGACTTTGAATTAATTTAACAATCAAACTAAGTCATGTGCACATCCAATGTCGTGCAGCTATAGTAGGGGATGGGTTTTTAGCCAGGGACATCACATTCGAGAACACGGCGGGGCCATCAAAACACCAAGCGGTGGCGCTCCGAGTAGGATCGGATTTCTCCGCCTTCTATAGGTGCAACATGCTAGCCTACCAGGACACACTGTACGTCCACACCCTTCGCCACTTCTACGTCAAGTGCTTCATAGCTGGCACGATCGATTTCATCTTTGGAAATGCAGCTGCTGTGCTCCAGGATTGCGACATCCATGCTCGTAAACCTAATCCCTCACAACGCAACATGGTGACTGCCCAAGGAAGGGATGACCCAAACCAGAACACAGGGATCGTGATCCATAACTGCAGGATTGGTGCTACTTCAGATCTCCTGGCTGCTCAGGGCAGTTTCGAGAGTTACCTTGGCAGGCCGTGGAAAACGTACTCCAGGACGGTTGTCATGCAAACCTCAATAAGCGATATCATACACCCTGCAGGTTGGTATCCATGGGATGGTAATTTCGCTCTAGATACGCTGTACTATGGCGAGTATCAGAACACGGGGCCAGGGGCTGATACGACGAACAGGGTAACTTGGAAGGGGTTCAGGGTGATCACTAGTGCTACTGAGGCAAGAGCTTTTACTGCAGGTCAGTTCATTGAAGGAGGCAGTTGGCTGCCTTCTACAGGGTTTCCTTATAACCTTGGACTTATTTAGTCCAGGATCATGTCAGCCCTTAAGTTTAAACTTGTTCGGTAGTGTCATGAACTATTGGCCTACAGACATGGAAGCCTATTATTTGCTATTAAATGCTATGATGATCGTGAGACTTATCAAGATGAATAAATGGGCTTTTTTCGTCTGTTACCCTCTTTTGGCATCTTTTACCACTCAAAAAGAACAAACAAATGGTAAAGCAAACCAAAACAAAGGGAGATCTGAAATTCCAAACCATACATGGGCACGTTAGGATGGCAAATAAAATAAAAGACCAACTGTTGAAAGAACCTATGTATATGTAAATTAGCCAAAAAAATCCAACATAAGCTTTGTCTAAGCCTATGACTTCAGCTTCCTATTCAGCTAGGCAACCTAAATTCGAAAGCAAGATTTCTAGACAACTCTTAATTGACGACAAAAGGTCGAATGCAGGGCTTATTGTCAGATCTGAAAACATTTCTTATATCAGTGTCTTGACAGATAGTTGTGGTAAGCTAGAGCAGACGGCAAAAAATATAGACTAAGTCACTACAATGCCCACCATTCCAAGTTTAAAATAGAACCAAAGCTTGAGAGAGAGAGAGGAGAGCACAATCCTCAAGCTACACTTGAACTTTGATTGAGCTCTAATTTAACAATCTTATTCGATTAGATGCTGTCATCAGCTCGAACTTAACTCATTGAAACTTCAGACTAACTATAAATGCAGCAATGTATCATTCGACAACCACTATGCCTAAGACTAACTAGACCTAGCATAGTTTATTCAACAATTCTCAAGAGACAAAACCAAGTGAACAACAAATGACAGATATTGAACCATGAGACCGCTGGATATATAATATGCTGTCCCCTGACACCGGAATTCCTCTACCAGGTTAATTTATACAAGCAAATGCACAGCCATGAATGCAAATCCATATTCACAAGTACACAACAAAATGCAGAGATCCGCATAAATATAGATATATTCCGCAACTACTTCAGCCTTTATAGAAACAAGAGCTACCTACAGGAAGTTCTAGTTTAAAGAAAAACCATTAAAAAAGACTTTTTCGTAACTCCACAAGACTGAACAAGACATGTGCTCAAGAAGATAAAAGCTCAATTTCCCAAGAAAGGGTTCATAGTTTTCTTAACTAACAATGTTAAGGATGATTACACTATGTTTAAGTTGTATGCCTGATAAAGTGAGCCTAGTGGGCAGTACGAAGGATTCCATGAAGATAACCTCCTGTCATGATAAGAGATACCAGAGATACCACGCCAGCAGGGAATATTTTTCCCGATTTCTTAAACCGGGAACCCATCACTGCAAGAAGAGCAGCTGACACACCTGAAATGCAATGTAAAGATGACATGCTGATAAGATTACAACCTATAAATTAATCCAGAAATGCAGGACTGTATAAACATTCAATATGTCTGGCGATTTAACAGAAGTGAAATGGGCAGAAACCAGTGGAAATTAAAGAACCTTTCTTTCAACTGAGGGAGAGAACATGGTAGTCAGCAATAATTGAACGAGGCCTTAAAAATATAAATTCAACTAAAGAGTGGGGAGGGCCACTAGACTTGAAATCTAATGGTAAAATTGTTGCCTCAGTCAAAGAACTTGGTCCAAAGGTTAGCTCCAAAAACTAATAAAAAAGAATGGATGGTAATTAAGATTAGCACCAATGCAGAAACAAGATATAGGAAAAAGAATATATTTACCACTGATAAAACTTGAGCTAGAAAATGATATTAAAGTTTCAGATATAGATATAAGGATAAAGCTTTCCATTTGATGGGGATTTATTTGATTCCAGTCGTCTAGAATCTGAATAGACATAAACTCGTGTGGCAAAAGATCTTATATATAGTATTTGAATGATAATATAGGCAGTACTGGTACAAGGTGGGTTGGGTCAGAAACCTACCTTGAGACCCCTAGGGACCATCCCGGAACCCCTACCCCACTAGGACGTGGTTTTCTCACTTTCTCATTTTTTTTTTTTAGTAATTTAAAATTAAAAGTCATTCATGCCAAAAACATGATATTTAAAGTCATCTTCCGAAAAAATAAAATAAAATAAAATAAAAAGAATTAATTCAATTCACTCTTTGAGGTAAATTGTGACAAATGCTAACACAATGATTCAATGTCTTAACACAAAATCATGATAGAATACAACAAACATAAATCATATCATTTGCTTATGTTGGAGATGTGAGATAGATTACAGTCTAACTGCTGACAGAAGATAATATGTTGTAAAATCCAGCCAATTTCATTGTATTTTCATTATATTCGTCAAATTTAATTACATTTATTAGCAACATTCAACAGAAGGCATAAAAATGAAATTCATTTCTAAGGAAGAGAGATTATACATAAAAACACCAATGATCCAAACTCCACTTGCCAACTTTACCATTCAAGGCAGATTCCTGGTGATTTTCTCTTCCTCCAAATATAGATGCCTTTTAAACTCTCTTTATCCCCTAATATTTCTTAGACATGAACATTTCAAATGCTAAAATTTAATGTTTATAGCCAAACATAGCCATAGTTTACTCATTAACCCAAATGCTACCAAAAAGGCACTGGCTATTCCTGCTTATCATATCCCAAAAAAGTAGATATTTCCTTACCACTAGTTTCTTCCCCGTCACTTCCTTTTCTCTCTTAGAAGCAGCATCACTATCTAATAGTTAAATTCCTAGATATGCTATGCATAGGATAATATAAAAAGCACAAAAAATTATTGCAAGAAATAAGGTCTTTTGCTCACCAAGGCCAACAGAAGATGCAAAGGTTGGATTAGATGGAAGCTGGGTGTAGACATAATAGAGAAGCCCTGACGATATACCTCCAGCCAGAAGCGACTTTTGACTGCCACTTTTCACATATCCCATAATACCACCCACTGGAAAAATAAACATTGAGCGCAATCAGATAATGAAAAGACTCATAAGAGTACCAATACAAACAGTAATATCACAATCAGTTATGGGGGCATGGCATCTTACTGCCAAAACATACATGATTATAACAATAGTGAAGGAATTTTCAGAAAACAAAAGCAAAACCACATGCAGTTGGACTGCTATAATTCTTAAGATGCCTGACAGAGAGAAAAGAAAGAACCCGTGCAGAATTCCAGCCGACATCAATCACCTGGTATTCCAAAAAATTGAGCAAAATACCATAGATCAAAGCAGCGATCCTATTTCACTGTTGAAATAATTACCCACCAGATGAAATGGGGAAAGAAAAACAGCAAATACATGAGCCTGATGGCACAAGCCAACAGCGCAAGGTAAAGAACATGAGGAACTCCTTAGGACATCACTTGAGGAAATATATAATCAAATTTTAGGACATAAAAGCACAAGGATTTCATACATATGGAGAAATAAATAATAAATAAATAAAGCATATGTTTGTTGGTTGGAATGGAATGACCATTCCAGCCCCATTCATATAACTCACCATCCAAAATAACCCCAGTCATACAAGCATTTAATTATTTATTTATTTTTAAGAGGGAAACTGCAATCCGAAACATTGCAACGGCTGTTGTGTTCCAAAAGGTAAGTATACCTCTGAAAACTAATTCAACAGAATAAAAACTTCCTATTGGTTATCCTACAAAATAAATTTAAATAAACAGGCATCAACAAGGCATCAATGTTGCATCTCATGCCTTTCCCATCCAGAGAATTTTAACAGGAGAAAATCCATTCCTGCTTTTTCACTCTGTACTTATACTTCTCCGACAACTGCAGTGCCTTACTGCAGGTTGGTCCCAACATGAAAAACCAAATATGACATCACAAAGAAAGCATCAGCTAAAATCACCCATACTTATTTTGCTCTCGGATTCAGTTCCCCCCATCTGTTAGTGAAAACAAATAAAAACTTCTTTCTAACTCACATTTTGATATTTATAAACTAATCTGTAGTATGATTCTTCATAATGCATATCCAAATCCAATACAAATGAACAGCTATTAACAGATTAAGCTCGTAAAAAGACCAATGCCCGTATTGATCTTTCAAAGAAAGGCACCCACTACCAACTACATCAAACCATCATAAGAACTGAATAATCTAAATTCATACTAAAAACTCATGATGATCATCACACAGTCCACTTTCGGTTATATTTCCAAATTAAACTCTCATTTTTCATCCTCAGAACTTCTAAATCCCCAAATCAATTACCTCCGTTCTGATCCCGAAACTGAATGTACGAATTTACTATCCATGAACGGAGAAATCAATCCCTAAAACACGAAGCCGATCCTAGTAAATCATGCCAAACAAATTCCATTTCAAACATACAACAACCAGACCAAATCACAAACTTATAAATCTATAAAAGGAACAAAAAGAAAAGAAAAATTAAACTTAATATTTCTTTTTTGGTTAATTTTAAACTTAAGATTTCATTAAGAAACATCTTACGATCCAAAGAATTCTAAATCAACTATAATCACATAAAACCAAATCATAATCACCTCCAACAAGAGCAGCATAACCCAAAGTCAACTTCTGGGACACAGACAAAGCCGCCATCTTCTTCTTATCCTTATCACCCTCTTCCTCTCCCTCACCTCCTCCTCCTCCTCCACTATTATCCCCTCCACCACCACCACCACCTAAATCTTCAAACCCACCTCCACCGCTGCCTCCGGAGGTATCAGGATCAACACTAGCGCTAACTCCTTCAGACTCTAGTCCTACAGTGAGAATATCAGGTGGGGTTTTGGATGCAACTCTAAGGGTGAGATTGTGAGTTGGGGTTGTTCTTAAAAGGATTGATTTTTGAATGGAAGGAGTGATGGGTATGGAGGGAAGTGAAAGAGAGAGAGACTGGGGAGTTGAAGAGGAGAAGTGGAGAGAGAGGTTAGGGTTATGAGGTTTTGGGAGATGAAGAAGCAGAGAGGAGTGTGAGGAAGTGGAGAATAGCAGTTGGTTTGCCATTTTGGACTTCTTTTTTAGGTTTATTTGGGTTTTGGTTTGAAAAAAGGAATGAAAATGGCTTAGATAGGTGTGTTCGGTTAAATGATTGGCATTTTGCCATTATTTTCTACTATAGGGACATAACCAGTTGGACCGCTATAGGATATTCGACGTATTTGATCTAATAAAAATCCAATAAGATGAATTTATAGAATTATAGAGTTGGATTTGGATATGGAATAAAAACCTTATAAGGGTTATAGGACCAGCTTTGAATACTATGAAATACTTGATGGATATCCAACTTGAATGCACAATCTAATAATAAAATTGGAAAAAAAAAGTAAAAATATCTGTAAAAGTAATGGCTTTAGGTGATGGCTCTCTCGATGATGGCTTTAGTTAGTATTTAAGAATTGAACTGATGCGTGAATGAGAACAGTTTCATCGAATTTAAATCATGGAATAAGTATAGATATAATGATATCATAAATTTATAATTTGATCGGGACAAAATAAGAAAAAAAAAAAGAAAGAAAGAAAAGGAAAAACACAAATATGAGTACTTAAAGGCTTGACCCACCTCAATCCTTTTGCTTTTTATTTAGATTAATACGCCAATCGTGGTGTTTATTTCTTCATTTATTTTTCAATTTTGCATATGATGTATGAAGACATTCAATTTGTAACTTTATAGTTCTTTTAAAATCATTCCTATCACTATTGTTTAAGCCTCTTAAATTTATTAAATATTATTACGATTTGCAATAGAAAAAGGGAGAATTTAAAAAAAAATAAATCGAACGGGTTTTCAAGTAGGTTTTGGGTTACTGAGCAAACCTATAGGATGGGTTTGGATATAGTATGAAAACCCTATAAGGTTATAAGGTCGGGTTTGAGGTTCATATGATTCGTCCAAAACGCAGTCCGGTTACATCCTTAATGGATTTGTTTACCCATGCCCAATTCCATTTTCTGGTTTTCATTGTAGATGAAAGAATTAAGAAGAGAATTCACACCTGGATAAAGTTTACATATATATTGAACTTTTCAATAATATCAATATTGGATCAAATAAAGGATATTCTTATACAAAGAAATCACAATTTATAATGAAATACTATTACAAAAAATAATGACTAATAATTCATGTCCCCACATACATGACTTGCAATTCAATACTTTATTTTCACAATGAAATGTTTTATTCCATATGGTGAATTGGACGAGACATTAAAGTACAATTATAAAAATGTTAAATTAAGCTAGTAATAATATTGTAATACAAAATAAAATAATTTATAAAGAAGGGTAAGGATTTGTCATATGTTATTTTATGAGAGGGCAAAATAATCTTTCACAATGAAATTTATTAATACCTACTCGCACTGTATATATGTGCATTTCATTTTCATTAGTCACACTCACAATCTTAAAGCCCTAAAGCACTATTTTGAGAGAACCTTCATTGAAGGACTGTCAAAAGACTAGAAATCATGGTAAAGTATTCTCTTTTCTTGTCCTTTACTAGTCTTGAGAGTTTCTTTCCTAACCCGCACTTTTGAAATAAAGGAGTTTATGTTTAGGGGAAAGATCGGGAGAAAACCCCAATTTGTTGTTGGTGGCAGTTGTTATTTGTGAAAGAAAATGAGAACGTCATCTGTTTGCAGGTACATGATTTTAAAAGTGTTTATTGACGCAACAAGTAAGCATAGATAAAACAAGACCACTCACTAAATGATTTTAATCATGCAAGACTTGCAAAGAATGCAATCTTAAAGAGGAAACTCTCTCAAATTAGGGATTTAAAAGTATAAGATATGTTTTGCTTTGAAAGGCAAGTCTAAAGATCTACTTATACTTTTACATAGAGAAATTCGAAAAGATAAAAATTAAATAAAAGCTGGCGGCCTAAAATGACAAAGCAGACCATAAAGGCCAGTGGTGTAAGCCTAAAGGCCGGCAGTGTAACCGACTGTATAACTTCAAGGCTAGTAGCTTACATAGCAGTGTTGATTCTTCATCTCTTTCTTAGACAACTCCCTCTTATTCAAATAGTGTCTGTTATGTTATCCGCATCATTCTCTCTCACCTGAGAAGAACTCAACCCTCAGTTCTCTTATGGATATAACGAAGAATCATTGAGGTGGAACGAAAAAAGATCAGCAACATTGAAGGTCTTGAAGATGCCTATGTTGCTAGGAAGAGCAACCACATATGCATTGTCATTGATCTTTCTCTTAATCTGATAGAGACCATATTTCTTGGGTTGCAACTTATTGTGCTTGCCTACTGGAAACCTTTCTTTCCTTAAGAATACCATCACCCAATCTCCTACCTCAAATAACTGTCTTTTTCTGATGCTTGTCTGCCGCTTCCTTGTACTTAGCATTGGCTTCTTCAATCCTTTCTTTTTATTTCAGCTATAGTAGTCTGCCAGTGCTCAACTATGTTCTTGGCAGCTATACCAATCTCAAGTGTCTTCGGCAACTTGATTAAGTATAATCCGTGCTGTGGTGGCTTGGTATAGACTACAATCCGATAGGGATCATATTTCTTAGGTTGTAACTTACTGTGCTCGCCTACTGGAAACCTTTCTTTCCTCAAGAATACTATCATCTGATCTCCTACTTCAAATAACTGTCTTTTTCGATGCTTGTCTGCTGCTTCCTTGTACTTAGCATTGGCTTCTTCGATCCTTTCGTTTTATTTTAGTTGTAGTAGTCTACCAGTGCTTAACTATGTTCTTGGCAACTATACTAATCTTAAGTGTCTTAGGCAACTTGATTAGGTCCAGTGCATGCTATGGTGGCTTAGTATAGACTATAGAGAATGGTGACTTCCCAGTGGTCCTATGAATAGCACTGTTGTAGGCGAACTTTGCTTGGGATAGAGCTACATCCCATAGCCTTGGCTTTTCTCCACATATACTCCTGATTAAATTACCAAGAGTCTTGTTCATCACTTCCGTTTGCCCATTTGTCTATGGGTGAGTTGTACTGCTGTAATTTAGGAGAGGAATCAAGCATTTGCCACAAGGTCCTCCATAAGTGACTAAGAAATTTGTTGTCTTTGTTTGAAGTGATGGACTTAGGAACTCCATGAAGGTGCACCGCTTCTCTGAAGAACAACTTCGCAATTACTTCCGTATCTATATTCTTCTTGCATAGAGTAAAGTGAGCCATTTTTTGGAACATGTCAACAACAATAAACATCGAGTCAACACCTCATTGGGTACGAGGAAAACCCAATATGAAGTCCATAGATAGGTCATCTTAAATGTTTTCTGGAAGTGGTAGCGGTGTGTACAACCCAGTATTCTTGGACTGCCCCATAGATGTCTAATGAATATAACATCTTTGCATAATCTTACCGACATCCCGCCTCAAATGTGGCTAATAAAACTCATCAGCTATTGCTAGAATGGTCTTGTCCATACCTAAGTGTCCAGCTAATCATCTCCCATGCAGATCTCTAATTAACTCTTCTCTCAAAGAAGACTTAGGGATACACAGTTGGCTCCCTTTCATCAAGTACCTTTCATGAATATGAAACTCACGACAAGATTCTTTGGTAATGCAATTTTCCCAGATCTCCTTGAAGTAAGTGTCACTTTCATACAACTCTTTCAAATGCTCAAACCCAACAACCTCAGTGCTTATGGTCACTAGCAAATTAGCTCTTCTACTCAAAGTATTAGCCACCTTGTTTTGTATCCTAGACTTATGCTTTAGTTTAAATAGAAATTTTTTTAGGAACTAGATCCATCTAGCATGTGTGTCTTTGTTATTTCAATTCTAATTACTTGGATGCTTCAGAGCACCACAATCTGAGTATAGAACAAACTCCTTCCCAACCAAGTAATGCTCCCATGTCCTCAATGCTCTCATAACAGAGTTGAATTACTTGTCATAAGTGGACCAATTCTTCCTGGATTTACATAGTTTCTCACTAAAGAAAGCTACCAGTCTCCTTTCCTGTGACAACATAACTCCAATGCCTATCCCACTAGTATCACAATCCACATCAAATAATTTATCAAAATCAGGTAGTGCTAGTATAAGTGTACTACACAACTTCTCCTTCAACACTGCAATACCAGCCTCAGCTTCAGCTTCCTTAACCCACTAAAACTTTCCTTTCTTGAGGCACTCAGTTAATGGAGCAGCAATAGTACTAAAGTACCTGATAAAACATCTTTTAAAATTGGCTAATCCTAGGAAATCCCTTCGCTTAGTTATAGTCTTTGGAATAGGCCACTCTCTAATAGCCCTTACCTTCTCCTCATCGACCATAATTCCCTCACCACTTACTACAAAACCCAGGAATAACAGTTTCTTAGACATGAAAGTACATTTTTCAAATTTGCGTATAATTTATTCTCCTTTAGTACAATCAATAAATCTCTCAAGTCTCTGACATGCTTTTCTTCATATTTTGCTATAAATTAAAATGTCATCAAAGTATACCACCACAAAGTGACCAATGAAGTGTTTTAGTACCTAACTCATGAAGTACATAAAAGTGCTTGATGCGTTATAGAGACTAAATGGCATCACTAGCCATTCATATAACCCATCATTTTGTCTTGAATGTTGTTTTCCACTCATCTTTAAGCTTGATTTTGATTTGATGGCAGCTACTCCTTAGATCAACTTTGGAAAACACATTTGCCCCACTTAACCTGTCTAACATGTCTTCTAATCGGAGTATTAAGAATTTACACCCAATAATGATCTTGTTAATGGCTCTACTATCAACACACATTCTCCAACTGCTATCTTTATTCGAGTTTAGTAATGTTGGTACAATACATGGACTCATACCCTCTCTGATAAATCCCTTCTACAACAATTCTCGTACTTTCTCCTACAAAATCTCAGTCTCCTTAGGACTCATCCTATAGTGTGGTAAGTTGAGTAAATTCACCCCCGACACCAAGTCAATATGATGCTAGATGTCTCTCATAGGTGGTAATCTCTCTAGCAAGTCTTCAGGCAACACATTCCTAAACTCCTCCAACATCTCCTTCACCACCCCTGGCATATGACCAGTGCTCTCTCCCTCTACTATTATGACCCGCTTCACTACGAGTGCATGTACAACTCTGATTCCTTCATGGCCTCTTCCATCTCTCTTTCTAAGTGAGTGATAGTAAAAAAAGAGTGTCCTTCTGCTTTGACGATCTTGGGATGATTTATTACCTTTAAGGGCAATAAAATATACTTTACACCCCCTTTCTCTAAAATGTACACATTCTCCTTTCTCGTATGTTAGGCATTCACATCATACTGCCAAGGCCTTAACAAGCATCCGTGTCTACTATATCACAATAAACTTCATCCTTATACTTATCTATTGAGAATCGTACTCTACACCTCTCCTTCACATCAATCTTCTCAACTGCTTTAATCCACCTTATAGTGTATGGGTTAGGGTGTTTCTCCACTGATAGTTGCAACTGCTTCACAAACTCCCTACCAATAATGTTTTCACAGCTTCTATTGTCAACTATCAGATAGCATAACTTCCCATCTATTGTGTACCTGATACTAAACAACTAGTGTCGTTGGGTATCCTTCTCTTGCTTAGGTGCCAACATCAACTTCCTAAAAACACATGTCTGCTCAGTCTCCTCCTCATCCTTATCATAGTACTCATTTTCTCCATTGGGATCACAACAGATCACTTCATCCCTCTTAATAATAATAACGCTCTCCTATTAAGACACTTGTTCGATCTATGTCCCGACTGGTTATAGCAGTAACACTTGCCCAAAATAGGCTTTGTATAGGGATTGTTTTTCTTCTGATTATCCATAACCTAAACAGATTTCTTGCCTGCAGCCTTATCCTTTCTCTTCTCAGTACTCCCACCTTGCTTCTCCTTAATGCCCTTATTTTTTTCTGCTACAGTTTTGCTGCTACTCGTCTCCTCGACTCCATATTTTCTGCTGCTCTCCTCAAACCTAGAACTCCTCTCCTATAACATCATCTAATCTCTAAGGGCCATGTTTTTAGCCTCATTCAAATTCTAAAGATCATGGACTCCGATTTTATCTCAGATCTGTAACTCCAGGCCATCTACATACCGAGCTACTTGCTAGCCTTCTCTCTCTCTCAGATCGTTCCACTCTGCTGGTCTCATGAATTTAGCTATATAGTCATGAGCTGAACATTATCCTTAGCGATAATGCTGATATTGTTGGAATAAAATCTGCTTGTAATCAGGTGTAAGATATCCCTTTGTAGCAATTGTTTCATAGGGAACCACGTCCGCACATGCTATATACTCTCAGGGTACCTCCTATTCTAAAGCCTCTCCTATCACGCCTCAAAAGGGACTAGTATAATTATCCTGAAATTATCATACCACGTGTGTACTCATAATATAATAATTGTTTTGTAAGTAAGATATTACAAGACTCTACTTATTTATTAATATATCTTACTTAAGTTATACATATATATAATAGTATTATTGAAATTCAACTATGAATCCGATTTTCCATATTTCATTAAGATCACAAATAATCGATATCCTCTATCAAATAAGAAAAATTGGGTTTCAACCTACAATAAAATATCTTATTATTTATACAATTTATCAAATTTGCATTCTAAGTTCAATTTCACCTATATTTCTAACTTCAATATAGTTTGATGGAGAAGTCCTATTCACACATTCTTAGCTTAGTCCTAGTTAGCATTATTCATACACAAAAAAACTGCTAAGAATGAGCGAAACCACAGCCTAGTGAGCTCATTCCTCACTACTACCAGTCACACAAGTTATCAAGTATTGATTAAACATTCATGCAAATCTATCTATATACGATATGAATGCTAGCAACACATCTATAGGAGTCCGGAGCCATAAATGATATAGATTTACACTATATACATATAAGTTGTCTCCCATACTTACGTGTATAGGACACTTCATCTTACCCTAAACAAGGTTGTTTTGTGGTAGTGTCCATTTAGATTTACCCAATGCTTATGTGTCATTGGTAAAAGGCAATATTTCTCAACATATTCACATGATTTACGCTGGTTAATATTGGTTAATATTTAAATTTGATTATCACCAAATAGTGGCAAATTAAATTGACCATCACCAATTAATGACGAATCAGGCAAGTAGAACATCTACTGCCAAAATTAACCATCACCATTCAATGGTGAATCGGGAAGGTAGACCCCAAATCAGGCAACATCTACTGCCACTTGACAAGTGGACTCCAACTCAGGCAACATCCACTATCAAATCAATATTCGGAAACGTCCTATATCTATTTCATAAACTCTTTTTCGTAAAACTCATTTAAGAGATAAAAAGGGCGACCTAAGATTCTCCAAGTCGTGGTCTTTTGAAAATATATTTTAAAAATACATTTGATTGCACATCCTAAACATTACCTATAAGGGTTTCGAGCACATGCGAGAGTATATCCGATTTGTTTAGTCGAGTGATTATACTTATCCATTTATTGGGGAGATAATCCGGATGATAGCATTCATAGCAATCAATCATTCATCATACAATTAATATACTAACATAACAAGTAGTAGCAAAAACACAAGCAAATAGTAGATCATCAGAACTCCTTCTGCTAAGTATTCTTGTTTACTTGATACGTCTTTGGAAAGTACTCAGGGTTTGATAATGTGGACTCAATATCTCATATGAAATGAAATAACAATTGTTTATTATCATATTTATAGTTTTGTAATAAGTACTAATGTCACGCCCCAGAGGGGTATCCTAAACGTAACAGTCCGCCACATGCCATATAAGATTCTCGAATTACTATTCGAGTCTTTCGGGAGTTTTGTATAAATGTGAGGCGTCCATTTACGACAATAGAATACTCTATTCAATGGAGTTAAGAAGTTTAATGCAACATTCGATAGCATTAGATAATAAATCAAAAGCATACATAAAAGTTACAAGGTCTAAGGGGCATTCTCCCGCAAAAGAATATTAAAGGTCCATTACAATCATCCAGAGTCTTTTGGTTTCCTATGGAAGTCTAAACAAAACTGAATACAACTTCAATAGGAAACTCCTAGCTCCTATACCTGAGCTGTAGCCTGCCTTGGCCTAAGCCAAAAAAACTCGTGCTGCAACAAATAAAAACTATAGGGGCGTAAGCTACACTAGCTTAGTGAGTGAAAACTTCCATATCGTAATTAAAACATAACATTCAAGGAAGTGATTAATCAGTCAAACGGTATGCATCAAACACGTGAATTCAACAAACATATGATCAGCCGGAAATCATATGTGGATGGACTAGCGCCCTCCATCCCGGGTTAGCAGATTAACGAATCCTGCGGTACGACGCCGTTTAGGCTCACGTCAACTAACTCATATATTCGTTTTATGGATCACGATTAACCAAGTTATATTCATTTTATGGATTACGATTAACCAACTCATATTCGTTTTATGATCATGAAAAATCAACAAATGCTAATACTCCATCCCCATCGTGTTATGAATGCGTCCAATTTCCTTTTCCATTCCGAATAATCAATTATACCAATTCTTATAGATAATCAATCAATATTCGCAGATAATCAATCCTAGCTCATCTATACAAGCAATGTTTATCACCCGACTTCGATATTCTTTAAATTCAACTTCACATAACAACAACAGGCATATATAATTCCCATTTAACCCCATCATGCATATTCATTTTTATCTTTGCTAAGTAACTAGTGCAGCTATCATTACAATCACAAGCAATAATTGAAATTGAAAGTGATACTCACTCGACCATGGTACGCCGATCTTTTAATAGTAATAATCGAATGGTAGGGATTCGTCGGTCTCTAGATCACCTACCAAAGAAGAATATCCTAATGAGTACTTCATCGCTTAACTAATCCAAACTATGTATCAAAACTAAACAAAATCGTGATTCTCGCTATTTGCGGAAGTTCCAACTTAAAACGGCTATAACTTGGTCATTTTAATTCGGAATTTCGCAAATTTTATATCGATTTCTATCTACTTCAAAAGATCTATCTATTTATAATATTATTTCCAATTTTTGAAAACATTTAGGTCACGAAACAAAGGGATTAGATCAGATCGGTAACCATTCCTATTTCCAAAAAATAGTTTTTGTACTTGTTTGAAATATATCTAGTTGATGATTCAAGTATATATAAAACATGAATGAGTTCCTAAAATGAATGACATGTGATGAGTCCTATGTATGCATGATCTTGATAATTTTTGATAAAAGAAACTTAGAGGACTCTTAAATTTCACAAGACTCCAACAATAACTACTTCTTGAAAATCCAATTTTCTAACTTTGACATCTCACTAGTGTTTTGGATTTCATTCTTAGAAATTCCTAGTTATCTTAATTAAAAATGAGTCTTCATCATCTATACTATCCAAGACCTTCATTTTTACATAAAAATTTACATTTTTCACTTTGCAAATATATTTTTAAATAGGCTTTTCTTAAAAATCCGAATTTTAGAAAATCCACCTTTTTGAATGATTCCTTTGAGAAAACTTGTGTAATGCATTAAAATTCAACACTTTACTATATTCACTACCTAAAGACTTCATTTGACACATAAAACATTCATTTCGAGTTTGATTAATAGGTGTTTACATAGGCATCATCCAAAGTTATGAATTTTGCAAGTTAACTACTAACTTAAAATTTTCCATCTTGATCTTGATCCTGCTCCTTATTTTACACATTACTTTCATCCAAACTCATTTCAACTTATAAAAATTATTACTTAATGATATCTATTACTTATACCCTCCATTTTTCGTATAAAACATGAGTTTCAAAGTTGTTACAAGGGTTTTTAAAATAGGGTTTGAAAGTCATACGAATTGTGTTTTGAACATTTCTAACAAAAACCTTTTCTTTTCAAGTTCCTTGTCTTATCTTCATAAAGATTTGCCAACTATCACATTTATATATATAAGGCTAAATCTTTATGAGCATTAATGCATGAAAACACAAAATATTTATATGAACATGAATGTCAAGTATAATGTGAGTGTCTAAGTGCTAGATCTACTACTTATAGTGCATGAAAAGGAGTTTAAAAGCATGAACATATATTTTTCATGCAAGATCTCTGCTTTTATATGCATTAACATGATGATACTTCAACAAAAACTCATTAAACACAAGATCTACTCTTGTGATGGCTTGATATTCATGTATTAGTATTTTCTTATCCCTGGCATTTGCTCATGGAGATTTAAAGTGAAAACACACATAAATAATCTTGCCATTACAAGATCAAGTAGTAATAAAGCTTAAAAATCATCACCTAAGGAAGGCTTTAATGAAGCAATGAAGAAAAATGAACTTGAAGTGTGTGTGTGTGTGTGTGTGTGTGTGTGGGGGGGGGGGGGGGGGGGGGGGGGGGGGGGGGTGTGGTGTTGAAGTTCACGGCAAGGAGGAAAGAAAAGAGAGGATTTTTGCTTTGTTAAAATTTTTAAAAGAGTAGAAATGAAGAGAGAGAATGTAAATGAGTATATATATTAAGTAAATTAGGGTTTGTTGTATAATAAAGAAGAAATAAAACAATTTGAGGGGGAAAATTAGGGGGGTTGCGCCGGCCATCAAATGAGGGAGAGAGAGAGTGAATTTATTTTATTTGAATTTGTAATTTGTGTAATAAAATGTATTAAATGTAATAATTTAGTAAAAAACAAAAATTTCTTGAAAAAGAAAATATAATGAATAGTTGTGAGGATGTAAAACTAAGGCATGAGTAGTGTGTAATGTAGGTTGTACTTGTGAATAGTGGTAAATAGTAGACAAGACATCTACTTTACCAGTAGTAAAGAAAATATGGGAAAAATGCTATAACTGTAATTTTTATAGCCCGAAAAATTATAAAACTTATAATTTTGAAATCCTTATAAAATCTCGGTTCTAAAGAATATTCCGAAATATTTTTCTGAGTTTCTAGTCCTGGGGCTCGTTTTTCTATAATTGGGCCCGGGAAGGCCCGGAATAGAATATTTTTTGAAATTAAAACTTTCTATGGTTTGAAATATACTTTAAAACAATATTTCACATTAAATTATTTCATAAAATTTCTTTTGATAAGAAATCGAAGGAAAGCCGGATCTAGGGTTTCTAAGTTTCTCTCACAAGGCTTGAACTAATCCGGTTTAGGGCTTTGCTTTTCGGTTTTCGAAGTTTACTTGACTACTAGGAAAACCAGAGTTTACAACTAAAATCGGTTTTTATTACTTTTAGTCTTATTTTCTCATTTCTGACCCAAATTTGACTTATAGAATATTTTAAGTCCTATTTTATTTAATAATTTTATTACTAAGCTTTTATTATTTATGTAGTCATTTTAGTATGCCTATCATAAAGTAGTTGATAATTATTATCTATTATTTATTTTCATTTTGCTTGTCTTGATCTTAATTGATATCTATATTTCTATCTAAGGTATTTTCCTCATCTTTAATCAAGCTCTACATCATTTGGTAATAGATTTCTATTTATTATTTCTTTGTTTGTCAACCTTATCTGTCTTTTTAAGTCAATATTTTTTATTATTTAAGGTCGTATTCTAGTATTTAGACCCTTACAAATTCTTTTAACATAGCTATAAGCTAATGAAATTAGATATATGTACATACCAAATGTAAATTAAGATTTATTGAATTTAAATTAAATACATATATTTTTTTTTAACAAGCATATAACCATGATATGTGGAATTTATCCTTAAAAGTGTAATTCAATTTTCGTGTTAAAATAAAAAGAAAAACTAGAATTTTAAGTTCTGCACCGGCGGCAGTAGGGGCTGTGATGAAGGGAGGGAATACTGGTTTGTACTCTTCCCCATCTTTTGCATTGCCAGTGCTTGTAAGAGGGATGACTCGTTTTGTTCTCTACCCCTCGTCCTGCATTGCCTATGCTGAAAGGACGAATGAGTTGTTTTGAAGTTTTGCTTAGTTGTAGGAGATGATTCATGTTGTAATCTTGGATTTGAACTTCCTTGTTAGGTTTTTAAGATTTCTTTTGCTAAATTTCTTCTTCAAGAATCGTGTCTTGGATACATTTTAGCAATTTCTAAGTTAGCTTTGTTTTGGCTTAAACATGGTTTTGATTCTTTCCTTATGTGAACAAAATTTTAAAGCTTAGTGTTCCAACATTTCAAGTTGATATTTCTACATTCCTAAGCAACCCGAATTTGTAAAGGTAACATCAACTCATAGATAATTCAGCTTGCCTACTTCTTAAGATTTATATCCATGATCATGTAAGATTTATATGTCAACTTAATCTATTAACTTCCTAGTTGCTAGACATGAATATAATAGGGAATCAAAGTTAAGATAGTAGTCACCTTGATGGAACATGGAAGATAGTGTTGTCTCCCCCTTTAGTAGCTGATATCCCACGATGATAAGGAGACATTTGAGGCTGGTTTTGCAAGTTAAATTAGGCTTGATCCATTCCTAAGAAATTCTATAGAATTCATGGTAGAAGAAATTAGATCATCTTGCTATGTATTGTCTCCTTTCCAACTTGCAATTCACGGTGGTTGGGGAAAAAAATTTTTTTTTGTCTCCTATGAGTGCTTTTCTTTATTTAATTCTTGTGTGGCTTGGTTGTCTCTTATGGGTTGAAGTTATTTTCAGTTCGAACACAACTTTGGTTGCATTTGTTGGGGTAAGTATTGGTAGAGGGTTCAAGGAGAGGTGGCTGTTGAATTTTCCTCTGTTGGTTCTAAGTTTAGATTATAAGTTAGTTTTATAGCTAAGTATCTAGGTGATTGTCCCTTTCACGTTGACTTCATGTGTCTTTTTTCTAAGCTTGCAATGTGAATGGTGGTATCTTATTTAACAAAGAATGGTCGGTTTGTGTGTGCTAGGAGAAAAACAAATTTTTAATCTATCAATTACCAACTTATGTGTCCTTTTGAGGAGCATTTATTGGAGCTTGATGAATCAACTTTTCAAACTTTGTTGGCTTAAGTTGTATCTAAATTATCTAAGGTCATACATGGTGGAAACCGGATGGAATTCTTGAACATATTGTCTCCCTTTTAGCAGCTGTAAGTTACGGTGGATTTGGGTAGGAATTGGATCTAATTTTTCTACTAGTTGGTGTGAATACACTCTTTCATTAAGTACTAGGAATATTTGAATTTTTCTCATTGGCTAAGGCATCATTTTCACTTGACTTTTGGGGTGCAAATTGTTCAATTTTGAAGGACAAAAGGTGTACTTAATTTCTAAGGAAGGACAGTTGGTTCTAAATGCTCCAATTCCCATCATATATTATATATGTAAGTTACAATCCATAAAGTATCCAATTTTCATGTAGTTTTTAAAACTTTACGTGTATTTTTATATTAGTTATATAGAAGTTTTATTTCTAAAAGTTTATTTAAAGTTTCTACAAAATTTATATATTATTCTTGAGTTCAAATCTTAAGTTTAAAGTTTACACGATTAAGTATTTTTAGAGTTTTATCTTACGCGATTAAGGTTTTCTAGGCCCAATGGGTCAAATTAGAGTTTTAGTATCTATAGACTCCAAATTTTCTAACTAGACCAATTGTACAATCAAAATATTTATTTGAAGTATAGATTATTAGTTATGAGTTTGTTTTCATTTTTATTGCGTATTTATAATTCTACCGGTTCATCTTTTAGTTATCATCTTATAGTCAATACGTTTTATAAAAAGGTTGTCTTTTATTGTTTTTGAAATGTAGAATTACTTTTAATTATAAGTTCAGTTATTGGCTCAATTAATGAAATTTTATCTTTGATATCTATTAAGATCAAAGAATTTTCTCTTCTGGTTTTTAAACTATAAATGAGTTTCTTATTACTCATAAGTTTATTCTAGGATTTTTTTTATTGGGTCATAAGTTTATTATTTATTTTACATTTGCTACTTTATTTATTTTACTAGTTATAAAATTCTCAGGGTTACAATGGTTAAATCAAGATCTTAGTCTCCATAGACCCAGATTCTTCTAACTAAAATATTGGTGTGATTTAAATATTTAATTAAGGTTTAGATTGTTAGATATTGATTAGTTTTTGATCTTATCGCGTATTTTGTAAGCCTAGTGATTTATTATTAAATTACCTTTTATAACCAATAGGTTAAAAAAAATTAATTGTCTTTTATTGTAATTAAAAACTATGGTCAACTATGATTGCTTATTAAATTGTTAAATCGTGTTGTGGAATCTTATTCTAGGAATCATTTATTTTACTAATTGATGATTATAAATTTTCTAAGGCTATTTTAGGGTTTTAAAATATTATGGATAATTCAAAAATCATTGTTTTATTATTTTAATGAGTATAGGATTTATTTTATAACTATTGAACTTAAGATAGAAGGGTTTTGAAGTTTATTAGTAAGGACTCTAATTTTTCTGACTATAATCAAATTTATTTATATTTTAACAATTTTTAGTAATTCTAAATCGTGAAAAATTTGCAGTAACTTTTGTGGATTTTTATTATAGTTCTTTATGATTTTATATTATATTTTTGGTAATTATTATAATTAGGTTATGTAAAATTAGGGGATTACATCTCCTACCAAGCTGATGCACCCCCTTTTAATTGACAAACCACCAATTTCACCCTCCTTTCCTCTGGGATCTCTACATATTTGAAGAATCTATCTACTTCAGCAAGCCAATCTAAGAATTCTTCAATATAGAGATTGCCATTGAAATTAAGGATATCTAGTTTTAGGTGGAAATCATCACTATCTCCTTGATCATACCCGTGGTAACCCCTTCGGTATCTATCACAACCATCACCGTATCTCCTTCGCGGTTGTCTTTCTTCATATAAAATAAAATCTTCCTCATCGGATTCTTCATCAAAATTTTGAAATCTTTGATTTGCAGCTACAGATTGATTGATCGGATTGCCATAAGCATCTCCTACCCTTGGTTGTCTCTCACCAACATCCATGTCTTTGTTGGGATCAGGTTCCATTGCCATTAGATCTTTAAAAACGCAATTCCAAATGTTGGATTCTCTGATCCATGGTGTCCAATATCGCCTTTTGAGCCTATGACTTGGTTCTTAGGGCTTTTACATCCTAAAAACTTCGAAGATATGACTGCCTCCTAAACTATTATCTCCTGACATCTCCATAGGAATGAAGCCACTCTGATACTACTCTGACATAGTGAGTAAGCGTAGATAAAACAAGATCACTCACCAAATGATCTTAATTGCACAAGAATTGCAAAGAATACAATCTAAAAGAGAAAACTCTCTCAAATTAGGGATTCAAAAGGATAAGATATGTTTTGCTCTGAAAAGCAAGTCTAAAGAGCTATTTATACAGTTACGTAGAGAATTTTAAAAGACAAAAATTAAATAAAAGTTGGCGGCCTAAAATGACAAAACAGACCATAAAGGTCAAGATGTAGGCATAAAGGCCGATGGTGTAGGCCTAAAGGTCGACAATGTATACAGATGATGTAACTTCACGGCCAGCAAATTGTACTTTAAGGCCGACGGCTTACATGGCAGTATTGCTTCTTCTTCTCTTTCTTGGATAACTCCATATCGTCCAAACACATGTCTGCTATGTTGTCTGCATCATTTATACTTTGATATATGTGTTTTTGGAAGTTTTTTCTGGTTTAAGATCATAAAAGGGATGTTTTGGAATTTTTTGCATTTTAGAGCGAAGTAGGATACGAACAGGGTACGACTGTGACACGAGTTGTGATCTCCTCAGGAGTGGCAAGTTTTGATCGATTACAGGTGTGACAGAAACCGTGACGGCCGTCACACAGGCGTGACACTAGGAAGGATGATGTTTTCTTTTTCTCTCAAGCCTATCACATCTTCCATCATGGGCGAGACCAACAGGGTGATGTTGTAACCATGTTTTTACTCCTTTTAACGATCTTTTTGAACACCTAAACCCTTGACTTAGCCTCAAGTACACCTAAACCGAAATAGGATGTTATATATAGACATCAGAAAGTAGTAGTTCTTAATGACTTAGGAATCTAGATAACCTTAGGAGTATGTTTTGTTCCATGATAAAAATATTGAGATTGGTATTGTTATATGTGATCAACTGTTCCTAGTAGAATTGAGTTATCTAGTCCAAATGTTGAACTAGGTACGTCACTACCTTGGTTGTTGTTTATGCGTGTTAGGCATCAGCAATGGAAATGGACTAATCATTCATCGATCCCTATTTCATGTTTTATTGCTTGTGCTCAACTGGTCCTAGTGGACCGGGAGTACTAATGATGCTAGGGTAGCACTTTGATGATCCTTATGTGATATTGTCCCGAGTGGAGTCACACCTAGAAATGATTCTAGTAGACTAGGTCAAAACGGTTATGGTTTTGGGTATTAAGAAGTACCCAATACCAAATATATGTATATATATAATACTATGCGTTTGTAGTGGAGTCATGAGTTACTTCAGGTTTAAGACTAGTTGCAAATTGTTCTAAACTGTGTCGGTGGATAATTTGTAATTTAAAGATAACAAATTATAGTTATTACATGTATTACTATGTTGCATGTGAATATGTAAGCTGTTTGTTCCTACACATATGGTTATGGTTTTGACGTACTAAGCTTCAACTCAACCCTTTTTATCTTTTTCAGGAACATGTGACTTCTAGTGGTTTTGATCTAATTGGTTATGCATTCACATGGACAATAGGGAAAACAATAATGGAGCTGACTTTCTAGTTAGTTAATAGATGGTTAGGATTGGATATAGTTAGAGTTGTAAACTTCTGAAGTTTAAATAGTTATTAGAATTATTTTACGTTATGGGACCTTTTATATGATATTCTAAGTTGGATTTGAGTTGGCGCTTGGTTTATGCCAACTAAGTTTTTAGATGTTTTCATTAATTACGTTAGTGAGTCTTGATGAAACTATCTTTCATGTGAGTTGGATTTATTAAATGTTACTTGAGGATATTAGTAAGTTTCTGAGCTTTTTTGTGTCACCATCTTATGATGACATATGACGGGTTATAAATGTTCTTAAATTTGGGATGTTGCAAATATGACACATGTAATAGAATAATAATGGATCTCTAATTAAATCACTTGATATAATCTTGGTTTTTATTTTAACCAACAAAAAATTTCACCTCTATTTTAATTACTTAACATAAAGTTCATGCTATGTTTTAAGCATTAGAAAATTTGACCTTTTATTTGAACCTAACCTTTTATATTGATCCCTTACCTATGAAGTTTTTCATTATCAATACATATTTAATTCATTATTTATGTTGAAGTTTTCACTCTCTGTCTTTATATATATATATATATATATATATTGCAAAATTTGTTTAAAAAAATATATAAAGTATGTTGGATGTATAATGTTTGACAGTAAGTTCATTTAAAATATTAACGTTTTGACTGTTTAAAAGAAACATCAATATTTCACAAAAATGAGTCAAATGAAGGCTATTTATAAAGGAGAACAATTGCAGGCAGTTATCCTTTATGATACAACTCTAATGCTTAAGTTAACAAGGCATTTAAAAATATGAAATATGAGAGTGGGAACAAGGAAGAGTTTCAATGGCCCTTATCAAGATTCCTTAGCCTTAAGGCTATTGGTAAATGAGAATAGACGTGGTTATTATGTGCGGCTATCTTTAATGAGACAATTATGCCTAAAAATATATCAAGTTTAACTCTCCATTAAGACATGTCTGGAGAGATCTTTGGAAGTATGTTAGAAACAACAAGGTAGTTAATTTTACCATATTGCAAAAGGCTAAGTTGCAAAGTCAAAGTTATCAAAGGCTAACATGTCAAGTTAAGTTAAAGATTGTCATGTGAATTGTCCAAAATATAATAAGCTGATTTGAAAGCTTCAACAAGTTAGTTTAGGGTCTAAAGAGGACAAACAAAGACCTCATAGGTTGGTCCATGGTCTTAATAGGTAAGATTGGGCTTGGAGAGTTCATACCTAAAATTGCTTAAAAATAAATATTATCTAAAGTATAAAATTTCTAATCTAAAATCTAAGTAACAAGGTAGTACTGTAAAGCTTAGCAAGTGATAGCTGCCCTTCATTGATTAGGCTTAAGATTGATAGGGTTCTAAAAAGCAATTAATAGACTTTAAGAATAGATATGCATAAGCCTAAAACTTGTTAGTTACATGACCTAAGTTTATTAAGAACGATTAAGGCTAGACTTAAAAAAAAAAAAAGAAAAAACACTTGGTTTGCCAACCTTTTATTGTTCCAATAACACTCCGTAAATTATCTCATTTATGGATCTAATTATTTAGGTCATATCACCAAAACCAAATAGTTAGTCCAAATTATGGTTGGGAGTAGCCCATTTTAATGTATTTCATTCTAGCTCATCCAAAGTCTCATATCTCTAATTTAAGTCCATATTGTGATTTATATATGCTGTATTATTTATTTGTTATAGTTTACATGTAAAAGCAATATTAACTTGCAATCGAATGTAAGGATTTTGAGGCTGGATGATTACTAATATTTAACTTAAAAAAAAAAAAGTCAATCCTCATGATTTTCTATAACCTATCCTTCCTTATAACTGTATGAATCTCACAAATTTAAATCTGAATACTATACCTTTGTGCAACTATCTCAAACTAGTATACTTTACACCTAAAACCAAGGTTAAAGAACCGATTCTCATTAATATGTGAGTAATACTAACTAAAGTTGTATATAACTGTACACCATCATGCTGAAAACAGGAAGAAAGGAAGGAAAAAATCTACTAATCAGCTATCAGCTGTTCTGCTAACTACTTCCTGATGACTTTGTGATCTTGTTCCATCATCATGTATCCCGAACACTTGTTAAGAGCGAAAAAAGACTGAAATATATAAAAATGAATCATTTCACCATGGTTGGGACTCAAGTTGCAAAGAATGGCAAATATAGATCACTTCTTTACTACAAAGAATTTGCAATCCCAATTCTTAGCCAATCAATCTTGGCTTGTACAAAAAGAATTCACAAAAGGAAACACTGGAACAACAAAAGAATGAATTGCAATACAAAACTCAAGAAATCACTCTTTTAGTCTTAAACACAACTTCTATGAACATGAACTTGCCTAATTGACCTCACAACAAGAACTCTATCCTAGGTTCGAATGAGAAAGCACACATAAACTCCATGGATTCCCCATTTATGGAGCAGTTGGGCAGTTCAGTCCACTCATCAGCCGCAAAGTTGTACAATATGTACTTGCACAATTCTGTTGAATTCAAGCATATCAAGATTTGATCTCCAGCCCCAACACAGTTAATATCCGCCTTCTTCCCGTAGAATTCATGTGAAAATGCGGGTGGCATTGCTGCAATCTGTTGCCAGGATCTAGTGCTCTCATCGAATCTCCACATCCTAAGACTAGCACTCTCGAGAAACTCCGACAATACAACCACCACCGTTTCCCCTCTGGACTCCACCACATCAACAGAGTACTCGGAATAAACAGGCAAGAGCCTTGGATACTCAAAGAAACATTTGCTTGTTAAATTGCAAGCAACAACCATCCCTGAAGAGCTAAGGAAATAGACGATTTCTTGACCATCTTTTGTGATGAGTACAGATGAATATTGTTTAGATGGACTTCTTAGCATGTCAGTTGCCACCACATTCCCGGCTTTGCTAAGGAAGTAGACCGCATCATTCATCATCATCATACATCAAGATTGCTTAAATCAACCCCCATTGTGTCCTCGGTCTTTCTCCTCAGCAGAAATTCATCTTCCCATTGGTCAAGGATGGAGTCGAAAACTTTGAAGTGGAGTCTCGTGAGCTCACCATACACCAACACAATCTTGAAAGAATGATTCAGCTTGGAGTAAGATTGCATCACGATGGCATGAATAGCTTGATTGCTTGAAGGTAGATCCAAAAACACTGGGGGAATTTCACGGCAGGAACCGGTTACAGGATTGCACACAACAAAATCACCTAATTCACTACGGAAGCACACTAATCCACCAGAGGCTGCAACTGGAATAGAATTGCATTTCTGCCTGAGAACAGCCGGACGATCGAGTTGCTTCCAATTCTTTTCTCCCATGTCAAAAACAACTGATTTATCAAGCTGGGGACCAACCATCATGAACCAGGGATCCCGGGAAGGGATCTGGGAACACGCGAGCTTGAAACTCGGGGAAGCGGCGACAGATTTCCATCTCTTGCACACCGAGCCCAGACGGAAGAATGTGGATGTAGGGAGCCATGAAAGGACCCTTTCAAGGAGGTCTTGATTGAGTTCATCCAAGCTCAAAACACCACAATCATTTTCTTCTAGCTTTCTCTTTCGACGAGCACCCGAATAATCGAATCCATTGTCATACGCCATGTTTACTATCAGTGAAATAACAGCAGTAACTGCAATCAAACAGAGAACGATTCGAGTATTAGCCTAAGACCATATATAATGCTATACAGAGCCAGTAGCAGAAATAAAAAAACACACACACACACACACAAATTAGCATGAAAGAACCAACCTTTCAACACATTAATCACATGTTTAACCATCTAAACCCTCAAAATTGAACCTTGACTTTGAGCATTAGAAAAAATAACAAAAAATTTCATACTTTAGGCAAGCAAGATGGACCCTTTATTCATAAAAGCCAGACTAAGAAAATTGAAAAAAACCCATCTCATATTCAACAAGAATTTAGTTTAAAAAAAAAAGTGCTCTTTACAAGTGCTGGATTCTTCAATTCTTCTCAACAACCAAAAACAAGAGACCATAACCAAAAAAAAAAAGAAGAAGATATGAAATGGGAAATGAATTATGTGCCTTACCCAGGTATCGTTAAGCAGAAAAGAGGCTTTTTTTTTTTTTTTTTTTAGTTGAGAGCGTGGAGTTGGAGGGAATGGAAGAAGGGGGGGACAGTGGTGGTCAAAAGGGTTAGGTGGGTGTTGGTTTTTAAAGGAAGAGGAATGTAGAGAGAGAAAGAGTGATATAGAGAGAGAAAGAGACAGCAAACAAACAAAAGTGGGAGCTTGTTGAGGAAGAGATGTGGGAAGTTTCCTGGGATGCTCTTTTTGGTGGCGTTGACACCCCCTCTGAGTAGGAGAGAATGAGAATCCAAGTGAGGCTGAGACTTTGAAGATTTGAGAGAGAAAACAGTAGCAAACATTAACAACAGACACGGCTCCTTGCACAAGCACAACACACGGGTGGTTTTTAAAGGAGGGGTGAAAAAAAAAAAAGAGAAAAGGAAAAGGAAGGGCACACAAAGAATGGCTTTTGGTGTTTACTTGTGACTCACACTACTCGCAAGTCAAATTGGCACTAGAGACTCTAATGTGTGCTTAATGATTTTTCAATTGACTCTGTTTATTTGTTTTTTTTTTTTCTTTTATAAAACCTTTTATAATGTTGATATATCTTGTAAGTAAGCATTTAGGGTTAGGAGATAATTCTATCCTATTTTATTTTATTCACATAGAGTGCTTGTCAAAAAAGATTTAGAAGACACATAAAAGGAATTTTTAAAAATAAATTCTAATAAAATTTAAAGGTATATACACTAGAATTCCTTGATCTCTTGAGTAAACACTCTGGTTTAGCACTTTTTCTCACTTTTTAATATAGCAAAATGATATTAAATGAATAAAACTATTTTGAGACAAAACAAATAGTTGACATTAAAAAAAAATTAAAGCCTTTTAATTCTAATGGGAATTAAACCAATTACTTGTCGGCTTGATGACTAATAAGAGTTTGTTTGGATCCTTTGATTTTTATCTATATTAAACTATATTTGTAACTTATTTGTATTATATCTGTATTATATTTGTCTAGTCTCTTTATAAGTAAAACTACTAGTTTTTCATCGGTATCTATTTCTTGACAAATATCTGTTTAAAAAGAACAAAAATATGATGAAACAAACAGACAACTTCATTAACCATCAAACATTCAACCAAGTATAATCTAATGCCTCTCAACAATCACTATAATTGGTGTTGACTTGATAAAGGTGTTGTATATGACAGCAAACGAGTTGAGTCAAGATCGTATAGTGCTAGATACAAGCTCGACTTAAAATTTCTAAGTTCTACTCCAACTTGATTTAATAGGGTCAATGTTATAGTACTTTAACTTTGACAAAATGTACAATTAGATACCTAAACTTTAAAAATGATCAACTTAGTATCTAAATTTTGAAACCGATCAATTTACTATTTGAAAAACATTTTCATGCACAACCAACAATGTCTCAATCAAGTTCTTTCAAGATTAAATAAATAAATTTCAAAGTTTTTTATGTAGTAAATGGTACCTAATTGTATATTTTGTTAAAATTCAGGTAACATTTGTGACATTTTCTCGATTTAATATTATATAAACTCAAGTTTGACTCAATTAAACTCGTTTAAGCTTGATTTATTTAAAAATAAGTTTTAATTAAATTAAAATAATATTAATACTCAAACTCAATTCAAAGTAATTAACACTTACACCAAACTCAAGTTTGATAGAACTTCATTAGGTTCATGAGCTAATATATGAAGATCGAGCTTGGCTCGATAAACTACTTGAGTAGTATGAGCTCAAGCTCGACTCATCATTATTAAATTGAAATCAAGTAAATATTGAGTTGGACTTGAATAGTTTATAATTATTGTGTAATCTATGCTACCTCGCAAGTGACCATTAGTCTCCATGTGAAAGCTTTAGTTTCTCTTTTTTTCTTTTTCTTTTTTTAAATCAATAATAGTTTTGCTGATGACTTAGTATAGAATTTGCGAAAATTGTTATAAATTAATGGAACAAAGGTAATGTAGGTCTTAGATGCTTCTATTTCCAAATTTTGATAATTTAGTTTCTAAAGTTTTAATTTTTATAATTTAGTACTCCTATTTTGAAACAATATTCAAATTAGTGTTTTTATCATTTGCAATTTAGTTCTCTTACTTTAATGAGTGTCTTTGAGACACTAAACTGAACTTTATTTCAAATTACAAGTGATATATTACAAAAAGTAAAACTTTAAATACTAATTTATCAAAATCTAAAAGCAAAGGCACTTATATTGTCATTATCCCTAAACGAGTGGTATGAACAACAGTTTTCAAAAGGGGATTGAATGGCCTATTTAGTTAAAATTGCTTATTTAAAGTTTTCTATGATTATTTTTATACACTTTCACCAAAGTGTTTGTTAAAATTATATTAAAATATAAACAGTTTAAAGTGAACAATCATGGAAAAGTTATTCGCAGATTTAGTACATATAGATTTGTTTGGATTATTTAATTTTCATATATATCTATATCTATATCCGTATTTTATTTGTATTTTGATTATTTGATTTGTTTATAAGTAAATATGTTTATTTTTCATTCCTAATTGTTTCTTAACAAACGATTTGATTCATACAGGCACCAAAACAATACCAAATTGATAGAACACCACCCAATCAAATAGATCCAAAAATCTTACCCTTATATTATAATATGGCAAATATATTATAATCGTATACTCTTATAACAAAACAATATATACATTTATATGAAATAGTGACTTGTCTTTGTCTCTTTGTTATATAATAAATACACTGCATAGTAATAAACTTATTTTAAGCTATTCAAATCTTATTCTCTAGTATATTTTGCCAATCGAATAATATTTTTTGTTTTTTCGGTGAACTAAATATTTCCATTTCCATCAACACAGAAGCAGCAAGAAGAAACAATTCGGCAGAGTTTAAATAGCAACACCAAGACAAAGGAAAATAAAATACGCGGTATCAATTGACAATGTAATAAAAACCATTTAGCAATTGTTATAATTTTATTTTATTTTCTCAATAATGACTACATCATGCCTTCTTTTACTTAGTGTAAAATATCAATAAGACAAGAAGTAGCTACTAAAATATAAACAATTCAGAAATAATTTTCAGTTTAGGACACTTGTAAAAATTAATTACTTATTTAAAGTCAATATAAAAATAATTATCAATATATCTCTTTCAAATAGTGACTTAAAAACAGGGTATACAAAAGTTACAGTATCATATATATATTGTGAAAGTAAAAAGCGATATACTTGTTATTTTTATACATAGATCGCGATTACCAATCGCAATATATATGCTATTTCGCGATTGTTTTAGATGATATCCATGTATTATTTTTTATACACAGATATAGCGACGGTAGTGAAACATTATATCATGTGTATATATCGCGACTTACATATTAAAAAATATGTCCCATTTATCAAAAACGATTTTAGTGTAGTATATTGATAATTAATTTTATCGAAGTTGTATATTGATAATATTTTTCCACAGAAACTCTAGATATGTATTGAACTTAACAATTCATATAAATCCTATATTAAAGTACGAGAAATAGCTTAACTATCATAACCTAGTATTATTATTTTTAACTATATATATTTTGAAAAAATGGAACTAAACTACCCATACCGTTAAATTACAGTTGAATTAAAATTGTATTTTCTAGTTTTTCTTCGCACCATTTTACTTTTGCTAGAGTGGTATTATATGGGTTTGAATTTTTCATATCACAAACCATTTCATTATCCATAATTTTGCATTTAAAGCCCTATATATTTCATGAAATTTTAAAACCCTAACCCTAACCATAGCTAGTTCTTATAAATTCACTTTTATGTTATGACCACGAGTGTTAGGTCACCCTTTTGACTTTAGATAGAGCGGCAGCCTACAGCAGGCCTTGGATTCGGGTTAGCTTGTAATAATAAACCCAGAAAACCCAAAGTCCAGATAGATAAAGAAAGAGAGAGAGAGAATCCTGGCCATCTTTCACTTTACTCTGAAAAAGAAAGCGAACCAATTTATCCAGCATGGAAGAGGAAAAACTGAAAAGTAAAGAAAGAAAAAAAAAAAAGATAAAAAACGTAGCCACATATAATATGACATTTTTACATGTCAAAGCCAAAAGTGGACTTGGGTTATGAGTATAAATTTTTCTTTTGTTTATTTTAGTTATTATATGTCATAGTATGCGTGTGTTTCTGACCTTAGGAAAGCAAAAGTTAAGGTTTAGGGTTTTTAATTTTTTTCTGCTTTTGTGGCCTCGATGAGGAATCTTTGAGAAATGTGTGTGTTTGTGTATGTGTGTGGCTTATGTGTTGTGATGTTGTACAAGGTCAAAATGTCCCTCCCTGAAACCATGGGGTTGGCTTTGGCTAGGACAAACATTAGAAATACAACACACACAAACAAATAAAGCCGCTAATTGCGATTCTCTTTTCTCGTGCGGTTTTCAGGATGCCGGTTGCTGTGCTTATGCCGCTGCCTCCTGCTGCTGTTTCTGGGTTGTGCTTAGAGTCCCCAGAGATCTCGATGCCCCATCCATATCACGAGAAAAAAATTATTACACTCGATAGCCGCCTGAAATGATTAGTAATGTATAAATTTTATAAAATTACATACTGTTTGTATTATTTGTATTGTTTATTTAAAACTTATTAGTGCTTATATGATACTGATTTAAATAAGTGACGTATCACACTCAATGAATCTTTTTTCCCATCTCCATGGGCTCTTGCTTTCTTTATTTCTTGGGTTTTAATTATTATTGTTATTATTATTATATAGATTGGGCAATTGATTTAATTGTATTGAATGTACATACAAATGCAATTGCATCAAACATAGTGCCCTATGAATGATTTAAGGACAAGATATAGATTGTTATTCTAACACCTTGTATGATTTTCAAAAAATATATTAATAATTTATAAGTTTTAGCTAAATTTTTAAGTAGGGGATGGTATCATATTTTCAAAGTTCACCGTTTAAACAAATATGTCTTCACTCGACTGATGGTTTAACGAATGTATTTGCTATCATTCCATTATTAATTTACATCAACTTAGAGAAAGAATAGTCTCAATGGAAATTTCTAAAGAGAAATAAAATAGAGATGTTACTGAATGTTTTGGGAAAAGGTTATATTAGAGGTAAATAAATTAAAAAAAAAATTCATCTGTGATATATATTTTTTTTTCCATAACGAATAAAATCAATGTTAAAAGCGATAATATCAATTTTTTTTAATAAATTTTTAATAAGTGATTAAACGTATTTGTTAATGGGATTTAAATAAAATACTAAACTGATCGTGAACTAGTACAGTGAAGTTTTATAGCATTGTTCAGTTGATTAGGTTGTGATTTAATCCACTCTGTAAAAATGATTTTTCTATGGTTATGACACCTGACAACCACGAGTTTAAAATTAGCCTAATTGCAAGCAAGAGGCATAGAATAGAGCTTGTGGTGTGTTTGTTTTATCGAAATAAAATTTATATTTTCCTAAATTAATGTAGACTAACTATTCTCTTAATTAGTTTTAAAAAAAAGTAATAGTATGTATAACATTTACTCAATGCAATTTGGAATAGATCATTATGGAATCAATATTTTCTCCCTTAACTAATAAAAAAAAAAAACTACCATTTCCTGTAGCATATGTATAACTTATAATTTCAAAAGTACATTCAATTACGAAGTAAAATGATATCAAAATAATTATCATCTTCTTTTCAATTTAATTATTTAAAAAAATATTGTACTTTACAAGACAACCTCTTTCGAATCGCGCTAGTCCAATGGAGCTCAAAACTTTTAAGGTTACGCCTTAACCTCTTGAGCTGAAGCCCCGTATGTTGATGATGGCTCAACAAATCAATATCATGCTTATGGATAGGCAACACCACACAATGAAATAATACAAGGGTTTGTGTAGTAATGATGGAGTTAGACATTTTATGACCCCAAGGGCCCCAAACCCAAATGATATGCCAGTTTATATGCAACTTTCCTGCCGGCCGTGGGTTATTGAAAGCTTCAATTGACACTCTAGGCAACCTCAATTCTAGGCAGATCGAAAGACGCGAAGCAGAAATCTAGAGAACCACTAAGCAAATTTGGCATTAACAAGATGACAGAAAGTGCCCCAAAATTTAAAGCACAATGGCCTATCACGTATTCTTACCTCAACATGTTAAAGATTCATAACTGATACTCACACACGCTTATATAAATTATATACCAATTCTTCCAAGTGGATTTTAGCTGGTACCCTTTGAATCCCCTAAAACTATGGTTCACTTCACTCCAAGTTAGGTGGGCCTAAAAGTTGAAGATCCAGGGGTTTGCAAGATAAAAATCAGCTACTGGATGCTAGTCGTGTTTATGTGTCCACTTTGATACTTAAGTTTATAAGTGGGCCAAAATGCATGTGAGAGAGAGAGAGAGAGAGAGAGAGAGAGAGGGTGAAGAGAGTTAACCTCCCTTAAACTGACTTTGAAGAGCTTATATAGCCAAGTTTTTCTTTTCCACTTTTAGAAAAGGGGATCAATCCAAAGTAGGAAATTACCTCTTGATTATTTATAGAAGCGCCTTCATAAATTTTAGATAAGTACAATTAGGTTATTTAAGAATTCTTCTAGAAGTATCTTCTTCTTTAGGAAAGTATTAAATCAAACTCTCCTCCTTACCTTGACTAAGAGGAGCTAGGCTAGGTAGTTTCCTTTTATGGGAAAACCATCAAAGCAAGGCCATCGGGTCATGTATAGGGTAGGGCACCTTGTCAAGCCAATTAATCTAAAGTTGGGTAGGTTAACCCACTTGTTAAAGAGGTCGAACTAGATCCTTGAGGTCCATAACGAAAATCAGCTATCCACACTAAATACACAATAAATGTAAACTCCATATATTTATAGATACTTATAGCTATATATAAGACGAGCCCAGTCACAAAGAATCTCTGTTAAAACAAAACAGTGGCCCAAATGATAAAAGATGAGCCTATGTTAGCTTATGTTAAATCCAGCTCCTGAAAATGAGCCACATGATTATATATCATGTTCCTCGTCGGGCCGAAATCGACGATTCCTAGAAAAAGTCGGGACTTGGGCCTTACTAATTCTCCTTGGAAAGTAGTTGGTCGGGCCCTTTTCAGACAAAGGCACTGTCGTGCGGTCGTCGAAGTTTTTAATGAATTGGGAACGTAAAGGTTATCTGTTTGTTTAGTATAAAGAAACATTAAGATGGAAGTTTATGAGGTATATGCTTTGACAAGCACCAAATTGAAAGAGGTTGTTTTTAATTTTTTTTTTTTGTTGTTTGTCAATTTATTAAACTTTAGAAAGGTTATTTACAACATTTGAAAATTTAGATAATACATTTGCATCAAGATTAAAATCTAGAAAGGTTATTTATATCTTTTTCAAAAATTAATCATGATTAAAAAGTGAATATATAGTATATATTTATATTTTAAAGACCATATTTTATAGTGGTATTGAACAAACATATCCCTTACAAACATGAAGTCATGATTTGACTCACATTAAATTTATTTTACTTCTTTAAGTTGCATTTATTTATTTATTTTTTCATTCTCGTCTATATTTTTTCACATTAACTAAAAACTGGTAGATTGGCCCAAAAAAAAAAAAAAACTAAAAAGTAGATGTTGCATCAAATTATTGGTATCCTTTTCTTTTCCAGTATATTATTGTTATCCTTTTTTTTTTGGGTATTATTGGTAATAAGAAAATCATAAATAATTAAATTGAAATTACATTGAGCTAAACTTAAAAAGGGGGTGTATTGGGTTTTGTGACTAAATGTATCTTTTTTTTTATTTTAACTCCAAATTATCAGGTCTAATGCTTTAAGCAAATAAATATGTAACTAATAAAGTACTAGAAAATAAATAGAGAAAGAAGAAAGAATTCAACCTTGGATTTTAACGTGAGTTTGGATCAACCCCATCCTCCATGGACCCACAATGCCTCCAATCAAGAAGTTTACATACGGTTTTAATCAATGACCTCATCGAAAATGCTCCTAAGGAGTTACACAAGATCACTCATAAGACAATAACCACAAGAGTTGTGCTTTCTTTACATTTTGCAAATAATACTCACTAGATACAACTTGATATCTATCGAATGCACACAAAATGTCACACCTAAAATGTGGTTTAGAGCGCTAATGGTTCGGCTACATGAAACTGATAAGTGTCTAAAACACTAATAATCTAAGCATAACCTGATCCTTATTGTATGAATTTATGAAATATGTTACAAGAAGTTGACACATATTGAGTTAAATTGTTGATTTTAGTTATTTGAAAGGCTCACTTGAAAAAAAGATGTGAGATGATTAAAGAAAATGGGTGATTTTGAAGTGAAAATTTGAAGAATTGAAGCTCAATAGATCCATACAGCCCTTGCGAAGGATGGTGCAACTCTCTGTTTCAATAATAGAATTTCCCAGGCTGATACGTATCGGCCCTTCTACAAGCCATGCGAGTAAGACGTCATAGATTAGAGAGTGCTACACCCTATCGTATGGCCCCTATGCCATACCATATGAGCCTAGATTTGAACAGAGAACTATATACGTGATACTACTCATACAAAAGATCATATGAGCTCAAAATTGAGATTAGAGAACCGTATGTCCTACGGTATGGCCCCCACGACAAACCATATAAGCTTGCCATGTGTCTCATCTGAAGATTCATCTAAGGTTTCCAAGTTTTCCGATAAATATAACATGTTAGCTAAACCCTAGAAAACTTTTGAACGCATTTTGAGTCGCCTTACCATGTCATAAGCCTTGTGAGCTCCTTCAACAACAAGACTGAAGATCCAAAGCAAGACTTTGCATGTTTTCATCAAGTAATAGGGTTGTAGCTATGACTTTTGATTATTCTTCTTTTGCATTTGTGTTTATTGCCATATCTATGGAAGAGTAGTCATTTTGCATCTAGATCTTGATAAACCCTAACTCTGCTATACAAGTGAGATTGAGATTTTAATGCAATATTATTAGTTTCCTTGAGTTTAATTGCATGTTTGTTATTATTCATTTAAGTTCATATTATCGGTGTATGAATTTTTACATGATATCATGAAAGTTGATTGAGAAAATGCTTTTATAATTAGATCTGTGGATTGAATGGATTTGCTCGTGGTATTACACATAGAACAGTGAAAATCTTTTGTAAATACTAGAATTTGTACATGAGTTCATGTTTGTAATGCGATTCTATGTTGCTATTGATCTAAAAGAGATTCTACTTGATTGATTTAGGATTAGAAATTAATATACTTGAGAAAGTTATTAATTTGATAAAGGGAACTCCACAGTTTAAGGAACTAATGGTACTTAATTATTGAATTTCAAGAAGTTCCAATGGTCGGGTTAGTGATAAATTAAGATCTACCTATATCTAAAATCTAATTTCATTAACTTAAACTTCAATTTGTGTTTCATTAGATTAATAATAGTTTCTAAAATATTAATAGTTTTTTACATTAATTCAGCTTGCTTTATATTGGTTAAATTATAAGGAAAGAGTCGGTACTAGTAGTTAACAATGTCTGTGAGACAACCTTATGCTTAGTACTATATTATAGTAAACGATACGTACACTTGCTTATTAAGCTGTAAAATATGATTAAAAGCAAATATTTGACTTAATTAAAATAGTTGTCATTATGGCAAACTAGTAATACTTGAGTGTTATACGCAAAGGCTATTCTTAACTAAGCAAGTTTCTAACAAATTTTAGATTGAGAAATCCTTACTTAATTTGTGTAAGGAATAGTAAATGATCTCTCAATGTTTCACTAGAAACCTTATAATATAAATATTAAACAATCTCATAGATAATAAAACAATATCTAACGCCTCCAAACATTAAGCTCATCCAATCTCTCACTAATATTCAATCCATAGATCACGTATCCAAAGCATCCATATTAAATCATCTTCATAACTTCTAAAAGAAGAAATGTGCCAAATCCTAGTATAGTGGCAACACAAGCACATACCATATGATCACATGCACTTATTCTATTGCTAGATATTTAATTTAGGTGTGTCAAAACAACAGTGAAGCACTCATACTCTGACAACATGCTATGGGAATATATGAGTCCTGAGTAGCGACAATTGCTTAGGAGATTGATATAGGCAACTTGTGTACCTATATCCCTTAAAAGAAATTTTAAGTAAGTAGCTTTGTGTAAGGGTTACAATCATTACTCATTTCTACATATCACAGTCTATAATATAATGTAGGTCAATCAATGTCCATAATCGCAAGCTACATTATATTATTTCTCTCTAATTTAGATACACATTACCTCGATACCATTCATCCTATCAGCTACCTGCTGGGCACTATTGATGGCTTAAGCGCTTAACTACCATGCTGACACCGCTACATAAGGTTATCGCTTCCCAGATTGGATTAAACAACACAAGCACATTCAAGCATTAGACCATCTTTAAATATTAATTCATTAATTCATTTTAGGATGTCTATCTTAACAGATAGCACATGAGTCATTATGTACCTGAACTCAAGTAAGTATTTCATTACAAATCAAATGATAGGTAAACTTAAGAATAAGAATTTACATGAGGAAGTTATCTCAAATAAGATATAAGTTACTAATTCATTCATTCATGTACAATAGATTAAGGGATAATGTCAAAAATAGTATCTGAACTTTCGCAAAAGTTTAATTAGGCACCTAAAGTTTAGTTTTGAAAAATTTAGTACCTAAGGCCTATTTTTATGGACATTTTTGTGGATATTTTTCTTACCTGAAGTTTAGTTTTGACAATTTTGGTATCTAAACAAAATTTTCATGGGCTTTTTCATACCTGATTGAACTCGCTTCAAGTATGGAAAAAATCCATAAAAGCTTTGTTTAAGTACCAAATTGCCAAAACTAAATTCCATGTAGCCCTAAATTTAATCAAGGCATATACAACCGCCTAGTTTAATCAAGGTTTCCTTTAAAGATTATGTTTATACAGAACATTTGCTAGCCAAATTTTAAGTTATGAAATCATTTAATTAGATTCTAGAGACAACTTGATTTATAACAAGAAAACAAACTTTATAAAAACATTTCTAGCTTTCACTTCTACAAGAGTAGATCAACTTTCTCAAGCAAAACAATACCATTAAGTATCTCATATACCTTTTTGATGGTACAACAAAGCATTAAAGAACTTAAATTACAAAATTCAAGCTCGACTATACCCTCAAAAGGATATCACAAACTACAAAATATAAATCTAATTCTTAAACGAAAATAAAATCAAAATACATCCAACGATCGTAAATCACTTCTCTCTTCAAAAAGGTTCTCCTTAGTCGACCCAAACTCGCGATAATCATCATCATCATCAACTAAACCATCATCATCATCACACAATCAACAAAGTCGGTACGGTAACACAAGTACACACAAGATGACACACAAGCATAAGTTAAATGCAATGCAACAACAATAGTTTATTATCTTTAATTAAAATAAATAAATAAACATTGGAGTACTCACACTCTGGAACAATCCTGAGGGAGGGGTCCTGAGTAACAGCAGCTGCTCAGGAAGTTGATATATGTAGCCGGATACTTATATCTCCTACATAACTTTATAAGAAAATAGCGTCATGTAAGGTTCATAGTCGTTACTCGCTCTTTACTTAATCTCAGTCTATAACATCATTTAGTTCAATCGTTCACATAAACGTGAACTAAATCATGTTACTTTACTCAAAGCTTAAGTAAATGTTATACTGATACGGTTTGCCTCGTTAGCTACCCATTGAGCCACCTATGAATGTCATTGCATCATTACAAGGGTGGCCTAAGCACCTATATTACCGTGCCCGTTTCGGATAAGTTTATCACTCCCTGGACCGGATTAAACGACATAAGTACAAGCAACACTCAGTTATTTAAGCCATCTTTAAGTTTTAGTTCATTAAGAATACCGTCCTAACAAATAACAAGCACATCACTGCTTACCTTATCTAAAAACTAGTAGAGATTAGAAGGCAATCTAGAAGAAACAGAAACCAAATCTAAACATCTGTTCAAAAGATTAAATTACATAAGCAATTCAATTATTTATTAACTTACTCCAAATTTTATATTAATCATTCATTTCATTTGTTTATTTGATCCAACATGCAAAAAGGAATCCCGCAATGGTTGCGAAGATCACCTTACCAAAATATAGACAGTTCTCCGTTATCGGACATTGGTCAAATTATCTTTAGTTAAATCTAGCTTTGGTCTAATAGTAAGTGCCAAACCGAGTTTTAAATTTGCATTTTTTTCCTAATTTTTTTTTTTTTTTTGCTACGGTCTCAACAAAAGTCAAGTGTACCTATCAGATGTAATATAGTTGAAGATCTAGGTCGTATTCTAAGCGGTAGGCGAAAAAACCAAGCGCACCAATCAGATGTAATATAGTTGAAGATCTAGGTCGTATTCTAAGCGGTAGGCGAAAAAACCAACTAAATCACGAATCTCATTGAATCGAACTGAAAATTCGATTTTTTTGAAATCGGTTTGGTTCGGTTGGGTGAGTGGTGTTTCGTTTAGAGTTATGAACTGAATCGAATGGTTTGATAAAAAAGAAATACACCTCAAAGGCTCAATTTGGCCGCGAAAAATGGCCCTGCACTCTCCTCGCTTCTGAGTCCTATCGTTCTGCGTTGCACCGGGGTCCGTGAATTTATCCCACCACATATGCCACTATTTTTACTCTCTTTCTCTTTTATTTTTTTTTCTTTGTTATTATTGTTTTATTTTATTATTAATTATTACGTCCAGCACCAGCAATAGAAACAACTACATCCTCCTGGTCTCATTTCTTCTATCATATATGTGCATATAGTATATATATAACAATGTACATAGACATATATGAAGATAAACGGAAACATTAAAAAAAAATACATGATGATTTGATATCAAATGAAAGGGATTCTTTTTTAGATTCACAACGATTTTTTCATTTTATTTATTAAGAAAAAAGAGAAGAAAAGAAGTTAAAATGAAAAAAAAGAAGGAATGAAATGTTGATTCTCGGTAGATTAGATTGTTATTTCAAATCATCTAATACGAGTTGATATCTAGTATATATAACTGTCAAATTTGCATTGTTAGGGAAAATAAAAAAAAAATCAATCAGGCAAAGTGTCAGATGAGATGAATGTCTTCATAGGTAAATAAAACCTCAAAACGTTAATAATAATAATAATTGATTATTAGAAAATCAGGCCCAACATGTTTTGGGTTTGGTCTCTTTTTGACTGGCTGTGGTCAATGACCATTACGTTTAATTTCCAGTACTAGGATTGTATTGATTAGAGTTTGCTTATAACCATTAACATCGGAATGTACTCTTTTATTATTTATTGAGTCAATTCTATGTATTATTTTTATAATATTGTTTTAAACCATATTTCATATTTATATTTGTTTCCATGATAGCAGGTCATAGGTTCTTTTTATTTTATTGAAAAAAGAGCAAATTCTCTTTTTAGTATATGGTTCGAACCGTATAGCTAACTGTACTGAATTTTTTTTTAGGTTCGAAAATTAGCGAACCGAACCATATGATTAAATTTGATTTTATAAAAAAATTCTCATCATAATTTTAGGTTTAATTCGATTTGGAGAGTGAACTAGACTGAACCGTACTGCATCCAACCCTATTAAAGAGTTCCTTCTCTCTTCAAAATCTTTTAGTTGAAATGAGACACTTACCATATAATTTTATTATTCCTTCTTTCTTTCTTTTCTTTTTTTTTTTTTTCTTTTAACATAAGCAGGGTATCTTTTGTATATTTTCCTTATCTTTTGGTTTATGTTTTAATATAATTAAAGCACACTAAATAGCTAGTGTTTGAAATAGGCCATTCATTTGGTCTTTGATTTTCAATCTTCATGACAGGATGCCATTGGGTACATAACCATTGTGCAACAGCCAAAAACAATATGTTTTTATTCCCCCTTCTACACATATATAAGAATTTATCAATTTTTTTAATCTAAGTTTTATTACAAATTACCATTATTGTAAAATTTCTTTAGTTTACAATTTGTTCTCGCACATGATTCCAATATCTCTAAAATTTATCACATTTCAATCACTCACAAAAAGCCACAAAATTTTCCTTTGATTTCATAATCTGGATCATACTTTCTATTTGGTGCAATTTTTATAATAGTTATTTAAAAATCATTGCCATTATATATAAAATAAAAAATATGATTAGTTTTTAATACTATTTTATTCATGAGAAAAAAAGATAAACATTATTTTAAAGTAATTAAAGCTTGAGCCCACAAAAGTATTATATATTAGTTAAGTAACTCTTTGGAAGTAATTCAATAATAAAATGGAAAATTCTTAAGATATTGATATAAAGCTTAGCTTAAAATTCAGCTGCTGAACCGAATAACTCAATAAAGAAGTTAGAATTAAAATATCCAAATTCAAATGGAAAAAGGTCCATCACTGTTCTCATCATTGTCAAAATTTATAATTTTTTTATATAGAATGTCGAAAGAAAATTATTGATATAGGATCCAAAGATTTAATTTGGCCATACATGACTTGAGCCTCTCTCTCTCCCTTTGATTACTGTCTGCATCTGGAATTGGCACGAACAGCCATGGTTCTTAATGTGGTATAAGTAATTAAGTAAAAGGAAAAAAAAAACAAATAAAAAATAATAAGAAAAATTCATCTTTACCATGGAAGAATGCATTGATTTAAACAAAATTTTCATAATACTAGCATTCCACACAAACATTAATAAAATTTTAACATTTGATAGCTTATACAAACATAAATTATAATTTTTAAAAATTATTAACTATTACTACTATATATGGGTTGCGCTGTTGAGTGTTCACAGGCTAGTTTTTGGACTTAGAACTAACTTGCATTAATTTGTTTTACAATATAATTGAAAAATATAGAAGTAAATTTAATTGTATATATGACAAATAATAAACTTGAAAGAAAAAGTAGATTTAAGAGCATCAAAATGTTTAGTCTAATTCCTTACAAAATTGTTTTTACAAATATGAGACTGTAAGCCAATGAGTTTGTAACTTAGTGATATCTTTCTGATATTTGAAACAAGAGTTTCAGGTTTAAAAATCATCTTTTTCCATTATAATGGTTTAAAAAAAATAATCTTAAGATAAAAATAAGTTTCACATTATTAAGAAGAAAGATTTTACTTTTGACTCCAGTCTATATAAATACAATTTGATATATTTATAAGCATATTTATTTCTTGTGTTTTTAATAGATACTAAATTAAAATATTTATTTTTCTTTCCATTTTTTTACGGTGGAGAACCATGGATCCGGCCACATCGGTGCCAAATTGTGCCGGCTGAATCGGTTTTCCAGTGGGGTTCGAACCATATCCAGGTAGGTTCATCTTTGATGCATTTGGATATTGAGAAAAAAACGCGATCATTGTATCACCACATTTATCATTAACATGTGAAAACTCTAAAAACCGCAATGTTGCTAGGCTGAACTACACAATCACACAAGTGATCTTGCGTGGCGATTACAACCATTGTCAAGCAAGAATTGAACTATGCTTATAGCGTACATGACATTTTCAGTAATTGGAGAATGTCCAATATCTAAACTTTAAAAACGGTTAATTTAATAACTAATTAAAATTTTTATAATTATTTTTATTACTTCATTAGGTTCCGTTTGAATTGATTATTTCTTATATATGTATTTAAACTTTGTATAAAAATATCTAATCTATAACTATATTTTATATATATTTGATCTATTTGATGTTTTAATAATAATAGCTATATGTTTTTTATCTATATGTATTTCTTGATAGATAATTTATTAAAAAAAATTTTAAAAAGTGTCTGTCATCTGCTGGATACCAAATGAATCCTATTGCTTACTGTGTTTCCCAACGTAGAAGAAATAATCTATTAGTGTTAGATAATGTTGAGAATATTAGTATAAATTCAATGATAAATTATATTTTCTACGTCTGTAAGCAATACAAATTTTGTTAAGAAGATAGTAAAAATAGTTAAAAGAAAGTTTGATTGCGTATTGAATTGACTACCCTTACCGTGCAAAATAATTTACAATTTATTAATATAGTAAACATATCAAACAATCATCCAACTTATTTAGTGATCATTGCTTTTTAGTACGACCAAATACCACATAAATCACATTACCAGCAATTGCTTTTTTGCTAATTTCTCCACCAAAGTCCGACCATCGGTAGTCAAGCCATTGCATACGTAATGCATAAACCAATCGATAGCTTGCCGCACCACAAGGTTTCGATCAACATATCAAACCATTTACAGTTACTCTAAATTACATAGATTTGATCTCATGTTAAGATAATGAAACCTACCAACATAATTCTACATCCAATAACAAACAGATGGAGTAAGGTATCCATTCATTGACACAAGTCCCGATCAAGAACCATTGGTCTATGGGTCCAATTCAAGTGAATCTAGAACCGGTTAGGACCGAGCCAGATTAGTTTAAGGAATTGTTTATTCTAAAACCATGGAATCAACTAGGTTTTTTTTTTTTTGGAAATAATAAAAGATGAATTTATGTTAAATAAGAAAAAATTTAAACTAACAAATTAAAATTGACACCAGTATAGCCTTTACCAAATTTTCTTAAGAAATTGTTTAGGATGTGTATTGATTTATATATAAAAACATTTACATTTAGTTGTAGTGTTAATAACGTGGGACTAAAACTACTCTTAACACTAAAACAAGTCTCACACACTTTTATTAAGACAAAAATAAAGAGAGAGAGAGATTTTATTTTGGTGAAAATTTATACAAATCTAACCATACATTTTTAATATATTTTTTACTTGTATTATTAATAATGACACATTAAATGTTCTCAATAGTTCAAATATATTTTCAATTTATTTATAATTATTTTTCTTTAACTTTTGCATATTTGTTTTTTCTTTTATTTATTTATTTATTTATTTTTAACCGTGAAAAGGCTAAATCAAGTCCCATGGACCTAGGCCTTAGATCAAGCCTGCCTCGTGAAATCTTCGGCTTTGAAATAGATTTAGACCAACCTTCACGGGTTGGATGTAGGTTCGATTGTTCGAACCAATTGGATAGTTGGATTCGACCCGATTCGTGTCCAAGCATGTATTCACCTACTATCTTTACTTGAGCCATAGTCGACTTTTTAAATCTACCGAGATTGTAGATTTTATTATAAAAGCAAAGTCTTCTGGAAATCATAAAATTCACCCCAATGGAAAATCACTCGCCAAATAACAAAAATATTAATTACCTCTTTTTTTGTCTATACAAAACTATTCACATGGAACGAGTCAAAATCTAACAACTTATTCAGTTAACATGAATAGTTATTTATTCCTTCTTTGTTCTATTGCTGCTACGCTGTTTACTTAATGGAACGATAATTCATTGTGAATTATTATCACATGATGAATAGTAATTCATATCTCCACATACATTAATTATCATTTAATAACTTATTTTTTTAATTTATCACAATTATCTTAAAAATAGCACATATACAATTATTATCTCTCAATAATAAAATAAGGAGCATTATGGATATTTTACATTTTACTTAATAATTACTTGTTTTATATTTTACATCTAAGTGAACTAATATCTATTACATTCTTATTTAATTGAAATTTAATTCCATCGTTATTTTATATGGTAAAATGAATTCACCATAAATGTTGATAAACATGCAACAAACCCTTATAACAAATCAACCATCCGATTGGAATTAGGGGCTGGGTTGGGGCAGCCAACAAAAAATTGCTGGTTTATGAACCCCAATCCACCCTTTTTTTTTTCCTTATTCCACGGGAGCACGTAATGTGATTACTGTGCAAGTATAACATTTGTTTTCTAACGAGACAGAAACCATCTTTTCCATTTTTTGTCAAAACCTATTGATTTGAAATATATTAAAAAAAATTAGAAGAAGCAAAAATAAATAAATAAGACTTGGAAACGATTAAAGTGTAAATGACACATTTCTCCAGGAAAGTAAAGTTGACTTAACTGAGTTTGAATTCAGAGTTTGGCACAAGCAAGAAAATATGCTAAGAAAAATATCTCCTCACATATTTCTCTCTCTTTCTTGATCTGCATCGTGTCTCAATATCTAAATTTATTCTCCTGATATTGTAATTGGGCATACACTTTCATAACCCATGGATTGTTTATTCTAACTAATTTTTCATAACTTAAAACATTTTAGGTTTTATTTTTTAATCCATTTAACACCAATTTGTCCATAAAAATATTTATTGTGATTTTTATTTTACAATTTTACATATAAAACGTGACAATTTGTAGGAATTCAATTTTCTCTTCATTTAATAAAACTTAATGTTATGTTTGGTATGCGAAATGAACCCAGAATGGAATCATGATTCCAGGTTCCATTCTCATTTCTAGGTTTGGTTGTGTTTTTACGAGTCAGATCGCAATTCCTAGAATTCGATGATTCTGGCTTTGAGAGGAAATTTGATCCATTCTTAAGAGCAGAATGCGATTCCATTCTTTCTCATAAATAATTAATATTAAATCATTTTTTTATCCTTTTACTTATTTATCATTCAAATTAATTATTAAGTATTTTTTATAAATAACATATAAATGTCAATTCATTCCATTACAAGATATGTCCAAATAAAGAAATAGATTATTCTATTCCATCATTCCATTCCAATCCATTTTATTCGGAACTATTCATACGTATCAAACGTGAAGAAAACTACCTCTACTTTTTATATGTATTAAATGTAGATTGGAAGGTTATTGAAAAATAGAACTTTTTATTATTTTGCTAATTCGCAGCTCACTTTAATTTGGTGCTGATAATTACTAGCATGATATGATAACATGAAATAAATTATAGATTGAAAATCTGAAATAGAACACGAAGATGCGGTTATCTTATAATTTAATTATTTGTGATTTTTAATTAAATTCATATGTTTTTGGCACTGACACGAATTGAACACACAATAGAGACACAAACTCGATCTGATAACACAACTTGCCAACATTGGAAAGACATTGAGGCAACCAATATGTTAGTTACCACAACAAACTCTTGCCACATCGAATGAAGGAAAATATATATATATATATATGCATATATGATCTTTTTCCATGTGAGTTCTTTCTTAACACAAAACTAACATGTGTTAAGGTAACGTCCAAAACCTCATTACTTGATCTATGTTACTTTTTATTTTTTTTTTAACAATCCGTATGGGGGTGGGTTTTACCAACAATACTACATGACCAAACCCCTTTCTATTGCATAGGAATTGATTTTTTTTTTTTTTTTTTTATCAGTTGTAATTTTTTACTAATATTTCAATGATCAAATGATAAACTAAATGGTCCTATGAGCCGACTATAAAAGTTCCAAAGATTCAAACATCTCTTTCAATGCCTCTCTCTCATATTTTTTGTAATTTCCTTTCACCCTTTTCTGTCGACCACTTACAGATAGAAAATACAAACAAACACGCGTAGAAATACGTATGAATGGATACAGAAGTATTGTGGCTTTGTTGGGCGCAGATTGGAATTTGGTAGTGGTCCCATGGACCATACGGGGTGACCTCCTCCCCCACTTATAGCGGAAAATGACAATTCACATGTAGAGGTCTTTAATTGAGATGAAAAATGGTGTAAAGGGGGCTTGAATCCACAGGAGGATCGGTATGCTTCAAATTTCAAAGTTAAGATGCTAATTAATTTGTCACATTTATTAGTACAAAGCCTACACGGTACATGGACTAGGAATTATGGATGGAACTAAAGGACCACATATAGAATGACATTGATTGAGGGGTAGGAGGACCGTTGGTGTAGGAGTATCGATCGGTGATGATATCAGGAAAGGATGCGGAACCATATGATTGTGGTAAACTTATTTTATTAATTAATATAACACATATGTTTTTCTTATTTAAAAATATTATAATAATAATTTTTTTTCGAAGAAGAGAGGATGTTGAGTTTGTAGCTTATTCCATGTGGAATTCTAATTATTGTTAAAAATACATATAATTTGGTTGAGGTAATAATAAGTCAATATATCTTATATCGGGTTTATTTGTATCATAGTCTTGTTAGTTGCTTTGTATTAGATTGAGAATCTTATTGATATCTTGTCATTTATGTTTGACGGGACCTTATACTTTACGAGAGCTTAAAGAAGCGACATGAAAATGATGCATGGTTTCATGATTAGAGTAGTAGTTGGAAGGAGAATTAAACAATTTCAATGAGCTTGAATACAATTGACATGTGAAGAAGTTTGGAGTCTCGAACTTGGTGAAATTATTAGATTGCCTTGCTAGTTGGCAAAAGAAATGAATATACTTATTTAAGGCTTAATTTTATGGGTTTGTCATGAACTCAAATCCCATCTTTTCTATAATGGGTGCATGAGCATACTAAGAAGGGTTATCAAATGAAGTGTATGTTTAGGAGCATACCACATGTATATATTATTTTGGTTTATTTCACAAGATTGTTTAATGCAAAACCATAAGACATCCAAATCGATTTAAGGTAGTATTTGGTTGCAAGGATTAAACATGATAAGAAGAATTGAAAACAGTATAAGTTATACATAGAATATTTCTCTTGTGCCATGTTTGATACATATAGTATCAGATAATACTTGACAGATTCTTATTAAGAGATTTTATATTTGTTTAGTTCTAATATTTTTGTACCATCAAATATAAAGTACAAAAGTTTTAAATGTTGTCTTGTCCCATGATAAGGAGAATTGAATAGCGCAGTACAAGAAATGTTGAATAGAACAATTCTCTTATACCATATTTGGTACATATAGTACCGAATAGTACTTGGCAAATTCTTATTAATAGATTTTATATTTGTCTATTGTAATATTTTTGTTCCATAAAAAACAAAGCACAAAAGTTTTAAATTTTGTTTAGTCCCATGATAAGGAGAATTGAACAACGCAGAATAAGGAATATTGGATAGAATAATTCTCTTGTGCCATATTTGGTACATACGATACCAGATAGTATTTAATAGATTTTTATTAAGAGATGTTATTTTTGTCTAGTTTTGATATTTTTGTACAATCAAATATAAAGTAAAAAAGTTTTAAATTTTGCCTAGTTTGTCTAGTACCAATTACATTTTATAAATAAGCATGATACAATTACTTTTATCCAAACTAGTACCGAGAAAAATTATAATACCATGAAAAATTATACATTCAAACCCTATTTAAGTGTGAAATGTGTGGTAAATACAATGAATGGCAGATATATTATAATCCTAAAGGATGTCGACAGGGTTTGTAGGTAAGTCAAATTTTTTTGGTATGACTAGAACCCATTATTGTTCTTGTAGTTAGTATTCTATTTTGTGTCTATTTTTCCAATCTCGTTGGTTTCTCGTACACCGTAGTGTGCAATTATGCGAATTGTGTTACATGAAGAAAGCACCAGGTCAAGCTATGTTATACTAGGTTGATGCTACCCCAATACATCCAAAGGGAAAAGGAAAAAAGAGTATATTGTTTTATGCTGAAGTGCAGAATTTGAGTATTGAGTAAGATTGCTCAAGCTTATTAATGACGCATTGTGGTCTGATAATTAAAATTACTCAGATCCATTAGTACTTAGCAACTTGCTGATGTATCCACAATCTCCTTGTTAGGGCTTTTGAATTAGAATTATGCGCAACAAATTGAGCATGCACAACATTTATGCCTAAGAAGCAATTTATTAGGAATTTTAAGTCATGTCTTACGTATATATGATGTGTTGATATCAATATAATTTTAATATATATATATATAACACACAGACAATGTTTGTATCGCTAATAATAATTATTTTGAAAAATATTCTTCAACTTCATTAATGTAAAAATTTTATTGATTTTTATACCCTACATATCATGCAGGCGATAAATAATATTTAATAAAACCTTCAAAAAGTTTTTAATAAAGATGGATAATATATATATTTATTGAGATTTAATTATCATCATGTCCACACTCAACCAATTCTCTCTCCAACTAAATTTATGGTTGCAACTTTTATTCCTCTTTCATATATTATAACATTTTTCCTAATACAAAGATATATATAGAAACAAACAAGAGTTCGAGTCATCTGGAAGATGGATGGGGTAGGTAGGCCAAGACAAGTTGGTAGATGCAAATGGGTAATAATTGGGAAAATCCAAAATCGAAAATAATGGGCTTATCCAAATTTTGACAGCACCAGAACAGTATAACATATTCAGATTAGATTTCAGGTATTGATGATATGGAGAGGAAGAGGAAGCAGCAGCCGCAGCAGCAGCGCGCCCAGCCCAGTCCTTCTTTTCATGGCTTGTGTAAGTGAACTGAACTGTGTATGGAGCAGCCTTTCGACCGACCATAACAGTGTGTGCCGAACAAACGTGTGCGCTCGGTTTGCGCTACGTCAAAGAGTGTGACGGTAATTACGCGCTATGTAAATTGGTTAGTGATATATAAATATTTGTAAAATTATAGCTCATAAATAGTTTTATAAAAACAATGCTAATTATTATTGTTATTTAGGGAGCATTGGTGCCCTTATTTTTGGCCTTTAAACATTGTTACTCATTCATCATTAATCTAGATAAGTACAACCCGTTTACTTGATATGAATAACTATTTATTTGCTCATTGTTTTATTTAAACTGCTATTGCAATGTACATTTGAAAGAAATGATAATTCATAATAAATTAACATTACCTAAAATGATGAATAGTAATTCCTATATCTATATCTATGAAATTTCATCCAACGATTTTTTTTCCAACTATATAAATATCGCTATCGTAAAAATATCACATATATAATTATCTTTTCTCTATAATAAAGATAATGGGGGTATTATAGATATTTTATTTTTTACTCTAATAATTATTTATTTTAATTTTTATATTAAGTAAATATTGTAATAATCATTAAAATCTTATTTCATTCCTATTGAATTAGAATTCATGAATTTTTTTTTTCTGATCTCTATAGTAGTGAGCGATGCTGTCGCAAAAAAAATTCAATAAGTGTAACACAACACTTATTTTGATGAGAGGTAAACAAGTACTCATATACTTCGAACACACAATAAAAACAATATATTATTTTTATAAAACTATTCACCTTAAAAAAAAGTTTACCAAGTGCTTGCATGTTGTTAATTATTTTACATACTAAGAACTAAATCATGTTCACTTAAAAGGAATAACGATTTACAATGAATTGTTATTACATATAATGATAAATAGTAGTTCATGTCCTCACGTTTATGAATTATCATTCATGATTTATTTTCTAAATTTTTCATAAATACCCTATCTAGAAAATATCACATATATAATTATTCTCTTTTTATAATAAAGATAAGAAACATTATAGAAAACTTATCTTTTACTTCAATAAACATATTTTATTTTTTTACATCCAAATCAACATTATAATATTATTACAACCTTATTACATTCATATTAAATTAGAATTCAATTCTCATTTATTCAATACAATGAAGCAAACAAATTATCTTTGTTTTCCTGAGATTGTATTCATTGACAAGATGATTTTCTAACTAATAATGATTTAAAGGTTTAGTTTAGGACGATAAAGTGAGATTGTTCATCGCAAGATCTATAAAGAAAATTTGTATAAGCTGGAGTCGAGGGAACACATGGTTAGATACGAAAGTGGTTTTGAAGTTGCAACTACTTTGGCAAGTCAAACATAATTAGGTACATTTACGTAAATGTGAAAAATATTTAATTTTTATATTAAATAAATATTATAATAACCATTAAAATTTATTTCATTCTATTGAATTAAATTCATCAAATTTTTTTTCTAATCTCTATAATGGGCGATGCTGTCGCAAAAAAAATTCAATAAGTGTAACACAACACTTATTTTGATGAGTGAGAAACAAGTACTCATATACTTCGAACACACAATAAAAATAATATATTATTTTTATAAAACTATTCGCCTTAAAAAAAAGCTGACCAAGTACTTGATGTTGTTAATTATTTTACATAGAGTGCTGATGCGATGAATGTTTCGTCAGTGCTGTCTTCTGGCGTGGCGACTCTCCTCCCATAGGAGCCATTGAGATATTCCCACGTGGCACACTGTCAGCAAAATGATGGGAGGATGGATGAAAAAGCAAAATGGGCCGTTTGATTTTTTTCGAGTCGTCACATCACGTCCGTCAGTCTTTGCAGGGTGGTCCCTTTATTAGGTCAGGTTTTATACAAGTGGATAATTCAAGGAGCCGAATGGAGTCATGCAAATAAAGCAAGGAATATTAGGCTGCCCAAGTGGGTTGACCTTTCCTTATGCCATAACAAGGCAAGTTAATGTGGGATGAGTTGCTTGGTATATCGATTTTGTTCATTGAATTCGATTGCATTTATTAAAGATGTTTTCTAGAGGAATATAATGCATTTTGTTTGTAGATAATATAATAATAAAGCACATACAATGGAATTTGAAAACTATAGTATAAATCGTCCAAATTTTGAGATGGTGGTAAGCTAAGGGATTGGATAATATTTTAAATTCCATCTCATCCAAGTTAGGGGGAAGTTTTGAACTTATACTGATCTTGTGACATCTAAATAGATTTATTTTTCAATATAATACAAAATAAGGAAACGATGCTTAATATGCAGTTTATTGTACAGAAGTACCATAGTAGCAGTTAGGACAATTATACTATTTAATATTTATATTATCATGATCAACTACATTAAAAATTTTTCATTGCGTTATCATCTTAGCATCATTGTTATTGCCACAACTGCTATTATACCTCCAATAC